>JAPZBW010000001.1:4800000-6000000 GCA_028827225.1 Penicillium sp. CMV-2018d | reverse complement strand
ACCAATATCGCATGTTATAATGGTCCCCGTAGCTTCACGCTAGCTGGAGGCACTGGTGCAATTGATATCCTGCTGCGGGTTGTCTCCGAGCAGGCGTCATTTTCGTCTCTGCGGACCAAGAAGCTCAATGTCTCCAACGCATTCCACTCTGCTCTCGTCGATCCACTAAAGCCCGACCTAGAGAAGCTTGGAGAGGAGCTGACATTTAAATCACCGGTTATCCCGCTGTACCGCTCCACCGATTCAGGCGAATTGGCAGACGGCTTGGCTTCTAACTATGTTGCCCAGCACATGCGCCAGCCCGTATTCTTCAATAACGCGATTCAGCGGTTGGCGAAAGAATATCCATCTAGCATTTGGCTGGAAGCCGGATCTAACTCCACAATTACTGTCATGGCCAACCGAGCCCTCGGTACATCAAGCAATTCTCATTTCCAGGCGATCAATTTGTGCAGTGACAATGCAATGCAAACCCTCGCCGATGCGACGATGAGTTTGTGGAAAGAAGGGTTACGCGTCTCCTTCTGGCTTCATCACGCGGCGCAAACCTCTGACTACACACCCTTGATCCTGCCTCCGTATCAATTTGAGAAACACCGTCATTGGATGGACCTGAAGGTTCCGCGCAAAACCTTGTCTGTTGGTGAGTCGTCAGGTGTCTCGGCTAGCCCGCAGCCCGAGGGTCTGTGGACGTTCATGGGATATCGAGATGCCAATGAGAAAGTGGCTCGATTCCGCATCAACACAATGACGGACAAGTATCAAAAACTGATCACTGGGCATTTGATCGCTCAGACGGCACCCATCTGCCCGGCCACGCTTGAGGTGGATATGGCTATTGAGGCACTGCGCAGTATAAGGCCTCAATTTGTCGCGTCCGAGATGCAACCGCAATTGGTTGACATGCAAAACCAGATGCCAGTCTGTATGGATCCCTCCCGGTCTGTATGGCTGGACTGTGAAGCAGTGGACCCTGAATGTCACATGTGGGAATGGCAGATCGTCAGTGGCCAGGACTCGGATACGCGAAAGGGGGAGGCCATCCATGTTACAGGAAAAATTCGGTTCTGCTCCCCCGATGACCAGCATTATGTGAACGAATTTGCCCGGTACGAGCGCATGGTAGGCCACAAACGGTGCCGCGACGTCCTTAGTAGTGACGAGAATGCCGACGACGTCTTACAAGGTCGCAACATCTACCGAAGCTTTGCCCCAGTCGTGGACTACGGGACTGTCTACCAGGGGGTGACAAAAGTAGTGGGCAAGGGAGACGAGTGTGCCGGCCGCGTTCGCCACTCCTACAACGGGGATACATGGCTAGACCCCCTACTCTGCGATTGTTTCAGTCAAGTAGCCGGTATCTGGGTCAACTGCATGACGGATTGCACTTCCACAGATATGTACATCGCCGGGGGATGTGAGCTGCTCATGCGCTCGCCAGCGGTCCGTCAGGGCTACGCATTCCCTGAGACGTGGGATGTTTTCGCCTCGCATCACCAAAAGTCGGACAAGATTATTTTGACGGATGTATTTGTCTTTGACCCTGCCAACGGCGCTTTGGTGCTGGTGATGCTCGGTATTAACTACATTCGAGTCTCAAAAGCATCCATGAGTAAAATTCTCACTCGACTCACGGCCCCCAACTCGATGCCGGCTAGTTCTTCGAAGCCTGCAGCCGCAGTAGCGACAGATTCGGATGAGCCAGAGATTTTGAGTACCACTGCAAAGCCGCCTGTGCCAGCACAAGGCATGGCCAAGGAACAAAAGAAGAAATCCACACGGCCTGACCTCAGCCAACAGGTTCGGGATATCATTGCCGATATTTCTGGATTGGAGGCGAGCGAAATCAAAGAAGACTCTAATTTAGCAGACTTTGGTATTGATTCTCTCCTGGGAATGGAACTGGCCCGCGAGGTAGAGGCCTTTTTTAAGTGCACACTCGACCAAGAAGAGCTGATGGAGGCCACCAACTTCCGCAAGTTCGTGAAGTGTATCGCCGCCGCGCTGCATCTAGACGACGGCGACGGAGATGCCACCACGGAAGATGAAGATCGAGACTCCATCACAACAGAAGCAAGTGCAGAGGAGACCCCGGGAAGTACTCCGAATAAGACTCCACCAGGAGAGAAGGTGGACAACGCGCTGGAAGTCCCGCACGCTGCTGTGCTGGAATCTTTTGCCGAATCAAAAATGCTGACGGACAACCTAATCCGTGAATACCGGATCGACAACTTCGCAGACGTGATCATCGCCCGCTCGAACCAGCTATGTGTCGCTCTTGTCGTCGAGGCCTTTGAGCAACTAGGCTGTCCCCTCCGAGTGGCGACGCCTGGTCAGGTGTTAGATCGCATTGTTTATGAACCCCAGCATCAGCGCTTAGTTGAATATCTCTATGACTTGCTGGAACAGACCGCACGTCTGATAGATGTCGGAGAGGATGGCCGAATCCAGCGCACGGCTGTTGCTTTCCCCAAAAAGTCAAGCGAGGCTCTTCTTCGGGAGCTACTGCGCCAGTTTCCCGAGTGGATATACGCCAACAAGCTGACCTTCTTCGCCGGGCAACACTTGGCTGACGTCCTCCGCGGCAGAACTGACGGTATTCGGGTGATATTTGGCTCGCCCGAAGGGCGTGAGCTGGTCTCCGCACTGTACTGCGATCATTCTTTCAACAAGATGTCCTATCATCAAATGCGCGATTTTATCGGTCGCCTAGTCTCGCATCTTCCCAATGACCATGGTCCACTCCGTATCTTGGAGATGGGTGCGGGAACTGGTGGTACTACCCAGGTACTAGTTCCGTTCCTGGCCAACCTTGGCATCCCGGTCGAATATACCTTTACCGACCTCGCACCGTCTATGGTAGCTCTAGCTCGGCGCAAGTACAAGCCGTATTCCTTCATGAAGTTCGCCGTTCATGATATTGAACAGCCCCCAGCCCCGGAACTGCGCGATCAGCATATTGTTATCGCGAGTAATGCTGTTCATGCCACCCACAGCATCACTCAGTCTGCAAAGAACATACGCTCGGCCTTGTGCCCAGATGGATTCCTGATGATGCTGGAGATGACGGAAATTATTCCCTTTATTGACATCATCTTCGGACTGCTCGAAGGGTGGTGGTTATTCGATGATGGGCGACGCCATGCCATTGCTCCGCCATCCCGATGGGAGCGTGATTTGCAGTCAGTCGGTTTCGGTCATGTAGACTGGACAGATGGCAGCCTTCCCGAGAACGAGATCCAAAAGGTGATTATTGCCATGGCCAGCGGACCTGCTCAGGAGCATCTTCCTAAACCATCGCCCAACGTCCAGTCCAGTGATGTGGGTACTGATGAGGCTCGTGAGGCGGAAGTGGCTAAATACGTCGAAACCTACAGCCAAGGCTTCGCGGCGCCCTCTCTAAAGTCCGGTCCATTGCCAATTGAACACCTCCGTGGCCACTGCATTCTACTCACCGGTGCGACAGGCAGCCTTGGGTCTCACCTAGTCGAGAAGTTGATCCAACAGGGCGATGTTCGACACGTCGTATGTGTCAACCGTCCTAGCAATACACCTGTCGCAACGCGCCAACAGCAAGCTCTATCCTCGCGGGGTATCAAGCTGTCTGCATCGGATCAGTCCAAGATTCGCTTTATTGAGACAGACACCTCTAAGCCCCAGTTGGGCGTTTCACCCGCAGAGTATGAATGGCTTACACAGAACGTCACGCATATTATTCACAACGCCTGGCCCATGAGTGGGAAACGGCCTGTCAAGGCGTTTACAGCACAGTTCGAATCCCTACGGCATTTGATTGATCTCGCACAGGATGTTGCCTCTGAACGTCCGAAAGGCTTCCAGGTGGGCTTCCAGCTTGTCTCGTCGATTGGTGTCGTCGGCCACTATCCCCTATGGAGCAACCGGGTACACGTTCCTGAGGAGCGGATGGAGATCAAGTCGGTTCTTGGGAACGGGTACTGCGAAGCCAAATTCGTCTGTGAGCGCATGCTCGATGCAACCCTGCACCGCTATCCGCAGCATTTCCGGGTCATGACAGCACGGCTCGGTCAGATCGCCGGCTCTGAGACTAGCGGGTACTGGAACCCCATCGAGCATCTATCCTTCCTGGTCAAATCGTCCCAGTCGTTGCGCATTCTTCCCAGCTTTGAGGGCACTGTCTCTTGGGTCCCCGTCAACAATGTAGCAGGAACATTGAAAGATCTTCTCCTGGCAAAGGGCGCTCCGCATCCTTTCTACCATATCGACAACCCGGTAGGCCAGCCGTGGAGCGATATGATCCGTGTCTTGGCCGATGCATTGGCTATCCCCAATGGAAATATCATTCCATTTGACCACTGGATCCAGCGCGTTCGTCGCTCGCCGTTACCTGTAGAAACGGAGAATCCGGCAGGACGTCTTGTCGATTTCTTGGATGATCACTTCTTACGCATGTCTTGCGGTGGATTGTTGTTGGATACTACTCACACCCAGGAACACTCTCCAACATTGGCTAGACAAGGACCAGTCAGTGCTGATGTGGCCAGAAAGTATATTCAAGCCTGGAAGGAAATGGGGTTCCTTCATTCCTAAGACTGAGAAGCAATGTATTATTTCTTGTTAGCCATTGCGTTCATATTATGTTCGGGGTATATAGGAGTCCATTGAATTGAAGATTTGGATTTTTGCTTGCATTATTTCTCTTCTAGCCCTTCCTCTCCCCGTCCCGGATGTTGAATACCGCCATGAGTTACGAGAGGGGTTTTTAGCTCACTGAGCAATATTTTTTTACATTACTAAGCATACCCTAAACGGGTGCTCACAGTGATCACCCGTGCTGTGAAATACCCAGTGAGCAGGAGCCTGAGCGCCCTCATAAAAGCGGCGGCACCCCGATCGGGAAATTCGCGACCGTAGCCTAAAATCCGGTACATACAGGTGCATGTATAGGTAGGTGATACTGGTTGGTGAAAGTTTCGCGGCCATAATAGGCAGGCACGTGATGCTCACCATATTTATACCGTTCGATAATAATTGTTGCAAGTCACGAAGTCAATGAGAAGATGCGTTTTCTATCGAAAACACCTATATGAAATAGAAACAAAGTCCAATTCTTTTATAGTTTACTTGATATTGTTCTCTGGCTTGGAGTATTGGCGAATGATAGTACGGGGCATATTCACGAAAGATGTGAAGGCTAAGACTAGTCCGAGTGTAAAATCCGGTGCTTTCTGTCGGCTCGGAGGTACCCATTGCGACTAAGCGAACACCGAAGTGGACATTCGGAGCCCCTGGCAATATAGGCGGCCACTGCTAGTCTCTACAGAGCCACCGATGTGCCTCTCTGGATGATCTAAACATCGCTGTCCCCAGACCGCAGGGAGGCATATAGCCAGCAATACTGCAGATCCGATTGGATTCCAACCCGCCTTCATTTTTCAAATTATTGACGGGAGTGAGGGGAAAGGGCCAAGGCTGCGGAGGCTCAAAGACATATAATGTTCACGTATGTCACAGTGGGGGCTGGTTAAGGGGCACGCTGCACCTCGCAGGCCTGCAGTATCCCCTATGCTTCACCGCCGATTAGAGATCTTCGATTCGCGGCTCCAGTAGCTTATGATTCCAACGGCACCATTCAGGCAACTGCCTATGTGAGATCTCTCCCTGCGTTCCGTGGTGTATGTGGCTAATCGTATCATCAACAGAGCCCGTGCGTATATTATACCCTTACTATCATGATCCAGGTATCTGACCGGAATTAGTGATTGCCCTCCAAATGCCGGCTCGGTTCCAGATTACCCTGGCTTTACTCCGCAGGCTCCCAAAATTGTCAAGTCGTTTACACGGCTCTGGGTACTTCCCAGAGTGAAGACTGCCTTTTCTCGAATGTGTGGACCCGTCCCACAGTCTCCAAGTTGAAGCCAGTCCTGCTATGGTTCCATGGTGGTCGTATGTTCATCTCGACCCTTTTGTTTTCAAATAATTGACATTTCTTGAAGGTTTCACCGGAGGCGGCGCCAACAACCCATACTATGATGGACAAGTCTTGGCGGATGAGCATGAGGTAGTGGTGGTGACCATTAAGTCGGTACTCTTCATCCTGCATTTATACGTCGTTACTAATTGGTACCAGCTACCGATTGAATATCCTTGGTTTCTCCGGTGCACCCAATCTTCCCCAAAATGTCGGACTGCTGGATCAACGTATGGCAGTGGAATAGGCCCATCGCAATATCGCCGCGTTTGGTGGAGATCCAAAGCGCGTCTCAATCTTTGGCCAGTCTGCTGGCGGCTCTGCTGTTGACTATTATTCACAGGCTTGGGTAGACGAACCTCTTGTTGCCGGTTTCATCTCACATTCTGGGACGTCACTCAGCTTTGTGCCCAACACTGCTTCCAAGCTTCTCGGTTGTGGAGACCAGACCAGTGACCCCGGAGAAGTTGTCAAGTGTGTTCGCCAGAAGCCGTACACGGACGTCGTCAAGGCTGGCGGCAAGGTCCCGCTAGCACCTTCACCAGCCACTCCACAAGCAGTGTTCCATCCGACAGTGGACGAAGTTACTGTGTTTGGCAACTATACCGAGAGATCTGCTGCGGGCAAATTCGCACGTCTGGTGAGTAAAAATCATGTAGTTGAGCCTATATTCAGAACTACGCTAATATATCGTAGCCATATTGGATCAACAGCAATCATTACGAACCTGGGTATTACCGCATCAGTGCCTTTAACGCAAATATCTCCCTCAGTGATAGCGCATGGCAAAGTTTCAATGATGCGGCTTTCACCTGCCCTAGTGGTGCATCCGCCAGATATCGAGTTCACAACGGCGTTCCGGTCTGGCAGTCCCACTACTTCGGCGACTGGGACAACCTACGCCTGTATCATAACAGTGGAAGCTACCACGGGGCAGACCTGCCTATGGTGTTTGGAACTGGAGAGCAGGTCAGTGGAATCCCAAACAGTGACCGAGAGAATGAATTTGCCCGGTACATGGCTTCCGCCTGGGTTGCATTTGCAAGTGATCCTCAAGAGGGCTTGACTAAGTTCGGATGGCCCCGATACAATCCTAATGGTAAGTTTTCCAATCAACTTTTCCAACATCCATTTGTCTGACTATCCAACAGAGAAAACACTGGTTGGACTTGCCTACAAGGATGGCTACAATAGCCAGTTGCTCCGGCCTGAGGATGTCGAGCAGGGATGTCTGCTTTGAAGGGGAATAGCACACCCGGAACGGGTGCCTTTTAAAGTACCTTGGAAGCATGAGACTTGTAGAAGTAAAAATTCATTTCTATTCATCAAAAGATGATTATAAAATAATATACTCGATACAAAAACATTCTTTGGTTATATAGATCTGGTGGTCCGGGCGCGCCTGTTGCTGACGTAATACCTAACCGTGGAGCCGGGTTTCTTCCCAAGGAAACTCAACTTCGAATATCTCAGTTTCGAGAAAATGTGATACATAAAATCACAGCGCTAATGGCTTCGGCTTCACCTGCCAGCATGCGGTTCGAGGAGAATGAGTCTGAATGGCCGTATTCTTCTCGTGCAACCAAGAGACACAAGCGCACCTCCGTCGCGGGTACATCAGGACCCTCGCCTCGTGAGATTGGATTTATGAGAGAGTCTCAAAATGACGGATCTGCGACCTTCCTCGGAAGTTCAAGTGGAATCCATTTTATCCGTCATGTTTACAATGCCTTCGCACGTCGTTCAGCAGACTTGGACCAAACACGAGCCCGTGACAGAACCTCGGTGCCAGGGGAAGACGACCGACTACAGCAAAATTCAGGAAACATTCAAAGCTCGGATGAGCTGTGGACGAGGGAGGAATTGAATTATGCACCAATTACCTCATTCGCTTTCGACGATCTTGTTCAGTGGACACGCAGCTATTTCGAGAATTGGCATCCAATCTTCCCATGCCTCCACGCCCCGACAGTCTTGAAAACTATAGAGACAGTCGGTCAAAAAGGGATAGAGTCGATCAACCGATTAGAACTCATGATTCTTCGCTCCATCGTGTCCATTTCTCTCGGTGATCATCGACAGAGACCGTGGTCGAAGCTCAATCCCGTTCCTTCGGTCTTAGTCTTTCGATCCATCCAACATGTAATGCAAGATGTACAAAGCCTTCTTGAAGACCCAACTAGCTTGCCACTTCTACAAGCAGCATTTACCGCTCAACTTGCACTCGCTTCTCTTCTGCGCCTGAATGCCGCCTCACGAGTAGGAGGTGTCATCACCCGCACTGCATTCCACCTCGGGTTGCATCGTTGCCCAAGACGCTTTTCCTGCTTTAGCAGTGAAGAAGCCGATATTCGTTGGCGATTATTTTGGTCAATTTATTCACTTGAAAGATATCTTTCTCAGGCTCTTGGGATCCCGCTCTCTATTCGAGACGACGACATCGACGTGTGCTACCCTGATGCCGAGAGACATTCTTCAATAATCAAATCCCCCGGCGATCGCAGATTGCGTTTACTGTGTCATCTTGCGAGATTTGCACGGATTCGAGGTTTGATTGTTGAACTTCGTAATAAGTCCATTCTCCACAGTCACGCCAGCCAGGTTGAAGCGGCTCATGTTACTGGAGAACTAGCGCAATGGTGGAATGAAGTTTATGACGATGTCAACCCCATTGATGAGCCCTTAGAAGCTGGTCTAGAGCAAGAGCCGGTCTTGCAGCCATACCACCGACTACTCTTGATGATCCTGAGACACGAAGCTATCATCTCGCTCAATCGACCTCTTTTAGCCTCCGACAAACCCAGTGCGGATTACAAGAACGCTTTGCAGACTTGCATTGGATCTTCTCGATCTATACTTGCTGCATTGAAAAAGCACATGTCCTCTGAACCGAAATCTCCGCTCTCCTGGCCATGCTTTACCTGGTCAACTTGGATGGCCTGCCTCATTCTAATGTATGCTGCGTGGGAAGAGGAATTCCCCGCGCCCACTGCTCTAAAATATGCGAGAATGGGGATTGCCATTTTGGAAAACCTATCATTACGCGGTAGCAGCTGGCCAGAGACCTGCATCGAGGCGATCAAGGGCATGGAATCTGCTTTCGAGACACAGAAATCCAGTGGCCAGCAAGCCAAGATTACTGCCACATTTAATGGCGTCGGTAAATCAACTCAACCCCATGCCCAAGCTACACCGTCGATGGATAAACGGATATCACGAATACTGCCGGTTCAGGATGGAAATAATCAGATTGGCGATACAGGGCTCACACCAATTCGACCTCAAATCTCAGCGCCGAATGGATACCAAGGCCGTCCAGTCTCTACCGGAATTCACCCGTTTCAATCATCAATTCGCTCTCCTGCCCAAGGCCTTGTCCCCGCAGAAAACTACGAGCCTGCCGTTTGTTCACCATCTGACAACATCGGTAACTTTGCTGAAGCGCTAGACCCTGCTGAGAACTATCTTAGTGCACAGTCTTCAGCTGGTCTCATTTTCGGTAACATGGCTGATGGAAACCCTACTGTTAATCCGAGTTTTGCTGGTCAAGACTCTTTGCCATTTTCATCATCTATGCTCATGAACGATTTATGGAATGTGGCCGATGGCCCATGGATGATTCACAATAACTTCTTGTGATTCCCGATACATAATTTATAAAAAGCATATGTGTAATAGATAAGTTCTGCACGAAAAATGTTGCCAACGCTTCCAATTCAGCTCACTAGTACAAATCAATATCCACTACTGTCCTGTCCTGATCCAAAACAACTCGCAACTGGCCCTTGTTATCGGCATTGGATGCGCTCAACCCAAAAAATCCTCGTCTCAACTGGTCAAGATACAGTTCATAAGCCGCCATGTACCCTTTGACGAATTGGACAACCTGTTCATCCGTCATACTCTCGTTCGTCCGCGCGCGGAGAGCATGCTCCTGCTGCATCCTCCACCAATAAACATTTACCAGATCATCGGTATCCAAATGAACAAGGAAATCCAAGTGTTGCGGTCCCATGAAAAGATCGCAGTAACCGCGCAGCTGCGTGTTCACATCCAGCAAGTGTTCAACCGCATGATCTCTCAGGGTTTCCGTTGGATATTCCAATCCAGTCTGCTTCTGTAATCCTTCCTCCCATAGTTGTCGCACAGCCGTTTCCTGCAGTGGCTGGAATCCAACACACCAGCCTTCAAAAACAACAACGTCAATCGCTGTTCCAGCTGGGACACGGCCCCAGGTCTCTGGGGGTGTCCTCCCGCCCTCGCCGTTGAACTTGCTCTTGTCAAATGATGGGATAAGTGTCTCCGAGCCAGTGCTTAAGTTTTCGAAGAAAGAGCGCGCCAGAGCCATGTCATGTGTTCCCGGCTGGCCTCGTGTTTGGACCAGTTTGTTGGATGGATTGGCCGTGCTAAGTTGGACGAGATCGTCGTGGTCAAGGTATAGGTCATCGAGCGACAAATTGATTGTGTTTAAGCCGTGGCTTTGTCTTAGCTCTCTCACGATTGCATCGGTCCATGTTGATTTCCCGCTGCCTTGGAGGCCTGTCAAGCCTAGGATAAAGGGTCGTGGGGTTGTTGAGGTTGGCGATTGGCATTGAATATGGCGTTCAATACGAGGTAAAACATGGCTTAAGACGCTGTGTACTGCTTCTTGGGGAACTGACATTGTGGTCTCGTGCTTTTTGTTTGGCGATTTCAACTGCGAATTGGATTGATATTGGTTGTGAGCATTGAAACTGGACGGAATACAGACTAATTCAACTTTGAACCTCGCAATATTAATGAATAGATCCCAAAGTTTAATGCCCTAATTTACAATAATAATTCTTGGGCAGGATCTAGAAGCCGATTCTCGACCGAGTTGTATGGAAGTCAGCGTTGTTCAACATGCGGACATGTCTTTCTCCGTGTGGGGCGCTCTACACAGCAAACCCCGGGCATTCGAATCTCCGTCTGCACCCCCGCAATAATTATAGTCGAGTGAGCTCGCGATGAGGGGTTATGCGATAGGTTTATGAGAAAATTGCAAGTGGAGACTAAAATCTAAGAATTTGAATCCGATTTCCTTTAAAGGCTTCGTCTTCTGCCGTCTCCGACCTAAATCACCTCGAACAACTTTACCACAACATCATGTCTGCCCCAGTCGCTACTCAAAAGACCTACAGCATCGCCTCCATCCCAGCCGATGGAATTGGCCCAGAGGTCATCAATGCTGGTATCACCGCTCTGAATGCCTTGACCGATACCCTCAAGACCTTCAAGTTGGAGTTCAAGAACTATGATTGGAGCTCCGATACCTACAAGAAGACCGGCAAATACATTCCCGATGGTGGACTCGAGGAGCTCAAGAAGCACGACGCGATTTTCTTCGGTGCCGTCGGCGCTCCTGGTAAGCAGATACAACCAATTCCTTGAAAGACATGATACTAAACACGAGTACAGACGTCCCCGATCATATTTCCCTGTGGGGTCTGAGACTCGCCATCTGCCAGCCGTTCCAGCAGTACGCGAACGTGCGCCCAACACGTGTGTTCCGCGGCACCGAGTCCCCGCTGCGCAAGTGCGGACCCAATGACCTTGACTGGGTCATCATCCGTGAGAACAGCGAGGGAGAGTATGCGGGTCAGGGCGGTCGCTCCCACGCCGGAAAGCCGTGGGAGGTCGCAACTGAAGTTTCTATCTTCTCTCGTCATGGTGTGGAGAGAATCATGCGATTCGCCTTTGAGACTGCCCAGAAGCGGCCACGCAAGCTGTTGACTGTGGTTACTAAGAGTAATGCCCAGCGCAACGGCATGGTTCTCTGGGATGAAGTGGCTAAACTTGTTGCTGTTGATTTCCCCGATGTCACTGTGGACAAGATGCTTGTTGATGCTATGACTACTCGCATGGTTCTGAAGCCCGAGAGTCTCGATACTATCGTTGCTACCAATTTGGTGAGTTACTGGGATGAGAAATTGTGCATAAACTAGGTCTGTGGACTGACGATCAACTAGCACGCTGATATTCTCTCTGATCTTGCTGCCTCTCTGGCTGGGTCCATTGGTATCGCACCTACCTCTAACCTCGACCCTACGCGGGAGTACCCCAGTATGTTCGAGCCCATTCACGGCTCCGCTTTTGATATCACTGGCATGGGTATCTCCAACCCCGTGGCTACATTCTGGACGGCCGCGGAGATGCTTGCTTGGCTCGGCGAGGAGGAGGCTTCCAAGCAGCTCTTGGTTTGTGTCGAGAATGTCTGTGAGCAGGGAGTTCTTACCCGTGACTTGGGTGGTGATGCCACGACAAAGCAGGTCACCGATGCAGTTGTGGCGGAGATCAAGAAGCTTGCTTAAGTCGTGTCAGAGCAGGGATTTCGTACGAGGATGAGCAATGAAACTGTATAGATTGAACAAAAATTTAAAAATTGAGACCAGAAGCAGAAGGTTAAGTTCCTGTAAAACGTCCTTTTTATTTATAATATTATAGTAGAATAGTGTGCTTTTTCCATGTATAACCTTGGATATATATATATCGCTCGATCAATACTCGAGTCTCTGTGATCGCCCATCTCGACCGCCTTTCAAACCTCCAACTCAACCACCACTCTCCCACAGAATATTGAATGGAGCGCCCCTCTAAAAGAGCGAGAATCTTATTAGATTCCAGTGATGGCTCAACGACTACATCTCTAACGTCTTTACATAGAGCCATTAGCCCACCATTGCCACGAGGCTGTCCCGGACTGACTGATGGTAACTTGACTTCTGACACAAGAGGCACTGCTCGCCCTACCCAGTTTGTCAATTCGCCAGTACAACTGACGCATATTCGAGATTTATCGAATGGTAATAATGTCGACACCGTGCGATTACGCGACATTCTTGGAGACCCCATGATCCGTGAATGCTGGCAGTTCAATTACCTCTTCGATGTCGATTTTCTTATGTCACAATTTGACGAAGATGTCCGCGGTCTTGTACAAGTAAAGGTCGTGCATGGATCGTGGCGAAAGGAGGATACGAATCGGATTCGAGTTGAGGTACGTTTGCACCGACAAGACTTTTTCGATTGAGTTGACTTCATCTGTTTGACTAGTCTTATCACTTATCGAGAGTTCGAGGTAGCGTGATACTAATCTGCTACTAGGAAGCTTGTTCGCGATATGCTAATGTTGAGCCTATTGTGGCCTACATGCCGGAGCCTTTCGGGACCCATCATTCCAAGATGATGATTCTTCTTCGGCATGATGACCTAGCTCAGTAAGATCCATCAGGACATCATTGATCGCTATAACCCGATATGCATCTGACCAAATAACCAAACAGGGTTATCATCCACACGGCAAACATGATCCACATGGATTGGACCAATATGACACAAGCCGCCTGGCGCTCTCCACTGCTTCCCCTGCAGAAGGCAATCTCAGCAGAATCTCAGACAGACGCCAAAATCGGCTCGGGCGCACGATTTAAAAGAGACCTCCTCGTCTATCTGAAAGCGTATGGACCTAAAAAGACCGACCCGCTAGTCCAGCAACTGGATAGCTATGACTTCAGCTCCATTCGCGCGGCCCTCATTGCCAGCGTCCCGTCCAAACAACACGCCAGTGACTCCAGCTCAGAAGAAGACACACTATGGGGCTGGCCAGCTCTGAAAGACTTACTGAGCCAAGTACCCCTCCAGCAGAAAAACACAAGCAAGAAGCCACACATAGTAATCCAGGTACGTATCTCCAAAGAACCCACCACGCTGTCACAAACAACAAACCAACAAATCCAAGATCTCATCAGTAGCAACCCTCGGCCAAACAAACAAATGGCTCAAAGACGTCTTCTTCAAAGCCCTCACCCCAACCCAAACCCCACAACAAACAACCTACTCAATAATCTTCCCAACCCCAGATGAGATCCGCCGCTCCTTAAACGGCTACAACTCCGGCGGCTCAATCCACATGAAAACCCAAAGCGCAGCTCAACAAAAGCAACTCCAATACATGCGTCCGCATCTCTGCCAATGGGCAGGTGACTCGCTCCCCCCAGGCCAATGCATCGACCTATCCGAAGATAATCCCCCAAGACGCGAAGCAGGTCGCGCCCGCGCAGCACCACACATCAAGACTTACATCCGCTTCGCGGACGCGGATATGAAGACCATTGACTGGGCGATGGTGTCATCGGCGAATCTGTCCACGCAGGCGTGGGGCGCGGCGACGAATGCCAGTGGCGAGGTGCGCATTTGTAGCTGGGAGATTGGGGTTGTTGTTTGGCCAGATCTTTTCCGAGACGAGGGAAATGGCGATGCTGCATCTGCATCTGCATCTGAACCTGGATCCCAGGCGAAAAGGGAATCCCCTGCGCCGGACGCGCTGATGGTTCCTTGCTTTAAGCGGGATCGTCCTGCTGTGTCTGAGGGAGCTGAGACGGCTTCTGTGGTCGTCGGGTTCCGGATGCCTTATGATCTTCCGGTGACGCCGTATGGTGCGGGCGATGAGCCGTGGTGCGCGACTGCTTCGCATACTCTGCCGGACTGGCAGGGGCAGAGCTGGATGGTCTGAGTCTGCTGTCCTTTGCATTTAATGGTATTGGCTATATCTGGTGGTTTTTCGTCTCGGCAGTTCATCCATGTGAATCGCATTGTTATCTCAGTATATATTATATGGGATTGTGAGGTACGCGAAGTATTGGGTCATGGAAAGTAGCATGCATTTGTATTCGTTTATTCATCCCGAGAATTTTGAGACAATACGATTATCTCTTCTCTTTAGATAACCGTCTTTCCAAAATCTCACCCGACAATTATATCACTTTCGATAGATCGCGAGTTCATTCTCCAAGACCAGTTACTCCCAACTGTATCATCTTATCATCTATTCGTCGCGGGTGCCGTACTTCGCAATCAAGGTGTTGACGTGGCCGATGTAAAGCTGGTGAGCCTTGGCGGGGCTGTAGTCCTTGACCTTCTCCCAGGCACCGTAGAGCTGCTTCTTCTGTAAGGTTGTAAAGAAAGAATAGTCAGCTACCGATCTTCTTCCAAAGGAACGTGCTATAGTCCGGGGCTTCCCGAGCTCGCAAGCAATGTAAAATCAAACGTACCTGGATATCGAACATGCCGGGCTTCTCCATAACATCACCCTTGCCAACCTTGAAGTAGATGTAGAGGTCCTTCTTCTCCATAAGACCGGGGGAGGTCTTCAGCATCATAACGGCCTTGGCGGCGAACTCGAAAGCCTTGCGGAGGGTCTCGGCCTCGGTGGCATCATCGAGCTTCTCGAACTCGCCCTGCTCGGCGACCTTCTCGAAGATGTCCTTGAGAGCTGCGGTGTCGATGCCGGCGGCGGCTTCTTGGACCTCGGGAGTGAACTTCTCTTTCTTCTGGGCGGCCTCCAGGACGGTGATGAAGGGGGTAATGTCGGACATTTTGAATTTGGAGGATGTTTTGTGAGTATGAGGAGAGGTAAAAGTCAGAGGATTTATATGGTTGGGATGTTTGGAGATGGTTGAGGGCGGGGTCAGGTATAGGTGGGGTCGCTGACACACTCGCCAGTTGATCCTCAGGCACGAGGGGTCTTGTTGAACTAAGTATACAAGCTACGGAATCAACAGAATAGCTTTAGAGTAAAACCAAATTGTATTAACATATTCAGCACCTAATTCCAAAAAAAAACCATATTATTTCAAGAACCACGCCAACAGATGTATGTCCACATGCAAATGCCGTGGAAATCACTCGCTATGCACCAGAAGAAGAGAAGAGAAGCAGATTCCGGGGGGGCAATGTACAAATTCAAATCGAGAGCGCGATCACCAGTCCACAGCCCATCCATTGTTCGTAAGGAATTCCTCACAAGCAGCCTTGAGAGCATAATTGTTCCGCAGATCATGAACACTGATAGGAGCCCGAGTCAAAGGATCGACGCCCGACTTCTCAACATACTTAGTGATGCCCAATCGATCGAAACTGACCCCTGACGGTGTAATAACCGGATCATGCATGATCTCAAAAGTGATACCATCAATGAGATAGTCAGGAACAACCTAGTCCAGTCAATAAACAACCCACCACTTCCAAACCAGTTGAAAAAACAAAAACATACCCTTTCCTGAATATCACCCTTAGAAGCAACTCGAAACGCCTCCCTCAAATTCCTAACCTTAGTCTCGGCATCCTCCTGCAACGCCTTCCGATCTTCTCCAAACCCAATCTCCCCAATCTCCCCGCGCTCCAATCGACCCTGCAATTCCGCCAGCGCACGCGTCACATCAGCCTCAACGAGCGCCTCCACAGAACCGAGAGTCTCATTTAGCTCGCGCAGGCGAGACGTCTCGCGCGCAGCCCAGAGCTGCTGTTTCGCACGAAGGACTGTCCGCGACAGGTTCTCCGTTTGGGCATTCTTCGCTGCTAAACTCTGTTGGTATGCGTCGGACGCGACGTCGTGTGCTTCCTGTGGGCGCTGAAGGCCTAGGAGGGCTTGGGCGAGGTAATAGTGGCTCTTTAGCGCGACGGGGTTCTTTAGGCCGTAGATTTCGATTGCGGCGCGGGCGTCATGTTCGACATCGGCCCATTTGGCCAGCTTGATTCGGGTTATCGCGCGGTTTGTGAAGAAGGTTGCATCTTTGGGGTTCTTTTGGATTCTAGTTAATGGAGGGAAGTTGTTAGTTTGGGGATATTTGGATGATTGTTGGGGTTTGCGACTTTGAGTTGGGGAGTGAGGGGGCGCGCGCGGATAGCTCGGAGGCGTCGGATGTGATAGCTTACGCTTGGGAGTAGAGATCTTCAGCACCGCTGTAATCGCCGGATTTGAAGAGCTCATTGCCCTTGGCTTTGAGTTCTTGCGCCATGGTCTATGTGTGAGTGAGGTCTTTGGGTTCTCGTGCTGATCTGTTCCCCAATGTGGGGCGGTCCACCATATAAAGTCAAGAGTGATAGGAGTGGATATTGCAGTAGTTCATGAAAACTGAGGGGGGCTTTTGAGGGTTTAAGGCCTTTTGATCTGCAATTAGTGTGTCAGTGCTGTCAGTGGTGTCAGTATCTTTGTGGATATCTTTGTGAGTTCAAACAAATCGCATGAGACAACTCTTCAGGTGCATATGGAAACTCATGGAATCCCCGCAGAAGTTCTGAGTCAGCTCAATTGAGGCACTGCACAGTCCCGGAGGATATACTCTTCTACAGATTATTCTGCATGGTTTAGACTGTAGTGGTTTCATTCAGTATATACATATGTATGTGACCTTCTAATCCAAAAATCTGGAAGCGGAAGTAACATTTGGTTCGTGGTATCATGCGCTATGAGAACTAAGAAAGACATAACAATCGTGCAGACATGTCGATGAAGCTTGACAAGTCATGCTCTGTCGGGGAAGGCAAGGATTGCGACAATACCAGAGGGATTCTCAAGACCTCTCAGGTGTTTCGGGTGTCAAGTGAGACAAGACGAGACGAAGAACAAAGATAAGAGTCTAAGCAGCGGTGCGGAACTGGACCTCATAGTCTGTGATAGCCTGGACCTTGGCAGCAGAGGCAGACTTAGGATCGAAGCGGTAGTTGAGCCAGTCCGTAGCGAGCTTCTTGGCCAATTCGACACCGATAACACGCTGACCCATGCACAGGACTTGAGCATCGTTGCTCAGGATGGAGCGCTCAACGGAGAAGGGGTCGTGGGCAGTGACAGCTCGGATACCGGGCACCTTGTTCGCTGCGATGGCAACACCCAGACCAGTGCCACAAATGAAGAGGCCACGATCAGCCTTGCCATCCATGATGAGCTTGGCACCCTCGACGGCAGGGTGAGGATAAGCAGTCTTATCGGAGGATGAGTTGACACCGACGTCAATGATCTCGGCGACCAGAGGGTTCTTCTCGAGAGTGGCCTTGATAGCATCCTTGTATGGGACACCGGCCTCGTCGCAGGCCATGACAATGCGGAAAGGAGTAGACATGATGATGAAGGTATGGACACGAGGAAGAATGTACAAATAATAGTATGACTTGAATCGAGTAGATAATAGAGATAGAGAGAGATATTGGTTTGATGTTTGATACAGAAAAGAAATCCTGATTTGGGAGTACACCAAGGGGGGGTCTTTATATCTTTTTTACTCCTTCCCCTCTCTCTCTGTCCTTCCTAGCCGTGCAACCAAACCCAGGTCCAGCCAATCCTTGCATTTGACGGAATCATCATATATAGCCGTTCTCCACATGGAAACTCGAATGGCCTGGCGTGTTTCCAGCGTCCGGGGTGGCCCCAGCAGTGCATCATAGCACCCAACGACGGGTTATGAGTGGTCAGTGCCAGAAGGAGGTTAAACCGAGGTCGGATACTTTAGGAGCCTTGTTTTGGGCCATACATGCATCTTACCTCGTATTACACGGGATGTTTTATTAAACCTCGCCGGCGCTGCCTTGGGACTACGCCCCTCAGGCTTCATATTCTGCCACACTCAAGCCATCGATGTCAGTGGTGAATACAACTTATAAGACAAGACGGGCAAGACGGCTGTGGCTTTTTACACGAACGTGGCTGTTCAACTTTCTTCTTAAATATTGGTGCCTCGAGGCCAAGGACCCGGAGTCTTGGTTTCATCTCTTTTTTTCCCCCGGACGCGAGGATCGGTTCCGATGGCTAAGGCCTGGGCACCTCGTATATTGAAGAATACATGGCTATGGCCCCAGCCGCATGTCACCCAGACGGGAAGATAGGATTTGTCGGAATTGACCTCATAACCGGGAATTAAGTTCAATGCCATGCTTCAGAGCTTAACACCTGGCTAAAGATGAGATAAACGACGGGGATAATTGACATCAACATGTGAATTGCCTCATACCTTGAGTTCCCGAATTTCTCGAATTTCTCAATTTCCCAATTTCACCAAAGATCGAATGGAATCGAAGTACAAAAAGTACGCAGACGCTAAACCCCATAGTTGATGTGCATTGCCTCATTGCAGGGTTCCGTACTCCACTTTCCCACTCCACCGTCTCCAATGTTGTTGGTCACGGCTAACTTAGTCCAGTTCTCCGGATTGTATTGTACAATGTACTCCGGATTTTCCTTTGGATCTGCACTATAGAATATTGTACATTCATTGTACATTGTACATGTTCTAACCCTACTATAATAGAGACAGGGAATATAACAGAATAGAATATAATAGACACATCAGAATATACATGTACGCAAAGGCCAAAGCGCAATACAGTATCACCCGAAATACATACATAGTTAGTTAGTTTCTACTATATCCGGGGTACTTACTACAACGGCTTGGCCGATTATAGTCTTATCAACATTCATTGGACTCCGGCATTGAGTACTCCGAATGGTTACTTTGTATACCCCCTGTCTGAACCGATGTGACATCACGTACATTCATGGATGTATATAGTCCTCGGCACTATACTCTGACCTGAATGCCCCTCTCATGCCATTACATTCCATTGTACACTAAATTGTACACTAAACCGGATGGGACAATCGGAACGTCTAGCGCAGAAATGCCGCTAATGCAGCGCATTGACACCTGGAAATTACCTTCCAAGATTGTCAATGAATTACTTGGAAGTACTTCGCTTCCACTTTCCAACCCTTTCCGACATTCCCCCTCACCGGAACGCTAAGCATATCCCCCAAACAACTTCCACAACACCCATCACCCATCACCCATCACCCATCACCATGGCGTCCTACCCAATCCTCCCAGAGAAGCTCCTCCTCATCTCCCTAAAGATGTACTTCACCCCAGACCAGACACTCACCTACCTCCACGACCTCCTCAACCCAACCAACGAGATCGTCCACCCCGCAAACAAAGACAAACTCCTCCTAGCTCTAATCCCGGACTTCCTAACAATCTGGCCCTGCGCCCAAATCCTCAAAGAATACGAAACCAACCTAACCACCACAACCGGAACCCCCAATTCCACCCCCACCTTCCTCCTCGGCGCCCAAGACTGCTTCTGGGAATCCCAAGGCGCATACACAGGCGAGGTATCCCCATCCTCAATCCGCGCACTAGGCTGCTCAATCGTCGAACTAGGCCACGCCGAGCGCCGCGCCATCTTCAACGAAACAGACGCCCAAACCGCCCGAAAAGCAGCCGCAACATGCGCACAGCATATGGTTCCACTCGTCTGTATCGGCGAGGTGACAGCTCCCGGTCCAATCGCCTCGCAGGCCGTCGGTCAGGCTGTGACGGAGTGCGCGGTGCTGGTGCGCGCTGTTCTAGCGGCTATCCCGCATGACGCGCCCGTTATATTTGCCTACGAGCCTGTTTGGGCTATTGGACAGCCGAAGCCGGCGGGTGTTGATCATGTTGCTGCCGTTGTGCAGGGTATTCGGGCTGTTATTGGTGCCCGGGCGGGTACGGCGCGGGTCTTGTATGGGGGTAGTGCGGGGCCTGGGCTTTGGGGGGCTGGTGGGCTTGGTCGCGCGGTTGATGGGATGTTTTTGGGCAGGTTTGCGCATCAGATTGAGGGTGTGCGGGAGGTTGTTCGTGAAGTGGAGGAGACGTTGGCTTTGGTGTGATGATGCTGTTTTGGTCGTGTTCGCTGATGGCTTTGTATGCCACATTGCACATCCATATGCACTACGCATCTCAGGTATTTGTCCTTGATTCGACACCTTGACACCTTGACACTCTATGTCTACAATTATACAGGTATACAGGTATTGTGTTTCGCATACGGTTCCTCGTCATTGTTATACGGAATAATACACATGACTTAAAAACAGAAAAAGACAAAAAGACAGATCTAGACACAAAGTGGGAATGTCCGTCTCGGGAAGCCTATCTGGGGGAACCCGGAGAACCCACTGGAGAACTTCCCCGGTTTTTTCTTCTGTGAACCTGTCACGCGGTCGATCAGAGATTTACCTCAGATGACTTTTAAAGCTTTTTTTTTTAGCTTCGGCTTCTTCAATAGGCCCTTGGATGTCATGAAGCTATCTTTCACTTGATCCACTCCCGTGCTTAGGTGGGTACGTTGTGGACTCTGGAGCTCCATTTTGCACTGATCGAGTAATCCGAGCTATTGATATACATCTCAGTGTCAAAACTTACCGACATTGATCAATTCCCCATTTTTTCATTTCTTTTCGGTACTGCCTGACTCGGTCGTTCCATTGCATATTAACCCTGTCAGGTGCCTATCTACTAATGTGTCGAATCTCTCGGACGAGAAAACCAGACAAATGGCGAATGCAGAATGTTACTTTTATTTGTTCATATCCATGTTATTTACAGGATCTATCAAAGACCAAATGAGAATAAAAATAATAAAAAATCATAGTTCACACCGCTTATTTCTTCTGCAGCTCCTCGCGCAGCTCCTGCTTGACACGCGTGACAGTGCCAACACCACCGTAGACAACACCAGTGTACATCATAGCGACCGAAGCGCCGGCCTTGAGAGCCTCGCGCGCCTCCTTACCGGTAGTGATACCACCGGAAGCGAAGATAACCTTGCGGGGAAGGTTAGACACCTTCTCGACGGACTTCTCCGAGTCGGTCGCAGATGGGGGTCCCTGGTCAAGCAGGGCGCGGTAGCGAGCGACAAGCGCAACGGAGCGGTCAAACAGCTGGGGGCCGGAGTAACCACCGGTTTCCTTGAGGGTCTTCTGTTCCTCGGCGGGGAGGACGAAGCCTTGAGGCACGGGGTCGGGACGACGGTTGGTGGTGTTACCGACGATGACGCCGTCGACGCCGGAGTTCCAGACAGCCTCGCAGATACCGGAGATCTGCTCGTTGGAGTCCTCATCCGGGCTGACCTTGACCATCACGTAGGGCTTGGTCTTGCGCTCGATGTTCTTGGCGGAGGCGACGACCGCACTCAGGATTGCTGTGAGGGGTGCGGCGGCTTGGAGGTCACGCAGGCCTGGGGTGTTGGGACTGGAGACGTTCACGACAAGGATGTCGGCGTACGGCGCCACCCGGTCCACGCAGTAGACGTAGTCGCGCTTGATGGCTTCGATGTCTCCGTCCGGGGTGAGCTTGTTCTTGGCAACTTGCACGGCGAGAAGCTTGCCCGGGACCAGACTTCCCGGTGGAACGTTGGCTTCGCCGTCCAAGACGCGCTGCTCGGATTGTTCGTGCAGGCCGAATCCGGCGGCGTAGGCGAAGTCAGCTACGCGCTGCTTCAGAACCTTGGCCATGTGGTCGGCGCCCTTGGAGTTGAGGCCGTAGCGGTTGATCATGGCGTGTTGCGAGGGCAGTCGGAACACTCGAGGCTTGGAGTTTCCTTCCTGCGGCAGAGGGGTGGTGCCGCCGACCTCCACTATAGCGGGACCGATATCGAACAGCGCATCAGGGACCTCGGCGTGCTTGTCCAGGCCGGCGGAGATACCGATGGGGTTGGAGATGGTGTATCCAAAGACCTGGTAACGGATCTCGTTAGCGATTGGCTATCGGCCGATTTGGGAATGCCATTACCTCAGTTGCCAGGGCACCATCACGATCCGGCTCGCCACGCTCGCGCGGGTGAAGACCATACTGGTAGAGCATCTTCAGGTTCTCTACGCCACTGTGGTGTGCATCTTCCGCATCGGGCCACAGGAAACGGATCAAGGGTACAATGCCGTATCTGTGGATACTGGCTCTGGTGTCGGTTCCATAGATGTAGCCCACCAGGAGGGTCAAGGCCAACGAGGCACCGTACAAGGCCTTCTTAGAGCCACGGCCCGCTTTGCGGGGGATCTCCTTGGTAGCCTCCTTTGTAGCATCCTTCACTGTCTCCTTAGCTGCCTCGGCGGGCGCAGATGCAGCCGAGTCTGAAGCATATCGCGAAGCACCGGGGTAGCGTTGGGCCCGCTTCGGTAGCAATGCCGACGGCCGTTGGGTCAAGCGGCAGGTAGGAAGGGCGCGAGCCCGGACGCTGGCTCTCCAGGCCATTGTTGCGGAATTACAAGCCATTTTGATTGTGTGGAGCTAATTATCTTCGCCGGCGGAGCAACGCCCGATCGAACCTATACGGCCGTTAGTACTTGCGATCAATAGTGGATTGTGACTGGGGCCATGGGGCTAGTTAAGCTCCAATCGACTCGCATTGTGGACTAGCCAATTGGAACAGTGCACACAAATCAATATGCACCTAATAAATCACTTACAATTGCAATTGAGCACGATCCGAGGTTCTCGCACGTCCCTTGCAGTTCTCGAGGACGGATTCGGGTTCTTTGCTGCACAATCCGGGCGGTGGCAATAGGACATGCAGAATTTCTAGGGCGGTAGCCTTACATGCTACATCGCTGGATGTTCACTTATGTACTTCGTCTTCTTTGCCTTCAATTATGATTTTAGTGTTTGTTGGTGGTTGCAAACCTGCCTCGTAATATATCTCATCTCTATATCTCGAAGAATATCTAGGCTTCATATGCAGAATGAATGAAATATATTGACCGATGATCTTCTCTTCGATGATCACAAGCTCGTATCGGGCAACGCTGTCAAGGCTCGGCTATGACCAACTTGCCTTCTGCCTCCCACATATTGCACACCCTTTGGCTTGCCCCTGTATTTGAACAGAAACCCGTTGTTTATCAACGGTGCTTAACAATCAAGATCACATGCCACAAATCCTATCCAAGATGAGGACGCAAGGAAAAACAACCAACTCTTCAGCGGTGGGATTTGACCATGTCTATTTCGACGAGGAGGACGATTCCGAACACACACCCTCACAGCGAGATTTCACGAACGCTATACCAGAAGCGGTGCCTCAGTTAAATCGTGCAAAGGAGCCCTACCGTTCATTCAACGTCTTCAAAGATGTATGCTAGCAGCCTGGTTATAGATGCATTGATGTTTCCCAAACACTTGTAAATTGATGCTCACCAATTCATGCAGGTAGCACTCGGTACCAATGCCTTCAGCTTTTGCCTTCAAGTTCACCCTTCTGGGGGACTTGCTCAGTCTCCAAGCCCGGTATATCACACCCTGCGCATCCCCTGGTACCGCCAAGGTCTCTATCTCCCAGCTTCGTTTGATCTTTACTCTGGTGGCAATGTCGTGCGCAGCCGGAAAGACCCATCTCCCGAGCCTCAAGACCACCGCGCGCACATTCACTACCGTGGCTTTGAGGGTCTGCTAAGTCTCCATGTGACGGTAGACATCTTCCGCCAGGTAGGCTCTAGTGCCCTTCAAAATGAGCTTGCAGGCTCTGGGAGAAGTTCCCCGGAGCTTGTCAAGCACTGCTCGGTGGACATTGTTCGGAAGGGAATTGGTAGGACTTACCGTGTTGGGATTACTGGTGGCGAGGCTGTCAAAACATTCTACTGGAAAGGGTCCAAAAATGCATTGTCGCTCCTTGGAAATGAAGAGAAGAGCGCTGGTTCTAGTGATGGGAACGGCAACCTAAAGTTCTTTTCTGCGGATAAACCAGATGATGTTCTTGCTGTGTGGCAGAATAGAACTGATCGACAAATTCTGGGTTCTTTGAACGTTATCGCTGAGCTTGATGCTGATTCGGACGGAGTCCTTGAAGCGTTGATGATGAGTTGCCTGGCAGTGGTTGTTGCAGAAAGAGTTTCCGGGCGAGGGTGGATAGGTGGCCTGGGGAAGTCAAGGAACTCTTAAGGATGAAGTCGAGTGCCATAAGAAGAGCAAATGTATATAATGAGCTGCTACCTGCTGTATATTGAATTGACTGTATCTCCATGTAGTGAAAGACCTACATAGGATGGTATTTTTCCTCGGAGAACAGTGTTTACCTCCGTTGACAGCAGCCAACATGCAGTCAGTGTATGGCATAGTGTATTTATGATTGAGTCTGGGAATGGGTTGATGTATGCCCATTTAGCAACCATAGAAAAGAAGCTAAGACCAAATACTCCCCAAAGAGGAAAAACATGATGAACTGCAATAGACGATAAAAAATACATATGTACCAGGCAATGCGGCCGTAACCTTAATCAGACAGGGAAAAAGGCTAGAGTTGACGGTAAGCATATTCTCACAATATATGGCGTACTGGTGACCGTCCACAGTAGAATGATCGTCCAAAGACACTTTCGTTGCCTATTAACACAAATTCGGTAGCTCCACTGCTGCCGACGCAATGCCCTATCCAAAATTCTTAGCCGAATTATTCTAGGTGGAAGATCGACATTCCACCTTGTGATCAAGTTTCATCAGACTCCATCTCGCGGGAACAACCTTTGGTTGTTGAGGGTTAGGAAAGTCTCGCCGAACTGCACATGCCAGAGTCTTCATCCCGCCAATTCAGCAGGTGGGAACTTCCGGTGCTCTGCCGCTGGTAGCTCTGAAATGCTTTGACCGCTCAGTTCTGTGATCTGATTACTACCACTCAGTTCTGTGACCTGATCACTACCACTCAACTCCGATACAGGGCCTGCGGGAGGTTGAATGTATTGGCCATCTTGAGGGTTCTTCTTTCGGCGACGGAATAAACACCAGGCCAGCCCAATCAAGATGACGACGCCAGCTATACCACCAACCACGCCACCCGCGATTGCCCCGGTGTTAGAGTGAGAAGTATCTGTATTTGCGTCGTTCGAGGAGGTGGGAGTTGCGATATTTGTCCCTGGGAGTGTTGTAGCCGTGGCAGTATCTGTGAAATGGTGAGTCAGATTAAGAGAAAAGACAACGATGCACCATGTCACAGTGCTGCGATCATCAGGGACAAGGCTTACTCGAGCTTGTAGTGGCAGGTAGAGTATATTGAACAATTGCTTTCATTGTCTTCACTTCCACACCGAGGTCGTTCATGTCTTTTGCTTTTGCGCAGGCCGCATAATTTTTGCTGACTGTATAAAGCCCCAGAGTATCATTTGTGCAGCAGAAATAACCCTCTGACTTTTCAATAAAGTAAAGATCAGCTGTAGGGTCTGCACAGCGCCATTTATTATCCAACGCGGATTTGCAATTGTCTGTAGTTGGACAGCATATCCCTGGGCCGTTTTTTTGGGCAGGGCATTTGGTATTTCCCGGACAACATCTTCGAAATGAGCCCCAGGTCTCACCACAATCCGTCTCACCCCCCGCGCATGAGCCGTTTCGGCGTAGAGAGTAGCCCTGGAGATATTGCTCTTTTGAAAATGACATTGTCACCAAATATTAATTCTGCGAGAGCTGGGCGACAAGGTGGATAGTAAATAGGGGAATAAGTCTGCAGTCGATCGGGGGCGCAGCGAGGAACGAAACCCTCGTATATGACTGACTATCTTGGAAGGATTAATGCACATCAAATTTACACTCTGGCCCCCGGTGGGGACACGGAGCGGCTCACGTACTATGTTGTACAAAAGGAGCGGAAAGGAAACAAACTGTGAAGCATAACGACATATCAGAAATTACCTGAAATATGTACCTATGGCCGTTTAGCTATAACAGGATTCTCTTGAAACCTACGGAATAGCCGAGTTAGTTGTGGTTATATACCTGGACCCTGAACAACGCCAAGCGTCACTAGTTTCAAGATGGATTGGCCCTGGGGCTGCGAAGCACGGTGTGCAATAATTAGAGCTGTGTCTCTGCACATTGTAGGAGACTGTTTATGATCTCCGTATCATAATATAATTGATCCGAGGCACTCATTGCTGTCCGAATGCGATCAAATTCAATCTTGAGATGGCAAGATGAGGCTTAAGGAGGAGCCACGGGGTATAGCGGGAAGAAGAACAATTCATCCTCATTGCGGGATAGCTTGGTTAATAAAAGAATAATCCATTACTTTTTGACAGAAAACGCACTTGCAGCATAGTTGTATGTCGTTTTATATGTCTTCTTCACTGTCGCTTTTCAGATATTTTCTGTCTCTTCTCGGTTTACTAGCTAAAAATAGATTTTTTTTATGTGGAACCTTTTTATAGTAATCGTTATGAATATATCGACGTAAAGTGATAGGAAAGAAGTAAGCCCCGACACTCTGAAAGGAACAAGCATCATTATCGTCTACGTTAACATATTCCTCGAAAGGGTCTATGGCACAGGTTATAGCAGTGGTTGTCAGAGGCTACATACTAGCATGGAATTCCATCTTCCAATTATCCAACTAAGCGAATATTATATCTGCCAGGAAAATGCCGAGAGATTCTACATAGAATATACCGTATCTTTCAATTTGACGGGTGGAATTGCCATATCGATAATTTGACGTGTAACACTTTTGATCGGTTATATATAAATTTCATACCTGTTACTGGCATACCATTTTATCAGATGTACTTTCTCCATTTTTGTCACAAATTACATCCTTCAAAGTAGTATCATGTTAAGACTACGACTACGGGGTGGAGTGGTTTTTGCTTTTGGCTCTTAGAGCCAAAATCCGAGCACCATACATCAACGGTTCCATAACTCAGTTGGTTAGAGTGTGGTGCTAATAACGCCAAAGACGAGGGCCCAACGTTTCCTTTGTTGCCCCCTATCCATTCACCTTGAATTGGGTTATTCTTCCTCTACTCTTTGTTTTTGTAGTTGAAAGGCCTCTCTAATACTTCAACAAACACGTAGCACGCTAAGTATAGAAATAGTAATATTTTCTCCACTGTAAGGCAAACAAGTATGCCAGCCCTGTAGTATGCCAGACATGGCACCTATTGGGGGATTCTCAAGACCACTCTGCCATCAATCTCCGAGCGCTCCAGGCGATCCAACACATCATTGATATCGTCCAACTGAAAGACGTCGATATGCGCCTTCACATCACCAGCCACGGCCATAGCCATCATTTCATCCATCTCATCTGCTGTTCCCGCGGAGTTTCCGACAATAGTGAGACCTGTATCGGTTGGTCAGACCGGTTCATGTTCTAAATTGCATAAGTATCAGAGAACTCACCTTTAACAATCATATCGAATGGCGTAGCTGGTAGCTTGAATGGCTTGTTGGGAATACCGACACAGACCAGCGTGCCAAAAGGACGCAACATCTGCATACTTTGTTCGTATGCTCGCTCGCCGTTGGCAGTGCATATCACAGCATGTACACCAAACGTTGTCTTGGCTTTGACTGCCTGCACAATATCGACTTCGCGGTAGTCCAGGAATTCCGTAGCCCCGAGCGAAAGGCATAGTTTCTTTTTCTTATCTCCGCTTTGGGAGCACCATTGGGTTAGTTTGGTATGAAGGTGATAGAAAATGTTCACCTTGAAATATTACATACCTGTCAATTGCAATGACCTTAAGGCCTTTTTTAGCGGCAATTTGAATTCCCCTGTAAGAAATATATTTGTCAGTAAAAACAAAGTTTCCAGTCATCAAAAGCCGGGTTGGGAATGTACATATGACCAAGGCCACCTCCAGCACCAATGATGGCAAGGTAGTCTCCCGGGCGAGTCTTTGTCTTCATGATGGAGGAGTACATCGCAATTCCAGCTGGAGATAATGATTAGCCTTTGACCGGCGAAATACCAATGAACAAAAACAAACAAACAAAAAAACAAACATACCACACAGAAGAGGCGCGGCACTATCTGGTGAAAGTTGCTCTGGAATCTTTGTCACATGGAGTGCCGGACTGACAATATACTCTGAAGTATGATATTAGAAGGGATCCAATGCAACGGGTGATCATAATGGTAGATGGAGTGCTTACGCTGGAACGTTCCAGGTACATTCTGCAACCCACCAATACAATCAGTAACGGAAACGATGGCGGGAGACACATGTTTTGCGACGGTCAACAACTTACGGCACCAGCGTTCTTCTGATATGGGCATACGGTATGGTTGATTTCACAAATTTCACACTGACGGCAAGAGCTGTAGAGCCATCTACCAGTGCAAATGCCTTCAGCGTCAATATCATTTTAACCGGACGACCAATTTGGGATGAAGGAGACAGACCTGATACCAACCCGCGTTCCCATCCATTGCTTCTCGTCAACTTCCGGTCCGACTAAGGCAACGATGAATGTTAGTATACGGTCTGAGCTGCGCCAACCTGTTGGGGCGGTAGTTCTTACCTTTGACTACTCTCCCAACACCTTCATGGCCCGCAACATCAGTCAACATAGGCGTGTCGCCACGGATGCTGTGAAGATCCGAGTGGCATACCCCAGAAAACTCGAGCTTGACGAGAATTTCGCCTTTTCCTGGAGTTGGCACAGGGCGATTGCTCTTGATCCCCACTTTTGCGGAGACATGAGTACTCGTGGATGCGATAACAGCAGCGATTTGAATCGGGGGGATTGGACGGATCGACATATCGCTGGTTCTTTGAATATTCGAGATCACGTCTTTGAGATAGTCTGTGAATGTTTACGAGGACACTTGGCTTAAATAGCTCGGTAGTTGAGACCTGATCCGATAGGCATTAGTCGTATCGTAGATGCGGGGGTGTGAGGAAAGGATGGAAAGATAAGCAGAAACAGTTATGTTGGAGGACTACTACTTAGGTGGGGAGAAAGCAGAAGAGAAATCATAATCATTAGAAACTAGAAATGTAGGGTTTATATACCCTATAAAAACCATCTGAAGAAAGGCTCAATCTGACAGACAAGCAAACATGCAGTGCATGTATGGGATGCTCCAATAAGTTACATACAATGGCAACAGATGCCAACCTTGGAAGATACATACATGTAATATGTATGTATCTTGGGTAGGATCTCGAACTTGGACAGATTAGGCAGGTTAGACCGGGGATGAAGATGGAGAAGATATCAATAATAATCGATTACGACGATAGAATCAATCTGACACTTCTCTTTTACAGAGTTTAGCGTCAATAACTCAATTAAACAATTATGTGTAAGCCGCAGGTCTGACATCGGAACAATCATGAAGGAATATAAGACAAGGACTCTGTTAGGCAGAGCCGAAAGGAAGAAGTGGTACAGCACTCCGAATGCAGCAGAAGGTCCCCGAGTTGCGTGAGAAACTCGAAAACCAAGGTATCAAAGATGAAATTCTAAACCCATAGAACGCCAGAAAATCATGCATTCTCGGACTGGATTGTTTGCTGCAAGGCATAGTTAGTTTGAGAAATGAGCAGGTTGGATTGAGGAAAGACACGAACCACCAGCCAATCCATTCCTTCATTAATACCCTTGCCATCAATGGCAGAGCAAGCAACAATACTCCAGTTTCGGTCCCGCAGCTCTCCCAGCTTCAAAGCCTCTGAGATCTCGCCTGCGCCCTTGGCACCGGGTTGATCTTGTTTGTTGGCGAACACCAGCAATGCCGCATCGTGAAGTTCCTCCTCGTTCAGCATGGCTGCTAATTCATCTGCCGCAGTCCCCAATCGCTCAATATCTGTGGAGTCGATGACAAAGACCACTGCGGCGGTGTTGGCGTAGTAGCATCGCCAGTATGGGCGAATAGAAGTTTGGCCACCAAGATCCTACAATCCAGGGATGTTAGTCATGATCTGATTGAATTCTGAAGCCGGGGTAAACATACCCAGACATTGAGATTGAGATTCTTATATGTGACTGATTCGACGTTGAAACCGATTGTAGGTATCGTGGTGACGACCTCACCAATCTGCGGGCGCGCGGTGTCAGCCCCACGTATCTCACTCAAACGCGCCAGAAAACACCGGTTTCAAAGCTATAATATCATCTTACCTTAAGCCTGTACAGCAATGTGGTCTTTCCAGCGTTATCCTAAATCCCCAAAAGAATGTTAATTAGTTTCAGTCCTGGTCACACTAATGAGAACCTGCTTTCCCCGCGTGGGACGCAGTGAGACACAACATACAAGTCCTAGAATCAGGATGCGGATCTCCTTCTTGGACCAGAGTAGGGACCAAATACGCGATAGTGAACCTCCCATCGTGTATATGATTAACTAGTGGGCGCGTTGTCCACTGTGCGGTTCACAGGTTGTCCGGGCAAGTATGGAGTTGAGGATGATAGGTTGAGGGGCGTGTAAGTCGTATGGATTGAGGGAAACAAGACAAACTTGCTATGGGGGAGGTTATGGTACAAGTAGATGAGATAGAAGGTGAAAGAGAAGAAGGCACTTGGTGGCAACCACTTTGGATGTTCTTTGGCCGATCGGCCTGTGCGGTGTGGGCGGTCAATCGGGGGATCATCGTCTTGCGGGATTGAGCTCCTCATTTAGAAAACCCCCATTGTCTCTTTCCCTCTGTCATATTCTGCGTTTGTTCACTTTTATCGCGTTCTACACGACTACCTCTCACCGGTCTCAAGCGCAACCAGGGAACTGCCGTCACCTCCGGCGCACTCCCTAGATTTGCCGCGATTAGTCTCAATTGAAGACAGCCGACCACGGACCGATAACCATCATGGTGGGAAAGAAGTCGGGCAAGGCCCTCCGGGATGAGGGTAAGGCGATCTGATCTGGCTGGTGGTATAACCCCGTCAACAACAGAGCAGCTAATATTTGACATAGGCCTGGAGCGGACTGACAATAACATGGAACTATCCAGCTGGCCGCAGATTCCAGCAATCAACCAGAAGAACTACTATACGTACGTATACCCAGACTGATAGCTGCCGCATGATTCTAGTTGGGGATGTCAATACTGATTGCGCTATGTAGTGACTACCTGAAACGAGACGATCAAAACCTCGCGTTCCGACTCCAAAACGAGGAAGCAAGGACAAAGATGACCAAGAAAGCGAAGGATCATGACCGTGCCCTTGCTATGGCCAAGACAGAGACCGCGGAAGGCGAGGGCGAGGCAGATGGCGATGCCCACATGGAGGATGCGGAGGAGACCCCAGCCGAGATGGCTGGCTCCAAGGTTATTGTCATCCACATGGGCAGCCAGAACCTCCGGATCGGACTTGCCAGCGATGCACTGCCGAAGACCTTGCCAATGGTAATTGCCAGGAAATCAGCCACCAACGAGTCCGAAGACTATGATGAACCCAAGCCCAAGAGGTTTAAGCACGATGATGGCTCTGAAATGGAGCCTGAAAAGGCTTTTGGATCTGAAGTATGTTCAGTGAAATTTTGTTGAGATGGCCGTGTACTGATTTTCTGATAGTGGTCGTCTCATTTCAATCGGATGTCTGCGGATTTGAAGGTGCACATGCGACAGAACAAGCGAAGAATGCTTCCAAACTCCAAGGAGATGGTTGTTAACTATAACCGCAGAACTGTGCCAGAAATTATCTCTGAACACAATGATCCAATGCGCGCTGAATGGACCGAGCTGTCTAATCCCCCACCAGAGTACATTGTTGGACAGCCGGCCCTGCGGGTGCCGGATTCTTCAAAGCCTCGATACAAGCTGTATTGGCCAATCCGGAATGGATGGTGCAACGAGAAGGACTACACAAGCAAGAGGTCTCTCTTCTTGGATATTTCATTGATCGTGGAAGATGCGATCAAGAATCAACTGCGCTTGACGAGCAAGAAGGACTGGACCCAATATTCGTGTGTGTTTGTCATCCCGGATCTTTACGACAAGTCCTATGTCACCCAAGTCTTGGATATGTTGATGCGAGAGTTTGCGTTCGCTCGGGTGTGTTTCATCCAAGAGAGTCTGGCAGCCACCTTTGGTGCCGGCTTCACCTCAGCATGTGTCGTCGATATTGGAGCGCAGAAGACTTCGATCTGCTGCGTGGAAGAAGGCATGTGCATTGAGAACTCCCGAGTAAACCTGAAGTATGGTGGTCAAGATATGACCGAAACATTCGTCAAGATGATGCTACACGATCATTTCCCCTATGCCGACATCAACCTACGGCGTAGACACGACTTCCTTCTGGCCGAAGAGCTTAAGAAGAACATCTGCACTATGAACGAAGCCAGCGTTTCTCCACAAGTCTTTGACTTCCACCTTCGTGTGGCAGGCCAAGATACACGAAAGTATACTTTCAAGGCGTTTGACGAAGTTCACCTTGCGCCAATGGGTGTATTTGAGCCTGCTATTTTCGACAACTCTGACAAAATTACCGGGAGACGGACCTTGATCGATCGGTCTGTTGACATCTATGATGGATCACCTAATGATCCTACTTCTGCAGCCCAGTCAGAGATCTTGACCGCCATGGCTCCTCCCCTTCCCTCTCATGGCAAGACAAATGGCGAGTCTCATTCGGTAGCACCGGATGTTCAGGCCACACCAAGCCGCCCTCCTGCTCTAAGCAAAGTCCAAGATCTGGAAGGTACACCTCGATCTTCTGTCGCTGGTTCTCCGGGACCAGAGAACACAGCGACTCCTCAGGCAGGAGGGACAAACACACCCGCTGCCACGGCCGCTGCAGCCCAGCCTCCCCGCCCTCCTGCGGTGGAAGATCGGGATGATATCATGCCCGTGTTCGGTCTGGATAATGCTATCCTGACCTCCATTGCCCACGCGGCTCGCGCAGACGAGAAGAAGATGCGGGATTTCATCGGCGGTATCATGGTCGTCGGTGGAGGCAGCCTGACTAGCGGATTCCATCTCTTCTTGGAGGAGCGACTGCAGGCTCTCCGTCCTGGCTTCTCAAAGGAGATCATGATCGGGACACCGCCCAGAGACCTCGATCCCCAGGTCGTTGTGTGGAAGGGAGCCAGTATTTTCGGTAAACTGAGTGGCACAAACGACAGTTGGATCGGAAGGCTGGAGTACGATCGACTTGGTCCCCGGCTGATGGCGTACAAGTGCATGTGGGCCTACTGAGTGCTGGGAGATTTACTTATGGTATTATGAGAATTCGGCGTGGGAGTTGCGTGTTTTTGGTCACTTTCAAAAGGAATTTCAATATTTTTTCTAATACAATGGAGCAACTTGAATATCGCAATAATCGGTAACTAATTGGACTAGCTAAAAGAAAAGAACTAGTGAGCTGTTGTCCTGAGGTTGGATAAGTGCACGCACTTCTTCGCTTTCCAACGTTATCTCTTTGCATACTTTCCGTATCTACACGTGATCATCTCTGTATCTCCACGCACACATTGGTCAACTCATTACCCAGGCGGTAGATCTGGGCAGAATAATGGTCCTCAGGTTCAGCTCCGGAGTTGCTCTGAAGAGCAGCTTTTGCCGATTCCTCCAGCTCCATTTGTGGTCAGTCTGGGTAAGCCTCTTCTACTGGCGAACTGAACCACTAGATTCCGATTATATCGCCACTTTTCCTCCCTACCGCTATCCCTGCCTTTCTACAAGCCCTTGACTTTCCTGACGGTAGGTTTGCGACCAATTCCCTCGCATCCATTTTGAATCAAGCTTCTAAACTAACTAGCTATTATAGATCTGTACAATCATTTCTCTTTGCCAAATTTGAGGCGACAACATCCCAGTTCACCTTAGTCGATTCCAGACCACCCCAGTCCATTACAGTGAGCTTCCGTCCCACTCAGTTCAGACGCCAAGTTGCTGATGCGCAATCAATCGACCAGTCAATCTCACGAGCAAATAAGACGACAATATGTCTTCCAAATCTAAGGAGGGTCAGTCATCGGGTGGCTTTCACCAGGAGTACATTGCGTCCCTCCGCTATCGCAATGATCTCCCTCCCCCGGACATGCCCCCGAAGTTCCTTGACATCCCACACGAGGGCTTGAGTCGCTTCCTCACCCCCGGGTTTGCCTCAAACCTGGCACGCCGTGAGGAGCCCAATATTGAAGTCGATGCCGAAGGTGGAATGCCAATTGACCTTGTCGGTATTCCGGGGTTACATTTGGGCGATGAGAGTGGTATGTCCTCGCGGAATCCCCTATAATTGCACTGCTGAAACTAACATCTCCACCAGCTATTATGGCACCCGAGAATCCTCAGCCCATGGACCCCGCTGACCTTCCCCTTCTGATGACTATTGAGCAACTCCGAAACCCTGCCCCGAGGAATACCAATGTCAGTTTCCTCCGCCGTACACAGCACATCGGTGTCGATCGCAGTGCCGGAGATGGATCCCGCCCTGCAGCCGTTAAAACACAACCACGCACTGCGAAGAAAGGAAAGCCTCCTGTAGACGACCCGAAGCATGTTAAGAAGTTCATCCAAAAAGGATTCGATATCGCCTACCCCCAGAGCAAGCACACTGGAGAGGATACTGATAGCCAAATCCGTGGTCTTCCCGCCACAAAGGCAGAACTTGATGCCTGGGCTAATCCCGTTAATCCTGACAACCCGAAGCTGAAGCCAGTCGGTTTCTTCCCTGTGATGCCTGACCTGGAAGGATTCCCAGACCCTGGCGGTTACCTTCAATTCAAGTTTGATAAGGCGCCTTTGGCAGCCGTCGCGGGCAAGCGGGATAAGCGTATGGATGTCGGTATTCTGACACCAGTCGCGCCGGAGCAGCGTGTTTGTCAGGAGCATGACTCTAAGCTCAGTCTTCACAACACGAACCCTGCTCTTTACCCCCACCCGGGTCCAGTCCCTTATGACTACCAGCTCTTCCTTCCAGAGAAGCCCCAATCTGTTAAGAACATTGACGCAAGCATGAACCTGTCCAACGCAAACCGAGACAGCGAAGACCTCTACACCAACGAGAGCGCCGAGGGCCACAAGTTCCACCGTTATGATCGCATTCGCACTTACGCCACCAGTGCTCAGGTTTTCAACACCGAGCAAAAGGACATTGCATTGACACTTTTCAAACCCAAGAATGGCGACACCAGACAATTGGCCGCTTACTACTATCCAATCTCAGGAAAGGCCCGCCTCAAGCCGGAGCGTGCTCGCACTATCGCCCAGGTCGGTCTCGGTCCCACTTCTACCCAACAGGAAGAGGCCGAGGAACGGATTGACCAGATGCAAGTGGTGATGCGTGACCCTAACGAGGCTGAAATCTACAAGCGTGCTTTGACCCGTCTGCGCATCGATCCGAAGTTTGCAAGCAATATGCCACCCGAGCCTGTTGTTCAGGAAGAGGAGCAACCGTTGGAGAACGAGGAGACTGAGAAGCCAGCCGATGAGGATACTCGCATGAGCGATGACGAATAGATATTCGCGGCTGTTTATTATGTATTATGGATCCTTTTTTGAACATTACAATCTCGAAGTTTCTGCCTAGGTAGTTTCCCATGGGTCTGGCGTCTGAGCAATGGAAAACGGCGTTACGTATAGTCAATGGTTAATCAAAGTAGTCATCTCATCCATCTAGGTACATATATGTACTTTGTACAAAGGGGTCATATGTGATAAATACAACATTACACCGACAAAACTCCGCAATCTCGTTGAAACTCCCATCAAACACAGTCCACGGATGCCAATAATAGCTAGGAACAACCTGGTCCACCTCCCAGTCTCAGCCATTTGCAAATCCCCGAAAACCACTCATCCGCAATCCATGGATATATTTGTTCCGCTTAGAAATCAATCGGGATCAAACCCGCGGTGGGGGCCGGTTTCCAAAATCCAGGCATACGACACTCAATATACGAAATCCTCGGTCTCTAAGACTATATACATGTAGCTATTGTAGAGAATCTCGTCTGCTGAAGGGTCTTGCTTATTTTCCGTTTGAATGCCACTTTACTATCAATGCTAAACGGACCACTGATAGTTACCTTTAAAAGAAGCGAAGCGGTAAGAAACCCCACGTGGTATAGTCGGGTCCTGGTAATCGGTTGGTGGATACTGAAGGTCCGACTTGATTGACATCTAAGTGAGACATTATCCTGCAAAAGGACCTGCGGTATTTTGGACATCTTTCGGACTTGGGCCGTAATCCGATCAGGAGGTGGTCACCGGTACACATAGACAACCTTCTAATCTGGGCAAAGTATAAAATTTTCATCTTTTTGAACGAAGTCTCCATAACTCAAGACCTAGGAGATTCTGTTCTAGTGAAGTGGCTTGCGAAGTGGCTTGCGAAGGGGCGTACGGCCAAAAGTCGCATGCGTGAATTCCAAGGTATAACTATATTCTAATTACTTAACTGATTATGATATAGTTAACTATAAGGCTATCTACGGAGTAACTATATTGGGAATCCTAAGTTAACCTTCGCTATCGCTTCTACTAGTTATATAGTTATAGGTAAACTCTTGGCCGATCCCTAAGATCCACTAACGAAAAAGCTTCTTTCTAGGGTCCTTTACTATCGACTCAGCGAGATAGGATAAAATCGATAATCCTTGTCAAAGTGGTATCGTAAAATAGGGGTTACCAGCAATGGTGTTCCAGTCTCTGTATTTCTGTATCCACTCTCCTAGTAATTTATATGGAGCAGTGATTACATAACATAAATTACAAAACATGAAGGATAAATCAATCCTCCGGTATGCCGAGTCCATTATTCCAACAATCCTTGGTAGCCTAAATAGAAGCTTATTATCCCTGGCCCTCTAATCAGTACGGGTTCCTAAACAGTACACAAATATTCTCAGAATGGAATTAGGGCCTCTTTTTCGTTTCAAAGACCCTGGACATAGAGTATTGTAGCAACCTTCTTTCGCAATAATAGGAAATAAGCCTCGTATTCCTTTCGTATTCGTTTCGTATTCCTGAGCGTGGCTCGTTTTGGAAACGAGCCAATTCTTTTTAAACTTTCAGCCCCTGGCGATAATTCGGCAGCCTCGGGACTTCGCGAATACTAGCAGCTTTAAGACATTTACCTTCAGGAAGTGTGCCTGCGCTCTGTTTTCTTCAGCAATCTCCCCACTCAAGTAACAGCTCTTGAGATATTTAAAATTTAGCAGAATAAGCATGAACTCAAATAGAGTGCAATGTCTTGGTTCAATAAACCGAAAGAGGTATTGAGATTACAAGTAGCACACTCGAGCATGGGAGCGTGGAAAGAAATTTCCCACCAATCTGCTGCGGATTGAAAGGAAGACAAGAAAAGAAAAACATATAAGACCTCATTCCTATCTACTAGCAGCATCCAGTCTCTTCATCACCAGTTTCTATTCAATTCAAAGTATTTCGTCTCCGTCAACATGTTGATATTGACACGCAGTATTGTTCTGGGCTTGCTAGGCTCGACGTCCTTGGCCCTCGCCTCTCCAGCTGCCGAACCGGCTGAAGGGAACAGACTCATCCCTCGTGGATCTGCTTGCACCTATTCAGGAGTCAATGGTGCAGCAGCAGCGATAGCCGGAAAGGCAGGTTGCTCCAGTATTACTCTCAATAACGTTGTAGTGCCTGCCGGGACTACGCTGGATTTGACTGGTCTGGCCGCGGGTACCAAGGTAAGAACTCTCCACAAACCCGTGACTCTCTTGCTCTGACGGCGAATTTGCTGAAAATGTTGTAGGTGATATTTGAGGGAACCACTACTTTCGGCCATCAGCAGTGGCCGGGCCCTCTGATCTCCATCTCTGGGACCAACATCGCAGTTTCTGGGGCTGCCGGTCACGTCATTGATGGCCAAGGTGCCCGCTGGTGGGATGGAAAGGGTTCCAACACCAAGACCAATATCAAACCTAAGTTCTTCTTCGCCCACAATCTCAAGGGAGCCTCCACTATCACCGGGTTGAACATCAAGGATACTCCCGTTCAGGTCTTCAGCATCGATAGCTCGTCGGGTCTGACAATCAGTGGTGTCACAATTGACAACAGAAATGGTGATAAGGGTTCTCTCGGTCACAATACCGACGGGTTCGATATCGGCGACAGTGATCACATTACCATCACTGGTGCTACAGTTTATAACCAAGACGACTGCCTGGCTATCAATTCTGGGACGGTAAGTGCTCGAAGATTGTCTCCCTGCCTAGCTGCAGGGAATGGTTACCACGGTTCTTGCTGACCATTAATACCCAGAACATTATTTTCTCCGGGGGTTACTGCTCTGGTGGGCACGGATTGTCTATCGGCTCAGTCGGTGGCCGTTCCAATAATGTGGTAGACACCGTCCATATCAGCAGCACCCAGGTCGTCAACTCTCAGAATGGTAAGCCCGAGCCGGATAATGACTATGAGTTTTTTTTCGTTTCTTGAACTGATATTCTTTGTCAGGTGTCCGTGTCAAAGCTGTTGCTGGCGCCACCGGTAGTATCAAAGGCGTGACTTACCAGGATATTACCCTCTCCGGTATTACGAGCCAGGGAGTCACCATCCGCCAAGACTACACCAATTCTGGCTACACTGGAAACCCCACGACCCAGGTTCCAATCACTGGTCTCACCTTGAATAATGTGCACGGCACGGTCACATCCAGTGGCACCGATATCACCGTCGAGTGTGGAAGTGCTGCCAGTTGTTCAGGCTGGACTTGGACTAAAGTTGCAGTCAGTGGCGGCAAGGCGGATTTGTGCAAGAATGCACCTGCCAACACTTGCTAAGCCTTCAATTTTGGCTACTTTGGTGCCGACATGTTTCTGCGCTGTCCGTCCGTTGTCTTTGGACCGGCGAATATTTACAACATGGTGGTAGAGACTTTTTTGTATCAAAAAGTGGCAAGAGGTGAGCACTAAAACGGAAAGGGAAAGGTCTCAAGTGCCAGGCATTATCCGGTAAATCTGTCACCGCTTAGTGGCATTTTAACGTAGGGCTTCTACATCAAATTTGTCTTCCTCTCACTTCAGAATACCATTCAGACTCGAGCAGCCTTCGTCTTGCTCTTAGACGCATTATATTATTAGTATAATCTTATACTATGTACGCTCTACGCCTATGCACGCGGATAAATGGAGATTTTCACTCTTATTAACTTATTTTCTATGTCTTTTGGGGGTTCTCTTCTTTTCTCGCTAACTGGCCTACACTTACTTGATATATTTTCTTAATATAATAAATTATACTAACGTATCTTGATAGCATTGCCAAAATCCCGGGCTAGAGGCTCGACATCCTGGGCGTGTACTGTGTTGTGTATGTCTGCCCCATGCCTTGGATGACATTGAGCCTTACTCTGACTTCCCTTTCAAACTTCACTCAATGCCTTCTCACTTCTTATTCTTACACCCACCACCTTATTCTGCACTTGGAGAAATCAGCGGCGCGTTGAAACAAGGCACCTGCTGACGCGGCCAAGAAAACCATTTGTGCCAACTCTCCTGTCTGTCTCACTACACATCTTCACACAGTGGATGTGTTTGATTTCGAAAAATGGAGTTGCTCGACCCCCATTTTACACGCCCATCTGAGATTGAAGTCAACCTCAGAGGGCTTTGCGCGACTATAAAGTCGCTTTTGGAGGATGTGAAGGAAGGATGGATGAGGTCCCACCAATGCAGAGGCATCGGCTTTTGTGGGGAGCCGTTCCTCGATCAGAATAATCAACTCGATTGGAAGAACGACGGCCTGGCCTCTACGATGCTAAGCATGGGAGCCAATATCCTACTAAGCGTGGATAACCCTGTGTCATTGAGCATTGCTGCGATCCATGGGCAGCTTAATATGGTGGAGTCTCTCATCAAGCATGACCCGACAATCATCAACGAGACATCAGACGATACGTGTACCCCGATCATGGTGGAGATTGTCAAGTTTCTCCTCGCCCAACCGGGTCTTGATCCGCAAAAGCAAAGCTCATATTTTAGCTACGACAGAATACGTCAGCTAGAACTGGGTAAGAAATTGGGTGAGTATGATACACACAAAACTCCCATCGACCAAGCCCTCTACGACGGAAACCGGGAGCTGGTTCAGATTCTACTTGCGGATATTCGCGTGGAACTGAGTGCCTCAAGCTTGACTGCGGCTGCCAGAGGAGGCAATGAAGATTTGATCAGACTTTGTCTACTTCGATGTCCACAAACGTTCGACTCCGCACAAGAATATGTCGAGGACATTGGAAAACTCGGTTGGTTGGCAGATAAGTCGCGCCCTAATATCGCGCCCGCAGTCAACAAGTCGCAACGCCGGGCGGCTGCACCAAGACCTAAGGATGTTGAAGCGCTGAAGCAGTTAAATCGTTATGTCGAAAGCATTATACACCTCGGTGTTCTGCTTGGGAAGGACAGGGCAGGTCTCATTGGTTACGTTGACGCATCGTATAACGATTGTGAAGACAGAAAGAGCACAGAAGCATTCGCTCTATACTATGCAGGCTGCCCGATCAGCTGGCTCTCACGGAAAGAGAGCCTCGCCGTCAAAAGTAGCACTTCGGCCAAGTACGTTGCATTTGATGTAGTCGTGCAAGAGACTATGTGGCTACTAAAGATGCTAAAACAACTTGACATGCCGCAAGCGCTTCCAGCGACGCTATTCACAGATAGTGACAACGCTCACGCGATTATGACGACGGACAATTACGCAAAAGGAACGAAGTGGTTGGAAGCACGGTATCATTTCGTCCGACATACCGTTCGCGAAGGGATCATACGTCTTGAAGTGATCGCAAGCGAGGACAATGTCGCAGATGCGCTTACAAAGCCGCTTGGAAGAGAACTGTTCGTCGAGATGCGCGACAGATTGATGTCGACGAGCGAAAATTGATGTCGTTAAGCGAGATCTGACGACATGCAAACTGACGGAATACTACAAATTGATGGAAAAACGATGAAGAAAACCTACAAAAATATGCATGTTTTATTATGCAAATCAGAATTAAGAGGTTGATATTGCTGGAGTTTTCGGGCTTGTGTCTGGGGGGGGGGGGGTGTTGTTGTAGTGGCCTTAGGCGATCTGCCGACTATCTACCCCTCCATAGGTAGATAGTCGGCAGATCGTCTCTCCATAGCAATCAACTCTCTCCCTCCTACTCTCCTAACCTACATATTGTAGACTAGCCCTCAACAATAGGTATCCAGTCTCCAATTTTGGTCATCTCAACATGTGCAGGTACGGCATGCTTTGGAACGCCCCGCGACACCAATCATTGGCAACTGGGCCGAGTGATGCAGTGGAAGGGCGCGCTTGAGTTCCCGTAATTAGTTTCCTATGCGCAAAAATTGTGGTAATAAAGCAGTCACTGCCATCGACAATGTTCTTCTATGTCCAGGTGCCCTGTTGCTGACCACGACTACTAGTACTATTGAAGTTGCGTCAGACTCGCGTGGAGATAACTTTAAATTGGTGGGGCCGCAGAGGTTCCCAGGCTAAACCCAAAAGGGAACATTATGCGCGGCTTGCATTGGAGTTGTCAGACGGCGTATCTTTTGGGGGCTAAAATATTCTCTTCATCCAGTCATCTCATAAGGAGCTTTTAACGGCCTTACTGTCAGTTATTCTGCGATAGCACCAGGCTCACAGATATACACATCCCGTCCTCCATGTACTGGAAGTGGTTTCACTCTTCATAATTCGAGACCCACCCAGAGACCTGCTCGATAATGTGGCGGTGTATTTGAACAGATATAAAAAGAGGGAAATCTCAAAGACCAAGTAAGAGACACAGTCAAACAGCCCTTCCTGGAATATCCACGAGCGTCAAAGGACACCTTCATAATAAAGTTCAACCTCATCTTGAACTTTGTTCTCTGCTGGGATACTCCGGGGCTCTTGCTGGCTCATCCTGTTGCGGACCGGATATTACCAGCCGGACTTACCATGAGCAGGGGGGGGGGGGAGGTGTACCTGTCGTTTAGTGACACTTGATGGAAGGAATATTACTTCGAACCCATCCGGACGGTCGACTCGAGATCGGCAATTGACAAAATGGAGTTTGGTAACCTAGGACTATCTTCGTCAATTCATGTAACGTTTACCCCATTTGTCTTCTTTTCTGCATGTTAGTCAAGCGACCTCGAGTTACGGCTGTCATTATACGTATTCATTCACTATGTGTTCGGAATGGATACCTTCATCTGCTTTCAATTAGACAGCCTCCTATTAAAGATTTTAGTGCTAATCAATATGGAATTCATTCAACTAGTCATTATAGCCTTGGTTATTATTGCTGCTTTCTTTCTGATCGGGCCTAAGTAACAGAAATATAACGTGAAAGGCCCATACCATGTACCTATTCAACATTTCCCAAATATAATATTTGAGGGGTGAAAACGATGCTACGTGTATGGATTGATTTGCAAACGGAATTAACAACCCAATATTTGGGTAGTATATGATCCCAAAATCTTCCGGTTGTCGGGATCTCCAGGGCCACTTTTTAATGAACGGTAACACTGAGATCCCATCAAACCTGGGGAACTCCCAATGTGCTAACAAACGGGGAGCTGATTGGCGCCCGTGGGCCCTAAGGATTGGGCCAGGTGGCGGCCCTATGGGGGACACAGCAGGTCCCACGGGCCAAGTCGAGGGGACCTCAACGGCCCGTGCCAAGACTTTCGGGGGACCACATGGGAAGTGACTGGGCTCTGAGTGGCCCAACTGGGGGACTCCACAGGCTACTGCAGGAACCCAATTGTCCTTAGAGTTGGATCGGATTTCATTTGCAGTCAATTTACTTTGGGATTTACTTGGGTTGGTGCTGCTTTCGGATGATCTACTCCTTCAATTCAAAGGGTTATAGCGGGACCATGTACAAGTTACTTCCTTAATGTACGTAGTTATACGTGTACCTCATGTCCATTGTACCTTCCTTGCCCCTCCACTCTCTCTCTTATCATCTGCACCCCCCATGTGTCGCCGTGATAGGACATGGTACACGCTGCTGTCTCCTCGTGAGGGGGCGCATGTGGTCAATTAGACCCAATTCGATTTGTATTTGAATCTCTCGGTCGCTTCTCTCACTCTTCGTTCGTTGCATCGCTCTTTTTACATATTGAACATGGATTGGATGCACATCTACATCGTTGGGGCCGCCGTACTGGTGTTTGCCCTAGTTGGCCTGGTTCTTCTTGTCTCATCTCAGCACATCAAGGTCGCCAACACTGGAGTTGGTCCTTACTTGAAATTCATCTGGGCGAACTTCATCAAACCGCACGATAAGAAGGCCGGGGGCCAACAGGATGCGTTGGAGAGCTTCTACAAGACACAGGTGCGATCAAATGACCACGAATTTGGACATGGCTCGAAGCTGACCGTGTCAGGCCGCAATTTACGATGCCACTCGTCGTCGTCTGCTCTGTGGTCGTGAGGACATGCTTGGTCTTGTGGCTGCACAGCTGAAGTACAAGATTAGCAACAAAGAAGTCAAGGCTGGAAAGGCTGTCTGGGTGGATGTGAGTATTGACGTGCTGTCTTTCTGAACTAGCGCTAATGCATTCTAGGTCGGTGGTGGTACTGGGTAGGCACAAGAGGAATCCTGAAGTGATACAGAACAAACATCTGACTCGTGACAGATACAACATCGAAGCCATGGCCGCCTTCCTTCCGGTGGACAAATTCTTTAAACACGTTTACCTAGTCGATCTCTCCCCGTCCCTCTGCGAAGTTGCCCGCGAGCGCTTCGAACGCCTTGGGTGGAACAATGTTACCGTTCTCTGTCAGGATGCCCGGTCTTTCCGTCTGCCCGAGAAGGATAATGCAGCAAGTGATGGCGCGGACTTGATCACTATGAGCTACAGTCTATCAATGATTCCTGGTGAGTATTTAAGATGCTCACGAAAGATGATTGATATTGATTGTTTTAGACTATTACAGTGTTGTCGACTCATTAACCTCCCGCTTGAAGTCGACTGGAATGCTGGGTGTGTGTGACTTTTACGGTAAGCAATACCTCGAAGTTCTGCATGAAAGTTACTCATTCAAAATATAGTCCAAAGCATCGTGGATGTTTCCTGTCGCAACTACACTGGCGGCGCTTTCAACCGCCATGTCAACTGGCTCGGGCGTGTATTCTGGAGAGCTTGGTTCGATTTTGACCGGGTCAGCCTTGAAGCCGCCCGCCGAGACTATCTGGAATACAAGTTTGGTACTGTCATCTCCGCCAGCGAACGAAACTATTTCCTTGGTGGTATTCCATACTACATCTTTGTCGGTTGCCCCAAGGAAATGGCATCTACCCCATCAAGTCAATCCATCGAGAAGCTGGATGCGTCTTTTACTGAATCTCCTTACCTTCTTCCTGCCAACCACAAGCAGGAGATGGACAATGCAGTTGTGAAAAGCACACACGAGATTCGCTCCAAGGCATATGAGTCTGCAGTGATTAACCTGAGTGCAAACCTGCCACTTCCATCATCCTTTTACCAGAACCACCACTATCGCATCCATTACAATGACATGCTACCCAAACATACCCAATTCCAAAACGAGTACATCTACGCGTTCACATGGGAAGACCCGCGAGTTGACCACCGACTCTTGAACATCGGCAAAGACGACGTGATCCTGGCTATCACCAGCGCCGGTGACAACATTCTTGATTATCTACAAAAGGGTCCCCGCCGGGTGCACGCAGTGGACTTGAACCCTAACCAGAATCATCTTCTTGAGTTGAAGGTTGCCTGTTATTCAGCGCTGGGTCACCGCGACATGTGGAAAATCTTCGGTGATGGCAAGCACGCACAGTTCCGTGAACTGCTAATCTCTAAACTCAGCCCCCACTTGTCCAGCCAGGCTTTCCAGTACTGGCTCGAGCACACCCAGACCTTCACCTCTACCTCTGGCCATGGTCTGTATGAGACTGGTGGATCTCGTCACGCCATTCGTATGGTGCGATGGCTGTTCAATATCTTTGGACTCCAAGGTGAAGTTCGCAAGCTGTGTGAAGCGCAGAGTATTGCAGAGCAGCGCGAAATTTGGCCTCGCATTCGCCGTGTGCTACTGAGCCGACCACTCAATTGGGCCATTGTGAGCACCGAATGGTTCGCATGGAAGGCCGCCGGAGTCCCGCGCAACCAGCGAAATATGATTGTCGACGACTTCTTCCGCCGCAACGGCTTGACCGAAGATATGAAAAAGGGCAAGGACATCAGCGGCCAATCGATTTGGGAATATGTTGTCAATACTCTTGACCCTATGGTCAACGAGACTCTTATTAGCAACGATAACTACTTCTACTTCCTTTGCGTTCAGGGCAAATTCTCACGGAGGTTCGTTTATTTTGTCTTTGTCTTTCAACTACACGTGCTAACCGCAGTAATAGATGCCACCCCACCTATCTTTCTCCTCAAGCACACGTCAAGCTTTCCACGCCTGGTGCATTCGATGGCCTTCGTATCCACACTGATGAGATCAATGAAGTGATCAACCGCATCACTCCGGGAACTCTGACCATCGCTGTGGTAAGTATCGAAAGACCCTTTTGCGGTACTTGTTGTGCTAATTTATATTAGGTCATGGACTCTATGGACTGGTTCGATCCCGCCGGGGACTCTGCCCCTTCCCAGGCCCGAACTTTCAACAAAGCCTTGAAAAAGGGTGGTCGCATTCTCCTCCGCTCCGCCAGTATCGATCCTTGGTACATCAAGCACTTTGAAGAGAACGGCTTCACTGCTCGTCGCGTGGGAGCTCGTTTCCCTGGCACATGTATTGATCGGTGAGTTTTGGAGTGTTCTTGACTGTTACGGACGAAGCTTACACATCTGTTCTAGGGTAAATATGTACGCATCAACCTGGATCTGTACCAAGTCCGAGGACTTGTCCCGCCCCAATCCAGACCGCAAAATGTCGACTCTCTCATTGGGGGAAAGCGCTATTACTGGAGGCAAGATGCCGAGCAGCGTGGAGAATCTGTTGATTTAAATTATGGCGATACCTTTTGTCTTTTCTTGATGCAGTCCTTTCAAGTTACGCCGCATGTGCCTCGGTGCCTGTTCATGATACCTACGATCTGGAGTTAGATGGAGTGTTTCCTATGCTTGAATTGAAAAGCGCCGGGTTCGGGAGTTTGATCCGAACTATGATTTCGGTTCTAGTGTGGAATCGGATGACTGCTTGTCCTAATACCAGCCGCCATCTTTAATATGGTTACATACACTCGGCAGTTAAACTTGCAATATGTAGTCGTGTATGGACGTCGATGCTGAAGCAATAGTGTATTTAGAGATAGACTACCGATCCTTAAACAGTTGATGATGGGAATCAAATAAGTCAGCAATCCTTATAGAACCCTCGATCTTGTGTTAGATCCACAAGAGACGTGATTAGCGTCTCATCAATTCTAAGTAGTTAACAGAAAAGTACCACATATAAAGATTTCATGTAGAACTTCGGTATTTTATTGCTTTAAAAGTATATCTTACCTATATTAATTCCAGATTCATTAAAGCCTTTTTAAATAATATATATGTACCTATAATCTCCCTAGCTATACACATTCATCTTTGATGATTTTTGGTAGGGTTTGTTATCTTCTATATACGCACATCGATCTCCAGAAAAGGCTATATAGCGGCCGATCCCCCCGGCGCTGATTTGAGCACATTTGCGCAAGTACATAGGTACATAGTTAGTCTACATCCTCAATAGACACCGCAAGTTTCAGCATTAACTCAATAAATCCAATATCCCCTCCGTTTTCGGGCTCCGTAGACATTAATACAATTGTTAGTGGACTTGGCTATATTCGAACCAGCAAATTAGAAACATGCCATTCGACTCTCGAGGTGATAAATGGTCTTGGTGAGACACCTCCTGTCTTATATCTATATCAGACTGTAGAAAGAAGCATACTTACAACCCCTACAAAAGTCAATCCTGTATTCGAGGCCATCGCTCATCCAAATGCGCACACTATGATCGACCGATGAAGAGAATCCCCAAGGCTGGACGTCCACTGACAAAGTGCTCGCACCTCGATGGAGTTGATTGCAATTGTCGGGAGGTTTGGGCGATTATGGTTCCACTTGCTCCAGGTATGTCATGTCAGCGGAATGGAACCGGTAACTTCGATTCGATATAGATCTGTAGTAACATTTGTCGTTTCCAATAGGGTCTATGGTTTGCAGCCCAGAATCCGAGACTCAGCCGGTACAACAGCAGCAGGTCGATCATGCTTATACCGAGGGTAGATGATTATTTGGGTTATATCAACGGACATTCTTGTTTTATACAGGAGTTAGGTAATTAATGAAGTATGGATGAGAATGAGATTAGCATGTCTATAGCGACAGCTCTAATACCCCATCTTAACCATCAACAGGTACCAAGCTGCCTTTGTGGAACACTACGCAGCATTACACAACGCGAGGTAAAGGGAACACAACCATGACTTCACCTGCAATCCAAACTCCAATCACCCACCATGACAAGTCCCTTCCTGCCAGGTAGTTCCCTGAGAGAATCTCCCAAGAAGCAGTTCTCCCACCAGGACGCCGAAAATCACAGTAACGAAGACGCCGACGTTGAAGGTCATCACGGATAGCATCCTATCAATATGAATAATTAGTCGATCATTCGATACATGATACACATGTAGACAGCTGTAGGTGTAACCACCCACAAGAAATATCCAATCAAAGCCCTAGCACACTCGAGCAGCGCGCGTGTCCCGTCTTTTCGGAAACTCCACGTTCCACTGGCCTTCCACGACGGGAGCAGACGAGTCAGTGAGGTCCTATTCCGAATGCCATCCTCTTTGAGATGCCTTATTGACGCATTTTGTGTTTCATTGTCGTTATTTGAAACTGGTAGAGTCTCTTCCTCGTCCTCCTCATCCGCGTGCACGCGCATGTAGTCTGGAAGAGGACTGAGCTTTGCTTTTCGGATGTTTTGTCGTGTATTTACTGGACGGAGAAGTAGAGTTGAAGGGGAAGGGGTATGCTGAGACCAAGATTTCTCGAGTTGGAATTTGAGAGCGCCGAGGAAACGGTTGAAGATGGCGAGGATGAATAGAAAGGTCAGCGTGAAGACGTATTGTGTCGTAGTTGAAGTTGTCCAGCCTGTGAAGAGGATTGTGATTTCAGTGGAGGCCGAGAACACTGATGGCATGTTCATCTCCATGTCCATAATCGCGTTAGGGCGTTCGCTCGAGTGCGAGTACAAGTCGGAGTCTTGAGATCGAGTCGACAGGGTTGTATCACTTCATGTTAGGGGTGTGGTTGAGAGTGGGAAATCCTGTAGGCAACAGGCGAGAGAAGACTAGACAATCTTCTTTGCTCATGCGGCTTTAGATGCATGAGGTGTTAGGTTCATCTAATAGTGGTGTGATCTAAATGTTCTCAAATAAGATCATAGCATACAAGCGCAAATCCCCTCACCTCCACAAATGTCTCAAAACGATGTTACCTTGCCGCTTGGCGAATTATAGAAAGAAGAAATTGTAAGAAGCCTTGGAATCTTGCTTTTCAAAAATCATATATTGCAAGTCAGTTCATTCATTGACTTCAGGTCTAATCATATTTCACAGGGGAAGACTGGAACGCGCCAAAGCAGCGGCCCTCTAAACAAACAGTGATTAAAAAAGAGTCTGGGAAAATTCATAAATGGACCATGAGCCCAGTGCTTTCACCTCCTATCATATCATGTCTGTCTGTTGCTCACCAAACCAAAGTGCGCATACAGATACAGGACATGCACATGCGAACGATCGTGGATATAGAGTCAGAGACAGAAAAAGAAGTTCAGAAATCGAAAATCTCATGAGCGGCCGTACCGTGTCTTTCCGAAGGAGAAAGGCACGTAGCGGTACTTAATCATGTGCTGGATTTGTCGTCGCACTGCAAAAAAAAGACTGAGTTAGATATCTCTACAACAAAAATGATACAGGTATTGTATCGAATTCCAATTGAAAAGGGGAAACATACTCGTCAGCACAAACAGAATCATCCAGTAAACAACCAGGACCGGCCAGAAGACGGGGATATCGAAGACAGCGAGCCAAGAGCAAACGAAGCCAATGGCGATGGCGCGAGTGGCCGAGTGCCAGAACTTGAACTCGGGCAGACGGCGGATGAAGGGCCGGAACTCCTCGTCCTTCTTGGTAGGGAGGCTGGGGGATCCAGCGTCACCGTCCTCGAGACCCTCGTCCTGGGTGAGAGAGGGATCGAACTTGGGAGTTAGGAAAGCGAGGAAGAGGTTCAGGAGGTAAATGCCGAGTGTGTAGGCGACTGTGATTTAAGATTGCGGCGTTAGCGGTTTGTTTATCCAGATGTTTACAGCGCTGTGGATGAATGGCTTTCGCGTGTTGGTACGTCGAAGCGCATCATTTTCGCTCTGCTGATTCCATTTTCAGGGGTTCGATGAAGTCATACCGATATACCAGCCCTGCGCAAGGAAAATGCGCAGGAAGAAGAGGAACAGGAGCACGCCGGAACCAACCCAGCGGTAGGTTGTGTACGGGGTCGAGGCATCGAGGTAGGCTTGGTAGTGCTGTGATTGACATATTAGCATGCAGATTCATCGGACTATTGCGACGGATTTCAGAAATGAAGGAGCTAAAGACATTGCGCAATGCCTTTACCCCTCACGAGACACTCACTCGAGTCAGTCTAGAGGTGTGCGCGGACACAGCTGTGAAGGGCGACTGATCGGGCTCAGGGACATCCATGATGAAGATATTAGGGAGGACGGGCGAAGCACAGGCCTAGACGACCGAAAGAAAGAAAGGAAAGAGGAAAAGTAAAGGAAAAGCAGTGATTAAGATAAGCTGCTGAAACCAGACATTCCGGGACAGGCACTGCGCTTCCTTCAGGACAGAAAAGTGTCCACTGCAGACTGGCCAATCAGATTAGAGATTAATAACCAGCCACTTGTAGGCACGTGATGTGTGGCACAGCTATGATGTGGCAGTGAAGTGACATAAGACAGACTAAAAGGGTTTAGCCGCTTCACGTGTACCTCGGGACGGTTAACTTCGGCGTTCAGTCGGTCGCGGGGAAACGGGCCATCTATGATGGTATCGCGTAGCTACTCTCTTCTTTCTCTGCAGAATTCAATCTCGATTATCTGAATAAAATTAATTGTCCTTGTCTTTACATAGCACAATGTTTGCCCGTCAATGCACTCGTCTGGCCACTTCGCGGGCATCGGTCCCCTTGACTTCCTACCTAGCCCGAGTCCGGGGTTATTCTTCAGCTACTGGTAGCTACGAGCACATCCTCACTTCGACCCCCAAGCCCGGCGTGGGACTGAGTATGTAACTACAGTCCATATCCCACAGGACACATTCTTATTCTTATTATAGTTACCCTTAACCGCCCCAAGGCCCTCAATGCACTATGCACTCCCTTGTTCAAGGAGCTTAATGAAGCTCTGAGCAACTACGACAATGACAAGAGCATTGGGGCGATCATCATCACAGGAAGTGAGAAGGCGTTCGCCGGTATGTACATGCTCTATCTACACTCTTCACACGCCATATATCTTCCAGTCACTCTGTCACCATAAGCCCAATGTACATCGACAGTATAATAACCCACCAAACCCATCACAGCTGGCGCCGACATCAAAGAAATGGCCCCTCTAAGCTTCTCAGCCGCCTACAGCGAGAACTTCATTGCACCCTGGTCCCACCTCGCCACCTCCATCCGCACCCCAGTCATCGCCGCCGTCTCCGGCTACGCCCTCGGCGGTGGCTGCGAGCTAGCCCTGATGTGCGACATTCTGTACTGCACCGAGAGCGCCACCTTCGGTCAGCCAGAGATCAAGCTGGGTACTATCCCCGGTGCGGGCGGGTCTCAACGTTTGACCCGTGCGGTCGGCAAGAGCAAGGCCATGGAGCTTATCCTCACCGGAAAGAACTTCAGCGGTAAGGAGGCTGGTGAATGGGGTGTTGCCGCGAAGGTTGTGCCGGGTGGTAAGGAGGAGTTGCTGGAGCAGGCGTATAAGACGGCTGAGACTATTGCCAGCTACAGTCGTGTGGCTGTTGTTGCTGGTAAGGAGGTTGTTAATAAGAGTCAGGAGTTGTCGCTCAAGGAGGGTGTTGAGTATGAGAGACGGTTGTTCCATGCGCTCTTTGGGAGTAAGGATCAGAAGATTGGTGAGTTGGCACTTTGGTCTGCTGAGTGAGTGGGTTGGTGTTGGGGTTTGCTAACGAGTATTTTAGGTATGACTGCCTTTGCGGAAAAGAAGAAGGCTGAGTGGTCCCATGAATAGATGATGAGTGGAAGAAACTCATTTGGAATGAAGAAGCTGGATTTTTTCATTGTTTGCGTGTAATTCACGGTATTGGAGCTGTAGAATAGAGGACTTGTTTATAGCCCTGACAGAGAGCAGTATCATCTAACGCACTTCCGGCTATAATTCTTATCTGCAGCCTGATGTGGAGATATGAGACATTGAAGACTTCCGTTTACATTGTGTATTTGACCATCATATGAAGATATTAGATTAATGCTATTTGCTGAAAAATGCTATGTACATGCAAGAGTGCCTATCAATTTCGGGCCCAGAAGCAGAATTAGTCGTAAACATAAGACACATCGCATCATATCGAGACGTGATTTTTCTCCAATTGGCTCTCATCAGTTCGGTTGTTCGTCTCCGCCCGGTAATCATCAATCACGCGGCCCTCGATGGTCTCATCGAAGACGTCCACCTGGGTCGTCGAAAACTTGCGAGCGCTAATACCGCGCTCAAAGAGCATATCAAGCTCGGCGAATGAACGTCCGCGAGGCTCGGGGACGCGGAAGTATGTATAAATAATACACAGGAAGCAGATGCCACCCCAAAAGAAACCGGCGTAGTTGCCCCAGTTCCAAGCGCCGGGGTTCAGCATGTAGGGGGTGAGGACGCCGCAGATAATGGCGACGATGTTATACAAATTGCGGCCGAGCACGACTGTCTTGATTTGCAGTCGGCGGGTGGAAAGCTCGGCTACAAGGGAGAAGCAGACCGTGCCAACGGTCAGCTGGTAGAATAGGGCCCAGATCAGCATCATGGCACCTGTGGCTAGGGAGCCCTGCTCTTTGTGCTCTTTGGGAACAAGACCAAGGAAACCCATGACTAATAGCATGGTACACAGACCACAGAGACCGTATAGGTACAACGTGCGCCGGCCAATTCCGAGTGTCATAAGGAACCACGATCCAAACACGCCAACCATGTTGATGCCGTATTGACCCATAGCAAAGGCGTAAGAGTTCGAGGAGCTTAACCCAGCCTGTTCCAAAAAGTAGGTCGAATAGTTGGAAAAGGAGTTTCCACTAAGATTTTGAATGGCCCAGACCATACACACAATCTCCGTACGGCGGAGATCGGTACCCCGGAAGCAGTCTAGGTAGCTAGCACCTTTGGTGATTTTTTCCTCCAGAGCGGTAGTGTGCACCATCATAGAAACCGTCTCATCGGGATCAAAATCTCCCTGACTTTTGCTGGTCAAACGCACAAGGGCCCGCTTCGCATCTTCAGTGCGGCCTTTGCGAACCAACCACCATGGGGATTCGGGCGCAAGCCAAATACCAATAAAGAGCGGCAGCGGCCACATCCATTGCAGTCCGTATGGAATCCGGTAGGCCCATTCGTCCGTCCGGCTCAACATGCCCTTAATCACACCGATTCCAATGAGCTGGCCAAGACCCCAGCAGAAATTGACATAGGTGGTCAGATACCCTCGGAGCGCTACAGGACACACCTCCGAGGCGTAGGTAATCGTCAAAGTCTGGAAGACACCCCAGGGAACACCGCAAAGAATCTCCGCTGCCAGCAGGGTTTGCACATTCTGGGCCGTGAAGAAGATTGACGTCCACGCACTAACAAGTATGAGGCAGGCCATAATCGTGTACCGGTAACCGAAGCGTTCCGAAGCCCAGCCATTAATGAATAAACCGATGATTTCACCGCAATAAGCACCGTTGCTCAGACCTGCTTGCCACTGTACATCCAGAGAATTGTCAGTTTCTTCGCTCAAAAGAAGCAAATGCACCTCACTCCAAGAGATGAAGGGACGGCTACTGCCGGAATTGGTTGAACTTACCGCTGCGGATACTTCATATTTGCCATTGTCCAGTACCTCACCATACTTGCGCTTGAATTGCGGGAAGGCATAGAAGTTGTTGACCAAACTAATATCGTACCCCTCCATGGCAATGCAAGTGGAGATGAGCACACTCCAAAGCACGGCCTTAGGGTACAGCCGGATCCCCTGCATCAATGTCATGGACTGTTCCTTCTCTGTGGCTGCCTTTGCATTTTGAATGACCTTGGTCATGGACGAGTCCGAGGCGGGTCCCGCAGTCGAAGAGTAACCATATTCGGGAAGGTTATCCACCGGCGTAATGGCATCTGGTGCCTTGGGTTCGGCCATGTTGGATAGGCGGAATAACCGAGGACACTGGGAGGAAATGGAGGGGGGGTTGTTGTCTCGAGCAACTTTCGATATGGGGTTGAAAGTTGAGCTGGCTCGGAAGTCAGGGGAAAGAAAAATCAAAGTACCCACAATGCTGGGAACATTGCACGCGAGCGCTCCAGGGCGGCGAAAAGTCCCCTTGACGCCTACCGAGGGTAATTGAATACTGTGGCCAAGAGAGAAGGGCTAGACAAAATGAGGATAAAAGCCAATTCAAATTGGCGGGGGGAACGGGAATTCGGGCTCGATGTCTCCAAGCGCAAATTTTCGCGGGATGGGAAGCTTGGCGAGGCCCGGATGGGGTAAGTGATGGGTCATGGTCACAACTGAATGAGTTTTTAATTGTTTGACTGGTTTTTAGTATTCGGTACTGTAGGTAGGATATCAGATCATATATTTTAGAAATTATTTTTTACAATATTTAAGGATCTACAAAAGTGACTATGTACAGGGGTCTCACAACCCCACGTGGGGGAACTATAATTCGGACCCCTTGCAGCAATACGAATAGCCTATATCTAAGGTTAACTCTCTCGGACTCGGAATTGGAGTATTCTTATTGGTTCATATCTAATCCTACTTGCTCGCTAATACTCGGGTGTAATGATTTGCATTAGAAAAGAACTAACCACATACACTCTTAATTTCATCCGCGAGAAACAGCTATCTTTAACGTAGATTTGAATCCTACATTGAACTCCAAAATGTTAGAAAATAGATGCTTGCCGTTTGCACTTGGACGACTTCGTTTCTTGGAAATTATTTGATCAACAATGCTATTCGAACTTCAGGGCTTAGTGCAAGCAACAATGTCCATCTCTCCGTGGAATTCTTTCATAGACCTTCTTTGATGAACCCAATTAATTATAGTCTTTGCGGACAATGTGTATTGGTCTAATTTGTCTTTCAAAGCCCGCTTTGAACATCTATATCTGTTTCTTTGGCGACTCGATTAATTATAGTCCATTCCTTCTTTCAACTGTTGCTTGATCTATAACAAGGCATTTTCTTACAGTCTTGTAGTTTCATTGATTACGAGCCTCGAAGATTCTCCTTGTATATAAGCCAATATCTGTTTCTACAACATACTCAACATTTGAGTATTAACAACAATTAGTTCTCCAACAGCGACTAGTGTAATAGTATATACCAGCTGCCAACAGCAGCCAATTCACCAATAATAGCTATTAAGTAAGACAATACCCCCTACAATTGAATAATCCAAGAGCTAACCATACATACAGAAATGCCTCGCAGCCATCGTTCCGGAAATAACTATGGAGATAACTACGTTCCCCCTCCCCCGCCGCCCCCTCGCATTCCAGCCCCAGATGTGACTACAAATCAGCAGTATCACCTCACAGGTAGCATGGATATCCCTGCGGGCCTCGCACAGAAGAAGATTGCTGAATGCCATCTTGAATTTCTGGATTGCGAAAACAGTAACCATTGCGTCCTCCGACTCACGTTCTTACATGAACTGGAAGATGATACCCCATACGCACCTATTGGCACCAGGGGAGTTGTCCTGGACCTCGAAGGTGTGACTCAACTAGATTCCTCAACCTCAGGTGAGCTAATGATGTGTACCTTTGGGTACAATGGCCCGCATCAGAGGTCGCTCCACTTTTCCCAGATACCTATGGGCCGCAATAAAACAGTTGGGGATTGTGTTAGGATCGTTCGAGATTCTGGTTTGGTGCCTTGTAATTTTGATTACTTGAACGGGAACTTGGTTGGGTGTAGAGAGTTTATGTGAGTTGTCTTCTATTTCTGATATGTTTTTGTGTTATATGCTAACAGCATTGATAGATCGCAATTGGTTTATCGATTGAATGCGAATAAGTTTCTGAGGCTTACGGATAATGCTGACACGGTTTATAACAGGTTCAATTATAAGTATTATAACACTCCTCAGCCTGACAATCGTCAGCCCAGTCCTGTGTCATATGCTATCTTTCAACAGACATACCGGCATATCGCTATAAACGGGATCAATTATGCTGCTGGGCCGCGTGAGTCACCCATGATATATTTCCCCCTGTTTGATAGAATTTAATGCTAACGTGATATTGATAGGACGATTCTTGCTATAAAAGAATAAAGTGAAACCAAAGGGCAACGGCATTAAATCTATTATATAAAAGCTAAGGGTGATCCATACGTCCTTGTCCACGGGTTAGTCGATAGCTTAGTCCACGGGTGTTCATTGCTGAAGCAGTTTCTAGGCATGATTGCGAAAAGACTAACTCTCAAAGTACGGTGAAAGTGTTACTGTTCATTTGATTTAGATAATATATTTTTATACCTAAAACGAAGATATAACCATTTGTTTTTAGCCTTTTACAAAACAATTCTTGAGAACCTCAAGAATGATACCGAAGTAGAATAGAATACTCGTAAATCGTATTCAATTTGCTGAAATAGCCAGATGCAGTGATGTGGAGTGAATCCACGATTATTTTGGATATCAAAACGTTGGAAATTAAAAGCACATCTACAGACGCGCTGGCGGGGCACCAGTAATATGGGCCTCCGTAGCAGACTGGATGCGAGCACCAAGATCCGCATTAACACGACGGAACATCTCGTAAGTAGCCTTGCGAACACGCTCATCGGCGCCGCACAGGTGACCAGAGATGTTACCGACGAAGTTCTCCTGCTGGCCGGGGGTACGGCCAAGGACCTGCCACAGGCCGTTAGCCTGGACGTAGTCCTCGGAAGTCACAGGGTACTGCTCGGCGATAACAGCACCAGACCACTTCTCGTGTTCCTGGCTAGCCTTGACGGGCTTGTGGGCGAGGGGGCGGAAGGTGGAGGGGTAGTTAGGGTTGGCTCCATAGTTGCCGTTCACGTTCATGTAGCCATCGCGGTGTGAAGGGTTGAAGGCCTTGAGAGGGCAGTTGACGGGGATCTGCTCGTAGTTGCCGCCCAGGCGATGGCGGTGCGTGTCGGGGTAGGAGAAGAGGCGGGACTGAAGGACAGGGTCGGCGGAGGGCTCGGCACCGGGGACCATGTGGGAAGGGGAGAAGGCGGCTTGTTCGATCTCGGCGAAGTAGTTTTCCGGGTTCTTGTTTAGGGTGAAACGGCCGAAACGGCGCAGAGGCACCTCGTTCTGGGGCCAGACTTTGGTCAGGTCGAAGACGTTCCAGCGGAACTTCTCAGCCTGCTCGGGGCTCAGAACTTGCACGTAGCAGGTCCAGGAGGGGTTCTCGCCGCGCTGGATGGCCTCGAATAGATCCTGGGTGTGCCAGTCGGGGTTCTCGGCGGACAACTTGGCTGCCTCATCGTTGGTGAAGGTCTTGTTGCCCTGATCGGTCTTGCAGTGGATCTGGACGTAGTTGAAGGTGCCATCCGGCTTGATCCACTTGTAGGTGTGGCCGGAGTAGCCGTTCATGTGACGGTAGGAGTATGGGGTACCGCGATCACTGAACAGGTGCATCACCTGGTGGACGGCCTCGTGGTGGGTGGAGAGGTAATCCCAGAACATGGTGGCGTCCTTCAGGTTGGTCTGCGGATTGCGTTTCTGGGTGTGGATGAAGATGGGGAATTTAGCAGGGTCGCGCAGGAAGAAAACCGGGGTGTTGTTGAACACCCAATCCCAGTTTCCCTCCTCAGTGTAGAACTTCATGGCGAATCCACGAGGGTCACGGGCACTGTCCGGGGATCCCTTCTCACCACCAACGGTCGAGAAGCGGGTGAGCATCTTGGTCTTCTTGCCGACACCCTTGAGCATATCAATGATAGTCTATGCATTATTAGCCTAGTTGTCCTCCGCTGAATTGTAGAAGTTGCTCAGGTGGTACATACGAGATCGCTAATATCATCAGTGACCTCAAACTCGCCGTAGGCGCCAGCACCCTTAGCGTGAACCACGCGCTCAGGAATGCGCTCACGGTCGAAGTGTGCCAGCAGATCGATCAGGTGGAAATCCTGCATCAGAAGAGGGCCGTTGGGGCCAATGCGCTGAGCAGCCTGGGGATCCATGACCTATATATATATATACACATGATTAGACCTTGCGATTCAGGAGGAAGTGGGCTGGGCGTACTGGGCAGCCGTTGGAGGCCGTGTAGACCGGAGTCTCATTGTAGCGGTAGGTTTCTGCGAAAGAGAGGGCATTAGTTGGTGTTTCAGGGTTTGATAGGGGAGGTAAGACCTACTAGGCTTGTCTTGACCCATGATGGCGGATTGTCTATGGGGAAGAGAGAGAAATTCCTGGGAGCGCCGTTTGGTTTATATAGGAAAAAAACAACCTGGTGGGGAGCCATGGAAAAGTCCAAGGCTATGGCCCCACCAGCGTTTTGATATGGAGAATAATCCACTGTCAATTGGTCCATTCGTAATCTACTCTCGATATCAATATCAGCAAATGTTGACTATATTTATGTACAATACAAGATATCTCCAGATGCCACGGACGTGGGCATGCAGAATGATATCCAATCGCAACTGGGCCGATGTCATCCTATCGGGTCCACTCCCGGAAATTGGAGAACGGGACAAGCCCTACGGAGTCGAGGGATAGCTTTTGTAAATGGACTGCGGCTAGACCAAGAGAGAGAGATTCCGGGGTGATCAAGTTGTTTTCTCCCAATTTAGCAGTTCGATCCGAGCTTAGGCTGTCAGCAGAATCTGTTCTGTCGGAACGATCCGAGATCGGAAAGTCCCGGGCTTCCGACCCCGGAGCAACGGGGTTGGCCTTCCAGACTTGTTGAGCTACAGGCAAGCCGGTCAGGTACACAGTGCTGTATCCAACGAATTCATTGAAACATCTAATTGTCATAGTATAGTAGTAACCGAAACGTCCAAAGGTCAGTCCCTCCAAGGTGTTGCGCGAGGCCTTGGACCAATTCCACTTATGCCTCGGCAAAGCACCTTGAATAGTGCTGCCCTTGCATTTGGGACAAGAAAGTCAAAAAGGGCCCAGTTGACTCGTCTTCACACAGAGCCTTGTAAACAACAAAGAAAAAGAAGAAAAAAACAAAAAAAAAAAAAAAAAGCAAATGCTCGCTTAGTGCGCCAATCGCATATCTTATCTTGTATATCGCAGCAAGAACCCGAAGCAGATGGAGGGTTGAACAAATCATGAAAGTGGGTGGGTATCTCTAGCACTTGCGCCTTCTCAAGAGCCTACATATCAATCGAAAGAAAGGGGCATCAAGAGTATGGCGCAAGTGCATGCATGGGGAAGGAATGGGGTTTAGCTGGTAGGAGTGGGCGCCGAGGTGATCGCAGGCGTGGTAGTAGACTCATCCCAGCATCCCCACAACCTTCCCGGGTTATGACAGGTCGCTGAAGTGGGCGAGGCAGAATCAGCGGTATGAGTGGGCGCCGAGGTGATCGCAGGCGTGGTAGTAGACTCATCCCAGCATCCCCACAACCTTCCCGGGTTATGACAGGTCGCTGAAGTGGGCGAGGCAGAATTAGCGGTAGTCGTGGCTACCGTGCTAGTTTCGTCACGGCAGCCAAACCACCCTGGATCATGACAGCTGGTTGTTGCAGTCACCGTGGGCAAAGTGGTAGTCACTGTGGGTGCTGGAGCGGCTGTTGTGGTAGGATCGTTGCATCCGAACCAACCAGGAGTCAGGCATGTCGTAGTAGTGGCAGTGCTTGTCGTTGAAGTCGTAGCCGTAGTCGTAGTCGTAGCGGTTGTGCTTTCATCCAGACAGCCCCACCACCCGGGCGTCTTGCATGTAGAAGTTCTGGTGGGAGATGCAGTAGTGGTGGTAGTTGTAGTAGTTGTGGCCTCAGACCCGTTGCTTCGGAAGAACTTCCAGAGCTCGCAGTCGAAGCATTCTTCCTCTGCGACACAGGAGGGGACACTGTCGTATTTCAAAAGCACATCAGATATCACGTTCTCAATCTTGTGGGTGCCAAGACCGACACGCCAGCCCTTATCTGCCACAGTGTCATATGTGCACAGTTGTCCGGTGTGACATGCTGACTCCAGCGCATAGCCGCCCCATGTACAGATAGAGTTGATTCCATTGCAAGTTCCCATATAGATTGGGTCTGCTGTATGTCCGAAGTGGTAAGATCCAGTGAACTGTCGCGACTGTGGAAATCGTGGGTCATACCCTGGCGGGCTTGGAAGGCCAAGTCGAGCTGCGGGTAATGCCTCTGGGATGGCCTCGAAAGTGACCACAGGCAACCCGAACGTCAATCCGACCAGACTCGTCATTGCACCACCTAGGGAATGACCGGTCATCCAAATATTTGCATCCGGGTAAATCTCGGTAACGTTAGAGTATAGGTCGATCGCTGCCTGGTAATACCGGTTTTCGTCAGTCATAGACTCGACGATGCATGTCAGATTTGCCGTGTATGTAGCACTCTGGCAATCGCAGGACTGTCTCCATAGATATGAGCCTCCTTGGCCGCAGCAACAACTGAAGAATAGATTATCATTGACTTTATCGTTCGTTGTGGTACCTGCACCATCGAAAAGAGCCGGCGAAGTGCCCTTCAGGGAAATGATAACAGTGCCGTTTGTCTTATCGGAGTAGATGTGCCCTCTCAGCCCATCCTTTTGCCAACCGAAGCTCCCCGAATAGTTGAACTTGCCATGGATAGTGTGCCACTGTCCTGTTCCAGGCTCCTCGATATAGTCATTTGCGGTCATTTGTGCAAATGACAAGACGGTCTGCTTGTCTGTAATATTCGGCCCAGGCACGGTATCCATGGCCCATTCCAGTGGAGACAAGGCAGCCGCAAAGCCCGAAGACCGCGCAGCAGCCAAGTGACCTTGAATTACCGGCAGTCGTCGGTCAACTAACCGTTGTATTGTAAGGGGACTGGATGAAGCAAGCAGAGAGGACTCCGATGCAATATATTGTTCTCCGTAGCCATCTTCGGATACAGTTCGAAGGCGAGTGTCTGGCTTGACGTCGAGTCTCGCATGAAGGTCGGGTTGTTCATAGGTACCTCGATGGAAGATGTGGCGTAAGGACTATAAACGGTTATTACCGGTAACTAGGGTGAATACAGCTTGCGTAGGGCATCTTACAAATTCGTGGGTGTCTGGTGTAGCCTCCGCCCCATTCAAAGGTACCTGGGGCGGGATGATGGGGAGTTGTTGAGAGGGTGGATAATAGCCTGAGGCGGAAGCAGCACCTGATAATACTGTAGCTGATAATAATAGACTGTGGAAGGTAAACTCAATCCATGAACGTTTTCGAGGCATGATGGGTGTTGATGATGAGGATCAAGATCAAGGGGAGATGCCCAGGTGAGTCTATCGCGGTTATCGGCGAGTCACTTATCAAGTGACGCAGTGCGGAGAGCAATCGGCACGTGATGAGTACCCCCGTGACGTGACGCGATATCGTATGAACCTAATTCCTCGTCGAGGTCTTCTGAAATGATCATCAGGAGAGCAATGTGCTACTGCTGATCAGCTTTAGTATAATCCTTGTTTTGTACGGAGTACTTCCGATCGCTTTACTTCTGTTCAACAAGCTTAGGCTAGAACTGGGGGGTCTCAGACGCGGATCTACACAGGCCTATCAGCTGCATCCGGGAGCGGAGACGCGCAATTAGTGCCTCATAGAACCCCATCGCCCCTGGCCTTAAAATGTCTGGCCCCTCCGAACATTTAGCACGGTCATTCACCAGAATGGACAGCTCGGACGTGAAATCTCCCACACTTGAGCAAGATTCCAAGACAGCACCTCTGTCCTCTGTCAATAATGAGGGGCAGCAAAATGGACCCGACGTATTCGAAAGACGGGGCTCCGCAGACTCTGGCACAGCAGCCGATGCCCAGACAGATGATGGCTTTGTGCTTTCAAGAAGCGTACAAGACCCCTCGGAGGAGCTGCCGATCGAACTAATCAGCCTGGCAGATCGGTAAGTGTGGTCACATTGGTGCCTATGCTTAACATCTATTCTGACAGCCATTTTTTCAATAGTTTCGTGAATTCCCTGAGCGCCAAAGTACACAACTCGCCTCCCACGATTGAGAAGATCTCCGAGCTCTTCCAAGTTTTCTACAGCCGCGCCGAGTCCCACATCGCCACACATATTTCTGCTCTCATAGCTCGTATCAACCGCGATCTTTCGCCCCAGGCCCCTGCAAAGGCTCCACGAGGAAGCGCGCTGTCCAAACTGAGTAGCAAACGTTCTCAAGACGATGTCAGGCTAGCAGCTTCAGGTCGCCAAATGTTGACTGCGTCCGAAGTAGCTGAAAAACGACAGGCTCGTAGAGCCCTCGAAAACAAACGGAGTGCATTAGAAGAAGCTGCCGAAAGAAGAGTATGCGAGCTGGTTTATGATAAACTCTGGAGGCACAAAAGTACATTGGATGATGTGCGGGATGAAAAGTTGCGCTCCAAGACTGCGGCTTTGCTGCTGGTCGGCATTAATCTGAAGGACCTTGGCATCGATATAGACCTTGAATCAATCGACGAGCAGAAGCAGGACGAGGCGAATGAATTTCTTTGTCAAGCCCGAGAGCATCTCGCCAAGATGAACGATTACAAATACCCCCTTGGAAAGCTTCAGCAGCTCGCAGCGGCGCATAAGGCCATCGTCGATGCTCTTACTAAACTTTTACCATCTTCCTCTTCTGCAGATGAGATTCTGCCCACGTTGATCTATTCGCTTGTGACGTGCCCTCCTGAAGGGATCAACATTGTCAGCAACTTGGTTTTTATCCAACGTTTCAGGTCTTCGAACAGAATTGACGGAGAAACGGCCTACTGCCTAACCAATCTAGAGGCCGCAATAAGCTTTTTGGAAAACGTCGATCTTTCCACACTGCGTGCTGATGAGCTTCAGGATGGACCTCTGAAACCCCCTAGTGAGACAACGACACCATCCGCAGAACATGTCGATCCTTTCCGGTCCCCCAAGGAGACTACAACCTTGGCTGTCAACACTGTATCTGCATCGCCGGAACTGTCAAAACCTGAAATCAAAGAACCCGCCTCCTCTACATTACCCAGGCCTCGGCCCTCTGCCACACCACAGCAACGACGCCTCAGCAATCTTTTCCAACCGCCTGCTAAAGTCCTTGGGGCTGCAAATGACGCTGTGCGCACCACTGCCGACCAAAGCTTGAAGAACATTGGTGCTACATTGGACAGCAGTTTCAACTTTCTGTTTGGTCGTCTGAAGGAAATGCAAAACATCCAAGGACCTGGCTCGGAGGGTAGCGAACCAATACTACCAAAGACATTGGCTGAGGCTCGTCGTCTAGTGAGCTTGCCGCTTGCCTCTGCCACCAACCAAAACCTGACCCAAGGGGAGCTCGCAGCAATCAACTCTGTTTCCGTTGATGAAAGTACACCCCCACGCAGTAGTTCAAGACTCACGGACCTTTCCAGCGGACCTACCCCTCGGGACCGGAGTGTGGACAGCACCCGAACCCAGGGAAGCGGTAGAAAGTCCATCACGACGACATCACTACGCGAAGATCTCGCGTCGAGTTCGCCCATCACCACTCCGTTAGAATCAATGCGGAACTTTGGCAACACGCTCAACCCTCTAAACCACATCCCGGGCATGATGAAAAGCTTTGGCCGAAACGCACCAGAGACCCCCAGCGGTAGGTCCGTATCTCCATCGGGACTGGACAGATTCAAGCTATCACCTGCCTCGACAGACGGCACTAGTGGCCCTGTTAGCCCGCTCCCCGCTTCTTCATTGAAAATTGATCCTCCGATCCAGCGGTTCCTTGAGACACAGGATGCGCGCGATCTCCGGATTGGGGACGTCGCTGCTCTACTGGAGGACTATAAGAGACTCGCTGCTGCGCTTTATAAACCCGCTGCTGAGTCTCGATAAGTTTCTGTGGTTGGATCACGTTCTTTCGTTTCATCTCCTGTCCATTGGATGTAGTGAGAGATGGAGTAGTATTCTTGCATTGTGGATCGATGGCGTTATTATATCTGGTATTCCATTTCATTCGGGTGAATAAACCTTGGGTTAAACAGCATAGTTTGGCGAGTGAGCTACGCATTGTCCATATCATACATCATTTTAGCAGAATTAACCCTTCAGACTAACATTTGAATGCGAAATTGATAAGCCCCCACGCAGGACCCCAGCAAAGAAAAAATAGCAAAAAATAATAAAAAATTGAAAGCATAAAAGGGGTATTGAACATGAATAAATCAAGTCCCGCGGTGGGTAGTTTGGGGCATAACACAGTCATCTCAAACAACATAAGGGTCACTGACAAGCCGCTATTCCTCACTCATGAGTGGCGTCCGCGCAGAACCTCTGCACCGCCAGTTCTCATCTCGGTCAATTTATTCGTCAACTCGAAACTTTGCGTTTCAACTTGGTCATGGCGGCGCTTGACTTCGCCTTCAAACACAGCAGCTGTGCGGCGGCGGGCACGCCGTAGGTTCTTCATTTCCGAAAGAAGATCAGTAAAACGGCCAATCATTTGGTCTCCGCAGTCTTCCCATTCATCCATAGTCATGTGGGACAAATAAGTTTGGCGTTCTTGGTCCGTCAGAGCCAAGAGATGGGAGACGGCATTCTTGGGTCCTTGAGTATCCGGGACACTAGGTGGGTTCGGTGGCAAGGAGGGGGATTTAATGACGGGCGGAGGAGGGGTGGGGGACTTGTCAAAGGGCTCAGCCTGCAGCTCGGAGAAAGACTTTTGGTAAAGCACTTCTGGGGGGTAGTCTGCTTCAAGTGGTCGCTTTTTGGAGTGGATGACAGTGTTGCTACGGCCGCGACGCGACGGCTCGTGTGATTCGTGTATTTCGTGCGATTCGTGCACAAAAAACGGATCCTGCATGGTGTGGTCGATGTCTAGGTCGGTCAAACTCGTCATATCAAAGGCATTGGTTGAGTGCCCGCCGCTTTCTATGCGTACATCTGCGCGTATGGTGTGGTCGTCCATGCCATCATCGCTTCCACCGTCGCTGTCCTGAAACGATGCAATGCTGAGGGTCCGGCCAACATCTGGCGGAGGTTGAGAGTTGTGGCGAGTAGGTGATGCATCGAGTTGTTGGTCGAGTTGTTCCAGAAGTGAAGGCTTTGGTGGGCTGAAACGTGTCCTGGGTGTTGCTGACGAGCTTTGGGGGAGAACAATCTTCCTGGGCCCAGTAGGAGGAAGCATTTGACCCAATTTCCGCGGCTTAGACTTAGGTTGTGGTTTAGTCTGAGGCTCGGGGTCAGAGTCTATAGTGACAGGCTGACGCGAAGAAGTTCTCTTTCTGCTGGCGGACCAGAAATTCTCCAGGCGCTTACTCAATGGCTCCTCAGTCGTACGCGGTTTGTGTGACACATGCCAGTCGTGTGCTTCGTCTGGCTTTTCGTTATCCCCGCCATCTCCACCGATGGATGAAGACAGTTGGCTTCCAAAGTCATCAAAGTCATCCGAGTCAAAGCCGGCCTTCTTCATGGCTTGGTCCCCCAGGCCTTCATACCAGTTAGACCCATAAGTATGCCGTGAAGTCCGGGGCTGGTAGACAGGTTGTGGATCGGGGTTGGTGTAGGCAGCATTAGTACTTGACGCTGCCTGAGATTTGTTGTCATCAAATCCGTAGACGCTAGTCCCCGCCACGGTTGAATCATCAATCGCCTCCACGTCTGTGTCAAACACATCCCTGTCCCGCTGCGTCCCATGCGTAGGAAGATTGCGGGGCTGATTTGGGAATTGAGAAGTACCGTGGAATTCTAGCGAGCCACCTCTACCATTGGCGCCCGGAAGACCTGAGTCGACTAGCTGGGTGACTGGTACCTCGACTCTGGCTTGTTCTGCACGTTGCTGGCGCGACTGGGTGGCTTGGTCGGGGGCTCCGCGAGCCTGCCCACCTTCTTTGGAGTGGACATAATCGCCAACCCCCATGATACTTTTTTGGAGCCAGCTATTGTAGAGGAAACGAAGAAATGTGTACTTTTTTTTTATGACGCTGAGAGACGAGAATCAGTCCATGGTAAGGTTGTTGGGCAAACGCGATATCGCCGCGTAGTCACGTGCCGATCATTTCAAATGTCTTCCAAGTCTCATCCACGGCAATTAGGGCCGCCACAACAGTATAGGGCCTTGGAGCGGCGGTGATCTCCCGGCATAAATGCCAAACAACCTTAGCTTGCATGATTGCCTACATTGTGAATACCACACCACCGAGGCCACATAAAGGTGTAATTCTTCATGTTCGATACAATTTATACAGTTTATATACAACGAACTCTAGTATACTAGCCGAGAGATGTGTATAGATATAAATCAGATGCAATTAATTGGGGGTATATTGGATAAAAGTTTACATAGAAGTCCCACAGCAGAGGAACACCGAGATCATATCAACCAGGACCTGAATCAGCAGAGTCATCATCAATATGAAGACTCTCCATATTGTATGCGACACTCCTGCCTCGTTTCTTGGCTTTCTCAAAGAGCTCAATCGATCTTTGGACTTCGGCTGCTTTCTTTTCGGTTGCAAGCCTGTGTTCACGTCTCGCCTCGAGAGAGCCTGGGGTTTCATCCATGAGCATCCGGTCGGGGTCGTCGTCTTGTTCGAAGTCTACCGGTAACGACAGCGCAGACAGCAATAGATCACCGACCCACAAACAGATCATGCCTCTGAGCTCCAGCAATTCAGGCGAGTCAGAGAATGGAGGAGACCCTAGGAGCTGGTCCATACGCGCGGCAATTTGCTGCGCCTGTTCTAACTCCACTGCCCTGATTGCTGTGATGGCAGCATCTGCCTTGTTTTGTGACTTCCGACGGTGGCTAAATTCAGATTCTGAATTTTCGTCCTCCGAAAACTCTTCAGGCTCTTCTTCTTGCCGAAGAGCAATCTTTTTCCTAGTTGCCTTGCTTTCTTCCTGGGTGATATACACCCAGAGCCCAAACATTGCAGGGTAGAAGTGCAAGGAGGAAATAGACTGTGGTGAAGATTTCGTGAATGGATGGCTGAGAATAAGTCGTTCATAATATTCTTTGGCTGCTGCAAAGCCCTTGGCTGTAAAATTTACGGGTGTGCTTTCCATCGCATTTGGCACCTTGGTGCTACCAGGACTGGCTGAGGTTTCCTGTTCGTCACGTCGCAGCAAGATTTCAGCGCCAATGCCCCACCTTGCTTCGTTGCGGACGTCCATCTGAAAGCCTCTGTAATCTTCGCGCAAGATCAGGCCCCAAGCTCGTCCGGCTCGAACATAATCACCTTGGAGCATACATCGATGTAAAATGGCTGTCAATACACCCAGATGCTGGAAGCGGATGTTGCCTTGCTGGGCAGACTGAGGAGGGTAGATTGGAGGTGATAATGCCGCCAAGTCTCTGAGATGGCGTGAGGTAGTCTCTCTTCTGATTTGCTCATCCTTATCTGCTTCATGTGGGAAATGGCCTTTCGGCAATTCTTGGTTGGACGGAAAACCGGCAATTCGGTACTGATGGGATTCATTCGGCGTCAATACCAAGGGAGGTCCAGCGGGCTCAGATTCCGTAGCCGAGGCGATATCAGTTGTTTCTTCGCCATCTAGGTCGCTTTCACTCCACCCCACACTCTTTTTGCGTTTCTGGCGGTCATATTGAGATACGCGAGTGGCAGGCGGCTGGAGCCAAGGCGGTAGTGGTAGAGAAAAAACCGAAGACGACGGCGCAGCCATATGCTCAAGAGGGGGCGTATTCCATGCGCCGCCAAAGAAAATAAGAGCCGTAGCGGTCTGTACTAGGGCCTAGGCTATGATTGCCCCAATTGATGGTTGCGCATTTGTCAGAGAAACGGGTGGTGGAAGATGACGGAATTAAGATATCGTGCCTCAGGCACTCGAGCCGAAGCAAAGGCGGCAAACATCATCACTTATCGTCTTCACTATCACTGCTTGCTTTGATATGACTCCTCTACTCCTCCTTTTCCTTTTCCTCTAGTTCCCCCTTTCCATTTTGCTCGGTGCTCTTTCACCTCCGTTTCGCGTTTGCCACTCGCTGGCTGTTCCTTTCCGAGCGTGGTTACCATAGCTCCCCGAGATTCAGGGCTCGGCGGTTATACCACTCGGAGTGTGGGCTGTGCCTGGACTCGTCAGACAGTTTGAGACCTCTGGCCGCTGTTGCTCTTGTATTGGGCAGTGAAATTATCTTACGCGTTTCGTACCTGTCGCAAATAACCCGGTAACCGCCAACTCCCTGTCCGCTCTCCACTCCTTTGTTCCAAACGTCCGACACATACGGCTTCTTCAGAACCACCACCCGAGAATCAACTGCATCAACCCTGTCAGCCTGAGCAAGAAATCAAAACCTAATTCATACATCACTTAGATACTTTTACCTGTTATCTCCATCTCCTAGGTTCAACCCAAAATCGTTACGGTCGCCGCTACTAGCCATATGGTCCTCGCGTGGCAATGAACACTCGTTGACACTCTGTATCACTCCAACGGCCAAAACTCTGTTACTATGGGACAGTCCTCTTCTACGCAACGTGATCCATCCAACACTGGCTTTCCGGCACACCTTGCACCTTTCCCTATACAGCGTGGCCCTAACACAAGGGATGAAAACATGGATCATAGACAGGCGGCCGAACACAACGGAGAGGGTGGTTCGCCACCCCGGACAGACATGAACACACACACCAGGAGCGACCAAGATATGGCATCCGACCGGCCAGACCGGTTCTCCGCTGGTGGTTCGCAACCCATGCGGAGTATTGAGGAGGAGGACGGGCCCGAGTATGAACTCCCACCTCGCGAATACCGCACTGCGGCATTTGCTCGAATGGCAGCACGAAGACAATCGACCATGTCAAGGCTGGGCTCTAGGCTTCTTCCCAATTCAGTAATTCGTGGACTTCTCAACAGTCAAGAAGAGACACCGGCGGAGGGACATGCACATCGACATGGCCTAGTTCCTATGCCCGTCCCAAGAGCCGAGACAGCTCACACCTCCGGTCGGTTCAGTGCGTTCAACTCACTCAGTTCCAGAGGGATTACTCGGCGCCGATCTGCTCGTGCGCCATATTTTATTCCACCCCGTGCGGAGTCCGCTGGAATTCCAGATGCACCAGCAAACCCGACATACATCGACTCTCCATCTCAAATACCCGAGCCCACAAGAGCATCCTGGCGTCGCAGTGTTAGGCTACAACGCATGCGACATTCGATTTCATCTCCCATTTCTCATATGTTCGGCCAACCACACTCGGATTTGCGGCCTCACGAAAGCACGGAACATCAAATGTCAGATCCCTTATTTGATGACAGAGCTATGGACACGCGTATGGACTTTGGCGAACCGCCTCATGAACTTGATTCGGTAGAACCAGCAATCCAGGCTGGGTGGCCGCCGGTAGCTAATTCATCTCCCGCCCAGCCGAGTCCTGCTTTGATGCGCCGATTGCCTGGGATTATCCGAGCGAGATCATCCAGAGTCCTCCGACGAGAGGAGCAAACGCCTCTTTCAAGGGTTCTTCAGCTTGCCGCATCCGCAATTGCAGCTCAGTTATCCGGCACTGCCGGTCCTGCGCTACCTAATATACAGGCATTGGGCAATGATGGGTTGGATGGCTCTTTGGAGAATTTCATCCAGAGTTTGCAACACGCGACTTCTGCGCAGGCTCAACCACCTGCAACAGGAGACGGGCCGAACAATACTGGAAATGAAGCACCCTCACATCCTGTCAATTTCTTGCGTGTGTTCCGGTTTGTCAATTCAGAATCTCCCACGGGCACAGGCACTCCAGGGCAGAGCGCGAATGGTGTCGGCGACCGTGGGACCCAAACCGATGGAATGGACATCGACGAGCCTACCGAAGGTGAAGGACGAACAGTTACACTTGTTGTCGTTGGGGTTCGGTCCGTCCCGGCTGGACACGGAAGTAATACTGAACAGCAACAGCCTGCAACTCCGGGCCCTGGTCTAGATGCTCTGCTAGGCCTACCGTTTTTGCCACCCAACGCTATCCCACGGCCTCAAGATGCCACTGGTGAACCTACTCAACGGGGCGATGCGCGATCCAGATTGCATATTCCTCGGCAGCCAGGCCATGCAGGACTACACGCCCCCACCGGAGCTACAGAATTCCCACGCCCATCAGCCCCCAATCACTTGAGAAGAATGTCTGACACTGGTCCCCGCGCTGCATTCCCGTCCTACCATTCTTCTGGTTTCTCCGACAGCCCCCCGGGACCACACCCGCCCCCATCAACCCCAGCTGAACAGGGGGTGTCTGCGTTGTCCTCCGGCACTTCCACCCCCAGCCGTAGACCATCCTCTGCTTCAGCAATTGCTCCAGATATTCTACCCCATCTCCATGAAGGCCAGGCAATGCAACCGACGGCAGAGACTTTGGAAGAGCCAGTGACATTCAACACTGCTCGTCAGCGACGCCGAAGCGATTCTGAGTATGCTCGTCATCGAGCCCTCGGCTCTGGTGCTGTTCGACGTAATGGCATGGTTGAGCCCGACCAACCCCCACCAAGCGGAGGTCGCAGTTGGTTAATCTATGTTGTTGGAACCAACCTCTCTGAAAATCACCCGGCTTTGACGACACCAAGCCTTTTCACCGATGTAAGAATGCCCTACTCGTCTTTATCAGGAACCTGGTGGCTAATACTTCTTAAACAGAACCCAACCTACGAGGACATGATCCTGCTTTCATCACTGCTAGGTCCAGCCAAACCTCCTGTCGCCTCTCAAACCGACGTCAACTCCGCCGGCGGACTATTCCGTCTTGTTGAGTATGCAGGTTCATTGGTCGCCGAAGCTGTGGAAGGCGCTGGCGCCATTCAAATCCAAGACGGGGAGCGATGTTTGATCTGCTTGAGTGATTATGAGGTGGCCGAGGAAGTTCGAGAGCTGGGTAAATGCAAACATGTCTTCCACAAGGACTGCATAGACCAGGTTCGTTACCGATGCCCATTGTATTTCAATCTGTTCGATTGCTAACCATATGTCATAGTGGTTAACCACCGGTAGAAACTCTTGTCCTCTGTGCCGAGGCCAAGGCGTCAATGAAACCCCCAGCAACGACTCCAACCCCGACAACCCGGCACCCAATCCTGTTCCTGCTCCTCCAACTGCTCCTGGAGCTGCTCCAGATGGCACAGCCGTCTGATCCACCTCCTAGCAAGCATGGTCAACCCAGCCATGTGAGCAACTCCCAACTTTAACTTTTGAATTCTTCCCTCCTTCTAGCTTTAGCATGCAGCGTGTGCTTAGAACCTTTAACGATTTTTCCCCTCCACGGATATCCCCTTTGCATTTCATTTCTGTGCATCTTCTTTAGGTGCTTTTATCATGTTGGGTTATTGAATATTTGCTCTCGGGGCCCAGAAACCAGGAACCCTCTTGGAAGATATCTCAAGGCTTTTAGCCCCGAGAATGTTAGTCTTTACGTCTACATATCAATTCTTGGTCTTCGTTTGTTTGGTGTATTATCGTAGCTTTACACCCTGGCTGGCCATACCCATGGTCCTATCTGGCCAGTAAATGTTCCGCATATTGAAATCCATGTACAAACACATTATGGCTATACAGCCAGCCTGAGATACTTCTACTATCATAATTAGTGCCGTTGATGTCCCTGTCTACGTGCTCCGTAGTATGTAGTAGTATCTCATCTACAGTCGGGGCCCGCTGCCCCGCGGCTAAATTAGGTAATCCAAAAAATCACCCAACTCCTTGTCCGCGGGGCTTGCGCCAGCGATCTTGTGCTATTTCATTTATTCCCTAAGCTTTGAGAGTAGCATCTGCAGTCTCACTATCAAAGACAGTACTCAATTGACCTCACCGCAGCCGAAAAAGCTTTCAACCGTGCACTTTACCCTATCAACCTCCGAAGCCTGCAATTTCACCCCACCATACAATCCACCATGACCTCCCCAATTCGCGTCACAGTCCTCATATCCGGCAATGGCTCAAATCTGCAAGCCGTGATCGATAAAGTAGCCGCAGGTCAAATAAACGCAACAATCGTCCGCGTAATCTCCAACCGCAAGACCGCATTCGGCCTCGAGCGCGCAAGCAAGGCCAACATCCCAACCGAATACCACAACCTTGTGAAGTACAAGAAGCAGCACCCCGCAACACCGGAAGGTGTCCAGCTTGCGCGCGAGGAATACGATGCTGAGCTCGCGAGGCTGATCCTCGCCGACGCGCCGGAGCTGGTCGTGTGTCTCGGCTTCATGCACATTCTCTCGCCGCAGTTCTTGGAGCCTCTGGAGGCTGCCAAGACGAGGATTATCAACTTGCACCCCGCGCTGCCGGGGGCGTTCAATGGCGTTGTAAGTCATATAGCATTTCTTTGGGGATTTTACCTTGTTAGCTGCGATGATATGCTGATATTTATCTTTTTCTCATCATTAGAATGCGATTGACCGTGCTCATGCTGCTTGGTTGGACGGCCAGATTGACAAGACCGGTGTTATGATGCACGATGTCATTTCCGAGGTGGATATGGGCACACCAATTCTGGTGCGGGAGATCCCTTTCCGGAAGGGCCAGGACGAGAACCTCGAGGCCTTTGAAACTCGGGTCCATGAGACCGAGTGGGCAATCGTCGTTGAAGGAGTGGATAAGGTGGTGAAGGAATTGATTGCGCAGAAACAAAAAGCCTCGACTGCATGAATACCCATGATGTCTTGGATAACAATACTCCACGTAGTGGACGAAGGGACGCTGCGCTTCTCGATCTGCGTTTTGCTTGACCAATGATCGACCCAGGACTACAAATCCCGAATGATGCCATCGTCGGGGCTGTTGACGATTTATGACTAGTATATACTCCGTACATCCTGTATGATGCAGAAAAAAACACATGACCATATCGAACGCTGGTGTATATTTCACTTAGGCGCCAATATGGAGATCAGAGCCGGCGTGGATTGAGACCAAGATCTCTGCCACCAACTACTGAGAGAAGCGCTAAGAGAAGCCAAGGACGTGCCGACACTACCAGTCCAACATTCAGACATGCTTTGTACCCATGTGGGTAATCATATCTGTCTCATAGCACGGATAATTATAGTGGGAAATGAGAAATAGAGGATCATAAACCAATTGGCCTAGCAAGCAAAGCTCCTTGATAATCAACCGGGATGTGAACCTTAGAAATCGCAACCATTTCACCGGTCAAATTCTCATCACATGCCAGGCCTGCACAGTGGATTTAGCTGCATATTAGGGCTCTAATATAGAAACCACTATACATATTAAGGAAGTTGCTTAGCTGACCTCTTCCAGGCAAAGTCAGGCCTGTGAACCGCACACTCTGACTGCATCTCCCATGTGTGCGTCCCTGGAACTCATTCGGGGACACGCAACACACCCCGCACATGTACGGCCTCCCCTTGTCTATAATATCGGATAGATCGTAGACCGCGGCTCACACGGAATCTAGAGCGTCGAAAGAGGGGGAAAATCATAGCAAAAGAGGAAAGGCGTGGTGTATGCACTGCAACCCCGACGAGAAGGTGGGCAATCAGAAGCGTTGCAACGCTAAACTGGCCGTTGGGCCTATGATCGTGGCGCCAACGTGATAGATCAAGCCCAATTCCCAACGTCTTGGTTCTCTGATGACTCCACCATTCCCCTTTTAGTCGGATGTTGGGCTTGATGGTGGATTATGTGGTTTGCTTTTGGTCCCCGAATTCACCGGCGTCAACTCAATTAGATGGTGGTCGCTTAAGATCGGCGAATAGGACATCCATTTTGGGCGCGGACTGGGATCTGTCCGTGAAGTTTGAGAGCTGGGATAGTTTCATAGAATCTAATAACTAAACCCTTTTCTGCGCAACGTATAGCGTATTTATGCGGAGTACAATGCAACACTATTCTAAGGTTATAGGATGATCACTACTTGATACTATCTACACTGACAATCGGGGTAATAAGCTCCGACTGCCGAGCAGTGTATGGGACTGATGGTCTGTACGGAGTATAAAGTTGTACATTCTCATTTCAGCCACTTTATATCCACTTACTAGGTCAGTGTACAATCTAGATCTAGGACTATGATGGAAAAAATACGATAACGCTATATGAGTACGGAGTACTTTGCACTTTGCACTTTGTAACCTGCCATGGTAGCCAATAGAGAGGGCCTGTAAACAACTTCCGGGCCGAGATAGTTTTGCACACATTTTTCTTCGTGGGGCATAATATAAACTGATAATCTATTAAAACTTTATTATGCTCTGTTTAATTTGACTCAAATAGCCAATTAATTTGAACAACGCAGAAACCGTTGATCATTTGAGCATAAAAATCCAGTTTCAAGTTCAACGCACGCACCCTTGCACATCACAACGCCATATGATCTCCAATGAGTCCACCAGAGAACCACTCTTTGCTGCATGCTGATCACACTAATACTAGTAAGTGCCACGCTTGGGACCCTGTCGCTCTCGAAATGATACCAAATCGGGCATAGCGTCAAATGGGTTAGTGGGGACATTGACTTCTGTCAGGATCTATGGTGGATCTATAACAATTTTCTCAGAGATATTACTTAGATCGGCTTGATGCGTGATGTAGAATGCATCATATATGTTGTAGGGAAGTTGTAAGCGAGAAAAAACCCCCACCAAAAAAAGTTAGAAAGAAAATCACCTAAGGAGCCTCAGGGCCGGCATTCACATGGGTCCGGTCCTGTCATGGAGGTCCCCTAGCGTTGTCTTAGCTCGGGATATATCTCACCCACATGGAGATGAAATGCTCGTGCACGGCCGGGACATTTATTATGGGATAAATGTGCCCAGAGCTTTGGAACCTTGAAATATTCTTCGGGATTATCATCTGGGTATCATTTTCGGTCGTGTGATGGGGTTGCAATCTATATCGTGCATCTCCATATAATTCCCAACCCCTATATTTCGGTCTTTGAACTAATATTGCAAGCCAAATTAGGGATCATGTAGCGTGGACGACGGAGCCTCCAACTGAATTGAGATATTCGAGCCGAATACTGGAGTCGGTCCAAGGCTTCGAAGAGCGTTAGTGTCTTTTTTCTTCCGATCTACCAGGCCCACCTTCTCCGTCAACCCATCGTCGATCAGGTGCAGTGCCGGTTGAAAACTCCCGGACACCCTCGAATCGGGATGTCAGAGGGGGGCTGGAGAAGGGGGTAACAGCTAACTGGATTTTGTGATGGCGGTACTTTTACTAGAACCGGTTAACAAAGAGAAAGAAAAAAAGACCAAAAAAAATCCCCCACATTTACGGAGTATAGTACAGTGCAGACTTGCAGACTATTGTCTACCCTAGTCGCCTCCACTTAGGACCGATCTCTGTCAGCAGAACGTTTTCGGCATTTCTTTTTATCTGCGTTATGTTTCACATTTGCCGGGTTTAGGTTTTTTTTTTTATTGCGGGACTCGCCGTTCGAGCTTTTTATGTACAATATATGGAGTACGAAGTATTCTGACCTTGCCGGAGCTTAACAACGGATAAATCGAGTCAATTCAGGACCCTTATTGATTTTTCTTCGGATCCACTATCAGTCAATATATGAAAATAGGGGGGTAAAAGGCAAAAGGCAAAGAAAGACAAGATAATAGAGGAAAATTCCTGGGGTTCTGTGACTTCTGTCTCCTCTCCTATCTTCAAGCAGAGCCAAAAAAAAAGAGGAAAAAAAAGGAAAGAAAAAAAAAAGGCACAAAGAAATTAAAGGCCCAAATATTCCAGTATGACTCGCTCATTTCCCCTACCATAAACCGAAAATAGCTCGGGGGAACCGGAACAGATCCATAGACGCTGTCATCATCCTCTGCATAGTAGACCTGTCCAAGCCCTAAGACGAGAATAATTGCTTCGATTTATCCCCGTGGCTTGGGATCGTCGTTATCATCCCCCCTTTTTCCTTTTTCTTCTTTTTCTCTGTCTATTTTCTGATACGCCGAGACCCGAGTTTCGTCCGTGGAAATCTATTTTGCACCATTTTGTATGACTAAAAGGAAGTTCAAGATGTTCATCGTTGAATAGGGGGCTAGGGTAGCAACGATGGACAAAGTACTAAGTAGGTTGTATTTAGAAGTACTCCGTAAATGTAACTTGGATGCCTAACTAGATCCAGGGGGAACTACGGAGTCGAGTACTTAGACTAATCAAAAAGACACTAACAACCTATTTTGTATATAGCCTTGAAGGGCTATATACCAAGGCCCATATATGGCCTCAAAGAGATAGTTTGCCGGAATGGAGCTCTCCTGGATCAGCCCATGGTATATCCACATATTTTCATATTCCATATTTCCATATCCTACTCTTTGTTGGAGTCCAGAATACAGCGTTGTACTTACATATCGTATTGGATACGAGTCGCAGATCACGTTTTAGCTCCTATTCTACGAGGCTGGGCACTAAACTAGAATTATTTCTAGATAATATTAAAAGGAAAGAAACCAGTTAATTCGGTCTAATTTGATTTGAATAGTCTAATCCATTCGAAATGGTCGTTTTTATACTCCCTGTAGCCCAATTGCTTTTTCCCTTTTAATCTCCGCACGTCCCCGGTTCCATCGGTTTGGGTCAGCTTGTACATCCGACCCCCACAAACTTCACCTCTTCTTTTCTAGCTCTCTTTGATTTCAAAATGACTCGATATTGTTCAATTGGGTGGAATTAGAGGAATCAAGGAAATCAAGGGAATTTAGGGGAGTTTGGATGTTTTTTTTCCCCCTACCGCAACAATGACGCATTCACATCAATCACCCCAGACGGCCATGTCAGGGTTTTTGGACTCAATAAAACAGGATTCAAGCTCATCTTCGTATTCCTTGTTCGGTCCGACACAATACCCCGAGAGTGTTGCCTTCTGGCACGATCCCTCTGCGGCACAGACAATCATAGTGCCCCCTTCATATACAACCTCCCAGAAACAAGCACTCTTCCAACCTCTCTCGGACCAGAAGAAGCATAAGCGCACCCGGAGCGGCTGCTTTACCTGCCGTTCGCGCCGGATCAAGTGCGATGAGAACCGTCCGCTCTGTGAACGGTGTAGGAAAGGGAGCCGCGAATGTGTCTATCCGTCACCCACCGCATCGTCCGCATCATCCAAGGCTAGCTCACGAACTACAGCCAAGTCGCGCGCTGGTCGCCCGCAGTCGCGTGGCAGCGATTCATCCACGAAGGTAGAATCCGAGACTCTCAGCCCCTTGCAGCCCATCATCGATGAAGAGGAACCCGACAGTGCTGTATCCGAATCCCGACCGTCCCCAGCAAGCGCCACAACCACATCACAACAGGACCTGCGTAAGAGTCAAAGCGCACAATCTCTTGGGAAACATAATGCAAGGCCAACGTCCGACGCTAGTTCTTACACCAAAGAACAGAGTAGTTCGCCATCAACTGAGTCACCGCGCTTTGAGTCGATGAGCGTGCGCTCGGGCAGCCTGGGACATTCCATAACGGAATTGCTCAACAATGCGCGCCTACCGGACCATTTGCGATTTTACTTAAATTTCCACCAGGATTTTATGACTCCTCCACATTTCTTCTTGAGACAGGGTTCCTCTCATTTCGTCCACCACAGCCTTGTCGAACTTGCCTTGCAGTATGAGCCTCTCCTCTACGCCCTGGTGGCCTTTTCGGCCTACCATCATTCTTTACAAAGCCCTGGGGGAAAGCTCTACACCTTTTTGAAATATTATAATAAAGCTTTGATTCTCCTCCGGAAATCATTGGGTTCTGGAGAGGAGCACAGTGAGGCTACACTGTGTACTGTTCTTATCTTGACAACATTCGAGGTATTTTGCTATCCCCCCCCCCCCCCCCCCACCCAATGACTACTGCATCGACATTTTCCTGACTTTGCTGCACTTATAGGAATACATTGGCGACTGGATGAACTTGATCGATCACCACCAAGCAGCACATGCATTTATGCTAGAGTTAATCACACCAGAGTCCGCCAACGTGAACGAGCTACATACCAATATCTTCTTATGGTACTCGCGCTTCGATGTAGTCGTGGGGATTTTGGCCGGTACCGAAACAGTTCTCGGTCGAGACTGGTATCTTGCAAAGGAGCAGTATGATGCCGAGCAGGCCGCTATCTATCCGGATGATCCATCCAAACAACTTGCCCTTGTGGCATCAATCAACCGACGTTTCGGCTTGGACATGGCTTCCCTTTATGCAAAGTTATCTCGCGGCATGATATCAATAGATCAATTCGCCATTCAGAACGAACACCTGGGCGAATGGCTCGAGCAGTCCAAGACAATCCTCAGAAAATTCGATGACCACGAATACAAAATACAACACTACCCACAGAAGCAGCCCTTGACCGAAGATGACATCGTCGATCCATACGTCCCAGGTGTCTTGTATCGAGGTCCCTTGTGGGATATTAATTATGCTTGGATCGATGTTCTTGCCGCCGAGACAATGTACAAATTCCAGACCATGCAATCCCTGCAGCAGCCTTTGCTCCAAGACTTGCACGAATTGGCGAAGGAGCAGTGCCGCATAATAGAGACGATGCTTCGCTGGCCCCACAAGGAAAATGGATATTGCCTCAATTTCAAAAACAGCATTGGCATGTTGGGCATGTTTCTTCCCAGGGAGCATAAGTATCAAATGTGGGCTCGACGCAAGTTAGCGTTGTTAGAGCAACATGGGTAAGATTCCACCGATGTATCTGCGTTTCAAGTTTAAATGAACAAGAGAAAAGCTAACCAGAAGCTATCTATGCGAATAGGTACATCATCACCCCTAGTTTCCGCACCGGGCTTGCTACCATCTGGCAAGTTCCAGAGGTTAATCATTGGTGGCTCCCTAACGATGAAGGATATATGAACATTGTCCGGGAGATTCGTTCCTTGACCGACGAGCGCTCATCGCAGACACGCGATGAGAAGCGCGAGACTGTTCGTGATATGAAGTCTATGTTCGGGAAGTTGAATTTGGATGAAACCGACGACGACAAGAGCCCTTCATAGTGGTCTTCAGTGAATGGGAGGTTTTTGCCTTTGCATCATACATCCGGTCCCCGAGTTCCTATGATCTACAGTACAACTCCGCTTCGTTCCTGGAATCTCACTCCCTACTTTGGCAACACCCAGGCAACTAATTCCACTCATATCCTGCAACTGGACGACACAAATACCACGTCCCAGTTGAACAAAATTTTCATTGGACGTCGATTCACATCTTCACATTTTTCTCTGCTCTTTCCATCTTCTCACGCCTTCTCTTGACCTTCTCGTGAATTGTCCTTGCATATAATGTTCATCCGACCTCTCCCCATCGTTATCACATACACGCATCCTCCTTCGCGCTTTCTACCTTGTCATACTATTACCCCCTCTCCCCTGAACCCCGAAGACTTCTTTCTCAGTCATGACTTGATGTACATTTATTATACCCAACTTCCTATAGGATCATTGACTGGTACAGTCCATTATTCCTCATTCATACGTCCATGCTCCCAATGGCGTTTTCTCATTTCTTATATGAGTGGAACACCAGGCCCCGAATCACTCAACTGCTACAAATATGATTGAGTCATTCAAAATCGATTCCAAGGTGCGAGGCTCAGCACCGGCATGACAATGTAAATGAGGTTCTGTGGGTGTTATAGATCGTCGTTTGCCCAGCCCTCCAAGGTACGGTGGACACCTTGGTCTAGCGGTTTGATAGCTTGCAGTGCATTTCTTATCCCTCAAACCGCTTGCCTTGGTGTTTGCCTGCCTTCCGTATTGCCTGGACCCGGCGTGCCGTTTTGATCGCCGGTCAATCCAGGTGATGACTTTTTATATTTCAACTTGAAGATTTGCCTACCATCTTTGGGTCCATATATTCCACACTAACATCTCTTTCATCCTTACATGTATACAATCCCTCTTCCTGTTTGTGCTCCAAAGCAACGCCAAACCACTACTTTCTCCTATATCGAGCGTATATCTGTATATGATTTGGGCCCAGCCAGAAATTAGTTACATACATACAGGCAGCTAGCTCCCAACATCCCGTAGATGCACGGGGTTTGTTTGTACTGGATACTTCCCAATGTACCTAATCCCAGGAACGGGCGCACAACTTGCTAACGACCCATACTACATATAGTATCTCTCAACAATCAACCCGACACCCAGCCTTCCACGGCACCTCCTCGGCCCTCACAACAGTCTCCAATCCACCAGCCAGCTCCCCAGCACCTCCAACTCCAAGTTCATCCCCCTCAACATCTTCCCCCCACGGCAATGCATCAACATCAACCTCCCACCCAAGCAAACACCGCAGTATAACCCCAGCGCCAGCCTTACTCATAACAACATTCATCTCCTTACATCTTTCATCACAAACACACTCCACACATCCCTGCGGCGAAAGACAAGAACAAGCCTCAATACGCGCAACCGCCCGCCGAAGAAGCAACCCAATAAACTCAAACGCCTTACTAGCAATCCCAGAGCCACAGGACCCACCCTTCGCATCATAGAAGGTAAGCCGAGCGGGCCTCTGCCGCGAAGGCGGTTTAAGCTTCTCTTCGAACTCACTGGGCACGTTCGCGCGACGCAGCGGCCGGCCGAGCTCTTTCTTCGCGACTTTGCATTCCGTGCGGACGTCGCCGGGAGACGAGACGACGAAGGAGGGCAGGAGGGAGAGAATAGCGTGTTCAGCAGCGTGAATGGCCGCGGCTACGTTTAGCCGATGCGATTGCAGGATGTCGATAGCGCGCGTTGGGACATCGAGCCACATGCCCCTGGTAAGACGGTCGATTGGCGGGTTATCAACGGCGACGGCGTCGAGGACGCGGCCGCGTTTGTCGATTTTGAAAAAGCCGTAGACTACGGCGTGGATTTTGATTGCGCCGAAGAAGGCGCGCGAGGCGGAGGGGCTGTTGCTTACTAGTCGCATTGCTTCGGTTTCGATGGGGTCGATGTCGGTGAAGTCGCGTTGCATGGTGTTCCAGTCGACGTGGACGCGGACGACGCGTGCTAGGAAGGACTCGGTGTTTAGTTCTTTGACGAGGTAGGTTGTGCCTTGGTGGAGGAAGATCCCGCCTTCGTAGATTGTGAAGAAGGCGCGTGAGGCTTCGACTTCTTCGAGGACTATGTTGCGGTTGTTGGTTGTGTCTATCACGGCGAAGTGTTGGTCTTCTGTGTCCCGGATTGAGACGTTGCGGGAGGGATTTGGGCGGAAGCGTGGGTGGCAGTGGTAAAAGCCGAGGGGATCTTTGGTGAGGCGGGTTGGGGCCAGGGCGAGGAGCTGTTGCCCGAAGTAGATGCTGTCTTCCTCTGGACGGATAGGCATCTCAAATGCAGCGCATTGGACATGGCCTTCGAGGATGAGCTCGTTGGATAGATCGATCTGTAGCTCGCAATTCGGCCGTGTGAATATTTCATCTGGATTCTGCATGTAGTGTTGGTCGGTTGGGTATCTGTCCCCGACTAGGACGGAGAGGGAGTCCTTGTTACGTCGTCCAGCACGACCGCTTTGTTGGCGTAGATTGGAAATCGAGTAGGGGAATCCCATGGTGATGACTGCATCCAGGGAGCCAATATCAACGCCCAGTTCCAGAGCGTTGGTAGCCACTATTCCCATCAATTTTCCCTCGAACATTTCCTTTTCTATTTGACGTCGATCTTGGGGGCTATACCCGCCTCGGTAGCCCATCACTAGGTTGCCAATCTCCGTTCGTTCCAGTTTATCAAACTCCGCGCGCACGCTTTGTAAGAGAATCTCACATAGCTTTCTGATTCGGCAAAACGCAATGACTCTCACGCCCCTGAGGATCAGCTGACAAAACAACCTCGCAGTCTCAGTGACGGTGTCAGCGCGTCCAGAGGTAGGATCTTTGGGGTCTTTGAATGGCGTATTCCAGCAAACAAACTCCTTACGACCCGAGGGAGATCCATCAAAATCGACGAGTTTCACATCCTGTACCCCAAAGACAGACTTCATATGATCCTCTGGGTTTGCAACAGTAGCAGAGCAAGATATGAACTTGACGTGCCGATTACCCACCGCAGCACAGATTCTGCGGAGGCGTCGCATGATAAAAGCGACATGAGACCCAAACAGGCCGTTGTAGACGTGCAGCTCGTCGACAACGACAAATTTCAGATTCTTCAAAAAAGTGCGCCAGGAACTCTCCTGCGGCAAAATTGTAATATGAAGCATGTCTGGGTTGGTGAAAATGATGCGCGCCTCGTCACGAATCATGTTCCGACTCCGCATTGGGGTGTCCCCATCAAAGGTTTCAACCATTGTATGTTGCAGCCCATTCATATACTGAAGTAGATCCATCATGCTGCGGCGCTGGTCTTGTGCCAGAGCCTTAGTGGGGAAGATATACATTCCCCTACTCTCCGGATCTTTCTCTAGTTCGTGAAGCATTGGGACTTGGTAGATAAGGGATTTTCCTGAGCTCGTCGACGTCGACACAATCACATTATGGCCCTCATACAGGTGGTTGATTGCCTCTGTTTGATGAGCATACATTTGGGTGATTCCTTTTGTGTTATACAGAGCATTGACAAGGTCCTGCGAGAGCTGGAAGGTCAAATCTCCGTAGACAGGAGACTGAGCTTCGAATACCCGATGGCCTTCCGGCACAATCTGTGCATGATACAAATCCATCTGTCGAATCTCTGCAATAATTTCCTCAATGGACTTTCGCTCCTTGGGAATTGTTGCTGGCGGTTTCGCCGCAAGAGCGGTATTTTCCCCGCTGCTTGGAGGGATGGGCAGGAAAGCATTCTTCTCTTGTTCAAGAGAATCCACTGGATCAAGATTTTTGTCCTGACATTGAACCAAAAACGCATTCATAGCGTCTGAGAACTTGGCATTTCGTTTTTCAATCAAACCCAGCATCTGCTTCTGGCTGTAGACGGGCATTTTCAGATCATCATCTTTCATGCGACGCATAGGTTTCATAGATTCCCCAGTCTTCGGGTTTAGTACTTCCCGCTTCAGATCGCCGTCTATAAACTCAAATAGCAGAACTTGCTTTGTGTCGTCTGCATCATGAAGATCGCCACTTTTGGCATCTTCGGTTGTGTCCATGTCTGCCGCTGATACCAGACTGGATGGCTTGTGCAACCCATACTGAGATTTCTCTTCATCTCCAACAGTCATTACTTCCAACTTGGCCTCGTCCACATATTCAAACCGGACCGCCCCGGGGACTATGACTTTCACCCGTGCCACATCCTCAATAGTGAGCTCTCGCCCCTGACCAAGTTGAGCTTGTACTGCCTTTTTTATGTTGTCAAACGTGGTGGCAAAGTGTTTTCGCGTGCAGCAAAACGTATAAACGAGATTCAAGGCGCGATGGGTTTGCGAGAGGCGCTTAAAGGCATCTGGCAATGGCGCAGATGGGGTTCGTTTCGAGGGCTTCGGTGGCTTCGAGATAACTTTCTTCCCTTTGCTCGTTTTTTTGGCGGCTATGGTTTTGACAGATCCGCCTATCTGTACATTGGGTTCATTGGGGGGAGGATCGACAGGGTCTTGGGGCGACGCGTTCAAGGGTGGAGGCACGTTGGACTCGAGGCCGCCATAGCCTTCATGACTTCGTTTCCGTTTTAGCGATGAGGCTTGCACCGGTATTGAGAAGGAGCCCGTCATGTCGAAGCTCCATGGTGCTCTGTGTTTAAGTTGAAGTCGATAAAAGTCCTGGTTGACGGGAAACGCGAGGTCACGTGCGTCAATATCACCTAAAATGGTTATGCGTTCCATGGTTCCGTTCCATGGTTCCGAGGTTCTCTATATATCTTCTTTCTACTCCGTACTCGTACTCCATAACTATGTGGGCATCTTTGGTTCATCCTTGACACTTTTCTATAATATGACTCTGTGGTGCAAAAATCTTTAACCCAAAGGGCATGCAAATCCTCCCCTAGGCCAGCTCTGCCTCAATCAAACTCTCCGCAACGCCTGGATAGGTGTAGATATTGACCACTTTCAATCCAGCCTGTGCCAAGATACCTCTCCAATCAGCCTCTGTTCTTTCTCTCACAGCAAAATGCGCCAGCATCATCATATCCATATTGGTAGCTGCAAGTGTAGGCTTTTCTTCGTTAATCACAATCTCGTTGAACAAGACCCGTGAGTAGCCCTTCTTTAAAGCAGGTACAAGATTCTCCAGAATCTTGACACCATCTTCATCGCTCCAATCGTGGAGAATAGAATGAAGAGAGTATGCGCGTGCGCCTTTGATTGGCTGCGGCGTAAAGAAATCGTGAGCTTGCACTTCAAAAGCTCGCTCTGTGCCATCGGCTACCACGCCTGCGATGACAGGCTCTCGATCCTGAAGCACAATCCTACCCGAGGCAGGGCTATTTTGAGCAGCAAAGGTAGCCACATCGTGGCCCTTTCCACCACCAACATCGACGAGAAGAACATCGCTAATGGAAACATCGAAGCCCGTGGTTAATCGTTCAGCAACGGGGTAGAACTCGTGCCAATTTGGTTTACCCGCGCGGTACGCGCTCATGAAAGAGTCGAAATGCTGGAGATGCGGTGGTGTCGCGACAAGCCATTCAAAGAACGGGAGGTTTGTTTTGTGGGCCTCTTGAAACGGGCCGTCAATTCCACCCAGAGTCGGGGAATTATATTCGGACTTTTTGAAATATTCCGGGAATCCGTTAAATGAAGGCCGTGCCACATCATAGCAGAAATTGATACTGTGTTGATAGTTTTCCGCTGCGAGACCGTTGCTTAGCTTCGTGGCGTAGAACGCTCCGTTGTGGAATGACACGAGGTTCATTGCCACCAGATGTCTCGTTAGGCGCTGTAGGAGAGTATTGTCGACCCCAGTCTTCTGGGAAAAGGCTGACGGGGTGAGTCCTGCATCTCCTGCGTCCTTGAGGTGTTGGAAAAGTTTGACATCGACGGCGATACGGATAATGGAGCTTTGAGCTGGCTGTCGTTAAAGTCCAATTAGCATTATGAGCACAATAATCTTTCAATGAGGGTATAATTTCCCACCTCTGCCCAAAAGGTGCGCTGAACGAACTCGCTTGGAATTTCCAGTGCTGCAATCAGCGCGCGGCTTTGGTTAATCAGAGCTTCTCTTGAGCCAGCTTCGTTCTTGTCGAATGCCGCGCGTGAAGTGGCAATTCCATCCAGAATTGCGGAGACAGATGGGGAAGTCATGATGATATTGGGTGTTGAGAGGGTGACAATTGATTCTCAAGTACAAAGGGGTATCAACTGTCTCTTAAAGAACAAATAATACGTTAGAGGGCCTATTTACCCCTCTCCCACCCCATTCTGGTCATATTTTTCCAGGTTTAGTCTGGGGCTAGTACGACGTTGAGGGCACGAATGAACTTCTCACTCACCCGTGGACCCTCTAAAGTGCCCGCCTTTAGCCAACCAAGTCTTAAGACTTACCTTAGCGTTGCCGTAGGCCTGAGTATTAAGATAGCGGGCGCACGTTCGGAGTTGAGCCGAGATAATAACAAGTTCTCACATCATTGCATGTAGGTCGGGAGCCAATGACCCTTGTCAAGACTCTTTACGGGGTAGATGGCATTGTTTGAATCATGCCTATTGGCCTGGGCGCTTAAAAACTTCTCTTCCAAGGTTATCCCATGTGTAAAGTACATATAATGCTATGAGTTGACCAATTAACTTAAGCGGGACAGGTTTCACATGTAAATTTAATTTAGGAAAATTACCGTACTTTTGTACAATTAGGAAGAACGCTTAGGAAGTACGTATACTCCGTAGTACATAACTACCCCGTACATATTTCTGGGTTCCACTCCGATTTAGACCAAACAGTTGAGCCGTGCCTCAAGTGCCTAAGACTTCGTAGTTTGTACCCTTTTGTTTACAAGATAGCACTTCCGAAGTAGCGGGTTATCCACCATTTCCCTATTATGCCTCGACGCATACTTTCGGGTATGTAAATAAATTTCGCCATATACAATGTTATTATTGCAGGCAGAGATAAAGGGGCACGCACGATCCGCCGGGCCTTCCCATCCGCCAAGGCGCTATGGCGTAGCCTCAATGGCCACTCCACTTGTAATAAGATATCTTCCAAGGTACTCCGTACGTATATGGATAACAAGTAAAATTGAAATTCGAAGTGATTATTTCCGAAAACATCGCCTTCCTATATTTGCTTGGTCACAGTCGCCCATGGGTCCGGATATGGTACATGGGAGTCGTTGACGACATCAACAAGCTAGGACATTTGGCCCCCGGGTATCATCTGGGATTGTAGAATACTAGTCGATACACACACACTGGTTAGTACTACAGTACAGGGATTCTTTCAAGTTTAGTTTAGTGCAAGCGATTTTGCCGCGCAGGATTGTATCCTTTTAATTCTACCCTTGTTTGAGGGTTCCCTTCAATCGATTTTCATCGAATGTATGGTGTGGACTAAAACACTTGACCATGACCTCCTTCGACACAAATGTTAATCACAGTGAGACCCGAGCGGCAGAGATCAATGCCATTGGGTGGGTCTTCACCGGCATTGCGATCGCAGCAGTTTCCTTGAAGCTATTCGCCCGAATTGATAGCAAACGGTTTGGCTGGGATGATTTTTTTATTTTCTTCTCACTGGTAAGGAAAAAAAAACCATCAATCTTACTACGCATGACTAACATTGTGAACATTGTTATCTAGGCTCTCAGCATCATTGCCACGGCATTCGTCTCATATTCTGTCACTCTTGGTCTAGGCCGGCACACTGCAACTGTAGTTGCTGAATATGGGATTGAGAGATACGAGAAATCAGCCTACTGGCAGATTATTGCATTTCCTTTCAATATTGGTATGTCTTACCTATTCAATGGAGCAAATCGGGTACTAGAATAAAGATATGTAGGAGCGTTTAGCTTCCCCAACATCTCGATTGCGATTCTGATTGTACATCTTCTTGACCCCAACCCACTTCGTGCAGGACTCTTGTACGCCATGGTCATTCTCCAAGTTATATTGGCCATGATATCTGTTTTCATTGTATTTTTTCAATGCAAACCCACCGCAAAAATGTGGAACGCTTCCATTGAGGGCACATGTTGGAGCCCGGATGTTTTCGATGACTTCTCCTATTTGGTCAGCGCATATACAACTATGACAGATATAATTTTGGCCATTGTACCAATTTCTGCATTTTGGCAATTGCAAATGCCATTTTCGACAAGACTGAGCGTTTGCATTATGATGGGATTGACACTGCTTTCCGCGATCGTCACAATTGTCAAAGCAACATATTTGAAGCTATTCACCGACCATACTGATCCTCGTTAGTGCACTTCCCTCGTTCTTCTAAACTTAGTCTAGCAGCTAAAATCTGGCAGTTTTCAAGGTGGTGCCATTGGTTCTTTGGGGACTGTAAGTATTACCCATACCTGTTTACCAACTGCGCTAACTTCCAGCCTAGGATTGAGCAAAACGTTGTCATTGTCGCCGCTTGTATCCCGACTCTCCGCCCCTTATTCCGCAAGGTATTCAAGTCTACCACTGGCTCTACTGGCGAGCCTACTTCACAAAGAGGAACGGATTCCGGCTTCCTGCAACGCTCTAAACGGACACCGTCTGCGGCGGAGTTGCCCCTCAAGAAGATAAAACAAAAATCCTGTGATGCCGAGAGCAGCAGTAGCCAGTCGGGCATATGGCGAACGAGAGAGGTTTTAGTGGAGAGTGATGACGACAGGTCTTTTGAAAGGCCACATGTGTAGGACTGACTCAATTCATTCAAAAGCCAATTCCGTTTAAAGCATCATTCAGCGATTACTACACCTAGAATAGTGAAGGAGGATTTGAGGAGTTACTAATCTAATAAGATTGGATATAATTTGATCTAACAAGTTAGCTTGTGACGAACGGAAGAACCCATTATCATATTATTACACCTATACCTTTTGATATAGACACGTCATCATTCTCACCATAGTTGACATATATTAGACAGACGACCTTTTACCTGTCGAACCTACACCTGCCTCTATCATAATTCATGAATACTGCACTCACCATGCCGGCTAAGAATATTATATTCACATCTGCATCCCGCGCGACACTGGGCGATGGATACGCGTCAGATCAAGTGAAACTAAAACGAGAGCGTAGTCCTCAGCTACACAACCTCATTGGCTTTTTTCAACGCCAGGAAAAGCAAATTTTCTCCGTGCAGGTCCTCGCCCGTCGAGGTGTGACAGCAATTGCCCTTCCAAATCTAGAATCACTCTGGTCAGACGAGGGTCATTTTCGACCACATGCTACCTTCCATCCTAAGATAAAGTTGGATGGCTGGAATATTCAATATCCAAACTCAGAGGAAGAGGCATATCACCTACATGGGGATATTCTGAGTATACTGGAAAGAAAGATTCAGCAAAGGCTTTTTGCTAAAAGCCGCCCAGGCGACTTCACCTTCGGTAGTGAACGCGGCCCGTGGGCTTCACTTGAGTATGTCTCTGCCCCCTAATAATTCGCTATATACTGTCACCACATACGGGAGCAAATAGTCAATATGAGATACTAAGATGATTTTATAGAACCCCAAACCCGTTCTTCGGTGTGACGAATGGGTTGCTTCGTCGTGGAGTCGAGGGTGAAGAGTACTGGTATCTCGAGACTCTGAAGGAATGGAAGGGTCCAGAATCCGAAAAGCCAATCTACCTCCCTCCTCCCCATGTGAAAATGAGTGTCGGCCACACGTGCGAGGCTCCAGAAAATGCATTGTTGGGCACAGAAATGAGAGCTATTCTGTCAGTGATTTATAATCGTGTATACCAACCAGGTTATGAGAAAGAATCAGTGTTTCCGGTGAGTTTTAGAGAGACCCAGTAGCGGTTACTGGCCATAACTTATCCCTGAGCAGATCCTATATATCTCGCAATATAGATTTCGTCTAGTACGCGTGATTGAAGCAGTTTTCGACCTGCCTCAGCAAAAGCTCACCTTGAAATTCACGCCGACTTACAGTTTTTTGAAACGGAAGGAGGCTCCTTGGGACCTTTTTTTTTCGCGTGAGTGAAAGCTTACCACGTACGCTGGAGGAACCTCTAGAGAAACTCTCAACAGTCTCTAGCAAGACAGAAAGAAAAAAGACAATCGTATAAAGCTTATGCACCTATTGAATTTCGAAATACCTCGGCCAATAACTATAAGTTTGTCCTACCTACGTTTCGGCTATGTGTTTGGCCCCCAGGTAAGTGGGTCGACTTGCAGGAATTTATATTACTGTAGACCACAAGAATTGGGGCCAGAGCAGATTATAATTTTATTTGTAGGGCGGTAGCAATTTCGAATTTGGGTGAAATTGATATCTTGAAGTTATATGCATCCTCGCCCTTTGACTCTACAATCATAAATTTTGAGATTAGTAGTTGGTTTCACAGTGGTATTTATCTCGGATAGAACGTGCTATAGATCACCTATGTTGTACTTCGTTCCTATTTTGGATATCGTATTGGGGAAAATCACCGCCCTACAACAAAGAGCCTGAAACACGGTCACCTAAACTGCAACTTCTACGACGCTACTTTGTAGTTTTAAGCTTTACCTAGCCTTAGGCTGAGCCATAAACAAAACCACCGTCAGCCACATTACCATGTGATATTAGTTTCTGGGGTGGACCTGTTTTGGTGAGCACGTTCACACAACGGGACCCCCCCCCCCCCCCGGCCCATATTTGCCGAGAGCCCAGTGTGTATAGCAGCCTTTGTTCAGTTTCAATTAAAATATGCATTGCTGCCTTAAAATACCTGGATTATGCTTGAACTATGCCTGATTTTAGACCGCTTTCGCCACTGCTCTATATAGTGTATTGTAAATTGAAGCTATTCCCACCACATCAAATTGAGCATATCCCTTACGGCAGAAAGACAGTCGGAAATGGCCGTAAGCGATGCCGATTCGGCCGCCCATCTGCCAACTTTTCAGCAACACATCGCCGCAGTGCCAGATTCTGTCTCTGAAGAAGGGCATCAAAGATGATCATCATCACCCAACAGCCACTGGACATGACGATAAGACACTCGGCCTTGGTCCTGGGGCTGTCGGTGACCCGCTTGGAAGGTTTCGGCAAACATCAGACCACGCTCATAGTGTTGAACACCCATCATCCCCTGCGGGCCATCCAAATCGCCATATCCCTCTTGGGCATCAAAGACCGCAGCGTATTGCAAGTCGTGCATATCGATGTGAATGGGAGTGGTAGGACGAGTCTGGAAGCCCAGCTCGCCATTCCAGGTCATGTTCTGGATCGCCAGCAACGTTCCGTTCGTGATAATCAGATAGTCCCAATCTCCGTTCGAGATCAAAACCCGATTAGTCGCCTCGATTACCCGGGGTAGGATATGCTCTGTGGGATTCGCAGACTCATCGTATTGTTGCTCGGGTCCTGGGTCGGGGCTCACGAAGACACTTTCGACACTACAGAGCTCCCAGTCGATATCCGTCGGAACATGCAGCGCCTTCTTGACGTCTGTGCGGTTGAAATAGGTTGCCGGACCTGGTTCATAGGCAAGGTCTGTGGGGAAGCCCAGGACATCCCATAAGAGTGGACATGTTTGGCTGATCTTATAAGGATTCCAGCATGGGTTCGGAGTGAAAGCTTCGTTATAGATCATGTTGTAAATGTCGCACTCGGAGTAGTCCATATATTTGGGGGGCTGGACTCCAGAGGCCGGATAAGTGAAATACTCTTCGAAATATTCCTTGTAACCGCATTGTTCGTAGGTAGCTTGCAGCTCCCCCATAAACGATTGGTTGAAGTTGAACAGCTCGGCATGTTGCTCAACGAAGGGGTAAGCGGGGAGCGTAGCTTGGATATAATCCCACTGGCCGATGCACGCGTCATACATCAGAGCTCCTAGTATGTATGAGAATGTGCGACCAATATAATGCAGCTTCGGGGAAATTCTCAAGTCTTACCGCTGAGGTTGAAGTGCTCGGTGTCGTTCTTGTCGAGCATGGCGGCGGAGATGTAGGGCACGTACCGGCCCGCGTAACTTTCCCCAGTTAGGAAGATTCGAAAGTTCTTGATACCATATTCTTCTTGAAACTCTTCGAAAAATTTGACGAAATCGGCGGCGATCTCCTCCTCGCCGGTAGCAGTCGGCGTACCGTTTGAGAACCCAACTCCAACCGGTTGGTCGACCCTAAACGCCTCAGTTAGCTTATCGATTACATCGATACTATTTCACTAACGACTTACCATAACATATTGGTCAAATTAACCCATGAATACTCATTAATGACTGGTTTGTAAGTGCCGGGTTGCCAGGTAAAACGTCCGTTCTCCTGTAAAAACCCCTGCATTGAACTACATCCCGGCCCACCATTCAGCCAAACTGTGAGGTCGTCGCTTGGTTCCCCAATCTTGGGCTGGAATATATAAAACAAGGAATCATTTTGACGGATGGGCATAAAGCCCGAGTACATTTCTCCCAATTCGAAATGAACATCGGGTAGGCTCTCCACCACATGGGCTGTGAAAAAAATTACATTTTGGTCAGTCGAGATTGCAAGAACGGATTGGAATAAAGCAAACATTTGGTCTTGTTGGTTAGAAATCGATAATTTGATGTATCAATCGGTTCAGATCCATGAGTATGATGGCTGGAACGTGTGGAAGGGCGTCGAGTCGGTTGTTTTGCTTGGCCGCCATTGATGAGAAGTGCGATAGTCAGCACTGCCGTGATAGATCGACCGAACATCTTGGCAGTTCCCGTATAGGGATTATGTTCGCAATGCAAAATCTCAATCGGCCCACATGGGCAGAGCTATAGAGAGGGAACTCTTATACCCCAACATGCCAGCTTCCCCTGCATTGGGATGACAAAGACTTTTTTTTTCCTTTTTTTTTTTTCCGAGTTCCGTGCAATAGGAGTCCACTTTCCAAGTGATCGGCGGTGCTATGCACAGGTACATACTTTGTACGGAGAACTACGGAGGACTGATAGACATATGTAATCGCCAAAAGTGGGTTTGGATGCCAGATCCCGGCAATTCTTCGGCAATGTACCGGTGAGATATCTCAATCAAAAGCTGAGTATACTCCATAACTCTATATAAGCCACTTATTCTGTGTACGGAGTAGAATAGGCAAATTAGGGAAGGGCATGGGGTTGAGATCAGAATGGATCGCTCATTTGTGGAATCTTGGCAGTGGTTGGGGTGGGGGGGTCTCACATCTCACGTGAAATGTAACGTGAAATGTATAACTATGGACCTAGGTATTATAGTATTTAGTTTAGGGTGATATGCGTCTACTATGTAGTCGTTGAAGCTACAGATACAATATTATACATAAATGAGAGAAGAACAAAGAGAAGAGAAAGTTCTCAGAGGTCATTTTAAAGAGTAATTGCTACGAGAAAGCGCGTTTTCGCAGCCAAGCATGACCACGTCGAGGAAAGAGCAAGGGAAAGCCTATCTCAACAAAAAGGTGAGAATGAATTGTCCAGGTGAAATTCAAAGTTAACTAACTATAGGCCTCTGAGAAAGCTAGAAGGAATATTCCAACATAGAATATAGTATTCCTTGCAGCTGTACGGAACCTAAAGGAGACGTAATGCCGGTTAAACCTTGGAATGTGTCAATACCAATGTAGAGAGTGACATTGTCGGATATGAAACATAGATGGGTGAAGTTTAGATGGCTAGCTAAGTACAGCAAAGTGCATTGTCACTTGAGAATAGGAATAAAGTACCGTAGAAGGTGAACAAGTCCGATTAAAAAGGATTTCAAGCTCCCATAGTAGTTAGAATACTTTCCTTCGTTGATAAATGTTTATTTCCTATCTGTACAATAAAGAGTGCTATTGTTCCTCCCCCAAGGAGGCCGCTGACCTTGTTGCTGCAAGAGACCAGGATCTTGACCCTGGTCTGCCATCACGATTACCTCCAAGTGACTGACCATATCCCCATTTGGGTAATAACGCAGACATCCGCCAATGCGTCTAAGGGCATTGATATCGTCCGTGAAGACGAAGACCGCTTTAGTCTCCCTGGGGACATGGGATCTCATAATTCCACTCAGCTGCCCAAGGAATTATATGATGAGACAAATCTCTTGAAATACGGCTGGGGAGTTCCACGGTGGACATAACCATTGTCCCATATTGCGAATGAGGACTCGGTCCGTGTATGCTCGTGGGATTTCGTTGGGGTTTTGGGACTCCGGTCTTGGGTGCGGCATGGATCATGGATGATGGAAGAGTAGTCGGAGCCCAAAAGACCGCCGGATGATGGGTCTGGTCTCTTCCCATTGCGCTGTCCGTCAACTGGGTGAGCCATGTTCGCTTTGTCCGACCCATTATCACTACTCCCAGAGCATACGGGCAATACCTTGGTCGTACTCATCGAATGCACCTAGGGCGACCATTTCGTTCAACATCATCATGCGTTGTTCCAGGGCCCATAGAAAGTTAGGCCAGGGGCATCCATTACGGTAGGTGAGTGAGATCACCATACCGACTATATGTATAATAGAGCATCCCTCTTCCATAATCTAAGCACGGGCGTATGCCCGCTCATCACATCGGACTCGGATCTCCGTGAGCAGCTCTAGCTGCTCCTCGTTTAGGGTCTGGATTGTCTTCTCGGTGGTCACTTCCTTCGTATTAGCTCCAGGCTCAGGCATCGTTGGGCCCAGAGGATCAAAGGGAGAGGTTGCGTCTCACTTCTGTTGTAACTTGCTTAGTTGTCACCTATGTACTCTTCGTTAGCCTTTACCTTCTAGATCTCGCTTGCCCCTGAATGGATCATACCTAGGTACCAAATTGGGAATGTGAGAGTGGAAGTGAAGAGGAAGAGAGCGAGAAAGAAAAGAGAGAACAGATCAATAGCTCGGGTGAGCTTAAATAGTAATTCCTACGAGACAACGTGCGGCTGCCGAGTTAAGGAAGGAGCCACTAGACGCTTCTCCCCACGACAAGTCGGGAGAAAGTGGAATGTCAATGATGACCCCAGGACCCTCTAGAGGTATATAGTATATACTATAAAGCTTACAACATGGAATAGCAGGTCTCACATAGCAGCATATGAACTCAAGGGTAATGGGTTACAAGTAAGGGACAGTCCTACCGATAGAAGATAAAGGTCAATCAAAAATAGCCTTGTCGGCACCTAAGGCTCAACATGTTACCATAAACTCTCGTGCTGAATACCGCCCTAGGCATCCTATATACTAACCAGTGCGTGATTGCGATGAGGGACATGCTACAATCGGTGCAAGCATTGTCAGCTGGTCATCGCTACTCCTCAGGTGACTTCAAATGTTTGTGACCATATATATAAGTGCACCTGGTTAAATTTCATATTCTTCTTACTTTTAGCTGAGATTGTCCTTCCCTGCCTATCTATTCAATATGGGTTGGGCTCACTATACACCCTTAGCACCCTCTCCAGCTGACAGTGGCTCCTTCCTCATGAAAACGCGAAAATGCGCTTTTCCTTTTAGCAATTACTATTTAAAATGATACCCGGGGATTGTCTCTTCTTTTTCTTCTTTTTCTTCCGACTCTCTCATTTGCAATTCCTCCAAAACCTCTTAAGGCACTCAACGATAGGCGAGATCTATAATGCAGTGGAAGCTAACGAAGACCAGGTATTCGACACATACCAAGGCCCCAGCAACCATCTACGTACCTCCAAAACCAGTGAGTTTTACCCCTTGCCCCCGATGCTACGTTTGCAACTACCTTCAACTATACGGCTAATACAAATGAAGTGGGTGACCGGCCTATTCCGACCCTTAGTGGTGCGCAATTCGAGCTGCTCTCTCACCTCCGTGGCCACGCAGAGCCACGAGCGCGTGTCCGTGCGTTTATCCTCATAGAGGCCGAATGCATAATGAACATTGTCCCAATTATCATCCAGCAAACCTACTTCGATGGATGTGTCCGTGATAGCCAGCTGTGGGCCTTAGAGGCAAGAATGCAGGTCCTGCTCGACGAAATGACGCACCTCCAGGAGGAAGACAAAATTGACCATACGATTCCATATGATATGTGGCGCAGTTGCTAGGGCATACTCGTGTTGTTTCTACCTTTGGGTTGTTAGTCCGGCCCACCTCCAAGTCAAAAACTTGTCGCCAATTGAGTTGATGCTTCAAGGTGTGTAGAATTTAATGAGCACTGATTCCACTGAGGTCGAGATTTCCATTGATAGAACATGAAGATGTATGTCTCTATAGGCAATTATAAGGCATTGAAAGTAAAGGAGAACCTGAATTGTCAGGTGCTTATCACTACCTACATATGTATCTTTTGCAAAACCCATGTACCGCTCCCATGGTCTGGATCACCTCCTTCGGCGATTTGTCTTCATGGATATAAAGGCGCTCGACTTCAGCCTTGTGGGCCTCCAAATCTAGGTTCGCCATGGTTGTTCACCTATTCTAAAGGAATATAAAAAGTTCTTGATTCAATATCGGTAAAAGAAGGTACGCAGAAGATCTTGCTCGGGAACTAGACATTATATGAATGACTGGCGGTCTGAGGTGAGACTGAGCGCCAAACCTACGCCACCCTAGCACCCTATGCTATTATGTGCTGCTCACTCAACGACCGTACTCGTATCGTGATTGGGGAAGAACCAAATCCGACTGCATAATTATCCACATTCAAAACGACAACCGGACACTGTGGGGGCTGCGTGTGAGGATAGCATGCTGATTGGCTTTATCCCAAATCCGATCCGAGCCGCAGCAGGGAATACCTAAATCTGGACATTGATACCCTCGCCGGGTGCAAGTTGGGCGATTTTCATATGGAATCAGTTTCATCTTCAGATATTTAATCCTCTTCATCCCCCAGGGATAATAAATCCTCAACCTCAACCTTCACTCCATTCATATTTCCTCCAAGCAATTCCACGTGGAACATTCCCATCCAATTTCCAAATATCAAAACTCATGATGGCTTGGTCTCCAGACAAAGTTATTTCAGACAATTCATCCCTCTTCGATGAGCTCTGCTGGGAAACTGGGTATCTCGATGAGCTCAATGAGAGTCCTTTTTCGCACTCGCAATACTCCTTTCATGCTGCGAACCCAATCATCCTTCATTCAACTCAAGGCCATGCAGCAGGGTCTAGCAATGCCAATTGCACCTCGCAATACTCCATCGCACAGAGTGGCGTCGTGGCAAGCCAGCCCATGGGCTACAGCACCCCTATGCTTGGTCAACCCACGTCTATTACTCCGCGGCCTGTTCATGCGATGCAAAGCCCACCACAATGCATTCACAATCGTGACACCCGGGTCAGAGGCCAGAGATCTCGAGCCTGTCCTATGCGTCACAAGGCCGAGTAAGTTTCGATAATGAACCATGTCGGATACTTCCTTCATTCTCTAACAGTCACTTCTTCCAGAGCGTCTGCGGAGCCGTTTCAATGCAAATGGAAGGACTGTCGATCCACGCAGTCGTTTGGTCGGTTAAATGTCCTTTGGCGACATATCGAGACACAGCATCTCTTTCCCGGTGCTTACAAGTGCCATCGAGAAGGGTGCGGTAGATCCTTCAACCGGAAGGACAATTTGGGAGAGCATGCTCTCCGAGTTCATAGAGAAAGAAAAGTCTGAGTGCAAGCCGTGCTAGAGTTCACCAGGGCGTCATAACAGTTTCGGAGTCTCGCGCCACGAGGGCTCCCAAACAATTACCACCTTAGAGACTTGGTCATGGGTAGGGCTAGGGTGGGAAGAAGGAGACTGCTTTTTATTAGCGAAACAATATCATTCTAAACATATCATAGAGGACACTTATGAGATATGACAATTCAAATAGCTTTTGACGGGGTCCAGGGTCCATGGTTCTTGGTTCTATAGGTGAGATGCTAACATAGTAAAGGAATATTCACACAAGTGTATTAAAGATCGCTAATGAACTGCAATAACAACAACTCTGAGCCTTCCCCATGAGAGTAGTGGTTCCTTTTTTTTTTCCTTTTCTGGGTTTTCTTCATTTACAACCTTGACTATCTTCATGACTGATCAACTCAAATTTTCTCCATAATATCCTTTAGTACATCAAACAATTCACCGGTCTGCTTCTCATTGCCGAGCTATATTGTATCATTCAATGTTAGTATCACGAGAGAAGAAATGAGGAGAATTTGAAAACTTACCCGGAGAAGAAGGCTCACAACCCTCTCATCTTCGTTGCTGGCGAGATAGATATCCCGAGTGGTCGGGCGAGAACCCTTGACATCACCAAAGGGCATGGTATGCCAAACCGCACTGTTCAACATGACACGCAAGGCACCATCGGCGCGCATGATAATGCGACCGGATTTCTTTCCATCGGACTCCGTCTTGAGGTTGAGCTTGAAGGTGCCGGTACCACGCTCCTTCCATTTTTTGTCGTCAAAGTAGTACAACTTGCCCTTGGCTGCGAACTCAGTGGTCTCGTTTTCTTCGCCGGTTTCAACTGGGGGTTCACGTCCGAATGAGTTATGGGCCACACGCGGGATCCAGGGGGGAGGCAGGAAGGGGTCCATACCAGTTTGTGCGTGGAAACGCCGGTCGGTCTTCTCGGCAACAAAGGTGTAATCGGGTTCACCGACTTCTTCACCGACTTCGTTGTCACTTTCCTCGTTGTCGGCTTGCTTTGCACCGAGGGTCTTGTCACTGGACTCGCCAAAGGAAACGGGGGCATTGGGGGATGCAAAACTGGTCAGTTTACCAGCTGTTCCAGAGAAACTGGTGGGGGCGTTGGCAGATGCAAAGCTGGTCAGTTTACCGGCCGGTCCAGAGAAGGCAGTGGGAGCATTGGGAGACGCGAAGCTGGTGAGTTTACCAGAGGTAGCAGGGAAGCTACCAAAGCCAGAGAAGCCGGATCCGAGGGGACCGAAACCAGTAGTCGAGGCACCGGTGGTTGCAAAAGGCGAGGCATCAGAGGTCGATTTAGTTGCAGGCATTGCGAAAGGTGAAGGTGCGACAGAAGCCTTTCCGAATGCACTCGCGGTGAAAGTCTAGAAGCAAGTGTTAGTGGAAGATGGAAAAAGAAAAGCTGGAGAAGTTGAGGGAGCAAACTCACCTGGTCCACCTTAGCCTTGCGCTCCTCCGAATTGTCGCGGGGTCTCTTCTTCTCAGGTTGTCCTTCGGCAGTAGATTTTTCGTCCGAAGTTGTCTCAGTCAAGCCGGGTGCGGGGTCTGTCGCAGTGTGGGAATGCTTCGAGGCATCATCCTCGAGTTGTTCTCGGCTCCGTTTCTTCTTCAGGGTTTGTGAAGAATCATCCTCGATTCCGCCAACGGTCGGTTCAAGACTCTGTGGGGATTGAGAGTGGTCAGATTCAATGATTTCAACAATGGGTTTAGGGTAATCGGGATCCGTTGGACTGTATGGGACAGGAGGTGGAGAGGACGGGTATTCAGGTGAACGGTAATCAGGTAGAGAGTCTTCAGATGAAGAATCTCCGATTGGCTCAGGCTCTTCATAAATGTGGAATGAAGGGTCATCATGTATGTAGGATTCAACTGAACGGTGCCCATGGGGAGGCTCCACAAGAGAATGGTGTTCAGATGAAGGGTGCTCAGATGAAGGGTGCTCAGATGAAGGGTGCTCAGATGAAGGGTGCTCAGATGAAGGGTGCTCAGATGAAGACTGCGCAGATGAAGACTGCGCAGATGAAGACTGCGCAGATGAAGACTGCGCAGATGAAGACTGCGCAGATGAAGGGTGTCCAGGGGAAATGTGTCCAGGGGAAGGGTGTCCAACGGATGGGTATCCAAGGGAAGGGTTTCCAGATGGAGGAATAGGCTTCGCAGAAGGAATGGTAATATGGATTTTGGAGGATTCGCCTTCAGCGGATCTCGAAGTCGGGGAAGCCACGGAGACCACTCCGGCTGTCACCTTGATACCAACCTCAACAGGAATGGTCAAATGGCTAATTTGCTCGGCTCCGCCAATTGAGACATTGATCTCAAGGTGCAGGGGAAACTGAACCTTGGTGGTCTCGGGGATGTGGCTCATGATCGGGTTTTGGGACAGAGGTGTATTGTGAACTGAAGTGTTCGCAGGCGCTGTGGGCAGCACGTTGTCACTCACATCTTGGGTAGTGGCATCTTTGGGGATTCCAGCGTGCTTGGAGTTGTCTTCCGCGGCGTTGTCCGGGGTGCACTCTCGGGATCGCTTGGTTGGGGGTGTATCGGTGGCTCCATCTGTGTTGTCGAAAGAGCGCTTTCGGTTTGCACGGGCAGAACCGTCTTTTTCACCTACAGAGTCAAGGTTGGTGTCCTTGAGCTGTTGTCGCACGGGGCGTTCGCCGCTGTCATTGTCGGAGGGAGGCGACTGCGCGGTTACTGTCAAGACGATATTGTTAGATCACATGAACGTTGGAGAAAGCCGTGTAGCAGAAAGGAGATTGTAGATATAAAGGAAAGCTGTAGGGCAAAACAAAGACGGATCACTAGATCAAAGCGCACCTCTGTGGTCCATTTTCAGTTGCTCGGTTTCCAGAGCTTTGAAGTTGTCAGCGAAACTGCCCAACTATGTGGGGGATTTGAGGCTATGCGCCCAAGCAATGATGACATACCACCTGCCGAGGAGTTCTGCTCACGGGAAGCAGAAGCCATGGCGTCGCGTCCGAAAGACAAACTTGTCAGAGATATTGGGTGTTCTAGTTACCCAGTCGAAATTGAGTTGAGCGGGAGCTTCCAACAGGTAACGATAACCGCGGATAAACAGATCGGATCGATTGGGACCAGCCGAATCGACGAAGAATGGAAGACTTGAACTTTGCGAACTTTGCGAACTTTGCGAAGAGAAGAACAAGAGGATGGGAGGGAGAAAAGGTGAGAGAAGAAGAAAAAGATAGCTTGCCGGTTCTTATAACTTGACCGCCGGGTGCGGGGCCCAACAAACGGAGTGCTCTGAATAGCAAAGCGTCAATGGAAAATGGGAACAAAGCATATTCATCTAAAGAAATAACAATCGTCTATTGTTGCCTAGGGTACCTCGGCAAATACAATTTGCATAAATTCAATTCAATGCCTGGATATACCGGTATCCGCGCTATTCTAATACAATCAATCCAATGTTATTGAGATTCATTGCGCCGCCTATCAGAGGCATGTGACGACCCATTTTCTCAACTATTGAGCACAATATCACAATAGAGAGCCTTAACTGATGAAGCAGAGACACCCGATCGCAATGTAGAACACAAACAGTGGGTACACTGCGATTCCGACTCGGTTCCGTACCACTCCCGAGCCTCCTAGGATGCTTACTCCAGCTGCTAAAGACCATGCCACTAACACAAGATATACTGGTATCCGTGCAATGGTAGGAAGTCCCAATGCACTCAGCATTGCGGCAATGACCAAGGGGAATAGTGTATAACCGATAATGCAAATCGACTGGAAGAAAGAACTAACAGGCCGGAATGTCAGTAAACTGCGATATTGGGGGATCATTCATATAACACTTACATCTTGCCACCAAGGAGCTTGATCTGAAGAGTCACAGCTGCTTCTCCGATCCAGACAAGACAGAAGACACCCGAGAAAACCACCGACGATTGATCACCCTTTGCGACAGACAAGAACAAACTCAGGACCAGGCAAAAGACAAGCGGTCCCCTAGAGTAAACCCCGTGTTAGCTTTTATGCTGATTTTTCGTGTGTAGGGTAGCTTACCAGAGATCCCAGTCCCGCAACCCATCGCTCATGCCACCCTGCAGGACCACGTCGGCATCCGGCCAGCGTCCAACGAGTCCTCGAATGTTACCACCAAATCCAGACACTCCACCTTGCTCGGAATCAGCGATACCACTGCCTCCGCGTTGCAGTATTCCTCCGAGCAAGTATTTCGGCCAAAGCACCTGGCGCATCTTCTCCCACACGGCAATCAAGTCGCGTGACAATGTCTCCCAAACACTCTCGTCGATGGTATTTTGCGTCGCACGGCGATCCTCACCACCCATAGAGGATGCCAAGTAGTTGCCGTAGCCAGAGGCATTGCCGCGGTTGCTCGAGCTGGATTCGATGTTGCCTCGCAGAGGGGCCGTGTCGGCGTCGCGCAGGGGGTCGTCAGCGTCGACGGCTAGAATTACACCGAATTAGGATCATGTTGATACGCTGGTACGCTGGTAGTCCAGAGGGGCAAAATAAAAGTACTCACCATCATCGGCTTCGATCAAATCATCACCAAGGAGAGAGTCGTCATCATGGGGTTCATCATGGGGGTGGCCTCGGTGTACAGTAGCCATGGTTCGCGTGGTATGGTCGTGATAGTCGAAAGACTAGCGCAAGAATAGCACCTCCTTTAGTTTTAGTCCTCTCAGAGGCGAAGTCGACAGGAAATGTCCAGGTAATCGAGGAGTATGTCGAGTTGGCCAAAGCTGTCCCGGAAAGGCTAGAGTGGCATTACGTACTGGGTCACGGGTAATGTTTACCAGGCACGTTATGTTTCACCTTTCACTTCTACACAGCTCTTGCAGACATATATGTATGCATATTATGAGCTTTTTGATTCTAAATTATCTCAATAGTCTTCTATTTTCATAAATTGAATCATCATCAGATCTCATTAATTTGATCAATTTTCCACGGTACCCTCAACATACGGCTCCTCCTCCTGATACACATCGTACTTGTACTTGCTTCCAATGTGATCAGCCCTGAGCTCTTTCTGTCCCTTGCCAAAGACCTTTTCACGGGCTGTGAGAGGTGCCTCTGATGGGTCTGGAAGTTCAGGGTAAAGACCGCGTCGCCTCAGCTCGGGGATGAGTAGGTCAACCACCTCCTCAAAAGTGCCAGGCGTGGTAACATAGGCAAGATTGAATCCATCGAGGTCAGCCTCCTGGATCCAACGTTCCATCTCATCCGCAACAGTAGCAGGGCTTCCAATAGTCACCGGCCCAAGACCACCGATTGCAGCCCTCTCAGCAACCACGCGAGGCGTCCAGCGCGGGATTTCCTTGCTAGTTGTGGTTAATGAGTCCAGCAAGCTAGTGACTTTGTTTGCCTCCAACGAGTCTGAAGCCGTGATTTCTTGGTCCAATGGGATTTTGGAAATATCAATGCCCGTCCATCCGCTGAAAAGAACCAATCCTCCAATCACCGAGGCGTACTTCTTCAGTTCTTCGTACTTCTCCCACGCCTCTTCGTCGGTATTGCCTACAATGGGCGTGAATGTACCAAAGAACTTGATTGACTGTGGATCGCGCCCTTTTTCTGCAGCTAACTTGCGGATATTTGCGATCTTCGGCTTCAACACCTCTGGCGAATGGGAAGAGACAAAGATTGCCTCGGCGTGTGTCGAAGCAAATTCCGATCCTGCAGGTGAAGTTCCTGCCTGGAAAAGGAACGGTGTCCGCTGCGGAGACGGGTCGACGATGTGTCGTGTGCTCAATGAGAAGTACTTGCCCTTGTGGTTGATCTGGCGGACTTTCTCCGGGTCTATGTATGTGTCTGCTTCGGGGTTGGGCGACAGGGCATCAGGAGCCCAGGAACCCTCCCACAATCTATACGCAACAACCGCCGAGTCAGTCTTCAAAAACAGCGCCCTAACCGAGCTTTGGGCATGCAACTCACTTATAGAGCACCTTCAAATACTCATCTGCCTGGCGGTAGCGTTCATCATGCTCAATTGGAGTATCCACACCAATGGCTTTGAAAGCCGCTTTCTTATATGAGGTTACAATGTTCCAGCCCAGTCGGCCATTGGTCAAATGGTCCAAAGTTGAAAAGCGCTTAGCCAGCAAAAAGGGCTGCTCAAATGAAGTCGAGGCCGTGATGCCAAACGCCAGATTCTTTGTCACTGCAGCCATTGCCGAAATGGGCTAACCAGAAAGTCAGACTCTGATCGGAACATTTGTGTTATTGACACTCACGATAGTGGGATCTGTCACAGGCCATTGTGCCGCACGCCGAATACACTCATCCAGTTTGCCCTCATATGTATCATGGCCTCCGGTTGTATCTGCCAGGAACAACGCGTTGATTCCACCGCGCTCCAACAGCTTCGCCAACTCTATCCAGTACCCGAGTGTTCGCTTGGTCGCAGACTTGTCTTTGGGGTTCTATGCAGCTGTCAGCACTCTGGCCCTTCAAGTTCAATTCATATACCACTAACCTTCCATTGTCCAGGGGACAGATGTCCCACAGTTGACATATCAAAAGCATTAAGCAAGATGTGTTTCTTGCCAGCGCTGGCGGAGCCATTCTGGCTAGTAGCTGCACTGTCGCCCATGATTCGCAGTTTTCAAGATAAAAGATGCTTCTTTTCGAGCCTTACTCGCGCAAGTGCGAAACAGATCTGGCAATGGTCTATAAGAGTGACACAACCCCTCATGTCCCGAATCAACAAAGACCGGAAGGACGGCTTTGCCCAAGTGTACTACCCCCGCACCATCCCACCTCGGAATTCGTCTATCGTATACGTATCTCGCGCCATCAACAATGCGAAAGAGGGGAACGGCAAACTTCCGAGCCCTGTCGGGTGAATTCTTAGAACTACATATGGCGTGTCGTAGATCAAACATTCGCCATCGTCCCCACTGTAATCGCAGCATTATCTTATAGATATATTTAACATCCGAACGTCAATGCCGGCATAAACTACGACAATCTATCGGACCATTTTTCTGGCCTGTTATAGGGATGGATTTCATCATCGGCTGTCAGATTGCGTGACACTTGCCTCGTCAAGAACCCGATTTCGCAGATTATTACATACTATACTCCTTTGAATTGGTCTTTATTATCTAAAATAGAGGATAGAACCTTGGAAATGACAGGATAATAATAATGAGGTTTAAATGTCTTATCACTTGGCAGTTGATATAGCGGAGCATTTAGAAAAGCTCGGCAGTTTTCCAGCAAGAAGGTCCATTGACAGTATCGTATCTACCGTATTACTGACTAACTAGATGATATAATCCAATTGCTTTGTATTTCTCTCTTGTTAGGAGACTTGTCACACACCATGGGGGGCAAATCGAAGAATACATAAGTATACATAGACCTTACAAGCTCTGACAACAACACCGAAACCTTTAGAATCTTGATTATTGTTTCATGATAGAAGTAGAGAATGTACCAAATGGTATTATGTACATAATGCAAATATGCAACGCCATCTATAGCCCCCAATGTGTGATATACAAACATAATACAATCGAGACCTCACTTGGTCTCGTCGTGTCCAAGACCACGAATATGATTAAGCCTCAATATGTGCTTCTCACGAGGAAAACTCCTCGTTCTGATCCAAACTTTCTTGGTTCCGAGAATTGCGAGCCTCCCACTGGAACTTTTTGATGCGTTCCCGAGCCTCCTCCTTCTGCTCAATCGTCGGATATACCTTCTTTCTCTTGAAAGCCGCAATGACATCCTTGTCAGAATACTTCTTCAGCATCTTCGAGTCAGCGTCAAGGGCCTTGCGCTCGGCCTTCGAAATATAAGGCTTATAATCAAGCTTGAGGGTATCGTCAACCACCAGACGAACCCGCGACATGATCTTCACAGCCGCGGGACCGGCGACAGAATCCGAAAGTGTGTTCTGGAGGGCACTCCAGCGAGTCTTGGACTCGGGTTTGCCGTTCTCCATTGCCTCGTGCAGCTGGAGAATATATGGTCGTAAGGTAGCGATAGCAGCTAGCCGCAGCTTCGCTTGTAGCTTCCTGCCCATCTCGTGCAGTCTAGTGGTTTTGGTTGATTTGGAGTCTTCTGTGTCGAGTCCTCTGAGGTGCAGAAGGACGGACGGGTTAGCGGAAAGAATTTGGATGGTTTCCAGATAGCCTTCGAGGACCCGAATGTCAGGTAGGATCAATGCTTTGTCCATTAAACCGATCAGCTCGTTTGCATGCTGGAGAACCGAGTGGTTGCGACGATCACGGCGGCAGACACTGAGAGCGACGTGGAATGCTGTTCCGGTTGCTTGGCCGGAGGGGACCATTTGCTCACGCATGGTTTTGACACTGATTTTGCTGGAGCGAGAGATGCGGAGGAGGCGGAAATATTGGATGTAGGTGAAGGTGTCGGGGTCAATGCGGTATTCGTGGTCGTCCAAAGTCATATGTTTCCAGTAGGCCTGTCCACCCTCGGATCCTTGGGTCATGGTGAAACAAGCATTCAGGATAAGAGTTAGTTCCTTGCTGTTTGGTTCAAGGAATGATAGCTCCTCCGCCTGGGGAACGACAGGTTTGAAGAGTTCTGTAAAGTCTTCCTCTTCCTCTTCTTCTTCCACTTCCTCCTCTTTCTCCATCTCCAATTCTTCCACTTCTTCTCTCAAGTCTTGCTCAAGTTCCACGGCCGGTTCCAAACTTTGGATTGGTCGATTGTTTTCGTCTACAAACGGAACATCTTCCATTTCTGATTGCCGCGTAGCCTCTGAGACTTCAAGCGCTTGAGTTTGCTCGGGGGTGATCCTGCGGCGGGTCGTCTTTTCGTTCTCGGTAGGTCGTTTTTGCAGTATGGGGACCCCCATGGTTTGCTTGTACAATTCCATGACATTGTAACAGTCAATATCACTACCGCCTTCCAGAAGCAAGCTGGCCATGCCGTTAACAAGTTCATTGTCAATTTTCAAGGTTTGGTTCTTCCAACGCCAGATGACATCGGCCCAAATGCGCTTGCCTTCGGTAATAACCTGGGCCTTCCGCTCAAGAATCTTTTCAATCTCATCAGGAGACATTTTCTCTATATCTCTGCGGGCTGCGAATTGGACAGCGTTCAAGATAATGGTGTATGTGGTAGCATCCGGGGCACCGGGTCCCTCTTCGGGTAATTCACCAGCAATGTTCCACAGACGGTCCATATCCCAATGACGATGGCAGACTGTAAGCATAGCGTTGGTGTGTATGATATCAAGCTTGACTCCAGAGTTCGGGGAACCAATCGAGCGGTAGACAGAGGCGGCAGTTTTAGCGACACCCAATGACCTCGGGGCTGAGCTGAAGCCCTTCAACATGATCGTATACGTTCTGGGGGATGGTCTCCTGCCACGCTTTTTCATCTGCGAGAAAAAAATCCGTCAGCATACAAGTCCAAACCTCAATCACGCCCAACGCCCCATATGGCAGCACCGCAGAACGACAAAACTCACATCATTGTAGAACTTGAACGCAGCCTGCGGGTGGTTTTGATCCATGCAATATTGCAGGAGATGATTCCAAGCAACATCACATCGCAACCCCTGTTTTGTTCCAGCGCGAACCAAGGCCGCCGCCAGGGCCGGATTACCACTGTGCAAAATGCGCGCGACCCGATCCGCCATTTTGCGGGGGTCATTCAACCATTTCAATTCCTCGTTGATGATCTTGGGTGTGAGTTTGGGCATTCCTCCAAGCGGACCACGAAAGCTGGTGTTCTCGGGAACCTCGCCATCGGCGGAATCGGCCTCAATATCAGCCTCAACTTCCTGTTCTTTGGGTGTCTGATCTTCAGGCACACCGTTCTCCTGCGCCTCGCTTTCGCCATCCTGGTAATCATATGGATCATTCTCCAAGTCCTCGGTTTCAGCGGCCTCGGGATCCAGAGCCTTACTTGCTGAAGATTCAAGCTGACTGTTGTATCGTCCGGTCAACGAACCCGACGCAATAGCCATCAAAATGTCATGGCTCTCCCTAGTCTTGACATCCTGAACCTCCCGCCTATTGTCATGCCGACGTTTAAAATGTTTCTCGCCAACATGTCCTATGCGGCGAGCATCGCGGTCTCTATCGGAAGATCGGTTGTAGGAGGAAGAGGAGGAGGAAGACGTATATTGGCGGTAGTTACTTGACGCGATCCATGTCTGTGGTAGTCGTTGGGATGCCGTAGTAGCACGGTATTGCTGCGCGGTAAGAAGTCGGCTGCGCAAAGCTCTGTTCACGAGCGACCCCGGAAACCGGAATGTCATGACCGGATTACTGTGATCTCCAGGCGTTCAGCTTGTGTCCTGCACAATGCTATAAGGGAAACACGAATTCAACAAGGGCGAAGTGGCAAAATGGAAAAACAAGAAGAACAGATTGTTATTTCTTCATTGCATGTTGGAGACGGACCGCAAAACAATTTCGCAGATTGTCCGGGCGCTAGTTCATATCGGGTCTAGACTTAATGCCTGTATACTCAGGCAGTAATTGTTGCTGCCTGAGGCATAAACACTCATTGATACCTCAGGTTCTATGACATCCAACTAGACTATAAGTGGTTTAGTTCCCATTCCTTCCACCCATGTTCCCTGCGGGCCTGACGGGAGCGCTAGAGCACATTTCCCAGAGTCTTCTGTGCGTTTAAGTACTTTACTAGTGTACTAGTTTCCTTAGGGTATCTGGATCTGCATTACACCCGTGGACTTAGCCCATGCACTGATCCGTGGACGAAGATATACATTTCCTACTTTAAATCAACCTATATCGAAGTGGATATAAAGCCTCATATAAAAACTACATCACTCTTCTGTCTCATATATTTTTCTATTATTAGATTCATAATGTCTAACCGAAGCCACAGGTTTCAGAGCCTTCATTGTACCCAGGTATGTTGTATTCCCATTATTCAATTCAAATATACATACCCACACAAGATCTAAAAATCCAAAACCCTGTATAGCTTCACAGCTAGATATATCTCATTTGCCATTTACCCGTATACCCATGTAGATCAATCCCTACATTCTGCCTAGCTAGCGTCCTCCCTAGCCCACCCAACCAGACTATACTTTCGTACCACATGCACAGCATACCCAGGGTAGCACACGACACTAGTCCGAAGCTAAGGATACCCCAGTGGAGTACAAAGAGAAACAGACTAAGCACTAAGCAATGTGATATATGTGCGGGCAGCTAGACAGGAAGAGGAAGCAAGCTAGAAACGATTAGGAATAACTCTAAAAAGGAAAATTACCACTCTCCCCATGATGATATCGGTGGCTGATACTAACGTCCCCAAACACGTGGAGACGCTTTACGCTTTACGCTTTACGCTTTACACTTTACTGTACTAGCTTCCCTGTCTTATGTACGATGTACAGCCCACATATACATAGTGCTTGCGCTTTGTCTTATTCCGTCCTAGTCAGGTACTCACACTCGCATACATGTATGTACCTTGTGCAGTAGTTGCCGGTGGGTTACGCACATCAAACGGCTTTCAATGCATGGTATTGTGCTCGGTCCACGGTAAGTGCCGGTACTACTTAGTGCTGATTTTGGTTAGGCCTGGCTTAGCTGAATATGGATACAAAGTTGATTTGTTCCTACAATACGGAGTACTAAGGTCCTGTTTTGATTCTCTCTGGCTCGGCTATCTATGCCTCTTTTGATGACATGCTTAAGTCAGGCTAGCGCATAGCACAGAGGAAGATAGCTTAGTGCCTTTTCTTTTCTTTTTCTTTTCTTTTGGGTCATGATTGCACTAGCTTGTATTTAGCGGATTCCACTTCCATACTTTCTTGCCTACATATCACTGAAAATGTGTTCTCCTTTGCATACACAATTTTTGGGCATGTAGTACACCATATTAACAAGACAGCAAGAATTGCCAACAACTAACCCAATTGCAGATAATGCTCTAAATTGAAAAGGGCAAAAAGAAAAATGAATAATACACATAATCAGATTGGAACATAAGTCCGTGGAGCATAATGTACGTTATGGAAAGAAAATGGAGAAGAAAAGAGAGGAGACAAGGGAACACACTTGCATGTAGCAAAGTTTAACACAAGATAAGAGGAAAACGAGAAACAAGACTAAAACAAAGAACCCCCAGGAGAATGATTTTGGGAGAATGCCGTCGATAATGAACAGATGCAAATAATCCGCCAACCCATCCTTGAAGCCACGAACCCCAGCAAACAGGCAAACAAGGATAAGACATACACCACTTTCTGCATCGAATTTCAAGTAGGAAACAGAACAGAGAGAGGGTGCAGAAGGGCAGCACACCCTCTCAGCTCGATGCACTCTAACACAAAGAAGGATGACAGGTATAGAACAAAGCTGGAAAAGCCACTCTTAGACAGATTAGGAATAAAAGCCGCAGAGGTTGGTATCATAGCACGAAGGACTTGAGAGCGGAAGTGATGTGGTGTGTTGAGGGGAAGGAAATGGGAATCGGAATCCAGGACGAGAACATTAGTCAAGGACAGGGGATATCGTGAGAAGAAAGAAAAATCAAATGCATTTCCGTCCGTGTAGGTCCATAGCGGAAAAGGGTATGCGGGGGAAAAGATTATTGCGGATAGTTGGATTGAGTCTCTGGAAGCCGTAGCGAATTTATGGATCAGCTGACAGGTCGGGCGAGGATGACTTTGTCGAAAGAGAAGTCCAGAGAGTCGATCCTGGTATGGAGAAAAAAGGCGGCGACATTACTCACGTTGCGGGTACACCGGTCCGCTCTGGTAGGGAGAGTGAGGGTAGTTGGGAGGGTAGGCCATCTGTGCATTGTTCTGATAGACCATTCCACCGCCAGGAGGACCACCGTACTGGCTGGGGACCTGGCTATCCGCGGGCTGGTATCCGATCGGAGGGAGTTGAGGGCGGACTCCACCGGCGTAAGCAGGTGGCTGTCCGTGGGATGGGTCAGAAGGATTGGGAGGTTCGACCTGGTTGGCCTGGGCAGCCTGAGCGGCAGCACGCTCACGCTCCTCAATAGCCTTACGCTGAGCCTCTTCCTCCTTCTTGCGAGCCTTCCATTCCTTGCGGATTTCCTTGAATTCTAGAAGAGAGAAGTCAGCAGTGAACTTGGGTAGTAATAATCAGTTTCCAAAATAGGAATAGCTTGGACTAGGGTTGGTAGCGAGGGGACGGCGGAAAGGGATAAGAGGCAAGCTTAACCTCCACGCCGTCGGCCACGCTACTGCGGGCCCCGCGACATCTAGTGTAACTCACTAGCGTCCGAGGGCCGGCGCTAACCCGATCCAGCCATTTGCGACAAAAGATTCAAGATCTCAGTCGCATTGGCCCCCAAACATCTAAAAACAAAGAAAATGAGATGCACCTACCCTCAGGAGTACGTTTCGCGCCGTGCGATTGCATAGTCACGTGTGCATTCAAATGGTTTAGAGTACCATATGCTTTCTCACATCCGTTCCATCCACACTTATACATGCGCTCAATTTCCTCGTAACGGCGACGGGGACGCTTATGCTGCTGGGCGCCAGGAATTGGGACAAATGAGTAGACCTAGATGAAAGTAAACCGTGAATCAGCTTTGATCAACCCCAATAGATTCCCAATCATATTCCCAAAAAAGGAAGCGGTTGAGGGGCAGAGCACGCTGTTTTTGACGATCCCTGCGACGGCGACCTACGAACCGTCTAACCCACCCCCAGAGGCATCCAAGACAAACAATGGTTGAACAAAGTGAAAAGCCTTCAGAAATACCCCCAGGAATCATCAAAAACATACCTTTGGAGCGCGTGACCCTGCCAGTGCAGTAACAGGAGAGGTGGAACCAACCGTTGTGGCCGGGGAAGCATAAGGTCCTGGCAATCCATGATGTTGTTGTCCATAGCTGTGAGGCCAATCCGGACGTGCGTACATGTGCTGAGGCGGAGGGGGGTGACCCTGGTACTGCGCCATCTCATGCCCCTGGGGCTGATAAGGAGAGTAGGGAGGAGGGTAGGTGGGGCTGTTGGCCGGAAGCGAAGGATCTATAGGAACGGGCGCGTCAGACTTTGAGTGCGGACTGCGCGGGCCCGTAGGCAAGGTGTTGATGAACGGACTTGTTGCTTGAGCCATACCTGCCGCACCACCGGGTTGGGAGTTGGGGGCGTAGGACTGGGGAGGACGGTGAAGATAGTCCTGGTAGGCAGGCGAGCGGGCGGTCGGCGGAGGGTTCAGACCGTAATCCGACTGAGGGGTGTTGGCCGACGAAATATTAGGTCGAACCTCCGGCTGCGGTGTGTACTGCGGCGTAGGGCGGACCTCAGGTTGCGGGGTGTAGTGAGCAGCAGCAGCAGAATTTTGGTCTGCGGGTTTTTGTTCAGAGGGTGCGTCGGTGACGGTGTTTGGGTGGTGCGAACCTGGCTGTGCGTACTCGGAAGCGGGCCGGTTGTCCATAAAAGAGAGGATTCGCGCGCAAGGATGCCGACGAATCTAGGAATGAATAGTTTTCTGCGTTGGATCTGTGTTAAGACGCGTCGACACAACAATGGGTGGGAAAAAGTCGGGAAAATTGATGAGTCGGTCCGACACGTTCCAAGCAAGGGGACGGGGGCACTAGGTTGCCACGTTGGGATCGTGGCTGACCTTCTCCAGATTTAGGATATTTCTTTAGCGTACCTTTTTCCGTTCAATTCCCAGGGAATTGATATGATGTCAAGTTGAGTCGCGAAACACTGATCGAACAGGTTTGCGCACAGATGTTTTTGAGATAAGAGATCTGGGGGAGAAAGAGAAGAAGAATATAGGAGATTTTTCAATTCACAACATTCAAGATATTGTTTGGGGATTGAAAGCGCGTAGCTTTAAAAAGAGGGAGAAAAAAAGAAAAAAGAAAAAAAAAAGAATGGAGGTTGATCCCAAGATGCTTAGATGCTTAATCTTTAGTTCGGACGAGGATGCCTTGCAGGTGGCGGTAAGCACGAGGCACCGGAAAAATAGCCACGGGGAGGAATAACTAAAGAGACTAGTGAAAGAAAAAGTCAGGAGTCAACGCGACTTAGAGCAGCCTAAAAGGTAAGACGATTTAAGACGATTAGGAGAAAGGGAAAAGCAGTCCTCGTGGGATCCGAGGATGTTGTGGATCCAGGTGGACCACGTAATTTTGGTTATATCGTTGGTGCGAAAATTACATTTCTTTTTTTTTTTGGTTCTTTTTCTTTTTCTTTTTTTCTTTTCAGCTTTTGGTTTTATATATCCAATCTAGATATTCAATAGAACCTTGGAAACCACTTGGACAGTCTCATATGTCCTCTCCTCTCCTTATACGGAGTCCTCCGTATATACTCCGTATATAGACAGGGAATACAGAGTACACTATAAATACAAAGAATTCCGAGGAGAAACATTTAAACATTTGAATCTGTATATCAAAAAGAGGGGATAAAAATGAAATTAATAAATCATTTACTTTCTCTGATCTCGGACCATTCCCTTATTCCACACAATACTCCGACAGTTAACTGGTTTGGCCCCCTTTCCCCTCAGTGCTGTTACCGGCTAAGCTTTCCATGTCCGTGTGATAACAACTTTTTTTTTTTTTTTTTTTTTTTTCAGTTTTCGGTTTTTGAAAGAAAAGAAGAAAGAAAAAAAAGCGGAACCATCCAGGGGAGATGTGGCAACCCATCTCAAATTCTTCTATCATTAATAAATAATTATTGCTCATGGAGGGGAATATCATAAAACTGATATAAACAGGTGTTGTTGTTTTTTACTAAGGACTACTGGTTAGGTTCCCAACTGGAGGCCTCTTAGTCTACCCGCAACTCGGGTGCGTTGAAAGGGAGAACCTAGCGTATATGGCCCGTGGGTACCAAACCCAAGATGTCAGGAGCCAGGGCTTTTGACCAAAGGGCACTAAAAGAATGGCGTGCCCGAGGAACCTCAACCGGCTGATGGAACCAATTCTAAAAGGGGTATAGAGGGGGAGAGGATACTTGGGGGGACACACTTGGAAGGGAACTAAGGTAGAAAAGGGAGTAGCGCAGGTCGGGGGAAGAAGAAGCGATGGGAACTCGGGAAGACCAGGGCTAGTGTGGACCGACCAAAGGCAGGCACTCGGTCCTGATTGTACCAATAGGAGAAAAGTAGTGGAGTCACCGGTGGAGAATGGAGAAGCTCGGTGGACAGTCCTGACTTGTTTCGGTCTAGCGCCAAAGTCTGATGCAAAAGGTTCAAAGCCGAGGGCGGTTGAAGCCGGTGATAGCTTCTTTTCCTGAAAAGGAGGTTCAATGTTGCACTTTGATTACAGGTATTCAGTACTCGGTACGGAGTACATATGCATACTTCAGTGTAGAGACTGCCTTAGGATATTACATATCCATGTACTCCGTAGAACGTACATAAAGAGGCTTAAATTGGAATCCCCATGACAGAGGGTATCCCACTTATAGACAACGCCTATGTTCTATCACACCTTAATCACAGGCTAGTCATGTTAACGTTCTGCAATGCAACCGGTTGAGTCATGACAAGAATACATATCTGGTCGCGTAACCGTTACGATACCTACAGACGCGTGAGTGGAGACCGTGGAATAACAACAACAACCCCCCGGTGATCGGAGCCTATCTCCTGATATCTGGACGTGTCTGAGAAAAATTACGTCTTCAAGATCAAATGGTTAATGGTTCAATTCTAGATGCGAGTCCCGGTTCCTATTTACGATCTCCAATCCCATATTGCCTACATACCTACATACCTATAGGTAGGTATAGGTACCAACTCCGACGTTTTATCCAATTGATACCCGTTTCTATAAATGTGATAATTATAGTACAAAAAGCACATACCACACCAAAGAGGAGAAAGGGGGCCATCATTTTCTTAGCGGCATTTCCGTGGGACGAGCCCACTATCACCGCCAATTGGCCAAACTGATCAAATTGCGAGCGGAGTACTCGGCGGCTCTCCGGTACGATCAGTGTATGCTCAGTGCTCAGTCCATAGTGGAGGACAGTATAATTCTTACAGTAATTACATGCCCTTTGTACCCCGTTATTCCTGATTCGTTATTCGCGTTAATATTATGTTAATATTCTGTTAAGATTCACATCTCAGCCTCCCAATTAGAGAAAGTGGGGGATCAAAACCCATTCCGTCCTCCGTTCTCCGTTCCGTATATCTTGGTAGTATGTACGGAGTACTCCGTACCCTCAAATCAAAACCCCCACCCTGGATAAATAGGAGTCTGATAGGAAGAACACGGGAAAAATCAGGGAGAAAATGCTCAAGATGCAAGGCTCTGAGCTCGGAAAACCGACACTCGCTCTTTTCAATTGATGATTGGCGTTTTCAGGGGGGCCGGATCTCACCCCGCAGGCGCGGAACCTGTTCCTCCACTGCCGGTGAGGAAAAAGCAAGTGAATGGGTTTTTGATTTTTGATTTTTGATCCTTATTAATGGGTTTTACTTGTTTTGGGTTGTTTTTTTGTGACTTTATTTCTTCACCGGATCATTTATATCTGACACGCCCTAACGAGTCATGTACTAACTTGTCTTCCAAAGTACGGATTACTCAAGTACCTTGTTATTAGGGATGAATAATAATCCATGAACTTAACCGGTGGACGAATAGGCGGTTACAAACCAAATCGACACCGACAATCTCCAAACGTTATAACAGTGGGACCAGACAGCGGACTCCGCGCGGACAACACACAGTTTCCAGTAGTGCGGGATATCTGGTGTCGAGGGCATAACGGGATGATCAATATCAAATTCATATGGCGCGTCAATCATTGGACGCCGCAGCCGCTGTGTATCCAGTCGCGCTGTACCATGTACACTCCGTATAACATATGCGTACTCCGTACGGAGGTTAATAATACCTTGGCCTGTATTCCGCGCCTTCGGACGCTCAACCCGAAAGCCCTGACTGTCCCCAATTTTTATGTTCTAGTTGCATATTTATCTATCGAGAGGTTTTCTTGCGCTTCTTTTTCCTTTCTAGTTTTTTTTTTTTTTTTTTGCTGATCATATTCATATGATAGTGTAATATAAAGCGCCTTTCGCGGCTGTGGCTTATTGTCTCGATTTGGATAGTAGAAAGAGAGAAATCAAAAAGGAAAGCATCTCAGAATTAAATGTCTCAATCCCAAAAGCAGGACCTGCAGACATTCATCCATGTCACTTGGTGCACGTGGGCCCATTTCTGCATGTTGGATTTTTTTGGATATTGCATATTGCATATTATCAATTTGCCTTATATAAGTCTTGGTAAGAACATAGTTAATGATATCCACTTCGTACTAAATGAAGTTAAACGAGCTAGCAAATGGCCGGATAAGAAAAGAGAGTGGAAAATGTTCCCACCTGAGGTCTGGTCGAGTCTACGGAGTACAATGTACAAATATACGGGTATTCTCCGGCCATTTTCCTTAGCTCTAATCGTTCAGGGGGCGATCATTAGAGAAAATGCTTGGCTTGGCTGTTGTCTTTCCCCAGCACGCCAGAATCCAGTTTTGTTGTGCCTTATATGCGGTGATCTCCCGAGCCAGAGAGTTACTCTTTAACTAGGTCCTTGATACTCCATACATCCAAACACAAAAAAAGAACGTGAAAAAGGGGCAGTTTCTTTGCCCTAAGGTTAAATGTACATGCAGTAGCCGAAAGTCAACGAACTTGCCGATTTCCTATCAGGAGAAATTGGTGTCTGTGCTCTCAGGGCGAAAAAAAAAAGCGCAATTTCCCTAAACTCCACAGTTGGCCAGTGCATGGCCAGTGGATAAGTTGGTAGACTACGCCGAACACAGTAAGTCTCACCCGCTAATGCTTCGGCAGATCGCGTTATACATCCCTATGCGGATCAGCACACCCCGGGTGATGTTCAGCTATTCCACGGAATTGCTTCGTATATTAGTCTCTTTTTTTCACGTTCACCCTTTTTTGTATGTTTCTTTTTCTTTTTCTTTTTTTTTTTACAGGGGTTGAGGCCGAAAGGTACAGCTGTGATGGAACCTCGGTTAAAAGACATACTGACCTTGACCTTGACCCTTATATTGAAATCTTGAAATGGTAGGAGACAGGCATGATTCCTCCAATAAACGAGACTGGACGCTGCAGGGATTCGGATCCCGAGACAGGGAGCCAAGCAAGTCCAAAATTTAATGACACTCTGCTAATAATTTTACCTTTCGAGAAGAAAGTGACACATTGTTAGCGAAGATCTTGCCTACGATCGTATCTGCGATGGGTGACATGTGAAAATACTATTATTATTATTGCCACTACTCCGTATATATGCATAATTTAATCTATTGTTTCCATTCTCAATACAAACCAAAACTCTGGAGTCATAGGATATGCTCAGTAGTCCATCAAATCAGAAGCCCTAATCCCAATCTGAATATACCGAGCAGAGTTATATCTTCTATGCATGTTCTACGATAGATATCAATTGAACACACGATAAAATGACCGTTACCATGAATGGATCTTTGCTGCCAGCATATTGGACTAGGCCGATATTAGCAGCGTAAAAAAGGCGCGTATGGAAGGATTATTACTCACAAAAATATTTATTACCTAGTTGCTTATTATTATACAAGAATTGTCGGCCGCTTATACGGCATTGTTATGTCTTTTGGATGCTCTTTGGATTTTTAGATGCTCTTTTTAGGTATATATGAAGGCGGTAAAAAGGCATATTCTACGCAAGAGGCTTCTCTATAACTATATAACCTTTTAATTTCCTACCTGGCAAAAGCCCGGTTGGCGCGATGGCATCTAAAACCTGCCCGTACAGGGCGGTAAAGAAAGGTAAGATTTTTGATAGGGTAAGGCAGAACTACCCACAAGCGGTGTCAATTATCAACGAATGAGAACCGCTGGTTTCAATATTAGGCAGAATCAGACAAATGGGAAGACGGGAAGCCGGAAGCGGTCGCAGCAAAAAAAGAAACACGTGATATAGTTATATATGGAGAGACCAACAGGATGTGACTTGCTTTGAAGCTCACCATAGTATCGGAGTTGAGACATATATTGTACATCCATAATTGTCCAAGGAGGTACTCTGGAACAACAAAAAGGGGAAAAGTAAACACAAGTATATTTGCTTTTTTTATCTTTTCTTTTTATCCCCTGCGCACTATCGCCTGATACAGCGAACGTTGTCTGACTAGTGCGTTCTGCTGTCGGGTCGGCCCCCTGTTGGCCACGGACAGTCTGGGAAATGCGGGCTGGTGAATTTTCTAGGGTTCGGTTTGGATCTGGGCCGGGGGGGAGATTTGTACCCACACCCTTGTTCTCCGACGTGCATCGTCGGAGAAACCTCTTTCTGGGACATTGGTATAGCGCTTTGACGTGGGAGGCGCTTATGCATGCCGCTCATGCATACCACGGGAGTTGAGTACTCGTCTTGGTCTGTACCCCATTTAACGCTAGTCTGACTAGTCTGTTGCCCGCACTACTGCACGTCGCTCTCTTAGGCGTCTCTTGAATATGTACTGTACTTTCAGGTGTATTTTTTGTGTCGGCTATTTCAAGATTTGGTGGACGTTGTATGTATGCACGGGATGTAGGTATATGCTTACCGGATTGTGTACCCCGTACAGAGTTTGGAGTCGACGCATTGATATGTATGCAGGTCTCTTTTTAGTATGTTTCTGGTGGGAGTCTCATTTTTGGGCGTTGTGGTCAAAGCCCCTGGGCGAAGACTGTGATCCAGAATGATGGGAAATTGGTACTTGTGTCAACTAATCGGAAAACTATCCTGACATCGCTATGCACGTGGCTCTGTATTTGTATGTGTTGGATCCTCGTAATAATCCAGAAAGATCTGTGACTAGCATGGCGATATCTTTCACTAAATCCAAATACAATTCATTGCATTTCTAATTCCGAAGACACAATCGCGAGAATTTATATAACTGTACTCCGCATACAAACCCAACCCCAAAAAAGCAATGGCGGACCCCCACTGATCTCCGTGTAGCTTTAGACATCTGTATTTTAGAGCTTTTCAGGTCGTGAGACGCTAAAAGGAACCCACAACATAACCTCGCTGTGGGCCGTTTAAGCATAAAGCTTGAATGCCGAGCTATGCAGCGAAAATCTCGGCGGGTTTGAAATCGACCCCTACTAGTAGTATAATAGTATACGTAAGTAATGCTTCCTAGTGTAGATTGATCACAGGTTCATCACACACTTGTGTCAAATGAGGTAAGGTCTATAAGGCTGAGGTATCCAGTGCCAGGGCTGTTGCCCCACCCCAGTAAATACTTATATCTGCTTCTTCCCTCATCTTCACTTGTTTTATCTTTTCTTAGAGTTCATTCGCCGCTGACAGGCAATATGAAACACCAGGTCCTCTACAGGTGGGATCTGTGGTTATTATGTTGACTTATAATTCCGCATGTGCTGGTGCCTCGCGAGAGAGCAAATATCTAAGGTGCTAAGGCAACTCGGTACGCTGGTCAGGGTGCGGATTTTCAAATATCAGAGAATACTCCATTATGATAGTCTGATATGGATTTCTATGGGTTTTCTTGTTATGTGCTGCATTATGGTCAAAGTGTGGGAATATATTTGATGTCTTTCTATGAGCACCACAAGTTTAAGATTTCATTTCCCTTCCCTTTGTCCACAATTGATCGAGAAGTAAGTATTAATCCATAGAGCGTCGAGTAAAATAACTGATGGAAAAATATATTCCGTTAAGCCTGTAAAATTTCCCCGGATATCGACCATTTGCGGGGTCAAACGAACTAGATCATCTACTCGGAGATCTATATATTCCGTATTATCTAGAAGCTAGGAAATTCCACCTTCTTTTATGCTAGGCCTACTAATGCAATTGCCACAATGATTCTTCTGACGACATGCATCTTAGCCATCACCTCTGGCACTACCTTCGCCAGGGCAGGCCCTCTATCAAAACCGGCCAAATTCGACTGGTCATCAACCAAGGCTCTGTAAGTGTATTCAGGCTTCAAGCTAGCAAACAGCACTAACCCCAGACCAAAGAATTGCATTCGGTGACTCCTACACTTATGTTCAGGGAACCCTCGGACACCAGAATGCCAGTTTCATTGGAGACCAACTCAACCTCGCCTATGATGCCGAAACCCTGCTTTCCAACAAGATAGTCCAAAATCAAGTAAGCTTGTATTCTGAGACGATTAAGCCAAACAGATCATCACTGAAATATCAAATTTCTACTTTAGACCGCAACAGCAGAAGGCGGCCCCAACTGGGTCGAATATCTCACAAATTGTGGCGTCCACGAAGGCCTCACCTCACCCCAAAACTGCAAAAAGCAACTCTGGGACTTTGCATTTGGAGGTGCGGATATATCAACCGAGTAGTAAGCACCACAGTCCACAATCCACAATCCACACGAATCCACCATTCAGTATTTATGAACATCAACTAACCAGACCCAAGCACACCCCTCCACCACAACTATACAGTGTCCCTAGTAGACCAAATAAACCAATTCAAGCAATATGGCCACCCAGCCCTGCTCCACAAATTACCGGGTTTCAGACAAGACAAAACCCTCCTCGCCCTGTGGATCGGCATCAACGACATAAACGACAGCGCCAAATACGCCGTCGACTTCCCATCCTTCTACAACAGCCTCATGGACACACTCTTCACATCCGTAGAGACCCTCTACAGCCTGGGCTACAGAAACTATCTGTTCATGAACCTACCGCCGCTAGACCGCACGCCAGGGAACCAAGCAAAGAGTGAGCCGAGCCCGAATGCCACGCAGGTCGGGTGGTACAATTCCGCGCTGGCTGGTCATGCGGCTACATTTGCGGAAAAGCATAAGGAGGCGCGGATTATGCTTTTTGATGCGCATGTGAGGTTGGCGGATATGCTTGACGAGCCCTGGAAGTATGGCATTGTGAATACGACGGACTTCTGTACTGGGTATGACCAGCCGGATATTGCGGTTCACTATGAGAAGTATGGGTGCCCGACGCCATTGGAGAGGTATTTCTGGTTTAATTCGGGTCATATGACGAGCCATGTGCATGAAGTTTTGGCTGGAGAGGTGGAAAGGTGGTTGCACGGATACTGAGGGTTAGGGATAGGTAATAGCTACATGTAGGCACATTCTCAGGGATTATCTATATGATTACTTGGAGTTGGTTTGAATTAGGATACCGAGAAAGCACAAACGTTTGAAGAATAATCATTATTGCAGATTGAGATCAGAGGTGGGCGAAGTCTCTGAGGCATGAAACTTTTTGAAAACTAATGAACATGTATGGTTTCACCGTGAGAATTCAAGCCCTAGAATCCCACTAAAACTGATGAATCGAGATCTGAGAGCCGTGAAAAACTCCCTATAGAATAGGGACGCAAGAAAAACTAAGTAAGAACTATCTATGACATCAAAGATAACGCCGTCCTGCCCGAGTTACGCATGAAGTCAGAGAAATAGAAAAGAGTCTACCGGGAGAGTGCACAATACAAGGGAAAGTGACTGACTGCACGGGGAGCAGCAGGGAGGCATCTACCAACGACGGTTACCGCCGACGGGAGCAGCGTTGGAGGCAGTGAAACCACCACCACCACCGCCACGACCACCACCCCAGCCACCGCGGCCACCACCACGTCCACGGCCGCCCCAGCGACCACCACCGCCGCCGCCGCCGTAGCGAACCATCTCGGCAAGACGGGGGTCAACCTGCTGCTTAGCTTCAGTGAGGATAGTAATCAAGTCACGAGCCTGCTTAGAGTCTGGAGAAAGGAAGGTTAGTACAACTTGCTAATTTCCAATACACAGATGGTAAACTTACTGTCAGTGGTGAAGAAGGTAATGGCGGTACCCTTGGCACCGGCACGAGCGGTACGACCAATACGGTGGACGTAGTCCTCCGAGTTGTTGGGGTAATCATAGTTGAGCACATGAGTGATGTCGCGCACATCTTCAGAGGAATTTCGTTAGCAAATGCAATATTAGTGGGGGTATGAGGAGTATGGCCATCAAGGACCCTTTCTCCGTCGTGCAGGACTTGATGCATCACTGCTCTCTTAATGGGTTTCATTGAAGAATATCCCAAGGGAAGCGAATCCATGGGATGGCGGTAGTATCGTGGTCCTAGAGAAACCTTGGAAATGCAGCCTTCAACAGTTCAACAGTTCAAGAACAACGCTGTGTGAGAAAAATCTTCGACTCTTCTACGAGTCTGTCACACAGGAGATGGAGAATGGAGAATCAATGCCAAGCTAGAATGCCTGCTGCTGTGCTGCACTGTGAGTCCAAGGTCCTCTTGGCATGTGAACCATTTAGGATGACCAGATGCGCCTGGACGCGGCGTATACACCGACGTGCTTCGAGAGAGTTTGAGCACCGTGCCATTGTTTTAACACAACGTCAACACGGGTGAGTGTTTTTCAAGGGCCCCTTAAGGGGGGACAAAAAGGGGGATATGGAAGAGGGAGGGGGGATGTAGTTTGTTCATACCAATACCACGCGAGGCTACATCGGTGGCCACCATGATGGGGCTCTTGCCCTGCTTGAACTCGTTCAAGACCCAGTCACGCTCGTTCTGTTGCTTGTCACCGTGGATGGCTGGAGAATATGTTAGTACTGTGCGAATGCGCCAGTGAGGAACTCATTGAAAAACTTACAAAGCGCAGGCCATCCGTCCTGGCGGAGGAATCGGGTAATCTCATCTGCGACACGCTTGGTGCCAGTGAAAATGATGCACTTGTTGGAGCGGTCCTCCATGATCTTCTCAAGGTGCTTGATCATCTTGTCACGCTTCTCAAAGTCGGAGACGACCTCGACAATCTGTGTGATGCGGTGGTTGGCGGAGAGATCGGTGGAGCCGACGTTGACTTGAATGTAGTCGCTGAGGAAATCGGAAGCGAGCTGACGGACATCCTTGGGCCAGGTAGCGGACCACATGCAAGTCTGACGATCAGGGCGAATCTGGCCGATAATCTTGCGAATCTGGGGCTCGAAACCCATGTCAAGCATACGATCAGCCTCGTCAAGAACGAGGTAAGTGACACGACGAAGGTTGGTGCGGCCAGCCTCGAGCATATCAATCAAACGACCGGGAGTGGCAATGCAAACCTCAACACCGCGAGAAAGGTCACGGATCTGAGGACCCTTGGGGACACCACCGTAGACACAGGTGTTGCGAATACGGGAGGACTTTCCAAACTTGGTAATCTCAGCCTGAATCTGAACAGCCAACTCACGAGTAGGAGCCAGAACAAGAACAATGGGACCATCACCAGGGGCGAGGAGAGGCTGGGCGTTGATGTGAACAATAGCGGGGAGACAGTAACTGAGAGTCTTGCCAGAACCAGTCTCGGCAATACCGACGACGTCGCGTCCGGAAAGAGCCATGGGCCAGCCCTGGGACTGGATAGCAGTAGGAGCATCAAAGCCCTGGGCCTTGACCTCAGACAAAACGTACGCGGGGAAACCAGCCTCGTCAAAGGTTTCAACGGGACGGGGCACGTTGGTACCCTGAATGGCCATCTCCTTGGACTTGCGGAAGGCTTGAACATCTTCCTCAGAGCGCGCAGTGACATCGGGGTGCTCCTTGTAGAACGACTTCTCGAACTTGGGCATGGTGTTGATATCTAAGTGAAATCAAAGTTAGTATTGCTCGAACCAAACAAACACGTTTGTCGTTGAATGAACTTACCCCAGTCTTGAGTCTTCAGGCCAGCGCCGAGGTTGTTCATGCGGTCACCACCGGCAGCACCACCGCCGCCGTAACCACCACCACCACCTCCACCGCCGTAGCCGCCGCCGCCGCCGTAACCACCACCACGGCCACCGCCGTAACCACCGCCGCCGCTGTAACCACCACCGGAGCCACCGTTAGAGTAGCCGCCTTCACCACCACGAGAGCTAGAATATTCAAGTTAGTATAAATTCGTCTTCTTGTAATGTGCGTTGTCTCCTGTCCGCTTGGTATTGGTTGGGAAACCGAGATAAACTCAGGATCCCGAGGTCCAACGCGATCGCAAGCAAGTGCAGGCTCGAGGCTTTCGCCAGAAATCCATGCATTCGATGTGACAAACAAAGGAGACAAGGATAAGTCTTTGTGAGAATGAACTTACCGGTAGGAGTCACCGCCGCCGCCACCGCGAGAGTAGCCACCTCCGTACGACATGATATAAGTCTGCGAAAGGGTTTGAGAAAAGAAAGAGAGGGTATTAGAAGATGAGAAGAGGGAAGATGAAGAGAGGAAGAAAGAAGGACGAGTTCAAAGGTAAAAGTAGGAAAAGGTCAAGAACTTGAAAGAAAAGGAAGGAGGAAAAAAAAATAAAAAACCCAGGGAAGGCGCGAGTGAAAATTAGATTAGGCTTAGCTCCTCTTTGTATTTTTCGTATCATCACATGACCAAGGTCTGGATCAGGTACCTTTTCAACCGCCTGCCTAAACAGGTTTAGTGCACACTCGCCGCTTTCATCCTTCTTGTCTATCTGATCTTTGGTTGGTCACTGTTATCAACTTCAGGCAGAAAATTTAGGAATTTTTAGATTTGCGCCAGGCATCGCTGGTCCATGGATATAAAGGGGGCAAATAATGAAAATATGGCGACAAGGCTCTTAATTTAATACCAGTGGCGATAAATCTAGAATGACGGCAAAGCCATAGATTTTAGAAAGACTCCTGAATTGAGAAGAGGCAAATATGTAGATTTGGGGTAATTCAACAACTTCAACGTTGAATATTTTCACGTATGTGCAGGTGAATTATTATAGATTACTTTGGAAGCAAATAAACAGTTTGATGACACAGAAGTGTGGTTATTCTCCATGTAATTTACAGTTAAGGTTAAATTATCCGCAAGCTGCAGCGTTGATCCAGAACCAGGTAACTAATCACAGCAACCTTGCAATTCTAAGATCAAAGGAGGAAGATTCCATAGGGGATCTTAAAACCTATTGCCCTATGCCTCCAAGGCCCATATCCCAGAAACGAATCTCCAATTCCGTAGCCCGAACAAAGATCTTAATCAGTTCTTCCATGCGACTAGGTGACACATGTTGCATGTGATCCTCCAGCAATGCTATGACATGACATGAATCAGTGAGATGTTCCGCTTGTTCTTCACAATCTGACTTACCTGAACCCAGTCGTACAGCCTCCGTGTAGTCGTCGGCAACATAATTCTCGATCCATTTCCAGTAGGTGTTCCCTTCTCGAAGAGTGTTTTCTCCCGCATGCAACCGTTTTGCAATGGCGCCATATCCGATCAAGCATGGCGTGAGAGCCATTTGGAGGGCTAACCAGTCCTCAGATTGGCCTACATCCAAAATGTATCGGCTGTATGCGGTGCAAGCTATATATATCGGGATTAGCACATCTATCGAGTTCATAGAGAAGCAGGACCGGCTTACCGATAGTTTCGGGTGTATCTTCCATCTCCTGCTTAGAAAGGCCAAAAGAGGCACAGTAGTCGATATGCAATGCCATTTCCCGCTGTATGTGGAGGACAATCTTGGCCGACTGGAGTGATTGTGTTAGATTGATCTTGAAAACAGGTATGGTGAGCACTTACCCCTGCTATTGAATCCATGCTCTTGGCCTTGTATGATGCAAGTGCATTGCTTCGGGCAAATTGTACCTGCAGGTTGAATTTTGATAAGTTGAATGTCTTCTCCCAACCGCATCGTAGAAGGCTGTCTCACCAGGTAGAGATAATCTTGCACAAGGTAGGCCTTGAACCGTTCAATAGGTAGCGTACCCTGGCCCATGCCTTCGACAAACTCATGGTGGGTGAACTGCTGCCATACTTGCTGCACATCCTGGCGGTCCAAGATGTACTCAAGGAATCGGCCGCTAAATAGCATACCGTTAGGACGAATAAAACCAAAAGAACCAGGGGATGGGTCACATACGGCGCAAAGGGCATAGTGTAGGTGGAGTGGAAATGATTGATCGGCCCACTCCCTTTACCTAGGTCAATGCTCGTCTTGATCCCTACCTCAACAAATCGCACGGCACTCCGGACGGCTCTGATCATGTCCTTGCCAGAAGCCAGGTTTGCGGCAATTGCTGAAGCAAGTGAGCAGCCCGTACCGTGGGTATTCTTGGATACTAAAAACTCTGTCTCGAACAAGGTAGCTGTCGTCCCGTCGAAGAGGATATCCACAACCAAGGTTCCTTCTTTCGGGTCTTGGGATGTCTTGTGGTCTTTTGTCAAAGGAAGGTGACCTCCCTTGAGGAGAACCGCCTTGGGACCCAAGGAGCAAATCTTCTTAGCAAGCTCAACCATGCCCTCTAGGTCCTTTGGTTCAGAAGTCTCTGCTCCAGCATCTTTCAATAATAGAAGAGCTTCAGGAATGTTTGGTGTTAGAATTGTGGTCAAAGGAAGTAGCTTTGTCCGTAGTTCCTTGACTGCCTTTTCAGGTAGCAGCTGGGAGCCACTAGTGGAAACCATAACCTTTTGATGCTGGTTAGAGTGGTAGTCTGAAGAACAAGAAGTCGGACATACCGGATCCAGAACGATTACAGGGACTTTGTGGGCTTGCAGCGTTTCTGCGATGACATCAATGGTCTCAGCAGAAGAGAGCATGCCTAGGAGGTCATTAGTTATGTATAAAAGAACGAATCATGAAATACAAATGGCTCACCTAGTTTTACTACATCTGCACCTACATCTTCCAGTCCAGCATTGATCTGTTTTCTCACAAATTCCGAGGGCACAACAAAGATGTCTTGCACACCTAGTGTGTTTTGTGCCGTCAACCCAGTGGTGGCAGTGAGAGCATAGCATCCATGGGCCGCAAGGACCCTTTGATCAGCTTCGAGACCACTGGAATGTGTTAGAGTGTTTTTTTTTTCCATCGTATAGCGTAAATTATACGGGTACAAGGTCAAGTATCGCTTTGGAGATCACTTGATGGGGTACAGCTTTTTTTCCCCAGCCGGTTTTGCGGGGTGGGATGTTTGAACTTACGCTCCCCCTGAGCTGTCTGATCCTGCAATGACCAGAACTCTTTTGACAGACATGATTGATAGAGCTAATCAGCAAATGAACAAGGGATATCTGCTTTGCCCTAGCGATCAAGCTGAAGTGAAGAACGCTGGAGTGGGGTGGCCGGAGAATTGGGGGGTTTGCGATAAGATAAGACCGATATGAAAACATTCGACGTCAACTCAAGAGACACTTGAAGGCCCTAAAATATGCAATTCGATTTGATCGTGACCATGCTAACTTTCCAACACCCCAATATCCTTAGGTATTTACAAATATCCAAAACCATACGCCACCGGAGCATCTATTGTAACATGAAGCGGAAGAGACCATCCATCTCAACCCATTGACGACCACACTTCTTCAGGTAGCTGTCCACCACACCCTTGATCGTACCGAATCTTGTGCGGTTGAACTCTGCAAGGGCGGCAACACTGTCTTTCTTTTCTCCTGTCTCTTTCTCAGCAGCGGCCTTGGCTTTCTCGACATCCCAGAGACCGGCGAAGTACAGAAGCTGGTTGTATACCTCCTTCTCCGAGTACTCGTACGACATACGGCCTAAACAGCCTTCTGCACGACCTCGGGGACCCAAGCAGCGGTGTCCATAAACGCTGATTTGCCGTGTGCGGTTGCCACATGATGAATCGTCACATACCAACCAGCCTTCGTAGTATCGCGAGGTCTGTTCGCGGATCTGGTTCTCTAGTTGGGCGACAATTGTCATGACTGAGAAGGGTTTCTGGCAGCTCTGGTTCGGGCAAATGATTCCGTGAGCAGTGCACATGTGCGATGAAGTCACCAGACCCTCATACACAGACTGTTCCTTGCAGTATCGGCATCTTAGAGATAGTCGCGTAGAATTGGCAAACCGAACCGAGTCCGGGATCTGGGACTCGAGCGGGGTGACTTCGGCATTTTGCTGACTGTTGGAGCTAGAGGTATTGATCTGATATTTGCGAGTATCCAGACCCAAGCACTCAGCGAGACGGACGGCATCGGTGCCAGGAATTGGGGCGCAGAGACGCTCAATGGGAGGGAAGATCTGCTTGAGAATGTAGAACTCAACATCTGGCTTGAGCCCTGAATCGGGCTTCAGCACATCCTGCGGGCTGTATGATCGCTTCGCAGGAGGCAGAGATGAGGTTTCCGAGTCTCCGTTGGTCACGATATATGAGATGACGTCATTCGGTCTAACTGTCTTGCCCCGGGCAATTTCGCGGAGAGCGACTTGTGCCGGTGGCATGCTCTCTTTATTAGGGTACTCCTGGGGTCGTTTTGAAAGTTTCTGATGAAGCGTTAGTAAAGCGATCTAGAAAAATCCTCGGGTTCATCACATACAGTGTAGATCACGTATTTTTGCATAGGAATTGTGTATTCCTTCATCCTCTCTGCAAGCTCACGCAAGTACTCGTGAATCTTGTTGAGCACGACTTCCTGGTCTTCACCCGACAGGATTTCGTTGAGCAGCTTTGATGATACCTCCTTTGAGAGGGCACAGTATTCACGACGCTTCATGTCAAGACCCTTGACCTCAAGCTTCTCCACGTACTTGCCATCCACCTCGGTAAGGTTGACAGCAGCGTACTTCTTTTTGGCATGGAGTAGAAGCCGACGGAAGATATTGTCGATGTCGATTTCTAGAAGTCGGTAACGTTCGTTGACCGATTTCTTGAACTCTTCGCCAACCTTGATGGCGTCGCTCATGTTGTCCATATTCGTATTGATCATAACCGAATCAGTGTCACCATAAATGACTCGCAATTGCTGGCTCTCAGCCAATTCCTTGGTGTTTCTCAGAATCTCACGTCCCTTGAAGGTGGTGAGCATTGCCAGAGGTCGAGCGTAGAAGCGACTCTGCGTGTATCCCAAGCATCCGTACATGGAATTGGCAGTCAGCTTCAAGGCCAATTGTTTTGTGTCCCAGATGGCCAGTTGTTCGGGTGTGGCACGCTTGTCTTTCATCAGCTTCTTTACTTCGCGTCGACGGTTAACCAACGTCGCGATCAGCCGAGGTAGAACACCTTGTTCTTGGTCAGAGGAGGGAACATCTGGCACTTTTTCTTCATTCTCATTTTCGGCCTAGTTGCATATGTTAGAATAAACGAAATGAGACGAGGATTTGGATTGAGTCAATTTACCGTAGCTGTTCGGTCCACTGTTGTGAAGCAGATGTTGTACTCCTGGATGATACTGGGATACAGACTGTTGAAGTCCATAACAAGGATGAAGCGGTCGTAAAGACCCTTTTCGGGCTCGAAGACAAGACCACCCTTGAATTTGTCCTTCTTTTTCTTGTCGACTGCCTCGTCATCGTCGCCATCTTGCATTTTCTCCTCTGCCTTCTGAAGACGAGACGAGTACTTGTCTGGACAGATGTATTTGTTGCGGTGGAACTCATGTAGCAGGATATACTCGTTTCGCTCGGCACGCGTTCCGCTAAGTGTGCGTGCCCATGAATTACCAGCGGTATTAGTCAGGACCTTCGTAAGTGGCAGCATCTGAAGACGTAGAACCAATGCCGCGATGAAGTATGTATCTGTATCACAATGATTGACGAAGTTCATGAGGCCTTCTTTGGTGGTCGCCCAGGTCTTTAGGGCCGCTTCGGCATCTAGTTCCTGGCGTACGTTGCCTTGGCCGAGGTAGAGTTGGCACATCTCGGTCAAACTCCAGGACTGGCACTTCATCATAAGAGACTAGTGGTTGTTAGTATTGTCGTATACCCACTTCCAGAAGAACATTACCTTGCCCATGTCGTTGGCAACATCGCACATCAATCTCCCAGCAATCAACTGCCTTTCGGCAAAGAAGTTGCCACCCTTGTTAAAATTCTTAGGCCAATCTCCACGCCTGAGTCGGCCAATACGATGCCAACCAGGGGTTTTCTTTTCACGCATCCGGCTGAGTAGAATGCCCAGGTCGACATCCTGCAACTGGTGGCCCATGATCACATCCGGGTCCATCTTCTCGAATATAGCCAGGAACTTGCTAAGCAAGAACTGTTCGCTTTTCGTGAGCATGATAGTTCCGCGCTGGTTTTGTGCTTCGGCTTCGAAATGCATTGGGTATGACCCACCAGCAGGGCGCATGACGGTGAATGTTTTGCATGGAAGCTTCTCCGGCGGAGTGGTATCAGTTAGAGAAACGTCTTCATACACTCGGGCACTCGCTATTAGAATTTCCTGCTTGTTCTCCTTGACATTGAGCTGGGTACGGAAAGAAAGACTCATTAAGGTCAAGGGCGGGGCATCCAGGTTCTCGGAATCCGGGACAAGGCTGATGTGTGCTGGTTTGGCGGCCTGGCATTCGAACTTGCACCAGGATGCGTTGGTTACTGCAGCAAAGTCGGCCTGGTCGATCTTGAGCCAGCAAGGGCCCATGATATTCTTCCAGAGAACAAATTGTTCAAACAGGGAGGTGTTGGTACCGAAAACGTTCGAGAAAGTTTCTCCCTTAGTTTCCATTGGAAGGGCAGCCTTATCGTAGGGGTAGAGTAATTTGAGATACTCTGCCTCCTTTGGAACCCCGGGGCATTTCAAATGCATACTTCCGTTCGCACGGCTTCATCTTGTGCATGCCGACCTTGAGTTTTGTCATCATCTCGTCGACCTCTGAGTAAACATCTTGCATATCAACCTCCTCTTCAGTCGCTCGTCCGTGCTTGTATCGATATTCACGCGGAAGGAAGTAAAGCTTTCGCAAGATATTGTCAACCTTAACGAATGCACTAGTGTAGGACCCATTCTGCTTGTTCTTCACTTTTCCGAACAGACACAGGCTGCCGTTGACCTCCGTATAGTCCAACCAGAACATGCGCAGACTGCCATCCTCTTCGACAACATCTTGGGCGCGCAGTTTCCCAAAGGACCGCATTTCCGGGGCTGGGCTGCTGAGAACGTTCAATTTGCTCCTCACGTCATTCCAAGAAGCATCCATTACTTCTGGCATTGACTTGATAGGGGAAGAGCTTGCTGGTGTAGAAGCAATGTCATGTTTGATCTTCGGGGGCGGTCGACTGCCGGTCATGTTGATGGTTTTCGATTTAAGACTAGAGTCTCCAGTGACTTCTGCGACGTCCATGAGGTCAACATCATCGTCTTCTGGCTCTTCAGCCTTGACCGGTACAATATTCCTTCGCTCCACCGCCTTGCTAATTGGAGACGATGGCAAGATATCACTCATGGGAACATCATCGTCGTCTGGCATCGGTAGAGGGCCGTCATCGAGATCGTCAGAGTGGAGTGCCTGGTCCTTCACTGGCGAGCTTGGCATGTCGTTTTCGTCTCTTGCGTGAAGCTTTTCGCGGCGACGCTTCTCAGACAAAGGTGGGGAGAGAACGCGAACTTTGCGTCGGGCCTCCGACTTGACAATGTTTCGTGTCGGGGCGTGATGCGATACGACGTTGGTGTCGACCTCTCCGAGGAGATCGGCCATGAATGCATCGTCCTCAGCAGTCGCAACGGGCTTGTAAAACAGATTGTCAAAATGCGGGATTTTATTTCCATAAGCAAAACGCACTCACCTTGGGCTTGGGAGCAGAAGCCGAAGTCTGTCCTTTGTTGAAGTACTTGGATATGCCATTGTTCATTTTCTCCTTTCGCTGTTGTTCCTCTTCTCTCTTTCTTTTGGCAGCCTTGCCTCGTGTGGGTAGTTCATCGCTTTCATCGCTGTCATATTCTGCTGTCTGTTCGTTCCATACTTCGCGGCCATCGTCCGCGTAACCAGCACCGTTATCATCGACGACGAAATCATCCTGATCAAGACGGTTCCGGATAACCTTTTTGTAACCGTCATCATCAACCTCGTCGTAGATGTCGCCCTGGTCCTCGACCTCGTATGTGGAAATTCGTTTCTTTCCTGAGGCACGGAGGGCCCTCAGCTCGGCCAATTTTTCGCGAGCCGTAGGCATTATGGTGTATTCAGAGAGAACTACCCATCAAAAAATAGAGTTGGGTGTGTAAAGAAGAGTAGATCGTACTGACGATTGTTGCGGGGAAAGGGAGGATGAAAGGAGCATCGCGCAATTCATCCAGGCACGCGAACAGCACGCGTCTGGTCGCGTTTGCCCTGTCGGCTGGTGAGATTATGTCAGCACCGTAAGTGTTTCTGCCTCAGGCGACAAATATTATTTGATAATCGTGCCAAGCATCCAACACACCTTCCGGGTGTTGGGTGCCCCACCATAAGGAAAAATCCCACCTACGGACGAAACGCGCAATCAATTTCTCAACCAATAAATACACTATTTACAGGTAACCACCATAACTACATATCTATATACCAATTTCCACAATTACTATCTCTTGCCGCCATTGAAGCTTCATGCTTAATTTGTAATAAATCCCTTGCTTTTTGGGCCCGTTGTTGAGCTTCCAATTCCTTGGCATGCTTTGTCTAGAGCCGCATCAACTTCTCATTCTCTGTATCCTATCTTTTATATATAGGTAGTAGGACATTGCCTTTAGTCCCAAGAAGGGATTTCCTATTTTTTAGTATATTTACAGTTGATTTGTAGGACTAAGACCTCTTTAAAGAAGCCTTTAGTCTTACAATAAAGCGATATGCCTAGTTATAGCCGACTACCCGATCTTCACTAGCCTTTTTTAAAATAGTATTTGTAGCTTCTTTAATCATCTTAGGGGTAGGTGATATATAGGCAAAACCTAGCGTTTAGATCCAGCTAGTAAGTGCGTTTCCTTAAATTAAATTTAAGTATCTAGTTGCTTTAGTACAGTCTAAGACTGACGGCTATGAATTCTAGCCCTTAGTCGATGGTACGGAATGTCGAATTCCCGCGCCAATTGGGATATATTTGGCTTGGTAGACTCGGAGAAGGCTTTGGCGGCAAGTTGAATTTTGTTTTCCATGGGTTTTGATTCGATTTGATATCGTGATGTAGTATAAAATAGGTACAAAGTTGATAATAAATTGAAGACTGCGTTTTGGGAAACTTTTGCTTATACCCGGGAGGTCCACGGGTGGGTTGGGCGCTTGGCACGGTTATCTACTGGCTACCTAGTATTATTGCCTCGACCGACCGCCCTGAGATCAGGCGATCATACCGTGCCCTAATATCTAAGTGTATAATGATTCTCATAAGATGGGCTCTAGTATTAAGATTGGGTCAGGTCGCTTTACTCTTTTTGTTGTAGTTCCAGTGCTTTGAATTCATTAACGTATAAAATGAAAGCATCCATGTATGCCTTCTATTCGTGCAATCACCATCCATGCCTCGGGTAGGGACATCTAACTGTTCAATTGTTTAGAAACCAGCAGATCTGAGGTACATTTACAGAACTAGGACCATAATACTTGCATCTTTTATTTGGCGTCCTTAAATGAATGTCCTGGTAACACTACCTAGATGCTGTCTAGGTGCCTGCATGTCTGTATAGTCATACTGTAGGGTAGGTAGGTCGCCCCGGCGATGCGAAAATTGGAGTAATGACCCTTCTATATTAGAGTATTTCAAATTCTGGCGGTCGATTAGTCGTTCGCCCATTTCCCCTTTAGTTTGTCTTCGTTCGTTTTACGGGTTTTGATTAGCGTGACACGGTTATACTTCATTGATCTCCTGCCCCGGGACATATTCTTCTAATCCACTGTCCTACTCCTGATCTCATACCAGGCTAGTAAGGTTACCATTTGGCTTGTTGGTATAATGTTTTATTTTTCTCTTTATTTTTCTCGCTTCCTGCATGGCAGGCGGGCTGCCTCCGTCCACCGAGTCTTAGTTCGTTTACCCCGTCGCCGTCCACCGAGTCATAGTTCGTTTACCCCGTGTCGCTCGGCAAAACACAACACGAGTTGCGAGACGTGAGTTATTAAAATCAAGCATTCTACCTTACAAAACTGTCTATGTTCTAATCGATCTGTTGTGAATCAGACTTTTCTTTTTCTTGCCATGCATGTTGTCCGCGTGTTGCATTCACGAACTATGAGTTTCCCGGGCTGCACACAACCACAACACACTGTACGAGACACCCAGTCCATGGAAAGAGATCTTGGTAAGTCCTCTACCTTCTAGCATGCGAGCTTGACTTGTGATGATGAAAAAATTCGATTGATCCTAACCTAATGCAGAGCATCCCTCAATAGGTACTGTCGCCAAATTGTTCCGCAGCAGTCATTCCTCCATACAACGTGCTAGCTAGGTACTCATTGAATTCCAAACACGGTAAGCAATTACTCCGTTCGTACCCTAGGGAGCATGGGAGCTCCTTTTGCTGCGCTGTCGTATATGATGACCTTAATCTGATCAAGGTCTGATGTTCGGATATGCTGAAACATTTATTGATCTGATACAACAGCAAACAGAGGAACCCTATCCATCACATATTTTCTATGGGATGCGTGAACAAGTTGGCTAATACTTTTACCAATCTATCTAGGATACCATGCCTCTACGCTTGGGTATGGCTCGAGCCTCAAATTGGAGTCTGACTTGGTCCTCGGCTCAAATCCGGCGAATGGCAATACAAAAAAGCTTTCCCAGGCCTCAGTGTTGGAAGCTGAGCGGTTCATCTGATGTGAGATGAAGCCGATTTCCCCAGGTGGTGGTATGGTAATTTACTATATTGTATCAAAGGACCGATTCCGCTAACACATGAGAAATATAGGGTTTCATCCGATCGACGCGCGTGCACAGGACGATATCACAACCTTGAAGATCCGCAATTCAGATTGGCACTCGGGGCCTGAAACTCGCAAAGGATGACCACTTGAGCTACAAGGCCAATGGGCCAAAAGCAAACTTTGGATGGAACTGACAAGATCAAGCTGACCTGGGTCAAGACGAAAAGATATCAGGTTTGACTATCCAACTGTTCGTACTATGGAATAATGTTCGAATATTTTCGCTAACACTCCCAAGATAAATAGGTATGTATTCCATGTTTATCCACTCAATATGAATTCCCTCGCATTCCACAAGCTGGACATTCGGTGGTCCCGAAACGCATGTTATGATGAGAATATACACTTTGAAAGTGACTGTCTCTAGTCCCAAGGGACTAGGTGACTGGGCACATTGAAAACTATGGAAACAAACTGAAAAGAACTCTGATATCATGCAAAACGAAGGATATCTTCTTTACTTCGCTTATCTTATGGCCTTATTCTGTTGTGATTCTGGAAGCTCCCGCTAACAATGTCGAGATATTCTAGGTTTCCATATGATCCTCCTTCCCATCCTACAAGCGCAATTCATATTCGGTGCCACAGAAACCACATTTTACGACGAGAAAAGACATACTATACTCTGAGTGAAAGTCGACCCAATGATCTCAGTAACAGGTTCGGAAACCATCTGATGCAAGGCGAAATGAAATATCTTGTTTCCCTGACTGATAATGCAGCTCTTCTGAACTTACTACATTGCTTTGTTTTTGTTTGACACTCGAAACATCCAGATTATCCCATATCCACTCTCAGGTGTGACTCGATATGACCCCAATGGATTCCTAACAGCATAATCATCTGAGAGCTCAGACAACGAGGGCTAAATGTGGAGCTGACTGTGATCTTTTGAAAGGTCAACGGACAGAATTAAAATTGAAATTGAACACCGGTACGTGTGGGAGAAAAAAAGGATACTCGATCTTCATGACTGACTCGTTTGCTGTTGTGATCCAATTGCAGATTGGTTCTTTAGTTCAAACTTCCTGGTCAAAAGATTTCGTCTCTTTTATTTCGTTTCTATGCATACATGGGTATGGATCGATGCAAACACTCCGAAGTTCTACAGACTAATATCTAGGGTATTTGAAAGCTCGCAAATAAGAACCTGAACATCCACGGCTTCCAATTGCCAGAGGGGCTACATTGGTCTGTCCCGAGGTGCGACAAATCAAGGATTGATTCGGACCAAACCGTTCGCAACTCTGATTTACTTGTTTGATCCCAACCCCGTGTGTTGATATACAGCTCTCTGGCTGATATGGGACCAAAGGTGGAAATGCCGACATCCTCAACGTATGACCCAGTTTCCCTTATGTTGATACCGGAGCGTCTTTGCTAATTGTTCCAAAGTATCCCTTTAGATTTCCAATTTTTCATTCAGGTATGACATGAAACGGCCCTTGATTATCCAAGAACAATCGAAGCGCCAAAATGATGACTATGTTCAACTACACTTAAAAGAGCTATCCTAGTCTACACTATGGACCATGAGGATAATCCTGAAAAGAACATCTGATGCGAGGCCAAAGAAGAGAAATTGTTTCCCCAATTGACACCCTAGTTCATATGTTGGTTTGGATCTCTATCGCTGACTTTCCTATTATCTATGCAGGTATGATTTGACACAGCCCTTGATCATCCAAGAACAATCGAAGCCCGCCAAAATGATGACTATGTTCAATCACACTTAAGAGCTATGCTAAGTCTACACTCTCACTGTGGACTATGAGGACAACCCCTGAAAAGAACATCTGATGCGAGGCCAAAGAAGAGAAATTGTTTCCCCAATTGACACCCTGGTTTATACTACATGGTTTATTTGGACCTCTATTGCTGACTTTTCCTATTATCTATACAGGTATGATTTGACAACAGCCCTTGAGCATCTAAGGACAATCGAAGCCCCAAAATGATGACTATGTTCAACTATACTACGAGCTATGCTAAGTCTACACTCCACTGTGGACTATGAGGACAAATCCTGAAAAGAACATCTGATACGAGGCCAAAGAAGAGAAATTCTTTCCCCAATTGACACCCCGGTTCATATTACGTGGTTGGTTTGGATCTCTGTCGCTGATTTTCCTATTATCTATGCAGGTATGATTTGACAACAGCCCTTGAGCATCCAAGGACAATCGAAGCCCCAAAATGATGACTATGTTCAACTATACTACGAGCTATGCTAAGTCTACACTCCACTGTGGACTATGAGGACAAATCCTGAAAAGAACATCTGATACGAGGCCAAAGAAGAGAAATTGTTTCCCCAATTGACACCCTGGCTCATTTTATATGGACTTGATTTGGATCTCTGTCGCTGACCTTTCCCATTATCTATGTAGGTTTCGCACTTCTCGCTCCCCCGATTCGATACAGTCGTGCAGTGACTACAGGCATATTGATGGACAAGCCCGAAAGCTCGCAAATGATGATTTATGCATGCGTTCTCTATTCAGGGAGTTGCTTTGGCAAGACCACGAATAGAGAAAGCATACCTGATGCGAGGAGCCCGGGGCTCATGCAGGTACGTCTACAATATCACTATGCTGTATCATGACATTTTAGATCGAACGAAGCGCATGTTTCAAGAGTGGTCGAGACAAAACGAGAGGTAAGTTTTCTATTCCTCTGATCATCGACTATGCTCTGATCGTTGACTATGACCTCTTAGAAGAAACTTCCCAGGATCATACCTGGATGAGACCACGGCTATACTTCAGTGTAGTCGAGACAATAAAGGCAAGTTTTCCCATCCGTCCAAATTTTTATTTTTGAACGTTAATCGTGGGTTTTAAGAGAATCATCCCAAGTGGCTCGTAAGTGATGACTGTAGTATACTACATTTAAGAAGCCTACGCATTGACATAGGCTCCAATGCCAAAAAAAAAGTTCTGATACGAGCAAAACAAGGTTTCCACTACAAAGGGTTGATCTCTCAATAGATACTTCTACAACTTCGCTATATTTGGCCTGCAGTGGAGTTTTATATCTCGGATGAGAACACGACTATGCTTCAGTGCCGATTGAGATGAACAAAGAAAGGCAAGTCTTCCACTCCCCTGCATGTTTGTGAATGCTAATTATGATTTAGATGAACTCACATCAAGTGCATGGGACCACATCTAGTGGGTAAGCCTCGAAACTCATACATGATGACTATTGAAATGTTCAATTGAGTGCCTACGTATTGGCAAATACATTAATGGAAAAGAATGACCGATACGAGCTGAACACAAGGTCTCGACAACCGTTGATTGAGAAAGGTGCGTTAGCAATTCCCCGATGCTTTGGTGATGGTTGCTCCTCATGGATAGAAAATATCCCAAGTGGTTGGACCTTGAAACTCTTACATGATGACCATAAAGTTCTTCTTCTGTCCAAGTGACTGCGCGCACAGTCGCAATGAAAGAGAATACAAAAGATGTCTGATAAAAGTTGAAATACAAGGTCAATATCACAAAGGATTGACCGGACAAATGGGTTTGCGGACTGTTTCTACTTCGCTAACGGTTGAGTCTCACAGGTCTTTCAGTGGATATATATTTACAGATCACCCTCTCAACTTACAGATAGCGAGCTTGCACTGATCCCATACTTCTCTATCCAATGCTACCCGAACGAGGAAAGAAAGGATTTCTGATGCAAGACGAAGCGAAGTTTGGCCGAGAGAAACATTGCAATCCGCCTACTTTGATGGTTGGGTCTTATGAACTTCAGATGAAATGGTAAGCTCACTGCCTAAGGGTATAAATGATAATACAAGGAAATATCTGACTGATTACTAGTCCCGGGCTGTTTTGAGACAGAGACATGGCGAAGAGGGATTGGAAATGCTGGAGCACTTCAAGAGGAGCTGTTGCTGGAAATGTCGAAAGAGAGCTGGAGCACTGCTGCAACAATTTCCTTCTCTTGTATGTCAGAGTTCACGTGACCGGAAGCATCTGGCTATGACAAGAAATTGAAACTATTGTCCAATTGGACTGATATTCGACGGCATATTCGAGTGACAGAGAGCCAAATGTCCGGGGTAAACTGGCTATATGTAGATCCATGAATCCTAGATGTGGTCCAGTATGTGAGAAGGAGGGGTGAGTACCTCGGTGGTTTACCTTCAGCACATATACCTACCCCCAAGTTTGGCGTATTAAGAACATAAATCTGGGAAAAAGTGAGACCAATGTTAGAACACCATAGCTAAAATAACCCCAAAGATTCCAAAAAAACAAAAGATGTGAACAAGATGAAACCCAGTATCATTTGAGTAGATTTTCCTGGCTATGCTAGGTATTTTTTCCAGCCGTGCAGGACAGCGCCAGTGAAAAACATATCAACAAGGCACCGGAACAACAACCAGAGGTCATTTTCCCAAATTCCTCTAGCCCGGTCCTCTGATCTCATGTAAGAGCGGTTAAACCGAACAAAAACCGCTCAAACATCCCCGAATCCTCCCAAGTCCCCAGTCCACCAAGAAGTCATGGAAATAAGTCGTGATAGAAAAAACATATGAAGACAGACATATTCCATTTCCCCGTTGCCGTAAACTTTTCTTTTCCCTTTCGCCGCGTAACAAGTGAGAAAGAAAAATTTAACGGTAGGACTTCTGGTAACGGGAGCGGGCACCGCGACCACCGAACTTCTTGGGCTCGGCACGGCGGTTGTCGGCAACCAGGAGTGTGCGGTCGTACTGAGCAAGAGCCTGCTTCAGCTGGTTCTTGGAGTGCTCATCGACGTACTTCTGGTAGTAGGCGACAATGGACTTGGCGATGGCCTGACGGATGGCGTAGACCTGCGAGGTGTGACCACCACCGGTAACACGGACACGGATGTCGACACCGGCGAACTTGTCAACGCCGACGATCAGGAGGGGCTCGTAGACCTAAAAATTCGAGCGTGAATTGTCAGAAACCGATTTCGTAGACGTTTTCCCATTGCCATTGTCGCTTGCGGTCCGGGCGAATCCCTTCTTTTGTGGCGCGCGGGAATTGGTGGAGCGAATAGATTGTGCGTACCTTGAAACGGAGGATCTCGGGCTGGACCAGGGAGAGGGGCTGGCCGTTAACCTTGACGAGGCCCTTGCCTTGCTGTAAAAAGTCTCAGCATGCTGTCCAATTCAATGTGTATATGACCCCGATGATCGCGCAACATGTTGTTTCGTATATCCTTCCAAAATTCAATCCCAGTTCGTCATTTCGTGCACAATTCCTTTCCGACTGTTTTCCTTCCAGATATTTCGAAACAACGTATTGGGACCGAGGGGGTATAGGCGTTCATCATACCTTGCAGTGGGCGACAGCGGTGGCTATTGAAAATTAAATATGTCAGCGCACGGGTTCATTCACACTGATCTCCGGTCGAAAAAAAGAGAGCTTACCCGTCTTCTTCTTGCCGAAGCATTGCACACTCGGGACGGAAGCCATGGTGGATTGTCGTGGGGGAGGGAGTGTGTTGTCGAGGGAGATGGAAAAAGAGTCACTTGAATTCCCATACACAGTGATTTGCCCTTCCGTGCGGGTTTCGCTTAGTGTGCGACGCTAATTCCGAATTGGGACTAGCGTGGCACGAGACTTAGGGCTTGGTCACATGACCCGGAGAACTTCAGTCGGGGGCGGGTTAGAGGCTACAAGCAATACAGAGAACGCTGAGATCATCATTATCTCAAATACTAAGGCGCTGGGTCTGTTTTTGTTGCTGGGATCTCCAATTGAACTTCTCCACCTTTCATTAATTGTCTAATTGCCCCTCACCCCGGCATCTACACTACCCTCCGCCGCGTCAACAAGATGTCGCAACTCGTTGGCAAGGTAAATAGCTTCAATGCGGAGCCTTCCGGGCCAACCGCGCATGCCCTGCATTCACGCAATCAACCCAATTCTAACTATTGACGCATCAGACCCGTCTCGCCTACTCGCGCACATGGCACTATGTCGACGCCGGCGCCGATGAACGATCCCTCGGCCGCCTCGCCTCGTCGATCGCCCTCGTCTTGATGGGCAAGAACAAGCCTATCTACGACCCCTCAACAGACTGTGGTGACTATGTGGTGGTTGTGGGATGTCACGATCTCAAGACAACAGGAAAGAAGCGATTCCAGAAGAAGTACTACACGCACACGACTCGGCCCGGTAGCTTGAAGAGCATGACGATGGATCAGATGTTCGCCAAATGGGGTGGTGGTGAAGTCCTCCGCCGCGCTGTTAGGGGCATGCTGCCCAAGAACCGACTTAAGGATGCCCGCCTCGCTCGACTGAAGAGTAAGTGTTATGTGGTTGCTGTGCTTCCGCTCCTTGGATGGGTTACTTGATGGAGATATACACGGGTTCATCTTCGAAGAACATGGACCCTATCCATTCATCCAATCTACTTTATTCCATGCTTTGAATCCAGTCTAACCCAATCTCGCGCAGCTTTCGAAGGTGTCGCCCACCCCTACAAGGAGAACATCGTCAAGTTCGGCAACCAATCAGTGATCGGAAATCTGCCCGAAGTGCAGGAAGCATTCAAAGAAGCCGCCGATAAGCCAAGCGCATAAAGCATCCTTTTTCATCTCTCCTTCTTTTGTCATTTTTACAACACCGACCTAAACCGGGTCCGTGTCTGCCTGTATTCTATTCTCCTGCGATGTTATGATCCTACTGCAAAAGCGCATGGGTGTGGAGTCCATTTGGGATATTGCTTTTGATTATCTACTCCGTTGACTTGGCCTCGGACTTTTCAACTTTCGAGCCTGCGGTTCTTTTGAAATGTACTTATAGCACATACAATCACAATACCACGTACTATACAATGCTTCTCTATCTTGTTTATAGTGCTGTATAGGAAGAGGTGTACTAGATTAGATTGATTGGATTCAATATATAGGGAGTCTGATCCCAGAGGTATAGGAAATGGATATATGTACAAGAGAGAGAGATACAAACAAGCTAGCGCCCATGTCGGAGCTCGCCAACAATCCTCTAAAAAGCATTTACAGCTTAGCCTTTTGGCCCGCGCGACCAACGGTGCACTTGATGAGACCATTGGGGTTGGATTGGGGAGCGTACACCTCGGCATCCTTGCCGGTGTTCTTGATACCCTTGTGCCAGCTGAGATCTAAAAGCGCGAAGATTAGCCCAAATCCAAGGTTTATGGGGGAGAAGGTCAAACATACCAACTTCGAAGAAGTGAATATTAGGCAACGCATACTCAACAGTATCCAGCAGAGGTACAGCAGCAAGGATCTGCTCTCCCATCTTGTACATCGTAGCTTGGACGGAGGCACTGTTATCCTCAGCAAAGGTCTTGAGGGTAATCGCGCGAGCCGCCTCCCAAGCAGCATTGAACTTCTCAGAGTGTGTCTTAACATCAGCGAGGCCAGTGAAGCGGCGCCATTGCCAGTTCGCCGCGACATCGGTGCTGAGGAGACGGTCCCAAGTCTCCTTGAGGGTAGTGTATTCGTCGCGGACGAAACCCCAGAACTGGGAACCGGTGCTCTTCAGCACGGTCAGACCCTTGATAGAAGAGTTGATATCGATGCCCTTACCCTCAATAACGTCGACTTGAACGTTGCGAGTCTCGGAACCGGGCTTGATAAATGAGTGCGGGTGCGGCTTGCCGTCAATGTCCAGGCGCACCCAGCGGTGGGTCACGATATTGACGTGCGCCGCGTGGATGTGACTGTACTTCTCAATGAAGTGTGTGCCCAGGATTGAGCCGAACAGCTCCGGTGGAGTTACGGGGTTCTGCTTAGCTGTGATGAAAATGGTGTTCTTGATCGAGTCGGTTGCGACAACGACGCTGTTGTCGGCTTTGGTGTAACTGTGGAGACCTTCGGTTTAGCTTCAACTCTTTTTTTTTTGGAGCTGAGAAATGTCGCTGGACTTACGAGGTCTCAATATCGCCCTCCAGAAGGACACAGACGGTCATTTCTACGACAGTCTGGATACCGGTCTTCTCATCGCGGTGCACCTTGCACACGCGGACATTGTCCTTGCCATAGCGGGCGGCTGCCAATGCGCTCATCTTGAATTTTGAGTGATAACGTTGGAATATAGAAGAGAAGAGGTAGAGAATGCTGAAAGGTAAAAAATTGTATTATCCAGCAGCTTAAACGAGTATTTATTTGATGTGGAATGCAGTGAATTGGCTGATCTCAAGATCATCGGGCACCTCCGATGGCCGCAATGGCCGCGAGTGGCCGCTCCCCCAAATTCCGATCTTATCAGTTGGCCATTAGACAGCTCATTTTCTTTCTTTTTTTTCCCTTCCTGTATGGTCTGATGTTCTTCCATAAGGGCATTATCATCCTATCACCATCAAAAAGAAAGAAAGGAGGAACACAATCACATTTTCCCCAGACTTTCGGGCCATGAGCCGAGTGCAATACAGTGGAGATCATCTCACATTGCACGAATCCCGAATTTCCGACCTCCGAATCTGCAAACATCAACTGCAAACCCCTAGATTATTATATTTCAAACCCCGTACGCTCTGTACTACAGTGCCAATCAGCCCGGAGACCTCCACTGCGGACTCCCGGCGAGCTGCGAGCCATGAAAGATGTGGAGGTCCTGGCGATAAACACTCAGCGCTGACATGATATGCTCTGTGCTGACAACTGCCATAGTAGGCGTGCGCAGTGACCTCGTCGCTGGTGATACAATGCGGGGAGAAAGACGTCACGGTCTGTACGTTGACTCGTCTTGATGACGAGATATCATGGCTTTTTGGTTCTCCCTGGTTCATTTGTGTACTTTCTACAGAGGGTACTTCGGGGTTAAGGCTGTCCTACTTCGATCATCCACAGTATGTTATATCTATATCCTCCGTGGTGTATACAACCTGGGCAGGTTGCTCGCGCAAATCAGGTATCCATGAGGCCTATGGATCGCAGTATATCTTCCCGAACAACCCCCAACAAGGAACACAAACACCCCCAGGACTCTTATTTCGGTTTGAGAACTCCCGGATAACGCTGACATCTTCGCCGAGACTCGGTAATCGAAGAACCTCAATACCCACAGAGCACAGGAGAGTACCTACGTACCGCATAGGGGAAATGCGTGGCCTATGCATCCTGTCACGGCATGTGCAAACGTCAAACATACTGACCAATCTAGCGGTCAACGATGATTGCTATGATGGAATTGATTTGCCTCTATGTCGGTGACAATATTACCCGAGACTTATCATGTGCTCAGCCAAGCTGCCGACAACGCTGCTCCGGCGACCAAAGCAAGTTTCATCTTTAAGCAGGGAATAACCAAGATAGTTAACTATCTGCCAGTCTCTCTCTGTACATACCGAATCCCAAAATACCCGTCCAAATTGCAGCTGGGAACAATCCCCAAGACTCATGCCCCCAAAATGACAGTATGTAAGATGTATGTCAGATCCAGATAGCAGATTGGATTCTTTTTTTTTGGCCAAATAAATAATTCATAATCCACAGAGTGCTTCATTGAAACAAATGCCAAGCACGCCCGATCTCCGGCTTAGATTGCAATCGTCGAATCGGAGGGTGTGGTTGGTGCCAATGCGCAGAATCTGGGCAGTGGTGGTATGTCTGCAACGTCGATCTGACGAATCTTGTATGCAGTGCACACTTCCAAGCATTATCAATCCTGAATCATATCTCGCGATTGGATCAAGTGTCTATCAGTAAAAAGCGGGCGAAGGATATCCGATTCTCGGTCAAAGCTGGGCCGACGGGTTTCTTGGTTCTTCTTTGTTCAACAAAGAGTCTTCACTCGCCTGTTATGTGTCGTATTTATCAACCAAATTATTGGTTTGGTTTGACTTTCGGCTTTGACTGCATTTCCAATTAGTCGGACCTCATATTAGTCGGAGCTTATACTCGTCATTCGCATTAGCGAGGTACTTCTTTGTTCCCATCTCGCAAACAACCACTCGTTTTCTTCAGATAACAATGACTACGGGTGATCTATCGAACCTCAAGAGAGAGTCAGGGGGAAAGCGTGCTCCCTGGCTGTTGAAGGTTCGTTCCTCAACGGGGTTTATCATCGGTGCAGTCTGGATGTCCACCTTCACGGTATGTGAGAGCCTAGTTGCCTAGTCTTGTAAGTCCGCAACTGATCGAGACTCGATCGGAATAAGGAATTCCTCCTATATGCCATGGTAAGTAAAAGCTCACTCCCAGAATGTGATTTGGACATGGAATCAACGAACAACAGATAGTCCCCGTGATGCCAACAGCCCTCGTAACCCGAGCCGGAGTCAAATTTGAACACCGTACGTCATGCTCCTGCCCTTACTAACAGCTTTCCATCACAAATCATCGCATATTAACTTTTAGACAGGAGAATATTGGGTCAGTGTCCTTCTCATGTCCGAAGCAGGCACGGCTCTGTTGATGTGTCCCATATTCGGCTACCTGGTCGACCGCGGACGCACACGCCGACTGCCCTTCATCGGTTCTTTGATCGTATTAACTGGCTGCATGCTGGTCTTGCAGCTGGCGCATTCCATCGCTGCATTTGTTGCAGCTCGTGTACTCCAAGGCATCGCAGGCGCTTTAGTAGTGGTGGCGGCATTCGCTCTCATCGGCGACGCTGTGGACCAGGAGAATCTCGGTCAAACGATAGGGTATCTTGGCTCCGCCATTGCCTCGGGCTTCTTGCTAGGCCCGTTCCTCGGAGGCGTTGTGTACAACTCCGGTGGGTACAACGCTGTATTCTGGTTTGCGTATCCTATTCTCGCACTTGACATGGTTATGCGGTTGGTTTTGATCGAGAAGAAGGTCGCTGCTCAGTGGACTGGAGAATCAAATGGAGACATGGAATCGGTTCTGGAGACGGCGCAGCGTATTCCCTCTGTCGGTTCGCATGAACTGCAGGTCACCCAGAGAAGGAAGGGCCTCGTCATCTTCCGGATGCTCAAGCAGCGCCGAGTGTTGATCTCTTCGTGGGCACTTCTCGCCCAGGGACTCTTGCTTTCTGCTTTTGATGCGGTATGTGACAGACTCGACGTCTTCTAACATGAATACCTGGCTAATCACGTCAAGACCCTCCCCATCTTCGTCGAAACGACATTTGGCTGGAACGCCCTTGGCATGGGACTAATCTTCCTCCCCATGGCCGTCCCTGCCTTCTTTGAGCCGCTGTTCGGCGGCTTCACCGACAGGTTCGGTGCCCGGTTCGTAGCCTTCGGCTGTTTCGTTTCTCTCTCGCCCACCCTTATCTGTCTCCGGTTCGTTCATACCAAGTCGAATGAACAGATCGCTTTGTTAGTAGTATTGCTCTTCCTTACCGGGATATTCATCCACGCCTGCGCACCAGCTATGTACGTTGAGACGCAGCGCGCGCTCACGGCGATGGAACTCAAGAGCCCGGGAATACTCGGACCCAAGGGTGCTGTAGCGCAGGGGTTCGGACTGCAAAGCATGTGTCAATTTGCGGGGGTTTTCTTTGGACCGCTTTGGGGCGGGTTTGTCGAATATCGTTTCGGGTGGGGCGCGATGACGGGGACTTTGGGGGTCTTGGTAGCGCTCACTGCACTTCCGATGTTGTGGTTGGGAGAAAATGAGGAGGAAAGGGCTTTAATGAGTTGAATGAGGGTTACGCAGTTAGGCAGCACTTTTTTTTTTGTTTTGAAAGCAAGTATCAGTTCTAACTACTGCCCCGCATCATACATGTAGGTAGGTAGCTCACCTCGGGACTATACGTTGCACCTAGATGCGCGTCTTTTCTGAGGCGCTTTATCTGTGGTATACTTCTATACCCGACATATTTGGCATCTTTGTGTTTCATCCTCCATTATAGCTGCAATAGATGAACCCAGGGAACTATAATGATTAATCGACATCGTTTCCAAGGTTGTATCCCTCGATTTGTCAAGATATCCCTCGAGGCTGAGAAGTGAGATGCGGCATTTGATTCTATACAAGTTTTAAGAACAGATGGCCAATGAATTTACACAATGTTGGCTTTATTTAGATCTAGGGACCTTTGAACCAATTCCTCTAAGCTCAGCAATGAAATTCAAAAAGGGTTAGATCCATACAAAATGCCCCACTATGATGTTAAGCTTATCGCCTGGACTATCCCAATACGGCAGTTCAATTGTTCTCGTCCTGTTAACTTGTTTAGGCTCATCTTTGACATTTATCTCTCTATCTCCTCATATTGACCACATTGGGATCCTCCCTTCAGCATAAATACCCCCCCAACCTGCCCTGGGCATTGTCTCTCATACCACTTCTTCACTTCATCCAACAACTAAGAAAAGCATCTATCACTGTCAGTATATCAGTCTATCAACCCCATCACATCCTGTACCACACACATGTGATCTAACCCATCCAGATCTCCATAGCCAGACCTCACATACCAGTCACCTACCGACCAACCCACCAAACAACAACCATGCCACCAACCAACAAAACCTGGCATATCCAGCACCGCGCCCTGGCGCAGCAAGCAGACAAAACAAAGAAATACATCTGCCCAGCAGAAACAAGCCCCCACCTAGCAACATTGCTAAGCTTCCCTTCCCAACGCTCAACCCTACCGGAACTGCACGCCGCAACAAGCAATGAGATAATATCTCTCGCAACAACAATCGCAGCCTTTGAACCCGTCCGTCTCCACACCCGACCAGAGGACATCCCACAAGCCAAAGCCCTACTCGACAGCCAAACCACCACCCTCCGACCCGAGCACCGCTCCAACATAACCCTCATCCCAGCACCAACAAACCACTGCTGGATCCGCGACACAGGCCCAGTGTACATCCGCAGCGCGGACGCAGCAGATAAAACCCGCTACGCAATCGACTTCCGTTTCTGCGAATGGGGCCACAAAACAACAGAACGCATCTACGGCGCCAGCGTCTCAGCAGCAGCAGCAAAGGCGCTGGAAACATCCCCGCAGTACGCGGAATGGCCAGTCATGGACGACGAAGCCATGCGCGAGAACACGGCTTTCGCTAGCGTTGTTCTGGATCTCGAGAATGCGAACGCGGATGCCGTGGCTGATGTCGTTGTGCGCGTACAGACTGATATCCGGCTTGAGGGTGGTGGTATTGAAATTGACGGCGAGGGGACGTTTATGGCGACGGAGAGTAGTATTATTGGGGATGCGCGCAATGCTGGACTCAGCAAGGACGAGATCGAGGCTGAGCTTGGTCGGTTGCTGGGTGTTAGTACTTTCATCTGGTTTCCTGGTCGGGTTGGGCTTGATGTTACCGATGTGCATGTTGATGCTGAGGCGAGGTTTGTGAGGCCCGGGGTTGTTGTTGTTTGTCGTCCGCATGAGAAGGCGGAGAAGGTGCATTGGGAGATCTATGAGGAGATTCGGGAGGTCTTGGGAAGATCTACTGATGCGCGTGGGCGACGCTTTGAGGTTCATGATGTTGTTGAGCCGGATCCGACCTCCATCAAGGGAGATCTTGCTGGAGAGGAAGACGCGCCGGCGGCTTCGTATGTTAACTTCTACTTCGTTAACGGTGGGCTGGTTATGCCGGCGTTTGGGGATGTTGAGGCCGACGCGAAGGCTTTTGAGTTGCTGAAGAGTCTGGTTCCTGAGAGGGAGGTTCGTCAGGTGAAGGTTAATGCCTTGCCCAGGACTGGAGGTGTGCTACATTGTGTTACACAGCAGGTGCTGTGAGGGGACTACATGTAGCTAGCTGCTCAAGTGGGCATACCAAATCTCATCTTTTACTCAACAGGGGTCAATAACTTATCGTGCATATGCATGTAGTCTATAGGAAGATGCCGATCCAAAGTAGCAATATTCAATCATGTGATATTGATGATAGTGATGTTGACATCGAAAAGGCATGTTTTTGACCATCAACCTGCAAGTGTCGAAGAGAGACAGAACGAAAAAAGAGAGAGGAGAGAGGAGAGAGAAAATCCAAACGAGAGAATAAACAGACCCCCCATTCCCACGCAGATCGTAAGTCATATAGAATAGTGTGTAAGATGCATGTCTTTTTTGGGGCTTCTTTTGTACCAGCAAAATCACCAGCAAGAACCTGATATCATTCCCCAAATCCAGATTCCAGACCTAGACGGATACCAGAGAACGAAGGGAAGAAACGAAAAAAGGGGAAGAAAGAGAAGAACACCATCCCAGGACGCCCAGTAATGCCGCGCCACATAACAGACCGATAGAACGGGGGCGAGAAAAGGCAAAAGAAAAAGGAAATACACATAAAGCTCGTGGTTGAGGAGGGGAAGAGAACCATCCGATCGATTATCCGATTGCATTTCCAATGGTAGCCACGGGCATCCGAGCCCGAGCCCGAGTCCAAGCCAGAGCCAGTCAACCCAGAACAGCATCAAGACCAGACCGAAAACCAAACCCCAAATCCCAAACCTCATAAAACCCTCTCTCCCAAGATCCCGTTCCCCACATCTTACATCTCAAAGACTCAACTGATCAATACTCCCCACCCGCCCACTCCCGCCAAGCCTTCCCCCACCCTTCGTAACCATCCCGAGCCGATAAAAGCGCTCTTCACCAGCCGGTGTCCTTCCACCAATATACCACTTCTCCGGACCGATGGCATCGCGGAACCCGCCCGAGCCACTGGAAGAGTCACTCCCGCGGCGCTGGCGATCTGCAGTGTGGTTGATCGGGATGGGTGTTGAAGTGGATGATGGTGGTGTAGAAGGGAGAGATGGTTGATCGTGGTGGTAGTGGTGTGAAGGTGCTGGACTTGGGCCCTGGACTGGACCGGTGGGTGCTGTAGTTGCCGAGGTTGTGGGAGAGGATGTGTGGGTGTGGTGGTTATGGTGGTTGTGGTTGTGATTGTGGTGAGTGTGGTGGGCCCCGGCGGATGCGGATGATGATGCTGAAGCGCCTTGAGCGGAGTTCGCTGCTTTTGTGGCGATGGTGCGGGCGCTCTGGGAGATTTGGGCGGAGGAGATGGTTGAGGTTGTGGTGCTGACTTGCTGGGTGGGTTTGTAGGTTGACTGGGCGCGGAAGGCGGCCAGGAAGTTGGAGAGGAATGGACGGTTGTTCGACATTGTGAGACACAGATGATTCACCTGTATAGAGAGAGAATAGAGGTTGTCATGTAGAACTTGAGGAGAATGGAAGTTATGAGTCGATTTCGAGAGTTCCCGATGCCCCAGGCGCTCCAATCACGGGCGGTGGATTATGGCCATGACGTTACATAGGAAGTTCCCGGAGTTGTCTTTATATCCATTTTCTCCATTTTCTCCATTTCTCCGCGACTCTATTACATCGGTCTACTACATACAGTGTACATATAAATCAGCTGATACAAGGGGTGATCTTCTTCCCCAGGGGTTCCCTAGACCCTCCCAATATCACTTGCAGGTATCAAATGGATCATAAGTCTATTTCTAGCTGCTTTTCTAGTAAACCCCAAGAATAGACCAAACACCCTAAATCACACCTCAAGAAATTCCCAAAGCACACATATGTCCTGCCATGCCGACTTTACACGAGAGAAGAGGCCATGCGATGCAGAAGAAAAAAAACGAGAAAAGATAAAAGCACATGGTAAAAAAAAAATTTGAACTGCAAGAAAGAAAGAAACGTGGCAATTCGACAACAACCATCCCATAAAAGATAATGTAAAAAAAAAGCTTTTCTTCTTTCTGATGTCGAACACTCGCGCAAAAGATGAACACATGCCCATGTCTATGTTGTGGACGCCGAACAAACCACCCACCATACCATCTGCCCCTCTCAGCGGGGGTTCAAGATAAAATATAACCAGACTCGCAAACCACTTGGGTAAGAATGCACACCCACACCGGATGGGGATCAGAATATAAAAGAAAAAGATAGATCAAAGGACAAACGATACTAAAACAAAACCGGGAACGGTGGGACGCTAGGAGCACGAAACACCGCAAGCTGAAAGCCGAAAGTGAACGGATCAAAGGACTATCGTAGACGGATTTGTTGAGACATCGTGACCAGTGGATTTGTACCAGCAGAGAAGCCAGGAACGAAGGCCTAGAAACAATAGAAGAGAGGGTGGAGAGCAATAGTCCTACCCACAGCGTGAAGAAGGGAAGAAACCTGATATGGTTTGTTGCTTCGTCAAAAACGCTTTTTCAATCTCATGCCTCAAGTCATCATCTTGCTTTCCGATCGAATTCACCGTCTACTGTCTCGCGGGCTGCACGGTACCTGGCATATTATTGTTAGCAACAAAGTCCATATAATAATGGACAGGGCAGAAAAGATAAAAACTAACCATCTCCGCTCAGCGTAGTCGAAGCAAGGTACAGTCCGTTCATACCGCTCTCGGGACCGGTCGAGGCGGGGTAGAACTTGCGGTCGTGGTCGACGGGAGCGTGGATCGGCTCCTGGCCCGCGGCCATGGAGTGGGGGAAAACGGGGTTAATGTACCCATCGGAAGAACCGTGCTGAAACATCGAATTCCAGTCAACACCCGGGTGATGTGAATGGGGACCGGGCATGACCGGTTTGTGGTCATGATAGACCGGGGGCTTTACCTGTTCAAGGGGACGATCAACCGTCAGCTGCTGGCCATGGGCATCGACACCAGGCTGCATGAGATACGGATTCTGCTTGGGTCCAGCCATCCACGAGGCTCTCGCGTGCGCCTGGCCAGCGGAGAACGCGTCGTCACCGGGACCACGGTTCATGCCGTTGACAGACTGCATCGTGAAGCCTAGCGGCTGCTGCTCCGTGTAGCCAGGACGGCCTGTAGCCATTCCATTGCCATTCACGGCCCCATCGAATTGCGTACCCATAACGCCATTGGAGTGGGGGACGGGATTACTGACTTCATCCTGGAGCGGCTTGGGAGGATTGGCCGCGGCAGCCGCAGCTGCTTGTTGCTGAGACCGCTTCAGATGGGCCTGAGGGTGGGACAAGTGGGTCGCACCGGTCGGGTTACCCCGTCGGATTGAGCACTTTTGGAAGTGACGCTTCAAGATATCACTGCGGGAGAACGTGTCCTTGCATAGAACACACATGTAGGGGCGGTCACCGGTGTCTATATCAATCAGAGAAAAAAAATTACACGGTTAGTAAATCTCGATCATTTTGGGGAAATTTATTTTTTCCTTTCGATTTGGTTTCCAAAAAAAAAAACTCACGTCTCAACAGATGGCGCTTGAGGTGCTTGGCGTGGAGATAAGTCTTGTTACAGTGCGGGCAGGGGAATTTTCCATCCGCGTCCTTAGCAGGAATAGTCGTGCTCTTAGCTGTACCGTTGACACCGTTGGTAACTGGAGTCGCGCGGCCCGGGACACTCGGCAGAATGCCACGGCGGCCCTGAGAGCCCACGACCTGCGTCCGCGGCGGTTCCTTGGCGTAAGGGGAGCCGTTCGCACCATTCACATCAGGAGTCATACCCCAACCCTTGCCATCAGAGTAACTAAAGGCACCGGAGGGAAGACCATTGAAATCCGGGCGACGGTCACGTGGGGGTGCCGGGGCAATCGGCTGAGGGTAGCTCTGAGCGGAGGATGCGGGCGGAAGGACGCTCGGAGGTGGGGGGTACTGCTGATGCGCCTGTGTTTGAGGGTTAGGAAGATTCAACATAGACGATGGCGGAAGGCTACCGACAGTCGTGTGCGGCATCATAGGGGCCTGAGAAGCCCCGTAGACATCGTGAGTTGACGGAGGGTACCGCGACAAGTCCGGACGGTACGGCTGGCCCATGTAGTGGTGAGGCGCGGGCGACTGAGGATGATGAGGCTGCAATGGAGGCAGAGTATGCGGCTGCGAAACCGGATACTGCGGCTGCATCGAGTATTGTGGCATGTGCATGCTCGAGATGGGAGTCGAAGACATGGGCGTGGAGCCTGGAGGCAGACTGGTGGATGGAGGACGGGAAGGGTGAGATCTGGGATCCATTGCGGACAGAGGAGAGATCGTGGTAGGAAGGAAAGAAAGAAGTTGTTCACGGTAACTCAATCATCAAACCTGCACTCTGGATAAATTTTTTTTCTTTGAAGCGAAGGAAGCTCCTTGTTTGAAAATTTTCCTGCGAACAGAGAGAGAGAGAGAGAGAGAGAGAGAAGAGGCAAACGGTCACAGGGTCTCACGGGATTCACGGGTTCACACAAGTTGACTCCACACGCACGAGAGAGAGAGAAAGAAAGAGATGCTTAATTGAAGAAGATTCCCCACGGTCACCCACCAGAAGAAAAAATAGGATGGTGATTTATCCGCACGTTGTCACCGTCGATGGTTCTGTATCCACCGAAGAAGCGGGCGTGCAAGTGGGTCTCTCGCAGCAAAAAACAACTAGTCCGAGATCTGCTTCGCGTCAAGATAATCCTTGAGATCGAGGAATTGACTCGGAAATAAGCCAATAGAATAAGAATATCTTGATGAATTGAAGAATTGAAGTGCAGGGAATTGAGGTTTGAGGATTTGGGAATTGGGGGAAATTGGGGAGAAGAAGAAGAAATGGGGGATAAGTTTCTTGGTAAAGACGAAAAGGAAAATTCTAAGGAAGACCGGGTCGAAATAAAAAAAAAAGAGAAAAAAGACCAAAAAGACAGAAAAGACGAGAAAAGACGAAAAAAGACGATCGTTCCTCGGGGAGGCAAGAGGCGAGGGAAGAGAAAAAAAAATTCGAAAAAAAAAATAGACACGTAATTACAGTATTTTCAATTAAAAGTTACCAATTTTACACGGCCGTCTTCCGAACTATGGCCGATAGCGGTAGTGTAGACGTATTAGGATTGTTGGGATTTATTGGGATTTCTAGATTTCTCATTTATCATTAATTAGATTTAGATTTAGATTTTGATTCAGGTTGACAAAGAATAGTGGGAAAAGAAAAAGGAGAACATAAGTGTTTACTAAACACATAGAACACGTACTAAATAGAACACATAGTCAAATCTCAATTTCTCTCCCTACGAGTCCGGACATGATGACGCACTTGCAAGGTATATCCCACCTAGGCATCCGTGGACGGATGATAATAAAGTCCCGAAACCATATGCTGGACTCAAGATATGATGTCCTCCATATAACAATTTTATATCATATGCAATCTGATGATTTCCCCGAAGATATATCAGGAACTCCGTAGAACACCTTATATTACAATCAGGGCCCGATTCTTATATGTCTCCGATCGCGGCGATTACGCAAATAACCATTGGGCACAAGTGACTCCTGAAACTATCGACGATGTCGTTGTCTATCTGATGTTGGAGTAGATCTTATTTATTGGAGATGGAGCCATCTCCCCGAGTGTGGATTATGGGTGACCCTGGCTATTCTTTGTTTGGGCTCCGCAGTGGCTGACAGGCCCCGCAAGTGACATCTTATATGTATTCACCCCATTCCCTTACAGAGTACTTTATACGAAGCTTTGAACCACTATACAATATAGAATACTATGTTGTATGTAGATAACTAGATAAGATCGCAACCTACGTAAGTCTCCCACTATGCACTGATCTCTTCAAGCACGTCATCCACGGGAGGCCCGAGGGAAGATGAGCTCTATTGAGCTCAATACAAGACCTCATCATGCATCCTTAACCAGCTCAGCCTGCAGGCTGGATTTGGCTCCTGCATGCAGCCCGGATGTATATGGTACATCTCCAGAAGAGGGGACATGCGTTCTTAGGCCCTCTAGTTGCGAGGACTGGGATTGTCCGACCGAAGGCTTCTGTAACGGTTATGCGCTGTTGCCCTGCATACTTTAGTGGATGCGCCGTAACCGCCTGCTGTTCCGCACTTAGCTTCATACAATATAGACTCGAAGTGAAACACGACATGAACTAGACCATAAAAAGAAAACTAAAACGCATTGGGTTATCTATGGTATAAGTCTAATTGACTCACTGGGACACTAATACTATTGCTGCCTAGGTGCTCAATAATATAGGGCAATGGAGGAGTAACTACGGAGTAACTAGTACTCCGTACATATGTACTCCGTACGGGAAGCACGGAGTACTCCTTTGTTTCTCCTAGGTTCAGCCACACAGGAATGCTCCAGACGAAATTGGCATTCAGGAGGTTCCCCTTATTGGACGTAGCTACTTCCATGGTCTGACATAGGCTGCAGCTCGCGTACTTTTGCAATGCAGATGGATTTCTTATTCTATTATTAAGCCGAGATCTCGCCCGAGTAACATGACCTAAAGTTTCAGATCCTGCGCGCCATTCGCCATTCGAGTCCGTGTGACTACGTGGTTCATCTGAAATTGGACCTCGGGATATAACTCAACATATTATTATTTCGATAAACTCTACCAAAAACCATTAAACTATAACTTTGAACCTACAAACATACCTTCGTACATTGTACATTGTACTCCGTATTCCGTATATTTAGCGGAGATGATCTGTATTCCGGACCCAACATCCCTGCCCCTCCTTCTCCACCCCTTCGCAAGAGCTTCTCCCGCTTCGATTGTGGACCTGGAAGGCTTCGACCAGGGTTCTGCAGAAATATTGAAATGAGCAGCTGATCTAAACTTCCAGCACGCTATAATATATATTATATTGAGTTATTCTCCTTATTTTACTATCCCATTATTACTCGAAGATTCCGCCAAGGGGCGAGAATGAATCCAAGCTACGACGTAAAAGGAAGTTCGCTTGACCTTCTCACTTTGTTTCACCTCGGTATGTGTATGTGGGTGTACGACAGGTAAGCCACTGGAATATCATATCGTGTACAGTGTACCAGCGTGTGCCTAATATGCTGCATACGTTGTATTCCCGTATGTCTCTTTATCCTGCCTAAAAGAATTTCTACAACCTCGGGGAGGAAATTAGTTCTTGGTGGCTTGGCAACTATTAAACACGGTGTATTGAAGCGGCAGGTGGCTGTCTCTACTTTTCCAAAAAAAAAACAATCGGCATCAGTGCCGGGAGTTAACGGACTCCACTCCACTCCCCGAAACGGGTTCGCAAAGTACGGTGAGGCTTTTCCCGAGTCTTTAAATTTCGAATCTGATCAGGGGCTGCCAATTGATTTGTTACTAATATTTTCCTATTTTGTCACTGTTGTTGTTTTTGTATTAGACTAGTTTGTACGGAGTACGAACAAGCCTAGGATCGTCACTTTCTGTTTTCCATAAAGAGCTTTGTCGTATTCAAGTTATATAACAAACCCACTGCCGATAGAAATGGGGCCGCCAATAGGGCTAAATTTCCCGGATGCTTAAGAGGTTGGCATCAGTATCAACCGGGATAGGAGAGAATAGCGCGCGCAAGATGTAGATCCCGCCCCAGTCCCCATCGCTGCCGAATAGTATATCACGTGGTGCGATATATGTATGAACTCTACTCCGTATGTTGTAACGTATGTATAAAAACAGGAGAGCCATTATTTTGACGGAAAATATATCCAAAAAAAAGAAACTAAGAACGACCACGTCGACGTGTCTACACGATCTATACAACGCACATCCGATAACGCTTCCAACATCCGATACACACAAAAAGAACAGGCTTGTTCTCGGCATAGGCCGGAAACACCACTGAAGCCAAGTCCGGATCACCGAGTTTCAGGAATCCATGCAGCCAATCAGGGATGATTACCCGCTTTAGCGGACGAGAGGATCGTGTCGCCACCGACCTCATAGGCTACCAATGTCTGTAGTCGAATCCTAGATGGGAGTAGCGTGTTTTTTCATACAAGGTCCTCGGAGGGGGATCTGACCTGCATTATTTTATTCCTTAATCGGTTATAGACGGACGTATTGAGATTTAGTATTTGGAGACAAATGATTTGAAGGTTTGATGTTGACTTTGGAATTGACTTTTGAGTTGTCGATATCCAAATAGTGGTTACAGTCCCAATTTTCCAATTCTCCATCGTTCTCCATTTTCCCATGTGTTCTGTGGAGCGGAATCCATTCTGTGCAACATGGGGGGTTATGGGGTGGCTCACATTGAGCGTTGACAGTTCAGGAACGAATTCGCTATTTCTTCAATGTTCCATGTAATTGCCCTACCCTGGCTTTGGAATCAACGTGTACCAGTGAATTTCTTCCCGGCCGCGTCACGGGTTTCGGATATAATTCGATATTAGGATGGCTACGCATACAACATATATGATTCGCCTCCTATTAATATCTGATACTTCGACCTCGCTACCATATATTCTAGTCAAGTAATAAAAAGTAAGATTTTGAAGGCGAGTTTCATATGAGCCTTGGATGCTTCGATCCATCAGACCATGGTCGGGCCGAACCATCTGTTTGCAGTGTAACCTTGAGGAATGCTTGGACAAACCATTTGACTAGAACTTGCATAAATTGAACTAAATGAACTAATATGCAGCCCTTTGGACCGAAGCATTGATATTAAATCCCAAATATTACAAAGCCAGAAAGAAAAAAGAAAGGAAAAAAAAAACCAAAAAGAAATAGAAAAAGACCAGTTCTCAATTGAAAAAAGGCAAAACGGGCCCAATTTGGAAATTGTAATACAATACGGGCGGTAGACTCGGCTCACCCCCGACCCCAAAACAGCCACTTGCCCGCTTTCTTTTTCTCCAATAAATTCAAATAATCCCAATAATCTTAATAATCACAATAATCCATGGTTCAGACCGCCAGATCTGTCAAAGAACCAAAAAAGGGAAAAAAGGGAAACTTCAAACGGTCCACTCAAATCCAGGAACCTCAAGAAAATCCATGGGACTCGGATCCTTCATTGGATTCGTCATGACGTAGAGTCGCCGATCCCCGACTGTTCCTGGGCTCTTCTCTCTCACACATAGCCCCTGACAGTGACGATCGGGACTGCGTGCAATCAGCCCGGACGGGAGCGGGTGGACAAGAGGGGCTGTACTCCGGCTGTACAACAAGGGACCCCTCAACACGTTTTTTTGGGGTTACTTTTTCGCATTCTTGTCCCGGTTCTTGTGGTTGGAGGCGCTTTAGGTTTTTTTATTTTCTCCTTGGATTCTCCGAGGTTTTTTCTTTGACTTTGGAGAAAATGATACATGATAATATGCTCTCGAAAATTGCTTACTATTAAGCACTATAGAAGTTTGTATGTGGAAATATATCTCCCGGTAATGATTGATATGGTATTCTGTGTGTTGTAGTATACAAGTGGGACCCCCTATTGTTAGCTGATGGTTCCTCGTGTTAAGGGGGTGTGGGTTGCCCCCCTCATCTGGAGTCAGATTAAGCATATCTCTGTTCCAACCCTTTTTTTTTGTTTTTCTCCGTTGCATCCATGTTCAGTGTCCACCACCGCCGGTGGGGTCCCAGGGATGGTGGAGCTTACAGGATTCTTCCCGGGGATCCCAGCGCAAAGCACGTTGTACAAGGTACTTAGCCGTTGGGGAGGGAAGGTGGTTGCTTGGTTTCCGTACTTTGGGGATTGAGTTGGGTTTTAAATAGCTGTCTTCGTGTCTGGGCATTGGCATTGATTGGTTTGTTTGGTGCTTTCTTAGAAGGCCAAGTGGTGTAGAATCTCCCTTCACGGGGAGGTCCCGTATACAAAGTACAACCAAGAGAGGATCAGCAATTTAAATGGTTATCCTGCAGTATATATATTTTGTGCATACGCTCTTGCTTTTTCTTTGAATACGAATGCCCATAAATCTCTGTGGTGGAATATGACGTGCTCTACTGCGTATACGACAAACCCTAATGCATTTGTATATATCCAAAAGAGCCAATTATTCTTCAACCCCCCTAATAGAATACGTAGAGGAGATAAAATCTGATTCGTTTTCATCCCCAGCAGAATGTCATACGACTTTCATACAGTCAACCTTATCTCAGCCATATGGAACTGGTGGAGCAGTGGATTTGCTCCATACTCTCCGGCATATCACATAGCCTAAATCAGACCAGGAGGGGCTCTGGGGCAGGCTCCATATGACGCTGCCAGATCGATCCATATTTATGGAGCCAGATCTATGTTGTACTTTCTGACATGCAGGTGGCGAATGCTTACATTCTTCTAGGTGGATTCATCTCCGGCCATTACTACTGTTTACGAATAAAGGTCGCTGCATCAAGATGGAGATATTCTGTTCTCACATACATTGAATCCAGAGTTCCAGGGCTCTTTCATTGATAGTATCTGGTGTCTGTCAGCTTCTACTAGAAGATTGAAGGTATCAAACAAAGGAGTACAAAAATAATACCTTGAAAATGTAATAACGTGCGACAGGCCTCCAAAAAGTGTCTGACCCGTTGTATAATATTAAGTTATGTAGTACCAACGCAAATATCAAATCTTAAATCCCAGACTAATACAATGACTTCTCCACAACCTTGGAGATCTAGATAGGATTATCTGGGTCATCCGTCTTGGACAAGGCAGTCGTCTCAGTCTCTCGTGGCTCAGGCTCAATTCCCTCACTAACAACCGGCTCCTGCTCAATCGCATGAATAGCATGCTCGACATTGACCACAGGACCTTTAAACCAGCGATGAGCATCAACAAACCACCAAATCGTAACTGCCACCATCGGCGCACCCCAAACAAGGCAAGTCCAATTCATCTGATCGGGCGTCAAGTTTTTACCAGTGACACTAGGCAAACACAAAATCGGGACCATAAAAAGCACAAACACAACGCCAACGCCACCAATAAACGGACCAAAAGGACCCAGATGCCAGGGGCCCCTGCGGAACCGATTACCGACAAAGAACACCCGAATAGTGATAGGAATCGCAAAAGCAAAGAACTGCGCAATAGCGCCAATAGAGAACAAAGCGCCGATCGCCACCTCCCCAGCCAGAATAAGAAGACACATCAAGATGCCGAGGATGGCGTTCAACACAACCGCATTAATGGGCGTCTGCGTGTACGGATGCACCTGCTTCCAGTAATCCGAGAACGGAAAACAGTCGTCACGAGCATAGGCATACGTAACCCGCGACGCGGCAACCATACACCCCTGACCCATCGAAAACCCACAGATAATCGTCAAAGCCAAGATAGCCATAGCCGACTTCTGCGGCATGACCTGCAGCAAATACGACGCCCAGGGCTGTCCCAGATCGGAATCGATGACGGCCTCGATATCCAGCACTGTGTATGCAACAACCAGTTGTAAAAACCAGCCCATTAGCCCGCCCACGCCGGAAGTGAGCACGATTGCGCGTGGCGAGGCGATGTTCGCGTTCGAGCACTCCTCGCTCAAATGGAATGGCGAGTCGTAGCCGGACATGGTCCAGATCACGCCGACGAAAGTCATGAGGACGGCGACGCCGTCGGGGAAGTCCGTTAGGTTTGTTATGTCGCCCCAGACTTGTTTGGAGGGTGTGAATTTCGGGCTGTTTTTTGTCCCGGCGGGGATCATGATGAGGACTGCGATCAGTGCCATGAAGTTGAATGTTGAGCCCCATGAGTTGAACTGCGCTACGCGCTTCGTGGGCATGCTGCTGATTCCGGCGTGTAGGATCATTATGAGAGTTGTTAGCAGGAAAGTCTGCCATGTTGTCGGGGTGTAAGATGGGTTGTAGACTGAGACTGCTGCGAGGATCATTGCGCTGAGCGAGTAATTGACTGATGGCGCTGCGGTTATCTGTCCGATCCAGTTGGACCAGCCGGTGATCCAGGCGGCGAAGGGTCCGTAGCCCGGGGGTGCGAGGACTGCTGCGGCGTAGTATAGTCCGCCGCTGTGTAATAAATTAGCCTTGAACAATAACTTGTTGGATGTGGTATCGGGCAGTGTGTCATACCTAGTCGGCATCGCCGAACATAGCTCTGCCATCGACATTGCAATGCACTGGATGAATATCATCGCAATGATCCAGCCCCAGACCATACCCGCTGTTCCGGCATATCCCATTCCTTTGATCCAATCAATGTCAGCTATACCCTCCACCCAATTGTACAAGCATGGATCTTTGAGTACTCACCATAGTATAGAGTACTCGCAAACGACGGTAGCAATCCCAGAACAGCAAAGCTGACGCAGAACGTCGTCCATAGCGAGAACTCGCGCTTGAACTCTTGCTTGTAACCCAGCGCCGTGATCACTCTCTCATCAGCATCCATATCATGATCTGTATAGGGCACATCGCCATCCGGGAGCACAGAAGTGACTTGAGCGTTGTTGGCCTCATGGTGTCCTTTGGAGATGTCCGAAACGAGAGTTGTGGTCTCCATGCTCGCGCCCATGGCCAAGATCAACAGGTGAGCCGCTATTAATTTGCGATGTATATATCAACGAAATAAAATGACAACCAAACAAGGGATGAACAAGGATGTCTTCACCTTGAAGCAAGGGCCAAGGGAAATCGGAGTATAATAAAATAACCAAGATTATAAGTTATAAAGCAAGTTGACAGGGGGGGAGCATGATGTTATCTATGCATAGCACAGGGGATTTTGCCTTTCGCCCCGCGCACTGGCGATCGCAAGAACCAACGAGACATGGGGTTCTAAACGAGTCGGAATAAAGCCAGACCAAAGTTGGAAGAATAGATATCGGATATCGGACGACTCGACATCATTGCGCAACGAAGACCGGTGAGGGGGAACGCCTCATGGAAGCTGGGCTCTCTCTCTCTCCGCAATGCACTCCCTACAAGGAGGCGCGATAAGAGTAAATGACCATGGCTGTTGATAAACCAAAAAGAATATATTGAACCACAGGATAAAGAGATACCTTATTGAAGTATGCAAATTGTTTTACTCCGCAAGCTTGTGATTTGTAGAGACGGAAGATGTCACCGCTCATTGGAGGCATAGGGCCTCGGCGATCGGTGCCACGAGCTTGGTTGAGAGAAATCTAGTCCCATTAGGGAAGCTCTAGGCGTTTTCAAGGGACTTCTGCCGTGAGAGAAAGTTAGGTGCAGGTGATGTGGTTATCCTCGTGATAACAGAGATAAGGGTTCGACTCGTGTCTTCTTGAAACCCCCAGACCTGCCATTATCAGTTGCTTGTTATCTAAGGCTGTACCTGCCTTGTTGGGAAAAGAGACTTTGGATTGAATGCAGAACCTCTGTTTCCAAGGTTGTTCCATGTATGTGCGACTATATATACCAGCTGTTCACCGGCACGTGAAAATGCTACTTTTTTTTTATTATTAATGCCACTATATATGCATAATTTAATCTATTGTTTCCATTTTCCATACAAATCAAAGCCCTGGAGTCATGGGATATGTTTAGTAGTCCATTAAATCAGAAGCCCTAATCCCAATTTGAATATACCGAGCAGAGTTATATTTTCCATGCATGTTCTACGATAGATATCAACTGAACACATGATAAAATGACCGTTACCATGAATGGATCTTTGCTGCCAGTATATTGGACTAGGCCGATATTAGCAGCGTGAAAAAAGGCGCGTATAAAAGGATTATTACTCACAAAAGTATGTAGCGTAAGTGTTAACTAAACACGGACAAGCCGACAGTTAACTAGATGATAGATCGCTCCTGCTGGTATGTACAAATACATACGTAGTTCCCTACTTCGGAATATATAGGTATAATAGTTTACTATCCAAGAGCGTAGAGTAGAATAATACTACACAGTAACTGTCAGCTATCTCGCAATTATCGAAGCTTACCGAAATGATACCTCATCTCCGAACCCGAAAGCGGAAGCGGATAGCATCCCCCGCATCCCTCCCACCACTCTCAGAAACGCCGTCTTTGAGCTCCGTATCAGCGTCAGCTTCTGTATCAGCAGATGAACCCCTCACCCCACTCGATAACCCAAGAACCGCTCTGCTACCATTTTTCGAGTTAGTTGAAGACCAAATGTCACTCGCCAGCACAGATAGAGAACACCCGAGACGTGAAGGCCAGAACGAGGAGTGGCAGGGAAATTTTGATAGTGACTATGATGAGGGTGATGCCGTCCTGGCTCGTGGGTGGCCGCGGAACCACCACAACCTAGCCAAGCATGGATTCCGCCCTGTGTGGACATCGCAAGATGGATACCCCGAAGATGAGATACCGGAGGACATTAAATCTTGGCTTGACGAAAATGGCGAGCGGAGTAAGCTTTTTCCCGCCCTATTTATTCATTTCTAGAGAGCTCAACAGCTAACCTTATCGGTGACAATAGAAACTGCTGATATCATTGGACCCCTACGTAGTCTAGCCTGGCTAGCTGGTCTGGACGAACTTGTGGAGGCTATTGATCATCCCGCGTACGTTATTGAGGATGACATAGAAGTAATTCCTTTTGGCACTGGTCTATTGTGGCCACTGGATCGACGAGTCGAAGAAGGGACTGTACCGCCCGCTATCTGGGCCAAGGCCTCGGGAAACAATCCCCCGGCCTCATATATCGCAACAACAGTTCCTACCGACGTGCCGACATCTATCAAAGGGACTCTTGAAACCCACGACCTCCGAGGCCTCTACCCAGCCTCTCGAACCAAAGAATCACACAAAGTCAAATGCGTTAAAGTGCGGTTCGATAAGAACCTTCAACGACTAGAAACGAGTATTAGGAAGCTCGTTGGTGCCCCACTTGAGGCGGAAAATCTTTGGTTTCGGGGGCTATCCTTAAGGGCATTGGAGTCAACATTGGCCTTTTTTATTCCTGAAAGGAGCAGCAACAATGCCGACAATGAATTTGGCCCGGGTTTCTACACAGCGGATTCCCTAGACTATGCACTGGAATATGTGCGGATTGGAGGCGCAATAATGGTCTTTCAAGACCCAGATCTACACAGTAATACTGTTTGGGAGCCAAGTTTGGAGGCTTGGAATGCCTGGGTGGCCAGATGGATGCATCTCCCACTGGAGATTGCACAAGAGCCAATTCCAGCAGAGTACAGTACCGCGGACTTTATCAAGGGCGCAATTTCTCGCCGTCGGGGGGGACGTGGGGTCCCTCTCCAATCAGAAAATAACCAGTTGGTGGCTTGTAGCTACAAAGCATGTAAGGCTTTATCTGATTCGCTTGAGTTAATCATTTTCATTGACCGGACCTAGAGGGGTTCGTTGGGTTGGGTGGTTTTTTGTATATGAGGTGGTTGTTGCCGATGTGGCTAAGGCAGTTTGTGTGACAAGTTTTGAAGCTCACCATGGTATCGGAGTTGAGCATCGGGGCACACTATACCCAGAGTGGATTATATTATCAGTTGGCAGCATCGCTTCTATCCTTATTTTCTATGGTACTCTATTATCCTATTAAGAAAACGTGCTATAACTTCAAGGTGTAAAAAGGATCTAAAGGTTCTACCCATTAAACGATCCATATTTAGGACAAAGGGTTCTTCAATTTTCCAACTAAGAGCGGCTTCAGCTTTAAAGATCTGGATATAAAAGTAGACTTTTCTTATGATCCCGGGCTATATCTATGATATTAGAAACCTAGAAACTATAGACGAAAGCTTTAAGCACTCGGGCGACGGACACTCGAACTTACCGGACCATATGCTCAGCAGAGAATAATTCCGACTTGATTCAAGCAACCGGGTGACAGCTAACCGAACTACCTGGGCCGGTCCCACTAACTTTACCAAGCAAATCTCTCAATATTAATATGTGTGGCTCTCAATCCACAGGAATACCCGAGAAGCAGTCAATTGATCCAGCTATTGGGTTGGCGACTATAGCGTCGACAGAATCCGTACGATCACTAAATGCAACAAGCGAGTCCAATCCCACATCAACACTTTTCAAGTGGTGACCAACACCCTCAAAACTGTGAAATATTGGCCTGCTCCTCGTCTCGTCATTCTAGCGAGATATGTTGTTATTACACGCCTGATGGGGCTGCCTCGCGTAGTAGCAGGAAATGGCCCAATTTGTGTGAGCTAGGTTTCAGCACCAAGAGGATGGCTGAACATGCTTTGTACTGGTACGCAGAACTTGACAAGCGGTGACTATGTTTAGCAGACACATGGAAACCACCATCGACTTCTTTTCATGAAGCCCAATGAGGGAAGAGCAGAGGCTAGTCGCCAGCACTCTTGAAGGCCGAGACGATGGAACGTTGAAAGAGACATACCTGAGATGTTCCTAGTGGACTTCGTAACAGGATCCAGTCCTCGCAAATAAGTTGAAAAAAAGCTCGGTTTCGCAGACTGCTGGTAGGAGTATAGGGTTCTCAGCCGTATGATGGAAGAGAAAGTCGCTTATCGATAGTGTACAATCACACATAGGGACCATGAAAGACATATTTACTTGGAAACAACTGTTTCTATGTGGTATTAAAAACAGAAAAGACTTTCATCGCTATTCTACACAGTACAGCCCCAGCCTGACCCCCGAAAGCCTCGATTCATATCGATCAAGGGAGACAGGTATATACCCCGGCGAATAATTTAGAAGGGCTAGAAGAAAGTCAGCATCGAGTCCAAAGCTCCAAATCAACTGCAATTGACTCACGTTGTCCTCGGGGGCGATGCTGCGGTCGTAGTAGGTATCGAAGAAAGGAAGCTTGCGGAGGATATCGTTGCGCACACGGGGAACCTCGCCGAAGATGAAGAGGGCACCGGAACCAAGGGCGACACCGAAGCCAGCAGCGACGGAACCACTTTTTAAAACGTCATTAGCATCTGTGTCTTGTTTCACCTGGGAGAGTCGAATGCGGGATGTACTCACAGCTGGATGGCTGTGCCAAGGGTCATACCGGCGGCAGTACGGGGGATGTAGTACCTGCAAATTAGTGATACGTTAGCTTAGTGTTATCGTTGCTTGTTTAATCTGCCTTCGATATCCAGCTCTTTTGCCACGGTCTGGTATAATCCCCGCTCCCCACAGATATCAGACACCCGTTGAGCTCTGCGGAAAGAGGGGAAAGACGGGCATCCGATCAACTAGAAAAGAAGCATTGGCCAGTGCAAACCCATGCGTCATTTGCTCCATCCAACATGCTGATTATCGACCAATGTGTACTGTCCGGGGTTCGAGGGGAAAGGATATGGGGGAATCTCACTTGGGCGCATAGGCGGAGGCCTGGGCCGCGGCGCGGCGAGCAGTAGGGGCGAACTGTAGGATATGTGTTAGCAATTGACGTGACATCTTCTATCTCGTCTCATCCCGCGGCTCGGAAGCCGGTTGTGATACTCATCGCCCGATTGTCCTCTACCCGGAGCGCGGCCGAGTAGGCAAGGAACTCCGGAACAGTATGCGAGGTTTTCTCATCTTTTGGGTATGAGAGCACTTACCATCTTGAATTACACCGGAGTGATTTGGTGGGACAATTGCTAGGAGACAGGAGCTGGCACTTGGTGGTCGACGAAAACCGGGAGTGCCCGAGCTGGCACGTGACTCCAACACGAGTGGCCAATCAGAGTTCGCGTAATTGTTTTCGTTCAAGTATGAGTATGAGTTTATACTATCAAGTCAATGACGGAGAGTTTTTATTTGGAGTCCAGCTCAAAATGAATTCATTTTTGTTGTCTTCAATCCTCTGTTCTCTATGCTCTGGCTGGGACATTAAAAGAGATCAAATATCACACCTGCAAGATCGCACCGAAGAAAGGCCCAAAACGGATAGCAAAAGAGGCACTTGAAGTAGTTAACCATGACTACTTGTTGACCAGAGAAACTAAAAGAAATTAATGCGTTCATTGACTTAGTACTAGGAAGCCTTGCGGCTCCCGAGAAGCTGATACGCCTAGACTCCAAAAGTTCGTGTGAAGGTTGAAAAGAAATGGAATAAGATATGTGCTTCAAAAAACCCCTCGGTTTGACATGCAAGAAATTCAACTGAAACAGGATTGATCGAACAGACGCACGGAAGGAAAGCAGAATCAATCAAATACAGTGGAAACAAAAGATTATAACAACCACGTAGCCAAACACCCTAACTGTACATTTGTCTCATTAGTCGACTTTGTCGGTCGAGCCTCCATTCAGGAAACCCTCCTTGCCGTCAAGGTTAAAGAAGCCACCGTTGTTGTTGTTGGTGGTGTTGCCAATAATACCGCCGCGCGCAGCACTACGTCTAAGGCGTCCACGTCCGAAGATGGTGGCCACAGCAACCACGGCACCCAGGATGATGAAAAAGAGGATGGGATGGCTGCCGAGGAGGGATTGAGCGAAGAATAAGATAGTCTCAAAGGTGCCGATGGTAGATTTGGGTGACAACTTCGAAGGGGAAGCGATGACGAGAGGAATGGTCTCGAGAATGGAGGTACGCGATGCCATGATAGGAGCTCCGCTTGAAGCAGTATCCCAGTAGCGGCGGTTCTATAGGAAGTCAGTTATAGTGCTCGAACAAATCCCACGAGGGAAGACTTACATCTTGGTCATTGATAATAACGCGGTCACCAGTTTCCACGTCGATGCCGTAGGTTGTGCGCAGCCAGCGCTCCCAAAAGTCACCATCGACCCAAGCAAATGCGACTTGCTTCTTGTCATCCTCGCGGATCGTAATACGCATGTTTTTCGCAGCCCGCAGTGCACGCTGATCATTGCGGTCATCGGCTTCTTCGATACGCAGTTGCTTGGAATCACGAAGTTCGGCTCGCTCAAGGCGGAACAGTTGGACCTGCTTTTCCATCCATTCAAGGGCGGCTTCCTTCAGCTCGCGCTTGGACTGCTTGAAATCATCGCTACGGCGACGGCTGAGGAGTCCCAGAACCACGAACTTTCCGTCCATGATTTCTTGAGCATTAGATGCGGTGAGCTCAGGTACAATGGGCAGCCACACAGTTTGCATCCACGACAGGATCTGACGGAAATCTCTCATGTCCTTAGGAGCAAGGGCATTGTAGTAGTTGGGACGTCCGTCACGGACAACCAGAAGACGAGGCCAGGTAGAGATCTTGAACCGCTCGGAAAGAGCAGCACTGTCAGACTTAACAATGCGAGCGTGTCCCACAAGACTAAGGGTGAGGCGGTTCATGGCCTCAAAATCTTCAGATGTGGTCGCGTGGTCATAAAGATACAGGAACAAGACCTCTTCGGTTGTTTCCAACTCCTTAAAAGTAGTCGCGTCAACATCCTGAATGCTCGAGCCCACACCAACAGCTTTGTTGGTGTACGCGATCAGATCTCCCAAGCCACGAAGACCGGTATATTCAACTCTCTCGCCGCCACGGAAGAAGTAGATCGTCGGGTAGGCATTCACGCGAGCATCTTCGCACAGTCGCTTCTCAAGTTCGCAGTTCACTTCGCCAACATTGAGAGTATCCTTCATCTCCTTGGCCATCGAGTTCCAGTTCGGGGCTAGAGCCTGGCAATGGTGACACCAAGGAACATAAAACTTGATGATCCAGGGGTCATGGGTAGTCGTGACAAGACTTTGGAAACTCTCCGCAGTGAGTGGGATAGAAACACCCTGGGGATTAGCAGGCCGTCCTTGGAGCTTGGCCTTGACAGATTCAGGGCTAACGCCTTCCAGTTCCGCGGTCTCGATGCTCTGCTTCTCGACAGCCGTTTTCGCGCCAGGCTTTACCACTTCAGGTTTGGCGGTCATTTCCATGCTCTTGGCGCCGACCTTCGGGATTTGGACGCCTTGGGAAGGTCGGGACCCAGGCTTAATCGTCTCGAGCTTGGCTTCAATCAAAGCACCAATCTCTGACATCGTCTTGGCACCAACGGGGGGTCCGTTCTGAACGCCCATATCATAGAACGCCCACGCGGGGAAAAATTCGACGTTCATCTTCTTGCAGAAATCGCCGAAGGCCAGACAGTTTACGGAACCGAAATGGAGATTGTAGTAGCCAGTGAATGAATCCAGGGACGCGAGCTCATCGGGCTTCACTCCGGAGAGGAATAAGGGATTTGAGGTCTATCACTAATCAGATCGAAGACTCAAAAGGTTCAGAACAATGGAATAAATACTCACGTAGTAGTACTCATATAGAGTTTGGTACATTGGGGCGGCCGTCCGGCAATGTGGGCAAGAGGGGGAATAATGTTTGATCATCCTAGAATAGTTAGAGTCTCGAGGGGTTTATTGGTTCCTGCATAAGGGGTGCTCACCAGTAACCATCTTTGGTCACTTCCTCGAAATTGTCCGGGGTCAGCTGCCTCAACGGGGGCACTTCAATATCATTGAATATTGTGGGTGTGTCGGGATCCACTCCACGAGCCCCCCTCTTAACAAGTGTATCTCCGGATTCTTGGTCGGAGGAAGCATCTGAAGGCGTGCCCAAAGCAGGCGCTACTAACAGTGAGAGGAGGGACCACCCCAGCCAGGACGGTTTCATTTTGGTGGAAGAGAAAAGGTTAATAACTTGAGTAACAGTTCAAAGGAGAGTATAAGTAGTTTCCAAGATGTGTCACAGCTGAGCAAAACGAAGGACTCTGGTCGAAGTAGGGAGGATAATCGCGAAATGTTACAGGTGGCACATTGGACGGGGGAAGACTGGCGACTCGGGTGGGCACTGGTCACGTCGCAGAAAGAAACAGCACTTAGCGACTATAGCGCCCAGTAGCTGAGAGCAAAATAGAACTGCACACAGCCCAAACAAAGAACCGGATGTGAGGCTTTGATGGTATCGGGAAAAGGTGAGTTGGTGCCTTTCCCCTTGCCGTTTGGGTGGAACATAAGGTTAATCCGATCCGGGCCGACTTCCAACACTTCATCTCCCTGGAACATAGCGGCTTCAATACCACCAAATTCATTCACAATGCGCTCTACACTTCGGCTACTGGCCAATGTCAAGCCCCGGTATTTGGAGCCTTTTGCTCCTACCGGATTGACGGGCCTTTTCACTCACCCCAGCCCTCGCCCTACTTTAATTTACCTTTACTCGACTACTCTGCAGAAGTTGCAGGCGTTCCCCGAATCCTCCGCCTACCGCCAATCCGTTGAAGCTTTGACCCGCCACCGTCTCCAGGTCATTGAATCGCAAAAGCCGGCCGGATTCGATGCCTGGTTGGAGCGTGTGCGGAAGGTCGTGGGATCCGAACCCGAGCGGTTCGCCAAGGTCCAGCGCACCGACGGCTCCTACACCCATGCCGCTGCCCAACAGAAGGATGGAACCGACAACGCCCGTGGTGAAGAATGGGATGGCGAAGGCCTCTCGGCCACGACTGAGGGTCCCCACCGTACCCCGCAACAGGAAGCGGAATGGGCTAAAATCATGAACGAGGCCAGTGAGACCACCGACAAGGCCGAGCATGACTTCTACCACCAAGATATGAAATGGGAGAGCGAACCTGCCCTCGATGCCGACCAGTACGTGTACCTACATCTCCGAATCGGCCTGGAACAGTCAGGTAATGGAATGCTAACCTCTTGCGAAGGATCTCTCACGTTGAACAGCAAATCGGCGCCGGCCTTATTGAGGAGATCATCCAGGTCGCAGAGACAGAGCTCAAGCTTGTAGATGAGTTGGCCAAGGCCAAGGTGTAAGTGGAAAATCAAAATTCGGGGTCTGGACTTGCTGCTGACACTTTCACAGGTGGGAGGAACTTGAGGAGAAGCCCCGACCCGGCCAGTGGACCTACTTCGAGCGTGGCAACTAAACAGCGATTCTGGAATTGCTGTGAATTTTAATCTCTGTAACTACTACTAGAGGTCTCTTTGTTCGAATACATGTTTTGAGAGTTCAATCATCTTGAGGTTTAGGGTTGATCGTAGAGCTACTAGGCTATAATTTGTGTATTCGATCAATGCAATGATATGACCAAGTTGAATTTCTCTTCGGAATTGGTTGGTGCAATTAAGGCATCTTCCTAGTATATATTACAAGAATCACCTTCTTATGTGTATACAAAGGCGTTATAAAAAAGCATACTAGCATACTTTGTGCAGGAGACTTTTCTATGTAACTATAACCTTTGATAGAGGTCATTGGTTTTCTAGTTTCAATTCCAAGTTTATACATCAGGGCGATGATTATGTACCGGGAAGCATATTGAAAGTATTTCCATTCCTATTTTGTTCAAATACTTCCTTGGACTAATCTTACATTTCAATAATCTCACACAGCAAATCTACATAGCTTCCTTCATCAATGTAAATGAATGTGTAGGACACTTGTATAGCGGATAGACCGACTGGAAGGCGGTGAGCCAAGGCGGGAATCCCTTGTGGACACATACATTGCTGTCCCTGAATGAAGCGCTCTCCCTCTAGCTCTCCTTCCTCTCAATCCTTTCTTAATTCCTCCAATTAATAACTTGCTCCGAGGATCGCTCCTCCCTATCATCGGGCTGTCTGAGCGGCTCGCGGAATCCCATATCGCTGTCACAGGCCCAACACCGCATCACACAAACACTCGTCTCATCCCCCACACAACATGCGGCTCGACGTCAAGGTACGCAAATGCAGATGATGAAATGCTTCATATAGTTGCGGGTCTGCTCTGCAGCAGATATGTCGATATGAATTCGCAGGTAGACGTCCAGAATTGGAGCGATTGCTGACAATAAATGTTACAGAGGCAGCTGTTTGCCCGCTCCGAGCGGGTAAAGGGGATTGATTTCCACCCTACAGAGCCCTGGGTAAGCTTTTACAATCCTTTCGGTAGCTTTACTCAAACTAATTTCTTTCTTAGATCTTGACGACCTTGTATAGCGGTATGCTGAGAGAGGGGCAGTATGGGAGATGTCCAATGCGCTAATTACTTTCCTGTCTAGGTCATGTCTACATCTGGTCTTACGAATCGCAGGTAAGATCCGCCACAAATTCACACTCCCCATACTCTTATCTAAACTGTTTGCCCTCTAGTCTATCATCAAAACCTTCGAACTCACCGATGTCCCCGTTCGTGCCGGTCGATTCATTGCGCGGAAGAACTGGATTGTCTGCGGTTCAGATGACTTCCAGCTCCGGGTCTACAATTACAACACATCCGAAAAAATCACCTCCTTTGAAGCACACCCGGATTACATCCGTTCTATTGCCGTCCACCCCACCCAGCCGTTTGTGCTCACAGCCTCCGATGACATGACAATCAAGCTTTGGGACTGGGAGAAGGGTTGGAAGTGCGTGCAAGTGTTCGAGGGCCACAGCCACTATGTTATGGGCATGGCGATCAACCCGAAGGATACCAACACTTTCGCCTCCGCATGTTTGGACCGGACCGTGAAGATCTGGAACCTCGGCTCTCCCCATGCCAACTTCACACTCGAAGCTCACGAGACGAAAGGTGTCAACCACGTCGACTACTATCCACAGGCTGATAAGCCATACCTCCTCACCACCTCCGACGACAAGACCGTCAAGATTTGGGACTACACCACAAAGGCACTCATTGCAACCCTCGAGGGCCACACGAGCAATGTCTCATTTGCTTGCTATCACCCCGAACTCCCTGTGATCATTTCAGGTTCTGAAGATGGAACCATTAAGATTTGGCACGCAAACACCTACCGCCTGGAGCAGTCATTAAGCTATGGTCTAGAACGAGCATGGTGTGTTTCCTACCAGCGGGGTAGACAAGGAATTGCGATGGGTTTCGACGATGGTGCTGTCGTGGTGAAGATGGGTCGGGAAGAGCCCGCCGTCTCAATGGATGGCTCTGGTAAGCTTATCTGGGCGAGACACAGTGAGGTCGTGTCGTCAGTGATCAAGGGTGGTGATGCTACTGTCAAGGACGGCGAGCCCCTTTCTCTACCAACCAAGGATTTGGGACAGTGCGAGGTCTACCCGCAGACTCTGTCTCACTCCCCCAATGGGCGTTTCGTTTCTGTCTGTGGCGATGGAGAATACATCATCTACACCGCATTGGCGTGGAGAAACAAGGCCTTTGGACAGGCTCTCGATTTTGCCTGGGGCGCGAAAGACAACAGCAACGACTACGCTATCCGTGAGTCATCGACAAGTGTCAAGATTTTCAAGAACTTCAAAGAGCAGAGCGCCGGTCTTGATGTTGGGTTCCAAGCCGAGGGCCTGTCTGATGGTGTTCTTCTGGGTGTGAAGGGTCAAGGTGGCATTGGCTTCTTTGATTGGGAGACTGGCAGCCTGGTTCGGAGAATTGAAGCTGACCCGAAATCCGTAAGTTGTTTGTTCTGGTGAGGTATTTCGAAATCATGCTAATTGACATGCACAGGTCTACTGGTCCGAATCTGGTGAACTGGTTACCCTTGCCTGTGAAGATGATTTCTACGTTCTCCGCTACTCTCGCGAGGAGTATATCAACGGCCTGAACGCCGGTGAGGCCGACGAGGATGGAGTTGAGGCGGCTGTTGAGTTGGTTGCTACAATCAACGAGACCGTCCGGACTGGACAGTGGGTTGGAGATTGCTTCATTTACACCAACTCTACGAACCGCCTGAACTACCTTGTCGGTGACCAGACCTACACAATCTCTCACTTCGATCAACCGATGTATGTTCTTGGCTACCTTCCCCGGGATGGCCGTATCTACCTTGCCGACAAGGACGTCAACGCCGTCTCCTTCGGCCTTTCTCTTAGCATGCTTGAATATCAAACAGTGGTGCTGCGCGGTGATATGGAAATGGCATCTGAGCTCCTCAAGGATGTGCCCCAGGACCAGATGAACAAGGTCGCCCGCTTCCTCGAAGGCCAAGGATATAAGGAAATGGCCCTGGAAGTCGCTACGGACCCCGAGCACCGCTTCGAGCTGGCCCTTGCGCTGAGCGATCTTCAAACCGCACTCACCATTGCCCGCGAGGCCAATGTCGAGCACAAGTGGAAGATTGTTGGTGATGCTGCCCTGGCCGGTTGGAACCTTGCTCTGGCCCAGGAGTGCTTCACCAACGCCAAGGATGTAGGTTCTTTGCTACTGTTGCACACTGCCAGCAACAACCGTGAAGGCCTCAAGGCCCTGGCCGCTCAGGCCTCGGAGTCTGGCCTCCACAACGTCGCCTTCTCCACTCTGTGGTCTCTAGGAGATATCGACGGCTGCATCGCTCTCCTCATCCAGACCAACCGCATCGCCGAGGCGGTTCTCCTCGCCCAGACCTACAAGCCCTCGAGCGCCCCTAAACTCGTTGTCCAATGGAAGGAATCCCTAGAGCAATCTAACAAGGCCAAGGTTGCCCGCCTCATTGGTGTCCCGCCCGGTGCGCCCGACGTCGCCTCTACCGATGACGACCTCTTCCCCGAGTGGGATGAGTACATTCGCCTAGAGAAGGAGGGTGCCGTCCCTGAGCCCCCTTCCTCAGAGTCCTTGATTGATGTCAACGGCGATGATGAAGAGCCCGCGAGTGCGACCAACGGTGCACCCGAGGCGGATGAGGAGGTAGAGAAAGCCGAAAAGGCTGCAGTGGACGAGGCCGATGCTGCCGAAGCCGAGTGAACGAGCAAAAAGCACCGGGTTCTGTTTGGTGACTTTTGGGGAGAGTTAGGTTGATCGTTTGTTTTCTGGCTGACCGGTCAGTTCATTCTTGATTGCGAGCGGCGTCTTAACGTGTGTCCGACTTTTTTTTTTCATTTTCTTATTTGTAATTGCGCTGTCATGTGTCTCTAGAGCAAATTACATGCCTAGATACAAGCAATATGTTTCCCTCTATTTCCAGTGGTTTGGTTGATTTACTAGATTATTGTACATGTATACTATACCGGCTTTTCCCTGGTGCCTATGTATCTGGCTTATACTCCATGAACGTAAATGTGAAGTAGAAAATAGAGTACATGAATACTTCTCGATACTCAGCCATCTAGAGCCCTAATGGACCGTACCCATTATTAGCGGCCTAGGCTGAGATCGGCATCAACCCCTCTACTTCCTCACCAACGAAAGTCACCAGAGAGTGCATGATTTTCAAATTCTTACCCTTTGCGCTAGCACATCTTGTCCTTTCATCTTTTCGAGAACGGAAATTTGCACAGATTTCATCTTGTCAACCCTGAAAAGTGTAGCAGCATGGCTGTGACAAAGCATCTGCGAGACCCCCCTCCCTTGGACGAGCTTGCAGCTGTTATCGAGAAAGCCCTATTATCCAATTTTAAAACTGCAAGTGCAACAGTTGCCGAGTGTCCGGACCTTAAACAACCACCTTTCAACCTCGCTGCATCTGGGCTTTCCGGAAGTGTTCGGATCGCGGACATAGGTGGACAACAACATCTCTTCCCTAGACCGATCCTCAATGCCAAATATTCGCTAGTTTCCCTGGCCCAAGATATGGAAATGTCCCCCATGGCAGGTTTTCTTCTTGGGGCAGGCGCCGCTCCATTCCAGGATATTGGTCAAAACGCCGAGCTGGCGCCCAATCTATCCTGGAGATCAAGCGAAAAAGCATCCGGCTTTGATGATCCAAGCTTGCTGACCTTCGACAATGGCACACGGGTGATCAAGGTCCAGGGAGACCGAGAGCATACCCCGCTATGTGATCGCACATCGAGCACAAATTGCGCGTTGATGGTCAACCTCTTCGGATCAGATGGAGATACTGGACCGGTTCTCAAAATCAATGCCAAGGCGCGGAAGGGAGAAGAGAATTTCACCGACTGTATACGTTATGGCTTGCAAAAGGTCTATGGGGATTCCAAACCAATCAGCCTTGGTGGGGTTTTTCTTTTGAAAGCTGGAAAAGCGAGGTTTCACATCATGCCTGACTTTCCCCCGGAAGATCAATTGCCATTTCGAGATCGCAAGCAGCTAGAAACTGAATGGCTGTCGTATCATATATTCCAGGCCCCTATAGTCTGTCTCACTGTGATGCACAGTAGTGACCCGGAAGAATTAGGGTTAAGAATGGAGCATACTCACTGCTTTGGCGTAAATGGGACCCCCAAAGGAGGTCATTACCATTATGATATTCAGGATGGAGATGAGGAGGTTGAGTACGAGGCTTACTTTAATGTCGCATCTGTGGTTTATAGGGTGGATCGACCCGGAGTTTAGTTATATTAATGATGATATACGTCTAAATAAGAATACAAGATAAGTGCCCAGGTGGGCCATTGTCTGCGGGTACCCACAAGCTACCAAGAATCAAGAGCCCTCCATACCGTGGGACATTGGCTGCAGTTGATTATGAATTGAATTTACTACCTCGCATCTAAACCCGCTGAGGCGTGATCCATCTTACTCGGTGACGAACATAGTCAAAGACGTATAATGCAAACCTGTTTTTGGCATTGTCCATTGTAAAGTTTTATCGAGAATACAGAACAAGGGTGCAGACGATGACCGCTTGAGAAAAGCACAAAACCAAGGGTAAGAAAGGAACCTGCCTGGAGAGAATGAACACTTGAGATGGAAGGGAGATGACCGAACAAGACAAGAAAATCAAATCAAAGCGCTCAACGGCCGTATGAAACGAGAAGAAACAATGTCGTCTCGAAGATCAGGAGCGACTCCGATATCAAGATGCCACAGACTCCTTTGTGATGGGAAACCGAACAATATGACGAACACAGCAAGGGAAGAAAAAGGAAAAAGGAAAAAGAAAAAGATCAAGATTGGTCGATATGTTAATGAAAGACATATACGCAGTTAAAAGGGGAAATGGTCTCTATGAACCTCCGATTCTTTCTTACTTGCACCTGACATTCACGATCTAATCTGACAAGGTGAGAGACCTTACTCCGGAATGCTACCGAAAGACGGGTCTTTAACACTGCCGCCTGCATCACCGAGGCCAGCCACGGGTCGGTTGTACGACCATCCCTCGAACTGTTGCTGCATGGTTTGCGACAGGACGGGACCATCCACATATGAATCCTGGGGTGCTTCTCTGGTGAATTCAACATCGAAGTTTTCAGTATCACGGGCATCCACCTGCATCAAGTTAGCCACATGTTGATTCAATACATGATCGGAGGTAAAGAATACATACCACGTTTGGTCGGAAGCTAGGTTCATACTTCCTCTGGAGAAGCTTGCGCCAGTCAATGTTGGCAAAGAAGTGGTGAGACTTGATCTCCGCAGCGCCGTTAGCGCCCAGGCGGCGCACGGGGTCACGGTCCAACAGCCGACTGAGAAGGTCTCGCGCAGCAGGCGGGACGATGTCGCTGCTGGGGAAGGTCAGAGGCTCTTGTAAGATCTTGCGATACATTTCATTGGTGTTTTCGTCGTAGAACGGAGGCAGGCCTGTCAACATCTCGTAGAGCAAGACACCGAGAGTCCACCAATCCACGGTCTTGGTGTAGCCGTTGCCGAGGAGAAGTTCTGGAGCGAGATATTCAGGGGTTCCACAGAACGCTTGAGTTCGGTTAGCTATGTAGGGTTTATCGTGAGTTATGAGGAGATCTTACTATTGGTTCGGTCCTCGTCTTTCATATCCAGCTTGCAGAGACCGAAATCACAAAGAGCTATATGCCCGGTGTAATCGAGAAGAATGTTCTCAGGTTTAAGATCTCGGTAAATAACCTTGAAGCCGTGCAGACACTCGAGAGCGCACAGCAACTCTGCGGTGTAGAAACGGGCTCTGTTGATATCAAATCGTTGCTCCCTTTGCAAATGGTGGAACAACTCTCCGCCGTTCACAAACGCCAACACGAAGTACAACTTCTCGGGCGACTGGAACGAGAATTTCAGCGGAACAATAAACGGATTGTTGATCTGCGCAAGAACCGACCGCTCGGCAAGTGTGTGTGTGACTTCCGATCGCGAGATAATGTGAGCCTTGCGAATTGTCTTGAGGGCGTAGATCCGACCAGTATCCTTCTTCCTGTGATTTTCCGAGTGTTAGCATTTTTGAAAGCAAAATAAGTATATCTTGAGTCCACTTACATGACCTGCATGACCTTGCCGAAACTACCCTTGCCAACAACCTTGAGCAGATCAAAGTCTTCTAACTTAAGACTCCGCTGCTTGTTCTCCACAAAGGAAATACCAATCTTGACCGAACCAACACCGAATTGGAGATCCAACCACTCAGCACCCTGCTGACCCAGTTGACGCCCTTGCTCATGATGAGCTGCGGCAGCCTTCTGGTTGTCTTTCTTGCTGAGTTTCGGATCCTCCACATATGGCTGGCTCTCTTCGAAGCGAGGGTTGACCTTGCATGCGCCCAAGAAAATGTCCTCACTCCGTCCGGCACCAGGCCGGGCTGTAGGGTTGCGCAGATACAGCTGTACATTCAACTCTGTCTTCCGGGACACATCGAACTTGAATGCTGTGTTGTCGCCAGCCCACAATGGGCTTTCTGGAGTTCCCGACACGGCATCCACAAAGACCTGGTTCTTTTCGAAATCAAGGAGGGCATACGGGAGGTATTTGGTGGAATAGCGACCGTGGATAGTGGGGGCGGCATTGATTCCCCCGCTTGTGGACTGCGGTCGGCCAGATGGCACAAAGGAGCCCGCTTGGTTTTGAGTGGAATGTGACGAAGAAGAAGTGCTTGGGCGTAGAGAAGATGGCGCATAAGAGTTATTTTGGAAGTGCGAATTGAAGATCTGTTGGAAGTGAGGGGACAGCGAAAAATTGCGCCCTTCGTGGAGAGTCACAATAAGGATTCCTGGGTTCACAGGCGCCACAGGAGGGGAGACAAGAGACTCTGAGGCGGCTATTAAAAAAAGATGAAATGATTAGTTACCGAGTAGGAATCCAGTAATATTAATATAAGAATAACATACCGATCCCGTTCGTAGATGGGGTGGCGGAGGGCGGGTTAGAGGCCACAGGTGTCAGGGCCTCGTCGCCATTTGAGTCACCCTTGATCGTCGAAGTAGACGACGACCGGCCAAATGATGAGGTCAAGGGTGCCAGATGCGTCTCCTTCAACTCTTTAAGACGAGTTGTATAATTAGCGAATGCCTATGGCGTTTCACTGCAAATGCAGAGAGGGGTATTGAGGGGAAGGGGAGAGAGGGAGACCAACTGCCAGTAAACATACTTTTAGTGAGCTTCCAGGACATAGTGGCGGTTGTTGTAAAAAAAAAAAAGATCGAGAAGAAGAGATCAAAGTCCAAGATACCGCAATGCGTGTGTGCAGGGTGCTGAAGAATCACCCAATAATCAACATGTGACCCCCAAAATAAACCTGGAGAAGCCACACAAACAGATAATACACACGCAAAAGGAAAGAAGTCGAGAACAGAGACAACCACCACTATAGCTTTCGAAATATGGAAGCACAACTAAGGATAAGAAAGAGAGTCGGGGAGATCGAAGATCAAATGAGAATGAGAGAGGGGAAGTTGCCCCTGTAATTAAAATACAAACCTTACTATAAATTACCCAAAGATACTGATTTTATAGGTCAATATGGTCATAGATGGGTCACATCAAGGTACCGTAATTAATCAGCCTCAGCCACTGCTCCGCCACAAGGGTTAACGACGCATCAACTTCCCCCACGGCATTAACAATCAAAGCAGTTGACTCCACAGAACGAGAGAGATTGAAATTCGGCTTGGATTGTAGCCGTGTCAATTTACATCTCCTTTCAAATTTCGGAATATTCCCCGCTCCGAAGTGCGGAGACATCTACCCCGGAAGATCGCACCTCAACTTGTTCACCTGCAAGTCTAGTATTTTCAGACTTCTGAGTCTGTTGCTCTTGATACAGCACCCGACAAATCGGAGGATGAAAGGGGTGGAGGGCTAATGGGTGTGATACGCAAGAAGACCGCATCGCGCGGCACCGAGGCCGGCACCAAGTTCCACTGCGATGTGTGCTCTATTGATGTTACGTCAACAGTAAGTCTCAACCTGATTGTGTTATGACCACTTGAAGGTCTGTTATCTTCTTCAGAGACTAACGCGACTCCATCTCATAGGTTCGCATCTCGTGTTCGCATCCCTCCTGCCCCGAATATGACCTCTGTGTCCCCTGCTTCTCAGCCGGAAAGAACTCCAAAAACCATGACCCTGCCACACATCCATTCCAAGTGATCGAACAAAACTCAGTCCCCATATTCCAGGGGGATTGGGGTGCCGACGAAGAATTGTTATTGCTGGAAGGCGCCGAAATTTATGGGTTGGGTTCCTGGGCAGACATCGCAGACCACATTGGCGGCTACCGAAGCAAGGATGAAGTGCGAGACCACTACTACGACACATATGTGAAGAGCGTCAACTTCCCTCTCGCAAACCGCGCCGATCCAGACGATAGGAGCTTGCAGGATTCGATCTCCAAAGAGGACTTCCAAACACGCAAGAAGCGTCGCATTGAAGAGCGCAAAGAGGCAGCCAAGGCAGCGCCTCCAACCACACCAAAGCAGAAACCGACTGCCAGTGTACCGGCATGTCACGAAGTGCAGGGTTACATGCCGGGACGATTGGAGTTTGAGACCGAGTTCCTGAACGATGCCGAAGAAGCGGTGCAACACATGACTTTCGAGCCCGGGGCTGGACTCAATGAAAACGGCGAGCCAGATGCAGAGACAGAACTCAAGATGACCGTGGTTGATATCTACAACTCCCGCCTGACAGCGCGCACAGAGCGCAAGAAGATCCTCTTCGAGCACAACCTCCTCGAATACCGAAAGAACACCGCCTTAGATAAGAAACGGTCGAAGGAAGAGCGAGATTTGTTGAACAAAGCAAAGCCACTAGCACGGATGATGAATTGCAAGGACTTTGAAGACGTCAACAAGGGTTTGGAATACGAGCACAACCTCCGCCTAGCCATCTCCCAACTCCAAGAATGGCGACAGATGGGCATCGGTGACCTGAAAGCAGGCGAGAAGTTCGAGCAAGATAAGCAACAGCGCGTGCAACGAATGCTTCCTCAAGGGTCATTTGACCGTTTTGCCAGCAACCGCCCTAAGCAGGCACAGCTGACAGAGACACCAGCGGCAGCAATCCAGCTCACAACGCCTGAACTGCCGCTACGACTGCAAAAGGCCGCCAATCCACACGCACCGGCGGACCCTGCCGACGAACCATTGAACGATTTCGATCGCGCCTTCGCTGTCGATGGGGATGCGCCTCCCCCACAGCCGACAAAGACGAAATACGTGGTGCCGCCGCTCAGCGGGATGCCGTCGTGGAAGCTGGACAATGACACTGCTGCCGACTTGCACCTTCTGACCAAGGATGAGGCAGAGGTATGCAATGTTCTACGTCTAATGCCGAAGCCATATCTGGTCATCAAGGAGACCCTGTTGAAGGAAGCAATGAAGCAGGGCGGCAACCTGAAGAAGAAAGATGCACGGACGATTTGCAAGGTATGTTGATTACTCGACTGTTGAAACGCGAATTCTTTACTGACTCTGTTAGATCGAGGGCACCAAAACCAGCCGCATTTATGATTTCATGGTACACAGTGGTTGGATCAATAAGGCGTAGGTGCGCCAGATCCATTATATGCTGTAATCGCTTCTTAGCTTATTGATATCCAAATCTACTTGTAATTTTGTTCGGGAGCGTTTCTTTTTTTTTGGTGGGCGGATTTGTTGATCTCAGAACTTGTCAGCATAAGTCACAGGTAGAATATCACCTGTAATTCGCATTGTACAATGAACAGTAACCTACAGACCTATCTTCTATGTAGTGTAAAGAAAAGAGTCGATAAATATCACTTCCAAAGTCATCCTCCAAAAGGGAGCTAGTACATACAGTAATCATCCCCACACTCCTCGGTCCTCGGCATAGCTTCTCCGCATCTACAAAATAACCCCAACTACCGTCAGCTCTATTTTCCTATATCATTCCCTCCATCCCATCTTCATTCTCCTCTCTCTCTCAATAAAAACCAACCTCCCAGCAAAACCCCCCAAGAAACCAAAAATGCCACCTTTCACAATCCAACCCCCAACCCCAGCCCACGCAACCCTCACCTACCCAGCACCCCACATCCTCCTCGTCACACTAAACCGACCCCGCGATCTAAACTGCATAAACGCCCAAGGCCACGCAGACCTACACGCCGTCTGGGAATGGCTTGATGAAGAACCAAGCATGCGCGTGGGCATCCTAACAGGAAAGGGACGCGCGTTTTGCGCCGGCGCCGATCTAAAAGGTGAGCAACAGCAGACCCATAAACATAGCCATAGCCAATATTACGAAAAAAAAAGCACACGCACACATCAAGCCCCAACCCCCCCAAACCCGACCCAAGACTTGTCACTTCAATCCACCCTGTTAAATAGCCACTAACTCCGTCCCTAGAATGGAACAACCGTGCCTCAGGAGCAACAAGCTCCACAAACTCGCAACCCCCAATGCCAAACGGCGGGTTCGGCGGACTCGCACGACGAAAGGGAAAGAAGCCCGTGATCTGCGCGGTGAACGGTATCTGTCTGGGCGGTGGGACGGAGATGATCATCAACAGCGATATTGTGATTGCGTCGTCGCGAGCGGTATTTGGGTTACCGGAGGTGAAGCGCGGAGTTGTTGCTCTTGCTGGTGCGTTGCCGCGGCTTGTTCGGACTGTTGGGAAACAGCGGGCTATGGAGATGGTTCTTACGGGGCGGATGGTTGGGGCTGTCGAGGCGGAGAGATGGGGACTTGTTAATTCTGTTGTTGGGGTTGGGGAAGGGGATGGGGATGAGGAGGTTGGTCGGGCGGTTTTGGAGAAGGCTTTGGGGGTTGCTGGGGAGATTGCGGGAAATAGCCCTGATTCAGTGCTTGTTAGTCGGGAAGGTGTTAAGTTGGGGTGGGAGGGGATTGGGGCGGATGAGGCTACGGCGATGTTGAATGAGACTTGGGTTAAGAGGTTGTATGAGGGGGAGAATATTAAGGAGGGGCTGAAGGCATTTGTGGAGAGGAGGAAGCCTGTTTGGGTCGATAGTAAGTTGTGAGGTTACTTGTTTCTTTTAGAGTAAAGATGGTAATGGTTGTTCATTCGCTATTCATACTACACTTCGTAAAATTCATAAAAACACTGCTCCCATTACTCCCGTCGCGCCGTGTACCTGGTATTCGCGATATTCCATGCAACTTGAATTTCAGACAAAGCGAAAATCAAATGTGCGGTTGCCCCGCCTCTCTGAAAAAGTGGTGTTAGGATGTTGTGAGGCTGGCGTAAGGAAGAGGTGCCTACTTTGCTTCGGATTGTACGCCGTCCACGACCTGGACCACATGGGGGAAGAGGGGGTGGTCTCGGTCCAAGCCGGTCAATCGGATAGCAGCATCAGCAGGCGCGTTCTCCTTGAGGATCTTGGCCAGCTCCACACTCTCCTCGTCACCTTCCACATTCTGGAACCGCAGAGCCATTTCAAGGGAGCCCATCAATGACTCGAACTTTCCACCACGCTCAGCCAGCTGCGCAGCTGGGCCGATGAATCGTTCCTTGCGGGACACTTTGCGCATAGGGGCACGACCCACGCGCTCCACCGTATCCTCGAGGTAAGGGTTAGAGATTCGGGTGATGATGGTCTCGACGTACTCTTGCTGCTCAGCGGCGCTGATTTCATGTTTGTCAATGATGAGGGAGGCAGTCTCTTGAAGCACATCACGGACAATGTTGCGGATACGAGAATCCTGGAGAGCTTCGGCAATGGTCTTCTTGCCAGCATTGTAGCCATGGTAGGCCGCAGTGGCGTGACCGGTGTTGACGGTGAACAACTTGCGCTCAATGTAGGGCTCCAGGTTGCCAACCCAGTGGATAGCTGGGATTTCTGGGTGACCAAATTCGCCGAAAGGTGTGGACTCCACGGCCCATTCGTAGAACTTCTCGATGCGCACGTTTAGACCACTGTCAGGGGCCTGACCAGGTACAATGCGGTCGATGGCCGAGTTGGCAAACCGGGCTCGGTCTGGCATAGAGCCGAGACGGCCTGGGGCGGTGTTTTCCTTGATGAAATGGTGTAGAGTGTCAGTGGCGCCGATGGCGTTCTCACAGGCGATGACGGCCAGCGGTGTGGCGTCGGTACGGGCGTCGATTCCCTTGGCAATCACAGGAGCGATGAACTTAAGGATGTTCGGGCCCACGGCGCAGGTTACAACGCTGGCGGTTGAAATCTCGTGGATGACATCGCTCTCATGGGTCTTGGAGTTGATGGCACGGTAGTTGGTGATAGTCTTGGTAGACTCGCCCTCATCACTGACTTCAGTGACCTGATACGACTTGGTGTCCTGTAAGGCAGTGATGATACTGTCCATGACATCAACGAAGACGACCTCAAAGCCAGCAGTGTGGAGGAACTCGGCGACAAAGCCACGGCCGATGTTTCCACCACCGAAGTGAATTGCTTTCTTCTCCATGATGTTTGATATGAGAAAGTGGAAGTGGAAGTGGAGGTGGAGTAGAGGTGGAAGAGGAAGAGGAAGAGGAAGAGGAAGAGGAAGAGGGAGAGGTGGAAGTAGAAGTAGAGCAAACTAAGGAAGTCGCGTAAGTTGCACTTTCCAGTTCGAGGGGGAAAGTGCAGCTATTTAAGGAAAGAGGGGGATCCAAGAGAGTGCTAAGGGGACAATATACCAGTCCCAGAATATGACGATGACTTCATAGATATCTGGGCAACGGGACTGGCCTCCGCCTTGATTTCAACCAGTAAGATGAGAACATCATGAATTATCTATATTATTCCTATATTATTCCTATATTATTCTCTATTATTCTCATATTATTTACTATTTATTTACTATTTATTCTATAATTTCCCCCTCTGTAACATTCTAAACAAGAGGATTATTGACCCGAGAGATGTTACACTTCTTTCCCACCCCACTTTAATGTCCGTGCAACCATACTCCAACAATTACCGCGCAGTAGGGGCAGACTACAACATCTCCACTATTCCTATTTCAGTCCCTTATAGGTTTCATTTCATGCGCATACACACGGCCTGAACCACTCACCGGCAAAACAAAGCATCAATCACCGGGAAAACCCGTCCATAGTCGTCAATACTTTCGCGCTTTGACAAGAACCTTGGCAAAATGTAGACCGGAGAAAATCAGCCGACAAACCGGGAAATTCACTACGGAGTACAGTGGTCCTCGGAGTCTGAGCCATTCTACGGAATGTACGGAGTGATCGGGTTGAGGTATAACATGTGGTTACTTCAAGAATATTCGAGACTATTCACAATCCTTATAGACATGGATCCGATATCCACATGTGGTGACGTCGGATGAACGGTTGATAGCCCCCGACCCATTTTTTCCCCCGTTAGTCGCGGCCAGCTCCATACCAAGCCGAGGTGTTTATTCGAAGTGTATCGATTGCCTTCCATGGGCCAACACTCTAGCCCCTATAGAATATACTAGATTGCCGGATTGCTGCCTGGTTTGCACTGCCCAACATACCGTAGCCCCTGGAAGTTAGGGGGGAAAAAAGCCTAACTGCTGGTACCTCCGGGCCCGGGGCCCCCATTGGCCCAAACACCATAACCCTCAGATATCCCGCAAAAAGCAAGTGGCCGGATTGGCAACTTTACCATTTCACTTGAAACGGATTTCTAGTTAGATTGGCTACTATTCCCTATTAGTGACGGGGGAGGGCGGGGATAGGTATAATCTGAAGGTATCGTTCGATTCGTAAATGGCTCTATCTACTATGATGATATGGTTATATTCGATTTCGCGAGTTTCCCCGACTTCCGCCCCCCGTCTGAAACCTGCGCTCTCCGACTGGCTAACATCACCGCTCCCTTATTTCTTTTGGGTTCTCATTACCCCTCTATGTCCTTTGAGACGGGCGCAGGCGCAGACGCAGCCCGTTTGTTAACAAAGGCATTCGCAAAGCAAGCAACGCTACCGGCGACCAACAGCCCCACCGCGGCCCAAGTCATCCCGAGGAATTTGTCGCCATACTGGGCGGACACGTTCGAGCCCTTGCCGTGGGCATTAATTAGAGCAACAAATTCAAACCCGATGACCGTGGCGATTATGGATGCGATGCTGATGCTAAAAGATGCGAGCTAATTAATGAATCCATGTCAGCCACTTTGTGTCGTACTCTGGGGAAAATGTGGAAATCGCGAAATGCACCTCGCTGAACTGGGAAGTGCCACTGCCTGCATAAATGACATGCAGAAGACAGGGTTTTATGTAGGGGGTAAAACTCCCCATCACCAGATCGCGTCCATGTATATAATGTAACTCACCACGAAAAACCAAAATTCAATCGGGCCCTGGCTCGCATTCGGAGCGAGGGTCGCCCATACTCGTATAAGCATCGCAACGCCCATCGCGCCAACTCCGATACTGTACATCACGGCCATGACTTGGGAGGTCATTTTGAAGGCGTGGAAGTCATCGCTGATAACGCGCGGCCATTCCAGCTGCAGGCTGGAGGTGACCTCCTTCGGCCAGGCTTGTGTCGGGTCAAATGAGGACAAAATCGTGCGGTTCGAGCATTCAGTCACGTTGCGCGTGACTTCTACACCGGCGTCGGTTGTTATCAGTGTTCCCTGGCAGTAGGACAGTACATGGACGGAATAGAAATCGTGGGCTCCACTGCCGGTGCTGACGGAGGGCGTGGAAAGCTAAATGGATCAGGCCAAGTCAGTCTTCTGCATCTACCTGCCACTTATATAATTGGAGACGATCGGACTTACCGTCAAGAGATCCACATCTTCGAGGAAGTTTTTCTGCGTCCCTGCGAAGAGACATAGGAGGATGAGTATAAATGCGACAAACACCGTCACGGTCTGAAATAGGCCCTTGAAGTCCGACATGGTGAGTCTGAGTCGAGTTCTAGTTTTCTGCAAGATGTAGTTGGGTCCGGTATGCAGTATCTGGCGATAACCACAGCAGATGGTGTGAAAGCTCGATATTCAATGAGAAAGACCTAAATCGGCGGTTCTCGCCTTCATATACATAGCATACTGGAGATCGGTAGCATCGGGAGGATCGGGATCTGTTCTCACGATGGCTTCATTCCAGACGTGGGCTGTTAGAAAGGGCGAAGGCACACATGTTCTGCATAATATCGAGCTTGGATTTTTTTTGTGGAATGTATGCATTACACATGGTCGGATAGAAGGCCTCTAACCATTGAAAATGTAAGTGCGGAGTGGCCTAGGTATGATGGCTGGGAAGGGGATGAGGGGTGTGGTCTCGCGCGCTTTAGGAATGCTCAGAATGTTACCAGCCACGAAGGATCTTGCATGTCGACATCGTACTTGTGTTTTATTCGTGGGATCTGGCATTGATGGAATTAATTTAGATATGAATTGGACATGAATTTTATCTATGGGCTGGTTTTGGGAGGTTTTCCCAGAGATGAAGGGATGTGCCAGGGTTATATATTAGCTCCCAAGAAATTTGACGTCAGCGACAGGGGTTTAAGTACTGCCTTGGCCTCTTCCCGGTATTACTACCGTTAGAACCCTGATATCATGTATAGAATAGGTACAAAGGTGATAATGATCTTGCCTTTGGTAGGCGTTTGGTGGGGCGCACCAATACCCGGTGTACTTCCTGAGGTACCTCCATATAAGCAGAGTCACCATCTACAAGATGATGTGAAAAAAAAACAGCAAGTAAGAAGCGACGAATTAAAAGCAAAAATCAAAAGTGCAAAGCGAAACAGAAAAGAAATCAAGAACAAAGTGTAAGTAAGATACATGTGGGCGGTGGTAAACCACTACACTCGAGCAATCGCAACGCCTGTCATAGGGTCATCCTCTGCTGAAACGTTCTTAGACACGAAGGGGGGGGGGGGGGGGGCGATTAACTTTTTCCAGGCAGAAAATTAAAAGGTTATATATAGGAAAGTCTCTGCCTTCGTATATACCTAAAAAGAGCATCCAAAAGAGCATCCAAAAGACATGGCAAGGCCGTATAAGCGGCCGACTATTCTTATTAATAATAAATTAATAATCTATACCTAAGCCGAGGAATCATATAAATATAGGTAAGAACAAGACGGTAAAATAGGTAAACAAATTATATAGGTTGGCGCGATGGCGTCTAAGACTTGCTATAGGGGGAGATAGCCTTTTGCATAATGTAGGTCAAGAGATTGACTACCTTGCCGTAGTTTGTTACGAGGGCTCGGCGGGAAACAATTGTTCGCTATTCATAAATCAGACACTTGCCCTCAGTAGTAATGGGATAATTAGACCATACCTCGCTGTCATTGTTTATTTGGTAGAAATGAAACCCATCTCCGTCACTAGCCATGCCGTAGACGACGGCATTGACCTTTCTCAGGGCTTTGCGCTCTTGGTGAACGATACCTAGGAGAAAAGGGGATGGTTAGAAAAGTACATACTGTTAGACAGTTTATTAAACATACCCATGTACCCTAGGAGTTGGGCCTCCCCAGCGCTCACCATGCCCTCCTTCTTGGCCTCAACGATAACCAGCTTAATCGCCTTTTCTGACATCGCATGGGTTTCTCTGTACCACAAAATGTAATCCGCACGTCCGCTGGTTTTGTACTGCCTTGTATCGTACAGGATCTGGCGAGAGGTCATGTAGGTTTCGTGTTCCAGGTTCAAGGGCCATTGCCTATGGTCGCTGGACGCAGAGATCTGATCCAGCACTGAGTACAGTAGAATGTCAATGACGCATCGTGCTGCTGTCTCTTTTGAGTGCTGCGCTGGACAAATGTGTACCCATCGGATACGACGATACAGACGCCGAAGACATGGATTTCCGCGAAGAAGATGAGGATTTTCGAGGCATGGTTGTGGGTTCAAATGGTTGTTGTGGGTTGGGAGACGAATAAAACTTGCTCGTCGGTGAAAGTGGCCCTAGAGCCACTATACCTTTTCTGCAGAAGTTGCTGGATTTCCCTTTGCTCGAGACCAGAGACTAGGAGGTTGTAGGTAGATACCTTGACATTCGCATCGACCGTTGCCTGGATATGAGCTATCTTCTTCTGCGCTTGGCGTAGGTTGTCGGCCCAAAACTCTTCTGGGTATAAGTCTGACTCGCTAGGTGTTGTCTTCGAAAATGAACTCTGTGATTGCATGCCCGTAATTACTGAAGACATCGAGCGGTCAACTGTCTGGTCCGGAGAAGTTGTAGATATGAACCTCGGAGGACTAGGTGTTACGAGGGCCTCTTTCCTCGGATTCGGTGAGGCCATCGTGCTTTCCTGAAAGAGAATCAATCGATAAACGGTAGTCACCACTAGGGCAATAGAGGTATACCAGAGGATTTATTAATCCTATATGTTTTGTATGTTATATAATCGATGCTCCATTATATCCATGGATGCTCTTTCAGATGCTCTTTCAGATGCTCTTTCAGATGCTCTTTCAGATGCTCTTTCAGATACTCTTTCAGATGCTCTTTCAGATGCTCTTTCAGATGCTCTTTCAGATGCTCTTTCAGATGCTCTTTCAGATGGTCTTTCAGATGGTCTTTCAGATGGTCTTTCAGATGCTCTTTCAGATGCTCTTTCAGATGCTCTTTCAGATGCTCTTTCAGATGCTCTTTCAGATGGTCTTTCAGATGGTCTTTTGGTTCTTTTGGGTGGTCTTTTGGATGGTCTTTTGGATGCTCTTTTATATGCTCTTTATATGCTCTTTTGGATACTCTTTTGGATACTCTTTTGGATGCTCTTTTGGATGCGCTTTTTAGGTATATACGAAGACAGAGACTTTCCTATATATAACCTTTTAATTTTCTACCTGGCTAAAACCATCTAAAACCTGCCATACAACTAGACCTCTCGATAGCCCACTAATGGGCCCAAAGATAGGGCACAAAACCCAGCCCATTTGGTGGGTTGGGTTAGGTTGGGCTATGGGCTTTGCAAGCTATTGAGAGGTCTACGTACAACACCAGACCACCCGCTCCCAACCAAGACACACATTCTGCAGATCTTCCTTCACTTGGCGTCTATCAATTCTATGCAATACGCCCCTGCCCAAAATGGCAAAGAGACATCGATCAGTTTCACCTTCCAACACGCCGCGTGCCAAACAAGCTAGACGTCGATTAGCAAGAGCATCCCCGCCCACAGCACCCCGCGGACTGTCAACACTCTCCACAGACACTGCGGACTCACTGACTAGCTTGGGGAAAGATGCCCGGGTTAAGATCCAGGCTTATGAAAATTAGTCTCTTCGCGATGAGACGCTGTTGAAAAGCGGCTTGAATGCATTTCTCACGTGGCTACCAGAGTTTGGTAGAATCTCACTCGCGAGGGATGTTATTGAGACAAGCTCCGACCGAGAACTGTACGATATTTTTAGGAACCTTTTTACCGGACTTGCTGCACCGAGTAAGTACGTTCCGTTGAAAAGTATCCGTTGGCTTTTCTTAACATTGCGAAATAGTGAAATCCCGACCCAAAGCCCCCTCTGTTATAGAAAATCCTCAACCAAAGCGCCAGGAGCACGTCAATACAGTTGCCTCCACTCTCGATCAACTGGAAAGGCGTAAGCCTTCGTTTGCGGCACAGCTCCAACTACGGGACAACTATCGCTGTGTGATAACGGGCCCACTAAACACTGATCAACGGGAGCACGAAGGGAAACCAAGAAACGTTTCCCATGGCCTCGCTGAGGGTCTTATATAATGCCTTTTGCGTTTGCCTCTTGGCTAGGGGTGTCCGGAGCCCTAAGAGACACGTTAAATACCTGGGCGTTACTATCTAAGTGTTTCCCTACGGTACGCGGAATACTTTCATTGGAGGATATCAACACTCTTCGCAATGGGATTACTCTTCGAGACTCGGTGCATAGCTCAGCTCCTAGACCGTTCAAAACCCACCCGCAAGGAACTGGCCTGGTTCCTCCAGGATGCGGCGCCTCGATTCCGAATCCGCCGGGTTAAGATCAGCGACTCGGTTAGCTTCGTATCCGAGGAGATGACGTCCGAAAAGGGACGGAAGATGCGGAACGACCAACTGATGATGCGCGCCTGTGGGTGACAGCAGAGGCCGTGGATGATGATGGACGATCAGCCCCGATGTTTGTGGAATCCTGGATCGGAGACAAGCGAGTTCCCCGCACTCTACTAGACAGTGGGTCCGGCAGAATGCTCGAAAGCAAAAAGAGAAAGACGAGGAAGCCTTCACACGCATGATGGAATGGAAGAAATTTGCCGCTTCGGTCCAGCCCGACGCACAAACAAGACTGGTGGAGCTGATCTCCGTGAAGATTGCGCGAGAAATCAGTGCGACGACGTATACGGATGCAGGGAAAGAGATCAGTTTGGCAGACAATCACACCACCAGTTTGGCAAATTCACCATTGCCTTAAAGCCTACCGTAAGCAGGCAATGATCTACCATGAATCTATTTATGCTCACTCTTCTTATTAGGTGCCCTCCTCTCTTACAAATGGGCTATTTACTTATTCACTTAACTAGAAAGAGCGCTTGATTACCTGGAACTCGCTCATGATGGCTCTGCTAAACCCGAAGCGCAAGTCCGCGCACGGCTCGATATTATACTCGGCCTGGTTCTCGGATTCGCTAAAGAAGATGGTCGGATCAGTATGGCGAATTCAGTGTCGTGGGGCCACGAGACCCCGTTCTGGAAGACAGTCTAGATAAAGTCCAGGGACAAAATGCTGCGAGGTCGACCTGACTATGTCCTGTGGTACGGGGCGCAAGCTAACCTCGAGACCAACCTGGTCATTGTGGAAGCGAAGACCCGGGATGAGCTGGGTAAAGGGGAATGCCAGTTGCTTGGATATATATATGGGTACGTCGGCAGTATTATACTAGAAGCATCGCTAATTGGTTCTCTAGGACTCCTGCACGCAGGGCGTATTGAGCGAGGGAAGGACAATACCACAGTGTATGGAATCTCAACGGACAGTGTGACCTTCAACTTCTACCGGATCAACGAAAGGAGCAAGGTGAGTTAGACAACACTTCATTACATATGACTATCAGTATATTCTGACATCGTAAGAGTGGTATTCAAAGACCCTAACCTAGGGATACACCAACGAGGAGAATGACATCTTCGGGACTGGGAAGAGTTGAGAGGCTCTGAGTGCGCTGTTGTTAGAGAGGCCGGTACGATCGATCTCGCTAGTCTGCTGGATATTGCGCTATGGGGCCACGTTTCCGCATGAATACACGTTTTACACCTCTGTATTAGTATTTGGTTGGTCTGGGCCAATGTTGCAATCAATCAATCAATCAAAGTTCAATTACAGAGAGTATACAGATGCTGATCGTAAAGAGCGCGGAATCAGCCCATCCCTGTAACCGTAAACCCATACATAAGGAATTAACATATAATGATTGCCATGGAGTGCACCCTCCACCTTCCATCTCTCGCTTCTCTTTCACTTCTCTCTCGCCTATCTCTCACCTATCTCTCACCTATCTCTCACTTCTCTCTCACTTCTCTCTCTCTCTCTCTCTCTGTGTGTGTGTGTGTGTGTGAACCCTCCCTGCCTCAGTTTCAATTGATGTTGATTTTGTTATGGCTGATTAGGCATGATTGTCGACTCTGGCGAAGTTCTCGTTTCACAGCATCAATTATCGTCATTGGCTAATACCCATCGTCCTCCACACCTTGGGACGACAGCGACCCAATTGACCCAATCACGTACCTCACGATCGAGAACTCCCAAACCAAGAAACAACAAATACATCGCCAGGAGACTTCCACAGGCCTAGAAGAATCATCTGGCGTTGCCGAGAAAACACCGCAACAAGCAGTAGAAAAAGAAAGACACCGAGCATGTCGCCAAAATGAACAAGAACGCCTAGGCAGTTCTCACCATGCGACCCAAACACTCGGAATCCCTACTACGATGAGATCCGCAGTTCCAGAACCGTCGGCTGGGCTAGAAGGAGAAATTCAGTTCGCTACATCGGATCTCGCCAAGACTGGCTATGGAGCTTCGCCACACCGGTTTGACAGCAGAGAAGAGCAGCTTGCGTTCTATGGTGGTTACGACGTCGATGACCCGGAAAGTCTTATCGCCTGGCAAACTGGTCTTATCCAAGAGATTTCACCTAAACGGGATCATGGAATCTCAACCGACAGATTGCCTTCGAGTTCCAGTTGACAGCAGAGAAGAGCAGCTTGCCTTCTATGATGGTTACAGCGTATAGTCTCATAGCTTGCTTCTTCGAACATTCAATCTATCTCACATTCCATCCATGTACTTCGACGTGGCCCTCTCAATAGGCCTCTCCTACAGTAGACATATCGCCTTATCTTCAGTTCCTTAAGCTGGGAGTCATATTCTTTTGTGAAACCTACTAATTTCCCACTGTTTTTACGACGATTTTGCTAGGTTGGGGAACTTCGCACATTGGCCCTTGGTAGACCTATTTAGGATATCGGAGATGACGTTAAGGTTATAGGCGCATTAGTCACCGAAAGTTGTACAGGTGATCATCCCAACATTGAATTGAACCCTCCAGGACTGAGACATCGGATGATTATATATTTTATTTTGTTTTCCTGTCACCTGTTCATGGGTGAATCAGCTTGTGCCAAACAACGCCATAAGCAAAAGTGTAGGTAGGGCGAAGGATATTACACAAAACAGGAATTGTCATGCAACGTAGGTCAGACCAAAATTTATAATGGCACAGTAGGATGGAATTAATATCTCACCCAAATAACTTTGCCAATCATACCGTTAATCTCGGGCACTTGTTAAAATAGTATCAGCTTTTAGCGCGCCCTATAAGGGACAGTCACACAACCACGTGAGACAACATGCAAGGTAGAGACCTCGATGCGAGGAACGAACCAAGTCAGCCACTGGAAACTAGTGGCTTGTTCTCACCAGCATCCGAACTGGGAGGTAGGTCAGCCCATAGCGCTGATTCGATAGAACGCTAAAGGCTAACTAGGTACTCCGTACTATCCGTACCTAGGTAGAACCATTCCAATAAATCCGGGCCTAGGGCTGCAGGGTGTCATGTATCGAGTCTAGACACGACGCGATGCGAAACTAAGAGAAGAGGTGCCTCTCAATGATTATTATTGATTATTCCCAACGTCCACGGGGTTGTTCGACTGGCTGTATGAGGTTCGGAGATACCTAGCATTACACACGTACCTTCCTACTTAGTGATGTGGTTGACTAGTATGTGTGATGTAGTGCCATCCATGAATCCTCCAGGGCTGAAGCAATGCGCCCCGGATCCACAGCGTCTAGAGATCAATTCACAGCAAGGAATTTCTCCAAAGCAGCTGAAACACCAGGGCAATTTTCTGAAACGGGTCACTTTTCTAGAAGGCAGCTAACGCATTCCGTATGCAGCCTGCAAAGGGGGGGGGGGGGAAGTGCGAGGGCGGAATTCCAGCCCGAGCAGCCAATGAGCAAGACGGAATAAGCAAAGAAAGTCATCTGCCTTCATTGGCCGTTCATCATGAGATATCCAGTGCAGCCCGAGATCGTCCAGGTATCCACGCAAAGTAAACCATACAACCTAACCCCTTAGGAAAACAAAAGTGGAAAAAGGGGCAATTAGACCAAATCAACCTGCAGGGCGCATGTCATACGCAAGGCACCCCTGGGCACCTTAGGTGGGTACAAAAGTTTCTCAGATTCACTGCCGAGTATCCTAATGTAGGTGGGTGACCCGAGACATCAAACCACGCGTGAATTGACCTCTTGTTTCTGGACAATTAACCGCGCGAAAGGCGAGCACGTGCGTGCCATTATCAAATCCAGCCTTAGAGGATCAAGCATTGTAGAAGCATACTTGGCGACGCCTTGCCGGTACGCTTACCATCCTTTGACGGGCTTGGAATTGCTTGGATTTCTTGGAATTGCTTGGAATTGCTTGTGCCGATGCGAGGAAACGAAGCAAGCTTTGGCCAAGATTCTGGAAGGTCTTGATGTCAACATGCTCGCATGTGTCGATATCAGACGCGGTTTTGGTCCAACATGGTCGATAATACACAATTTTAGTTTCGTTTGAATCAGATTTCACCAGACAACTTGTGTCAATGATAATCTAGTTCATGCCATCTACTAACTACACCGGATAGATCGGAATGTAGGACAGCAGTGACACGCAACGTGATAACACGTGTTGAAGGTAGGTTTAGATTTCGAGGGAAGGTGCGGAGAATGGAGCAGCACATGGTCAAATGCTGCACGCTCATTGGCCAGAGATCATGCATGGAAGATGCCGGGGTTGTCAACTAGCGTGGAACTGCCTCAGCTACTACGTCAATATCTAATGGCCCAGATGCGGCCCGTTTTGCTAATGGACCATTGGAAGTGATTTTTGGGAGAAATGATTTCTTCCTTGTCTATTAGAGATATTGAGCAATCGCCATAGAAAGTCTACACGTGTGTCAAAGCGTAAATAATATTACCCTGGATCCGAGATGAGCTCTGGCTCCGAGACTAGGTGTTTGGATAACGCGGTTGCATCCCATTGGCATTGCATTGGCATTGCCTTGGCAATGAGGATTTAGCCAAGAGTCAAGTCGATGTCTAAGTCCATGCATAAAACGGTTACCTTGTATGAAATACTTCTACAAATAATGTGATATTGTAGATACTCCATAACATACATGTTGTAGGAGTAATTATTATTCAATGTCTAACTCAAACGGTGAACAGAAATTATCGCCCCCGCGAAAGATCTGCCACGAACCGCAGGCGGTGGCGATCAAAATTGAGATTCTGCCCCCACGTGCGTAGTTGATTGGTCCCCGGCCGCTCCATATCAGACCCACCTGACCCACCTGGATCCACTAAAAGTCGAAATTCTGCTTCCGAAACCAAAACCAGCAAGAGCAGACCCATAACTACACCCAGACAGGGCTCCAGAGGGCCCTGACCCCGAGATAGAGTGGTTCTTGCCTTCTGACTTTCCAAGCTTTTTTTTTTTTGTTCGCCAATTTTTCTGAGTTCGGAGTGGAGACACTAAATTGTGTCGTTGCATGTCTTCCACGCTCCGCTTCCCTCACTTCTCACTTCTTCTTCTTCCCACCTCTCTCATACTTAAGAAGTCAATCGCCACTTTCTTGGGTTGAAGTCACTTACCTTCCCCAACAACTGTGGTCACTTCAACTCTTCCCTCACCCGGAATTGAACCTGTTCACAGACAAGGTTCTTGCTCACGCGACACTTTTCAGTGAATCTTCCCACCATGACCGACTTTGGTCCTCGTGCCCCTCATGGGCCCGACATGTCGGGAGACCACAACCCGCTGGAGGATATGGACATGAACGAGAAGGGTGCTTTCGATTCCCTCATTCGCCCCGATGACAGCTACACCCCCGAGGGTGTCTACTGGGCTGATCTCCCGCTGTGGAAGAAGATCACCTTCGTCACCTCCTACAACAACATGGAGGCCAAGCGTGAGCTGAAGGATATCTGGTCTATGATGAAGGTGGACCCCCTCTCGCCCATCTCTTACTACTTCCGCAACATGGTCCTCCCTGGTGCCGGTCTCGGTCTGGAGGGTTACGTGCTCTTCTCCATCGGCAACATCAAGCCTCTCTTCCAAGCAGCCTTCCCTGATTGCTGGAAGCACGCCAAAACTTGCAGTCAGCAGTGGATCTACGCTATCGACTACCTCGAGATCATCGGTATTATTGTGGGTCAGATTCTGGTCGGTGTCTTGGGTGACTGGTAAGCTGCAATTGTCCTACCCTCGGAAATGAGTTCATGCTAACCTCAGACTAGGATTGGTCGTCGATGGGGTTTGATCCAGGACGCCGTTATCATGCTTCTCGGTCTTGTTATGTTGACTGCCGCCTGGGGTGTCACCCAGAATGGCTGGATCATCTGTTATGCTTGGTGTCTCTTCATCTACGGTATCGGTGTTGGTGGTGAGTACCCCATGACTGCCACTAGCGGTATGGAAAATGCCGTCGGCTCTGGAAAGGTCTCCACCAAAGAAGATCGCCTGCACCGTGGCCGCAAGGTCACTGCCGCTTTCCTGATGCAGGGTTGGGGTCAGTTCTTCAACCAGGTCATCCTGATCATTCTCCTGCTCTGCTTCCACCACGGCAGTGGCAACAACCCTTACTCCGAGGTCTCTGTTCAGTGGACCTACCGTGTCTCCTTCGCAATTCCCGCCGTCGGTACTTTGTGGCTTGTTTACTACCGTGCCTACCACATGAAGGCTGCTAGCAAGCAACTTACCGCTGCCAAGAAGAAGGCTTCCGTCACTGGTTATGATGCCCAGTCCTTGAAGCTGACCTTCAAGTACTTCGGATTCCGCATGTTCGCAACTGCTGGTGGCTGGTTCGCCAACGATGTTTTCTTCTACGGTAACAAGCTCTTCCAGAGTGAGTTCATCAAGGTGATCAGTCCCGCATCTAGCTCCGTCATGCCCACCTGGCTGTGGAACTTGGTCAATGTCGGTGTCTCTCTGTGCGGATACTACCTGGCCTCTTTCCTGATCGACAACAAGCTGTACGGTCGCAAATGGATGCAGATCGTTGGTTTCATGCTCTGCTTCGTTCTGTTTGTCGTTCCTGCTTTCAACTTCGACTACTACCGCCGCCCCGAGAACATCAAGGCCTTCCAGGCTATGTACTTCCTGAGCTCTTTCTTCAACCAGTTCGGTCCCAACTCGGTATCCTTCCTGGTTGCTGCCGAGGTGTTCCCCACCCCCATTCGTGCCTCCGCTCACGGTATGTCCGCTGCCTGGGGTAAGGCCGGTGCTCTTCTCGCTGCCGTCCTGTACAACTACATCGATACCCAGACCAAGTTCTACGTTGTGCCTTGGTTCGGTCTGGCCGGTGCTATCATCACCGCCTTCTTCCTTCCCGATACCACTGGTCTGGACTTGAAGGAGCAGGAGCGCCGCTGGCAATACCTCCGCAGTGGTCGCGAGGCAGAGTACCACGGTCCTGCCGTCCACCCCAAGCACCTGTCGTGGTACGAGCGCTACGTCCTGCGCAAGTCCCGCTACTACGATGCCGAACTCGACTACCAACAGAAGGTCGAGGAGTACCGCATCGAGTGGGAGACCGCCATGGCCGCCAAGTCCGCCGAGAAGGATGCTGCCGATGCCCTGGATACCGATGACTCCCTTCTCGAGGGCCACGTGCACACATACTTCCACCGCACTAGCCCTATGTTCAAGGGCATGGAGAAGAATGTGCCTGCCAAGCAGGATACTTTCACCCTGCCTCCGGCTGCAGAGAGCGAGTCTGAGGATGCTTACTCCAACGAGAAGCACTAAGCGGTCGCCGGTTACTTTGCTCGGTCCTCAGGTTATTGCCTGTAATGTGGCCATGAAACAATTTTTTTTTCTAAGCTAGCTATGAATAATTCCCCCCTTTTTTCAATTTTTCTTTTTTTTTCCATAAAACTTATCATGCATATACACCACGTTGCTTTTGGAAACCTTCATGCTTGCTACATGAATTAGCTTGCATGACTTTTGCTTGACTCATGAAGCGGGCCCCTCGATTGATTAGATATTGATACCACTTCTTTGGACAAATTGCTACACATATCATTTTTGAAGACTATCCATCAAATTTAGAGTCGTAGTTAACAACTTTGGAAGAGACTGAATTTTGAAACTCTTGCCTGAGGCAGAAAGGATGACTAACATCATATTTTCGTCCACGGGTGGACTTGGACATCGATGTATATGGATGAACCGCACACTTAGTCAAATTCGATGATACCCCAAACATACATAAAATCCCAAAGAAGAGAAGAAAGAAAAAGAGAGAATTATGAGACTCTTCGCCTTCGGCTCCAACGGGTCAGGCCAACTAGGCATCGGCCACGAAGAAGACGTCTCCGCACCAACGCAATGTCTCTTCGAGCAGCCAGAGCCATCACAAGGATCCCAAATAACCACCATTCAAAACACCAACCTTGCAGATGAATCCGAAATCAGCACCATCGCAGCAGGCGGAAACCACACCCTCCTCCTAACAACCAGCGGCTCCATCTACGCTGCCGGTTGCAATGAAGACGGACGGTGCGGGCCGCACAGAGCAACCAAAAACCCAAAAGAGCCCGAGTCCGACAACAACGGAAATATCCTGCGCTTTCGTCGAATGATTCTTCAAGACCCAGTCTCCGATACTGAAGTATCCAAGTTCAAACACGTCTCCGCGACGTGGGAGGGCACGATTGCTGTAGCTTCCATGCCACCAAGAAGCAGCAATGACGTCGTCCATGGACATGATCCTGACACAGAAGATCGAGTCTTCGTATTCGGCTCCTCGCCTAAAGGAGAACTAGGTCTGGGACCAGATACCCCGTCCCCCGTCCCAGGGACATGTATCCCCTCCTTCCCGCCAACGGGATTGCGGATCACGGCGCTGGCGAGTGGGATGGCGCATTCGGCTGCTGTGCTCTCGAATGGGGATGTGTATGGCTGGGGTGGAGCACGGAAGGGTCAGCTCGGGGAAGAGAATCGAGGGGGTAGGATTGCTTATTCTCCTGTTCGTATTCGTGTGCCGTTTTTCGCGGAGGCTGTTGCTTGTGGGAGGGAGTTTACGGTTGTTTCGGGACGGGGACGGTTTGTTGTTCTTGGGGATGGGGGAAATCGATGGGGTATATTGGGTGTTCCGGAGAGTTTATCTTTACAGGGGGATGAGCAAGGGGAGGAGTGTGGAGGGCGCAGAGGTGCTATTTGTTATCGCTATACTGGTATTGCGGCTAGTTGGCATGGGGTTTATGTACATGCTGCGCCTGGGCTGGGACGGATGGAGCCGTCGATATCGGATGCACAGACAGATACAGATTCTGATTCCGTGGGTGCTTCCATTGTGGCTTGGGGACGCAATGATCGCGGCCAACTTCCACCGCCTGATCTTCCGACTCCTGCTAAACTCGCCGTTGGTAGTGAGCATGCCATTGCCCTCCTGGGAGATGGTCGAGTGGCGGCGTTTGGATGGGGCGAGCATGGGAATTGTGGGCCTGATACAGATTCCCAGGGGAATGTATCGGGTACATATAATGTGATTTCGCTCCCCGAAGCTGTGGGCGCAGATCGGAAGGTTGTCGGGGTTGGAGCAGGGTGTGCGACTAGCTGGATTATTGTGACATGATCGCCTTTGGGATCTGGGAGCAGCGAGAGTTGCTGACAACTGCATTGCTCCTGACAGGGCGTGTTTTCTCAATCGAAAAGACCATATTGCCGAACCTATCAACTATCAGCATACGCATATCAAAGTCTCGCAAGAACCGGAATTCACATACCTGAGACAAACGCTGTGTCGGCGGAATACCCATTTCATCGTCTGGCTCTTCGGCGTGAGAACCGTCCTGTTTCGAGAAGGAAGGCTCTGCATCACGAATAGATGCCCCGAATGCGTCCTGGGCGTTTGGTTAGCCACAAATTTATACCCACCAATGAAAGAAAAACGACATACCTGTGTTCCCGATGCATCCCATCCAAGAATATCCTGCGGCTCCTCTTCTTCATTCATCTCATCCCACTGCCGGTCATCATCAGCAGGTACGAAAAGGCTATCGAAATCCATTGAAAGCCCAGACGCCGCCGGTCGATCTACGCTAGCCTTCTGGCTCAGATTCTCCTGCGTAGATGACCCATTGAGAGGACGAATCGACCTGCTTCGCGGTGGCGGCGGGGGCATCTGCGTACTTGGTGTCACCGATGGACGAGTATCACGCGGTTTGCTCGCTGAGATCGGGATAGGCGCGGGCGTTTGCCGTGGGATTGTCGCTCGTGTTGATGATGGGGCGTCATCGATGTCTGCCTGGCCGCGGGTCATGACTGTGAATTCTGCGTTGACACCTTCAAATCGGTATTCCAGTTGCAGAGGTTTGCAGGGTCTGGTGTACCGTGCTGTTACGGTGGCGTTTGCCGTTTCGGCGTGTGCAACGACGGCTTTGAAGTCCTTCAGGTTGATGGCGACGTGCATGTTCTCTTCGACCAAATACTCTTGGAAGTCGCGCTTGTCTGCTGCTACGGATGTGTGGACTGGGTGTTTTAGTACTTCTGTTTGGGTTGTTAGTTAGCTAGATCTTTGAGACTAGATGGAGGTGAACTCGACATACCCTTGCCCTCGGTGATTTTTGTTGTAAAGCTTGTGAAAACCGCTCTTCCGGAATCGGAGTACATGTCCAGCTGCTCGGCAGATAAGCTAAAGTGCTCAATGAGCTGTTTGAGGAACCGTGGATCAGCGGTCCACATGCTGGTAGCTTTGGATTTATCGAAGACGGCATGTTGAATTGCCGCTGGTTCGTAGGTGAGTTTGTATGACTTGATAACGCCTAGATATAGTGTCAGAGATATGCGATTTAAGCCAGGAAAGACAGATCTATGCAAGCGTATATCTTACCTAGTCCACAGATCATCTTCACTGTCAGCCTACACTCGGTTTGCTGCAGATCTTCATGCAATTCCATATCACAGCGTTCAACGGCTGTATCCTTATTTTTGTCAATTCTCCCGCGGAATATAGAGAGCAGTGCCTGTATTCAATGTTAGCTTAAAGCAAAAAAGATAATCAAACATTCTGTAGGATACAAATCCAAGAGGAAAAAAACCTATATACTCACTTTGATGTAGATCTGGCAGAAGAACCGATCGAGCGAAACACTGCCACTCCTGCCACCACTGCTGGTGTTGAAGGAATATGCCTCAAAGAATACCCCCTTCTCGAACGCGAAGGAGGCAAATCCTGTCTTGGTGGAATTGAGTGCACTGAGGCGGAGCTGGGGTACAGTTAGCCCCGAATATTTCATTTGGTGGGTTCCAAAATTTTGGATTGAACTGCTCGCCCCGAAGATGAAATAACTTACGATGTCAGGCTCTGCTTCGATGGCGACTGTTTCGCTGAATTTGGACAGGCATATTAAGGCGTCGTGGAGCCGGACTAAGGCTGGCGGGCCTAGCGATAATGAGAGCGACGTCATGGCTGCGTTGGTGCTGTTTGGCCTCTTGATGAGTATCAAATAGGTTTAAGTATAGGATTGATCGGTCGACATCTATTTTCCTATCTCATTGAGCTCATGGCGCGCTGTTGGCTGTTCGAGATTCGATCGAAGACGCGGACAAACACACGAGATTACGTAATGCGTGTGTAGAGCCGCCTGGAGCCTCGGGTGGAGCTGGGAATAGCGACACTTTCGAAGGAATTGGATACTCCGATAATTATCAATTTCATATGGAATCAAAGATCAATTTTAACCTGACCTGCGACGATAACGGCCAAAATGCAAACACTATCCTCTTTCAATAGATTAATTGATGTCGACCATATCCTGATTGTGATTCTAAGTGGAATCCAGGGCAATTGTTGTCTTTACTACATACTAAGCCAGCTAATATAAAAAGCGAACTTGATTAGTCTCCAGGGCTATATCATAACCACCTACACTCAACTTGTTAGGTACCATATGTGCATATAAAGAGGTCGGGCCTTAATCCAAGGATATTGAGGTAGTATTACTTGGAGACCATACTAGCATATTATAGTGGATACTAGTATATACTAGCGTGTGCTCTTTCGGTATAGTTTACTTCGTTTTCACATTTTGTGTGTTCAAACTGAGACAAGGTACACAATTAGCAACGGAGCAGCAAAATGATTGGGCTTCGTTCATTGTATATCATGAACTGAACTTCTCCTGCACCAAGCATCTTATGCTCAAGGGACTGGACTTATCTTGGGATGCCAATAACCTACTCCGACAGGGCTTCGAGGAGGCACGTCAAAATAAACCCACTCTACTCTACTACAGCCGATATGTTGGTCCATATTTTGGCCCCAGCCAAGGATGCAATTCTAGTGCTAGAATATTTTACGCTAGACTTCGTACAGATTATTCTCCTTTCCCCTTTCTTTTCTTTTCTTTTCATCATCTGCTGCATCACTAATGCGCCACTACCAAGGACCATGAGGAAGAACACTTCCTAAACCACTTATAAACCACGTCCTATCTCAAAAATGCACGTTATTGACTACCTCGTACTGAGATGCCGACATGTATTGCGAACTTCCCTAAAGCGAACCCTCGCTACGGTCGCTTTCGTCCTTGCATTTACAATTTTTATGCTCATACCTCGGTCAAGAGAGCAAGCTATAGTAGTCCATGCTTCAAGGTATCTCCTTTCACCCAAGCTAATATGTCTTGAGACATCCAAACATCGCAGGATACAGTGAATTTTGTCCGGTCGCTAATACGCTCATCTCACAGTAGAAAGAATGCTTTTTTTCTAGGCTCGGGCGCCACTGATGATGGGAATGGTCTCGGCCAGCTTGTTTTGGAAACTTCGCACGAGTCACCATCCATACCTTACGATCCATATCCCGGATATAACAGCGTTGAATGGAAAAATAGGTGGAGAGGAACTTATCAGCAGTGCGTTGGCGCAAATGGTTCAGTCCTGGATCGTAGGAACGCGGAAACAGCGATGAAAGGATTTCGCTGGAATCAGTCAGGTTTGGAATTGAGACAAGCCTATGCTGGCGTATCTTAGTTCACCCACTGATAGGATTCCAGATTTCCCAGCGCCGATATTTGGATCGTACGAGGCGTGGAATCTCAATCGAAGTATCTGCGTCGACCGGAATTCTCGATATGCGGCGTACGGCTATACAGAGACAGGCAACGGAGGGCAGTGGCAGGATGTGAATTGGGCCACTTTGCAGAAAGACTGCTTGCAGCGCAATGCAGACCGGTATCAACCTTCGGATATTCGCGGAAAGACATCGACTTTGCAAAGGGAGCAGGATAAAGGAACAGATGAACATCATCGGAGAGAGAAGACAGGGACAGATCGAAACAATACCTCTGCTAGCTTCAAAAAACGGACAGCGGTAGTTCTGCGCACATGGCTCGACATGGAATACACGGAAGATGCTCTTTATTATATCCGGTCGATTATAATGGAGCTATCGCTCTTATCTGGCGCAGAATACGAAGTGATCCTCTTGGTTGATGCGAAAAATAACGAACTGCCTCATCCAACGGACAAGGTGGGCTTGGACAATCTGAAAAAGTCTCTTCCGCAGGAGCTCCAGGATCTGGCGGTGTTCTTCAACGCGGAGATACTAAAGGAATGGTACGCGAAGATCGATATTCACGAGTAAGATGGCGTTCTGTTCATATTCGCTCTACAGCTGTCAAAGTTCGAGACGTTAACCCTTTCCCAGGGCCATACTTCAATACTTCCAGCCAATGCAGATTTTCTCACGATTGAATCCACAATACGACTTTTTCTGGCAGTTTGAAATGGATTCACGTTATACGGGACATTTCTATAACTTCCTCCAACAGGCAACAGAGTTTGCAAAACAACAGCCTCGAAAGAATCTGTGGGAGCGCAACTCTTACTTCTACATCCCCGCCGTCCACGGCAGCTGGGACAATTTTACCGATCAGGTAGACCAGAGCATGACGGGCGTTAAAAGTATCTGGGGACCACATCCGGCAAAGGGAATCGAGGTCGGGGATGAAGCCCCAGAGCCACTACGCGCAGACCTGGATGATGATTCTTGGAGCTGGGGTGTGGGCGAGGAAGCCGACGTGATCACCTGGCTGCCTCAATTTGACCCTCAGCACACCAAGTGGCCCTTTGCTGACCGGGTGTTTAATTTTCGCCAGAAGGGACGTACTCCGCGCCGGGCATCTGTTGTCGCAATGTCCCGTGTCTCAGCACGATTGCTTCGGCTTATGCATAAGGACAAGACTGAGAAAGGTCTTGGACTAGCGTCTGAAATGTCTCCCACCTCCTGGGCTCTTTATTATGGGCTGAAAGCAGTTCAGGTTCCTCAGCCTATTTATCATGCGCACGAAACGAATCCTGTTGAGCTCAATCTCCGAGCTAATGCAGGCAAGCCTGGTAGAATTAGCGCTGGGCGGAATAGTATCTGGAACTGGAACCAGCACAATGATATTGTCATGAAAATGTCTTACATGTTTGGGTCGGAATTTCCCGAAAGGATTTATCGAGCCTGGCTAGGTTATGATGAAGAGAAAGTGAGTTGTTATGCTAGTGCTTTGACTGGCCCGTTGATATCTGCTGACACTGTACAAAAAGAATAGGCATCGTCGGCTTTGCCTGCCTCCGATGTTCTTACACCCAGTCAAGAATACAAAAAGATAGCTGGCTCTCACTGGTTCCCAGCAAAGCCCCAACCTTGGAAACGATAGACTCCCGGGGTCCACTGGCCGGCCCCAATACATGGGTCACCCATCCGGGGGCCGTCGGGTGGCGGTTTGAGCCGCAGGTTTAACGCAAAAACTACAGTTCAGTGCATTGGAACCTTCCAGGTATCCAGTATACGTCTTCGTAATTATGGTAACACAGAAAAAGAAAAAGTAAACTTCAATTGATTGAATAGGTTTGAATTAATGCCATTAAACTCCCTCCTCCAGATATTTCCTTTGCGTTTTTCTTTTTTCTTTCTTTTTTTTTTTTTTTTTTTTTTCCCCTCAGGCCTCCTCGAGAACTTTCTCCGACTTCTTTGGGTCCATCAGGCTTTCCATCATCGCGTCAATTTTGCCTTGTTGCAATGGAGAGATATTGGAATATCTAATGTGGATTGAAGACCCAGGGTTGAGCATTTGAACTCCGCGGATCTTCTGGTACAGTAGACGAAGAGCGAGCTCAACCACTTGGGGTGCTTGGGATCATCGAGAAATCGATCTCAATATCAGACGCTCGTCAACTGCGCCGGATATTCAGCAAATTTCTCGGTCACTTCCTCCACCTAGTGCAGCATCGCTTCGTCAGTCATTGCTGTGAGACACTTTTCATTCACGCTGCGCCTGCCGTCTCTTTTTCTGCTGCTTGTTGTGGTGTTTGCTCGGTAATGCCAGACGATTCTTCTGGACCCGTGGAAGTCTCCTGGCGATGGATTTGTTGTTCTTTGCTTTGGGAGTTTTGGATCGCGAGGTATGTGATTGGGTCAATTGAATCGCTGTCGTCCTCATAAAGAGAGTATATCACATCCTCGGTGTCATAGGGCTCCATGCGAACCTCTAAAATGAAGTTCGAATTATTAGAACTTTCGAAGACACCACGCAATGTTGTCCAATCTTGGAGGAACCCATCAGCCTGTTCATCACGATTGGCATCTTTGCGATGATATATCACGCAAAGGCTTTGAAAATCTAGACCGAGTGCCTGGCAGTTCAGCGAACGCCGGAGACTATCACGAAACTGGGCGCCAGTGGCAAATAGTCGCGGATCCCAAGGGAATATGAATTGTGACCCCGGCACAGTCACATTTCGCCTCCTAGCTTTCTTGATAGCAAGCACCGTCTCATCGTACTCCTCAACCTCTGCGTTGTGCACCCAATGTACCTTGACCTCAATAGGTGGCAGTTGGTCACTTGTAAATGATTGGCGCACACTAGATAGGTCAGGAAGTACCTTCTGTTTCGCTTTCTGCATCCATGTTGGGGCATGAGAATCATTCACGGTACTACCGTTTTGAACAGCGTCGATGGTCGCAAACCGGTTCTTCCAGTTTGCTTTGTAAAAGCCACTAGCGATGTACCGCAGTAGTTCCCAGCAACGGTTGTAGCTTTCGAGCTCATTCTCCCCCTTTTCGGTCAATGGGCCAAGCTCGGGGCACGGGAAATGGTCCATACTCTCTGGGAAGGATAGGGAAACGCCCTGTTTGTTGGATGGGTGCCGGTTCAAAAACTCAGCCTGTTCCGCTTGAGTTCGTGCCAGATTCTCTGCAACACTCAAGCTTTTGTATTGCTTGACGTTTAAAGCCATGTTCCAGATACTCCAAGCCACAATTTTCTTTCTCTGGTTGGTTTGGTGCTTCATAGAGTCGCCTGACTGCCATGTCCATACCAACTCAGGAGATGAGGTCACAGCCGCAATTTGGCTTCTCAATCCTGAATTGTGTAGGAGAGTGAATGGGGACGTCTTTTTCATGTTTTTGGCCGCTGGTGCGAAGGACTTTTCGGCAAGCAAGCTGGGCCAAGAGATGGCGAATGCCCGGAGGTCTGAGGTATTCTGAAATCCAAGATATGCCGCTAGCTGAGCCTCGTGGTCATCTAACTTCACCCAACTAGTTCCATTGAGTCTGACGGGACGGAAGTTGGTGGGCTTTGTGCTTCGTGCAGATTTCAGTGGCGTGGGCAGTGGCGGGGGCAGTGGTGGGGGGGCCATTTGAACCTGTAAATAATGATAAAAGGTCAGAATGCGGTCTCAATATATCTTATAGGTCACTGCTCTCACCTTCTTTGCGGGGGGAGTACCCGGTGCCGGAGAAGTGGCCGTGCGCTTTTCCCGGGGTTTAAAGAAACTCATTGTAATATTTGGGATGAACGACTAGACGGGCTGGATAATAATACACAGTCAGTGGAAAGCAATCAACAGAGATAAAGGCGACGCTAGGTGACTCACTTGTGAGTGACAGTGACGTCCAAGGCAGACAGTACTGCGCGGGACCGCTGGGCTAAGATGCTACCGAGTGTGACGCTGAATAATATGGGGTCAGTGGCTGGCGAAGGAGCAGGTTTGAGATATCAGAAACTCACATGTAACCGGAGAAGGGTGGTGATGAAGAAGAACAAGAACAAGGAAGATGTTGAAGAGGGGAACTGAGTGGATGTTGGAGAGACGAAAGGGATTGGGGAGATGAAAGGGTCCTGGTAAGATGGTAGCCTGAGTTATTGTTCTCAAAGGTCACCATAACTTCAAACGGGGGTTGTTTGTCACTTCAGAATTACATAGCGTTTCGGGCACACGATTTACCCATGAATCCCCGTCATTTCTGGGGAGTAAACCCATGTTGGACCCTGCTACGACACCTTCGAGTGCTGACGTTGGGGGCCCAGTCGACCAGCTGACCGATTTCCTGGAGTAGCATCGCATCCCAGACCAATGGCATCATGCCGACGCCCCGGGGATGAAGATGGTGTCGAAAGAGTGGTCACTCCGGATATATTATAGACGGTTGCTGTGGGGGCTGTGAACCTATGTTGTCGTAACATGGGTTCCTATGTAACAAGTCTAGATATCAAAGTGCAAGAAGATGTGGATATCAATACGCCCAGCCTCAATGAAGGCTTATATGTACAACAGTTTTGGATAAAGTGCCAGATAATGATGAACAAAAAGGAGAACAGAAACCATGGAATATCGTAAAGCTTCGTTAAAAGAGGGTATATTGTTTGTGGGGTAGCAGTACCAAATCGGGGTAAATTTTGGATATCAGATATGTTGGACCCAACTATCCAACATCAGGAGCGTCTCCTGTGACGGGGCGTCCCTCCGCACCATCTCGTGCACTTTCCTCTGTAGTATTTATGTTGGGCCTAGGCTCTCTATTCAAGCCACGGTCTTGCTCCCGATCCCGCTGGGGCAAGGGTTGCGGAAACTGCATTTCCAGAAACCGTCGTCTGCGTCTTCCGGTTCGAACAGCATGCAGGAAATTAACCCCAACCTGGGCGAAGAAGATCACCAGAAAGGCTCCAATGACAAATCCCTGAGAGATATAGGTTTCATGTTCCTGCTCTTGTTGGCCGATGTCGCTAGTTTCATCACGTTCGTTGGGTATTTGCGAGCTAACACCGGGGAACGAAACCCCGGAGCGTCTAATTGACACCGAGACTGAGAAAGAAAATGGTGTCAATGATGTGAATACATTCGGCGATATCGAGCCGAATAGTCCTGACAAGGGCCTCAATAATAGAGGGATGATGCAGAAGATGAGAAGAGGGACGGATAGTCATAAGACAGAGTAAAGTGATGAGCGAGTAGACCTGTTCGAGGAATATTAGAATGTTATTTAACAGGGAGAATGGATATTCAACCTACCAGTCTCGGGCCTCGAGTTGTCTCGCCCATTTTGCTGAAATTTTCAGTCTCTCTCGAACACTTGTGGCGGCGAGTATGGGATATTTCTCTTCTTCGGAGATGGGCAAAATGCTTGCAAACCACCACGGGAAGCGGGCTGCATCTATGGGGATTGGTCCATATGCTAGCATGACGCGCGGGTGCAGCCAAGGAGCCCCAGATCTGCGTTGATTGCTGATGAACTCTCTTGCGGAGAGAAGTAATTGCTGAGTTGGCATTGAGTCTAACGGGGGATTGGATTCATTCGCTCCCGGCAGAGCATTGGTACTGTTTATTGAAGTTTCCATCGATTCAAGCCGCTCCTCCTCTGCGAGCGAGATATCATCTATGCGCTCTGTTTTGGCAACATAATAGCCATCTAGCATCCCCGAGTCGAGGATCTTGAATCGCGACACGCCTGTAGCCACCACAAGACTGCGACCATCCGGAAGCAGCTCATATCGCTCAATCATCAGGAGCGTTCCATATTGCACGAACGGTACGTCACCCAGTTGGCCTGGCAGTTGTCGGTTGTACATGACCATGCCGAACTTTCCATTTCCATTTGCAAGAACCCGCCGAATCATAAGTCTGTATCTGGGCTCGAAGACATGCAGGAAAGTTGGCATTGTTGGGAATGCTAGCGTGCACACAAAAAGTGGCAAGTTCTTCTCGTAATCCGGGCCTGTCTCATCCTGAGCGCTGGTCTCCCGCCTGACTGAGATCTGGTCGGGGAAGAAGTAGTCGATCAGCCGTGCCACAGTCTGATTTATGGGCTCTGACTGTAGATCACTCGTCATGCCTATCTTTCGGCGACAAATGGGGCACAGATCGGTATGGTCTAAGACCCGCGCGACACATTTTCGGCAGAAGGTGTGGCCACAAGGTGTGGTCATTGGATCTAGAACGAGCGCATAACAAACCTGGCAGTCTAACTCGGCGCGGAGACTGTCTCGCAGTGTTTGGAAGTGAATGAGATCCTGCACTTCTGTGCTTCCACCTGGGGTTGGAGAATCCCCATAGATAACCTCGCATGCATCAGACGGGAACCGACCTTCCAGTGCCATATTATAGATCCCCCGCAGCCACCCATGCTGCCGCAACTGCCCACTTCTATTCTGATTCTGTCCATCGGCTTTCCACCGTAGTAAGGGTCCGTCATCTTCGGACCAATCCCGAGGCACGTTGTTCGCCTGTGACCCCAGTATTTCTCCAAAAAGACCAGCCAGCTTCCCAAGCAACACATCAGCACCACAATCTCCCACGCAATGGTCCCCAACACACGTCTTGTTTCCTTTCCAAAAGCATGTAAATTCCTGGTCCCTCCCTTCAGCCACGGGGTAAGTAATACCTGTCCGCGGCCGAAAGGCGGGTAAACATTCCCGACAGACCGAATTCCCGCATGGTAGGCGGACCGGAGTTCGTAAAGGGCGGGAACAATGCTGGCACTGGATCAACTGGATGATGAGATGGGGCTGATCTGCTGTATCGCTAGGTGCATGCTCTTCCGAGCTTGAGACATCCGAGGTTGAGACATCCGAGCTCTCCATTACGGTTACGGTCGGGATGGTATTAGCGTCGGTCAGGTTTGTCGGGGACGTGGACTCGGCTGCATCTTCCATTTATACAGTAATCCACAGGTAGAAAACGCGGTAAATTATGGGGGAACACAGAAGGGTAAATAATAATGAAGCGGTTGAGGAGCCTATCTGGAGGTGAGGTGCGGGTCAACTTTAGATAATCGGATCAGTGGCCATCCATGGATCCCGAGATCCGGTGTCACAGTACATCCTGTACCATACTATTACGAGTGTACATCAAGGTACACAGTACATACTACCCTCATTTAGCAATTGGCAACCTTGAAGATACAGGATTTGGTACAAATATACTTGTTCTTCGACGTTTTGCCCGTTAAATTATTCATGAATTTTCCGGGCGTCCATAAACAAGTCTCCGTGGACTTACAAATATGTAATGGCAACTGAGGCACCCAAAATCATGTTGATGGTGTTAAAGAGATTATTCACGACGGCCAAAAATATGAAGCTTAAGTGAGCGACAGGCATAGGGGGTACTTCCAGGCATGCCCCCTCGGCCCCAGCACCAAGGAGGGGCCACCTGCAAGAGGGGCCGGATAGGGTGATCTTGGGTACTCGCCAGTTCGCTCGGCGGCTTAGCCGTCGGACTCCAAGTGGGCCAGACTATGTGATTCCAGCTCGGCGTTTGGCTTCGACTTCTTGCTTCAGTAGGGTTTTAGGTGCGTCTAACCCGTTTCTCTTATACAATTGCCCCCACGAGGACTTAGGTTAAGTGGAGCTCCGAGGGTTATTTCTACAATAGTATTAAATATGGCCGCTAGCCCTAAAGATGATAATGCTGTTCTCCCTACAGGCTACTAGGACGAGCTTAGCTGACCCTAGCGCAACGGCATCTCCCGAGGCCAACACGGCCCCCAATGGATCTCCCGGAAATGGATGGAAACTTGTTTTGGAAAATCGCGCAAATTTTCCCCCAAAAGTGGCAAAAGAACCATGATCCTCCTCGGACCACTCAGATCCCGGCCAAGAAGACTCGCGTGGGAGGATTTGGTCACCTCGTTTGAGGGGTTAACCCCATTATTCGACTCGAGATGGTTATGTCAGGTTACAATATCCGGGTAAGGTTACCTATGATTGAAGCTTCTGCTGCCTATTCGACAAATAGCTAGACTAGGTAGTTGAATTAGATCATTATATAAACGATCTCCTCCCCCTAGATTTGTCTATGCATCCCACAACACTTTTCCCTCTATATTCTACTGGAATTATCGGAGGTAAGCCATCTTCCCCAGACATCCCTACTTCGCCATGTTTATCACTAACCGCTATAGCTGGAAATATTGATAATCGATAGGAACTCCTGCTTCAGTCGTTCTCTTTAGCTTGTTACAAGGTATGTTCATAGAAGATCTATACTACAAAACCTCAGAAGAATCCATCCATAGCCCCCCGGGACCACAGGATATATGACTAAGGCGCCCATAGAGACCCCTAAAATACCCCTCACGACTACTATATGCAATCCATTTCCACGTCCCTTGTGTACTTCCTATGCTTCTTTGCCGCAATGGTTGAAGATCTTACCAGGTACCACACCACGCCCCCGAGCGACGTCATTATCGTCCACGACAGACAATCCCTCAACGATCTAGCCAAGGTCTATCCGGATACACTTCTCCACCCCGAGAATGGAGGGTACTACCTCAAGGGTATGGACGAACAGGTCGTTGCGATAACTGCCGACGACCTATGCACGGAGCTGGACGCTGATTTTGCCAGCATCGATGCCAATTTTGTCGATGACGGCTCTGGATCTGAGGATGGAGGATCTGGATCTCTCGGTGGGGCAGATGTTACGAAGAGAAACGAGGATCTCGCTTGTTATCCCAACTGTCTGCATAACTACTGCAGCCACCCCGTTGCTTCTGATCTGCCGTCTGTCTGAGCTACACGAATTGCCCCGTGTGCTCCACGAGCAGCCGGACAGTTTGTATCTAGAGTATGATGATGCTTGGATATTCTAGATGACGTGGGAGAGGCTGGAGGGAAAGTCAGAAGAGAACACATGACTCATGGCATTTAAGGAATAATTTCCATTCATGGATGTAACGCAGGCACGCCCTCATATGGGAAACTCTATGGAATATTTCCCTGTGCTGTTACAGACGTCTGAGCCTATATATTAAACCCACGCAGTCTCAACATCCCAAGACCCCTCACCCCTACTGCCCGCCAACATACTCTCTGTGCGATGTAAAAACCGACCAAAGCCACGAGCACCTACGACTCCTCCATCCTCCCGGTCCCAAACCACTTGTCCACGGAGCACAGTGTAACGCGGCCACTGCTTTACTTTGTGTCCCTCGAATGGAGTGTAGTCGACGTCATGGTGAAGGATGTCGTTGGTGACAGTCATGTCAAGACTCCCGTCGGGGTACCAGATGACAAAGTCTGCATCACTGACCTTCGGGATAAGAGCGCCTTTTCTCGGGTACATGCCATACAATTTAGCCGGATTGGTGGAAGTCAGCTCCACGTATCTTTGTATCTTGAGTCGATCAGCCGAAAGAACCAATGACATTCGGGTCTCGACACCGGAGAATCCGTTGGGAACTAGGTGAAACTGCCCATCAGGGTGTTCCGCGGTCACGCTCGATCCTTTGCCAGACGTCGAGTCGTTGAAGTTAAATGGGCTGTGGTCGGACGAGAGAATAGTAAATGTTCCATCATCGAGACCAGCCCAAATAGCCTCGTGGTCGGATTTGTTGCGCAGCGGTGGACTGCAAACACACTTTGCACCCTCAAGCCCGGGCAAATCCAGGCTTTCCTTGCTGAGGAACAGATATTGAGGACAAGTTTCGGCATAAATTGGAAGCCCCTTTGCCTGGGCTTGCCTAATGTTCTCAACCGCTCGAGGATTAGAGACGTGTACGATTAAGATGGGGATGTCAATGAACTCAGAAAGACAGATTGCACGGTAGCTGGCCTCGATCTCGGCGACGGCGGGGTGAGAGGCGGTATGGTACTTGGGTGCGTATAGCTGGCGCTCATGCAGTTTCTTGGTCATCCATGCAATCACAGAGTCGTTCTCGGCATGCACCAGAGTTGTGACCTTGTGTAGACGGGATTGAAACAAGACATCTAGGAATTGCTCATCATTGAGGCGCAAAGCTTCGTAGGTCATGTATATCTTGACGGACGAGATGCCCATCTCTCGGAAGGCTGGAAATTCCGCAAGTGTCTTTGCGCACGGGTTGGAGATGATCAGATGGAACGAGTAGTCGCTGTAGCATTGGTCTTTGGCACGTTCGTGGGCGCAAGCTAGAGTTGCAAGAACACTGTCTTCGTGCTTCCGTTGAGGTGCAAAAGCCACGATTGTTGTTGTACCTCCTGCAATCGCGGCGCGGGTGCCTAGGAGGTGTCAATTCAATGAACAAGTTAATCGCCAACTCTAGAGATTGGCAAACTAACCGGACTCGAAGCTATCTGCAGTGGAGCCGAGCCCAAAGAGTGGCGGCTCCTGAAGATGAACATGGGCGTCAATCCCTCCTGGCTTTAAAGAAGGTTAGCATATGGCCATGGATTTACTTGTGATAGAGGTGAAAAATACCAACCGTGACTAGGGCTCCCTTGGCGTCAATGGTCTTTTTGGTCTTTGATCCAGCCAACGATCCTTGAGGGACAATTGAGTGAATCTTCTCGTCTTTGACGCCAATGTCACATTGCACAACGTCTTCGACAGTGGCCAAAGTACAGTTCAGCACAATGAGATCCAGATCAGGATTCGATTGTTCGGGCATACTGAAGATAGACAAGACTGAAAGAATTTGGGTCAAATGAAACTCGATACATTTCGGAGTATCAGCATGCTCTTAAGAGGGGGTTCCACTCTAGAACTGCCGTCGGCATCCTTATCAAAAAGGCGGGGCATCTGCCCGTCAGCGAACAACGGGCTAGGGTGGATTTCGGAGGCACTTTGCATCGATACACCTACCACGTGGAAATGTTGGGGGGTTTTCTATGATGTTGTTATGCTGATTGGAACAACTTTGCCGTTGCTATGGCAGATCGGCTGTTTGTTCAGCTATCCCTCTAGAAGCTCTGCACACAGGTCATGATTAGGGAAATCTACCCCGTTTTTATTGCTATCTCTGTTCTCCTCAGACCCCTTTTTTTGGGCCATATACAGGCTTGTGAATTTTCAAAGTGATATACCAAGCTTTTTTAAGGGGCTAGCTTTCCAAGGTTGACCTCGAAAGGACCGTGGAACCTTCGTGTGGAAGTTTGGAACCAGGCCTCTAGGCTCCCGACGTCTGGATATAGTGACTACATATGTAGGGATGTATAGATGTATACAAAAAGAACGTATATATTTAATAATACACATGAAAATCCATGGATAACAGATGAAAGACGTAAGATATCATTCAAAAATTGGCCTCCAACGGTATGCATTGATGAATCGGCCGCCACGTCCTGCTTTCCTTGTCGTATTGAGTTCTTGAAAATCCCAAATATAGTTGGTTCGGCCTAAGTGGAAACGCTGTGAGATCTTCCTCGGTGATCCACGGAGGTTGCCACTCATTCGGTCTGAAAATAGCATAGTCATGGATACGAGCCTCTTCGGGGATCAGTGCTGCTTGTGACGTGGTTGCTTCAAAGTTTTGAGAAAATGCCGCTGTGTTCTCCCTCACGGCAAGGCCATAGCCTTCTTCCAGGTTCATCAACATTTCCGACAAAAGAGCCACGGGGGCGCATTTGAAAAATCCTTGTATGGGAGGCGCTAGCCGTAATAGGTCCAAAGCCCTTCGCCGCAAGATTGGGTCACGACACCTCAACACAGTCATGGCGAGAGGGACACCCACACTCATCTCAAAGGTGAATGGCGGTTGGACTCCATTTGGACAGGCTGAGGCATTAAGAATCAAGCTAGACTGCGCGACGATAGTAGCAAAGTCTGCAAAATGGACATCGAAAACGGTTTCTTGTTGCTTCAAGCATCCTGTCACACAAATCAAAGCAGCAGCATGATATGTGAGCAGGATAGGCTCTGGGTATATGGGGAGAGTGGGTACGGATCTGTTCCTTTGGCAAAGATTGGTGTATGCCCGATGCCATTCAACAAGACGGACTCGGAGTGCTTCTTTTCTCGCAACCATTTCTGGGCTTACAGCGGATTCGGCACCAACTTCCCTGAGGTGTAAGTTCGCCTCGCGCTCAAAGAGGATAACTTCCGCAGCTAGGACGGACATAATTGATCTTGCAGAATCGACAGATGCAAAACCAGCGCTCATGTCCGTTTCTACAAAGGCAAAAAGTTCAATAGGAAATTGAGTTCCTGAAATGGTCAGGGAACTTGTACCGAGTCGTAGGAATAAGGGAACAATGCTGCGTTCCAACAGAACACCTTTACTGATAGATACTGCTCCATGACCGATTTGTGCACGGAGGTCAAGTATCAACGTGATACCCTGTCGGTAGAGCTCCAAGGCCTGTTCCATATGTCCTTGTATTGTCTCCACGCAGATAAATAGTGCGCAGCTGATGAGTGCAATATACGGATTTGCACTGCCTCGTTGGATCTGCGACGAAACACCAGAGATTGATCGCGAGTACCATGTCAATGCATCCTGCTGACCACCATTAAGCAAATGTGCCTTGTTTCGGCGATCCCTCAAAAAATGAAAGTCCATGCACTGCTTCGGATTTTCGTACAATGAGCTAATTGCAATGACTGCATTCCACACAGCGGGCTCACTGCGGCAGATCTGCGGAACAACCCCTGTCCAGAAATCTACATTCATTCCACCTGCCAGATGTTGGGATACGTGCTGGAAGTAATATTCAAAAGCACGACATTCTCGTTGTCCTGCATTTTGAGCCAATGACAGTGTGTGCCTGAGTGTAAGAGCAAATGGAGTGGATGGAGCCAAGAGAGTTTCCCCTCTGCCCTCATAGTCACATTTCCGTCCTGTGCTAGAGCAGCGTAGGCAATTCGGCTTCTCCTCGCCACATTTGACTCTTCGGATTCTGGTCGGCGGTTAGAGCTTAACTCTAAAAGCGGCTGCGGAAACATACTTGCAGGTTTTACACCCGAATCGAGATTTCACAGCCCCTATACGGCCGCCCATCTGAAGCAGATGGGTTAAGGCATAGAAGTTCGGATTCCAAGGTTCCCGGATGTGGTTACTACAACATAAAGTGGAACTCCGGTCCACGGCGATTCTTTCCAGCAGTAAATCCTGACCGCCTGGATCACCGCCTGCGTTCCTTTGTACATTGCAGGCCACATCTAACTAAGGCAAGACTTTCAGGCAATCAATCCGTCGAGGTATTATTTCTCATTAAACAAACTTTCAGTTATATCTAAGATCCAGAATCATCATTCGAGCTAGATAATCCTAAGCCACATTCACCCCTAAAGCCTCCAAGACCAATAGTGACAACCCCTTGAACGTGAGAGACGTCGACAGCAACTCCTGGAAAGGGATATTGAGACCAAACATCTTGAACAACCAATTGCGTAGCTCAGCACCAATCATACTGTCCAACCCATACCCTCCAACGCTAGACCCCTCGAGCGCAAAGTCCTCCACTGACATCATCAAGATACCTGCACACCTCTGCATGAGGCACGCAGCGACCACATCCACTGCGGCATCAACACCATCACTTTGTGCAACCGCAACCGCCTGTGCCGCAACACCCCCCTCGCCACCATCCTTTACGTCGTCACCGTTCTTTCCAGACGCCGCCTCGACTAGCGCCTTCAGCCCAATGAACCGGCCATCCTCGACCCAGTCCAGATCGGTATTCTCACGGGCAGCCGTCCACGCCCCAGCCAATCGGCCCGGGTCCAGACCCAGCAGGATACTAGCCTCCTGATACTTCAAATCCGACCGGGGCCGCGACGACATGGCTGCTTCAAACGTGCGGAGCAAGTCGCGCTCATCGATTCCATACATACCACGACGCGTGATCTTGTCCTCCAACGCGTCGTTCTCCGCCACGACACCCACGCCTAGAACCATAGGCAACGCCACAGAGGTTGCGGCCAGACCCATATGGTTGCGCTGGCAGGCTAGGTTGTCCAAGAAGCTGTTGGCGGCGGCATAGTTGGACTGGCTTGGTTGGCCAACAATAGCAGAGATGGAGCTTGTCATGACGAAGAAGTCCAGCTCGTGATCCTTGAGCGCATGATGCAAAGCGAGCGCCCCGTCTACCTTAGGCGTGATGGCCGCCTGGAACTTTTCAATGGATGTCTGGGGTCCGAAGATGCCGTCCTGGAGCACCATGGCCGCGTGGACAACGCCGCGGATGCGCTTGCCATCAGGCCCGGTTGTGACGGCCTCAATGACGTTCTTTACGTCAGAGACATTGGAGACATCGCCGCGGAAGATCTGGGGCTGTGCACCCGCCTCACGGAGAGAAGATGTCAGCTGCGCGGCTTCTGGTTTGTCGTCTCCGGAGCGCGAGATGAAGGCAAAGTGGCGGGCGCCGCGCTCCATCATCCACGATGTGAGACTGCGACCGAGGCCGCCCAGGCAGCCAGCCAGTAGGTAGATGTCCTCAGAGGAAAAGTGCAGCTTGGGAGTGAATGGTGCAACCTCGACGATGTCACTATCGTAGTTGTATGTCATGATGAATCTGTCAGCGGTGATACCTGTGGCGGAATTCACATCGTTTGTGCTGTAGACAAGCCCTGGCTCCATTGTGTTGTCAATGGATGCAACAGCCTCACGCATGATCTTGCCCAGTGCGGCCTTGTCAATATTGAACGAGGACTGGACTGATGTCGCAGCGAAGCGTACACCGCGCGTGAATGGACTGACGTCCGATGGGGCGGATAGGGCACCGTTGACATTTTCGCTGAGTACGAACCATCCACCGGAGGGCATCTCGCGCCACACCTTCTGGTTCCTATCGGAGAAGTCCTCGGCCACAACCACCAACGAGGACCCGGCCGTCTTCATAACTTGGCGGATGTGAGACAGGTCCTCAGCTATGATGAGTGGGAAGTTCAGTGCCCTGCTAATCTGGGCGAGATCGTTGGAAAAGGTCTCCGATGAAGAAAGGAGGAGAACGTGCTTTTCCGTAATCTGGCCCGAGATGCTTGAAACAGCGTTGACAGCCCTGCACAGCCCTGGCAGGGCTGACACGAACTGATTCCCAACGGCAGGATCACACTGGACTGACAATGCTTCTGGAACTCGGACGATAGTCTGAAGTGCGTTCGTCACGTATGTCACCACCGACTTCCCCAAGAGACCTTCCTTCACATTGTCTCCGACGTTGAGGACGGTGCCAGCGGCTACCCGAAGACCCTCGGCCGGAGCTTGCAGGTCTTGCTTGTATACCTCGCAGGAGGTGACCTGAACTTCGATCTCGTCCGGCTGGAGAGAAATACCATCAAAGCGGTTGCTGTGGGCAAAGGTAATCTTACCTTGCTCGGCATTGGCCTGGAGTGGTTGACCACTAGGCAAGGGCATCTGCACCAGCTTAAGTTCATCAACGATCATCCGGGCGTTGAGCTCGTCGTTCAGCACAATCCGACTGATATGGCATACGCCTTGGTGCAGCCAGTACTCATTTTCGGTCACCGATCCTGCGGAGCCCTGACGAATAGACGCCAGCGTTTGTGCGATGGACTCAAACGTTTCGCTTTGGTCCACATCCAACCAGGTTAGCTTGGACATCTTCTGCTCCTCTCGAAGCACTCGCAGGAAACCTGGGACCATGCCGCCATGGGTGGACGTGCATTCGTTGACTCCAGCGGTGATCCATGTAACAGACGCCCCAGACGGGATGATTTGTTTAAGTGCGTCGAACGACGTCGTTTCCGGCTGGGAGAGCATATTGGCATATGGGTTGAAGAGAACGAGCTCCTTGTCAGTGGTTAAATCCACCTCCTCGAGAGTTTTGACCAAAACCTCAGCACCCTGAAGTCGTAGAGCGTCTGCTAGGGCGAGGGGTGGAGCCGAATGGAGAGGGGAGTAGACTAATTTGATGCTATCGTCTGGGCTGCTGGTGCTGGAAGAGCCCTTCTCCATGAAACGGGAGACAAGCAACAACGTCTGCTCTGACGCGGCTTTGGACGTGACGAGGAAGCCTGCCTTTTCAATGCTAGCCTGGACCGCGGGTGCCACAGAGCTATCAATTGGGACGAGGGTGATGCCGTTAACACCGAGGACAGACTCCAGAGAAGCCCACATGTCGGATTCGGTCAGCTGCTGGGCATCCTCGCCCGCGATAAGTACCAGGCCTTGGTCCTTGACACTCAAGTTGGCAAGGTCCAGCGGTCCTTCTGGGATGACGACATTCTTAATGCGCGAGGAATCTGTTGCCGACGTCTGCACCTCTGCCACAGAAAGCTCAGCCGCCGGTGAAAGTGTACTGAGCACACTCTCGAGATCGACAGAAGTCGATGAATCGACCAGTAGAGCAGAAGCCACAGGTTCTTTGTGGCATAGAAGGGAAATGATACTGGACAGCATGTCAGGTCCGAGGGGCACCTTCTGCAGCCCATGAATTGTGTAGTCGGGCTTCCATTCCACTGCGGCATAAGGTGCTGGTTTCGCTGCCGCCTCATCTCTTGGAGGTAAAGCAGCCTCGTATGCTACTGTATGGAGCCCCTTGATGTCGACGACAACCCGTCCTGTTGGGGTAGCTAACTGGGCATCAGTGTTGAAGTAGCGAGCGCGCTCACCGCGGACATCATTCCAAGCCACCGCGTCACCAATTGTGTTGGCGGCATCATCCGGACCAAGTATGGTAATTTCCTCGAACTTGATGGGCACAACACCCCATGGCATTGTCTGATAAAGACCAGCATGGATGGATATGATGCAGAGCTGTAGAAGGCAGTCCACGGTGGATGGGTGGATCATGTAACGGGACTCGTCCACCATACGTTCGCTGCTAATGGCTAGCGGGATTTGCCCAACTGCCTGGTAGTACTTATCGTGCGTCCTGATCTTGTCGAGGGTGTCAAATGAGGTGCCGTACTCGAAACCCACGCTGCGGAAAGTGTCGTTCCACCGCTTACCTCTGTGTCGCTGGTTGAGGACCCCAGGGTTCACAGGGTGGGGGCGCACGTCGGCTGATTCAGGGTCAGAGACTGGAAGAATCGTGCCATCGGAGTGAATAGTCCAGTTGTTGTCGGTGCAAGACTCCACGGCGAAATAGTACGATGGGGACTTAGACGAGGAGTTCTGGGCTAGTCGGAGCTGAATTTCTATGCCGGCGTCGGTGTCTGGGATAATTAGTGCGGTCTTCAGCTCAACATCGCGCAAGACTGCTCCAGACATATTGAGACCTGTAATCTCACAGTGCTGACGGGCCGCCTCGATAGCTAGAGCAATATGTCCAGCGGCAGGGAACATATTGGAACCTCCGAGCTGGGTATTCTAAGTTAGCAGCTGTCCCTTCCTCTATTTCTTTTAAAAGAAAGGAGATGAACTTACCTTGTGGTCCTGAAGCCAGGGGATGTCCCGGACTCGCAGAATATTCCGCCAGACCATTGCATGAGATGAAAGTCCGGGGATTTTGCTGCCCAGCAGGTCGTGGCGCGCATGGGTGAGGTTACGGTACTCGGCACTGACACGAGGCTCCGCCCAGTAGACCTTCTCATAATTCCACTGGTATGGGGGCAGATCGGGCAGAGTGAACGGACGCTTGCCAGAGGCCTTCAAGTCCAGCTGGAAGTCCAGGGAAGGACCGTCTAGCCGGTTCACCCTCTGCATGTCCACGGCATATCCTGCGAGGAACAGCTCACCGGCTGTCTTAAGCAGGGAATGCGCCCCATCCTGGTTGCGGATTAGGGTAGTGACATATGTGTAACTGGTGAAAGCGTTCGCCTGGCATATTTGTTTGAAGGGCCCAGACAGAGCTGAATGAGGGCCCACCTCAACGAAACCGGTAATGTCTTTGAGTTCCTCTGTCTTTGCGAGGGTCTGTACGGCGGTGTTGAATAGCACGCGGCCGGTGAGATTGCGCGCCCAGTAAGCTGGAGTGATGTCTCCTGTAAGAACGGCTTGATTGGTGACGGATGAAACCATAGCCCTACATGGGCAGCGCCACTGGCGGTCATAGCCATCCAACTTGCAGTAAGCATTGGTGACCAACTCCACCATGGGGCCGGCAACGGGCTCCATATGGGGCGAGTGATATGCCATCCCAGTCCGCAGCTCGCGGGCAAAGATCTTTTCTTCTGCGAAGAGGTCCCGCGCCTCATGTATGGCGGCCACTGGGCCACTGAGAGTAACGCTAGAGGGGGAATTCTCGCAGGCAATTACGAGCTCCTTGCTGAGGCTGGCGAGATATACCTCGACCTCATCACGACCAAGTCCCACCGCCATCATCGAACCACCAGCGGGTGCGTTACGTCCCAGTGAGTAACCGCGGTAGTAAGCAGCGATGATGATCTCCGGGGCAGAGGCTAGACCAGCAGCATACGCCGCTGCGTATTCACCTGCTGAGTGACCAACAGTGGCACTAGGGACGATGTTCCACGATGCGAGGAGGTCCACGAGGGCGATTTGAGTGGCCACCAGCGTCGGCTGGGCAATGCTAGCGTCGTTGATTTGGCTCGTCTCTGCTGGAGCCGTGAGTTCCTCCTCGATCGAAAAGTTAGGAGGGTGATCGACGCCTTTGAGCACCCGATCCAAGCGTCGAATCGTGTGGCGGAAAACGGGGAAGGTCTCAATAGCCTCTCGACCGAGACCTGCCCACTGCGCACCTTGCCCGGTGAAAATGAAGGCAAGATCGGAAATGGGCTTGGTGCAAGAGCCAAACTTGAAGTTGGCAGTTTCCATATCAGACGCCGCTGTGGCCTCGCTAGCAACAACAAATGCCCGCTGGACGAAGCGATTGCGGTGGTTGTTTAGAGTATGCGCAAAGTCCGAGAGGTAGTATTGATCGACTACCTTGGCATGCGCCTCGATGTTGCGGATTAGGGTTGTCTTCTCATGCGCCGATAAAGTGACAAGTAGCGGCCTGGTGGCTGAGTGGTCGTAATTGGCTAGGGCCTTGCGGGCCCCGTGCTGGTATTGCGGATAGAGTGCTTTCACCTCTTCCACAATGACATGGCCGTTCGTGCCACCATATCCAAAAGAGGAAACACTGGCGCGGCGGGACTCAAATTCTTCAGGCCAAGGCAGGGTATCACGGTTAACCTTCACATTCCACTCTTTCTCGGGGATCTCTGGGTTAACCGTCTGGAGGCCAGCGACACCAGGGATCAAACCGGTTTCCACCATCAATGCGGCCTTCATAACGGCGAAGATTCCACTGGCTGCTTCGCTGTGGCCAATGTTAGGCTTAACAGCGCCAATAATAAGGGGCCGATCCTCCGAACGGGTGTCATTCATCGCACTAGCCACAGCGCGGACTTCAATGGGGTCTCCCACTGGCGTACCGGTTCCGTGGCATTCAAAATAGGCAGTCTGGTCTGGATCGAGATTGGCGCGCTTGTATGCGGCGCGGATGACCTTCTCTTGGCCCTTCATGTTCGGATAAGTGATACCATAGCCCGGAACCTTACCATTCGTGTTAACAGCCGAAGAGCGAATGGCGGCTCGAATAATGTCACCATCACGGATAGCATCACTCATTCTCTTCAGATACAGGGCACCAGCACCCTCGCCACGGCCGTATCCATCGGCCGCAGCATCGAACGTATGACAGAATGAGGTCGGTGAAAGCACACCCAGTTTGGCTGTGTTCATATGCTGATCAACCGTGAGAATCAGGTTGACACCACCAACCAGAGCTGCTTGACAATCTCCAGCACGTAGTGCATGGCAAGAATGATGAATTGCATATACTGATGAGGAGCACGCGGTATTTATAGTGAAGCTTCAATTGTATTAGTTCCGTCCATATGTCTGTGAGGCATATATCCTTACCTCGGCCCATTTAAGTCAAAGACATTTCCCACCCGGTTACTGATAATACCTGGATCAACACCAGTGGCCGCATAACTGTGGCGGAAGTCCGGATCCCGGAAGGTCATCTGCTGATAGTCGGCAGTGAAACTACCAATGAAGGCACCCGTATTGGTGCCGGACACTTGTTCCAGGGTGAGACCAGCAGACTCAAGAGCCTCGTAACAGACCTCGAGGATCTTTCGCTGCTGTGGGTCCAACCACATGGCCTCGACCGGGGTCATGTTGAAGAACGTGGGATCGAAGTTCTCTGCACGGCCGTCGAGGAAGTAGCCGCCGCCCACATTCATGCTGCCAGGGCGCTCACCGTTCTTGTGAAGATGAGCATCAATATTGAACCGGGACTCCGGGACTCGCATAGTGTTCCCGGCGCCTTTCCTCAGGAGCAGATCCCACAGGGCAGAGGGGGAGCCGACCTTGCCAGGCAGGCGGCAGGCTATACTACAGTCAGTGGAAACCCCAACTTCTTTTGGATTCAAACTTACCCATGCCACAAATTGCGATGGGCTCAAGGCTGACATCTTCAGCCGGAGGAGTGTCGTGTGCATAAGGCATGGTTACAATCGGATTGAACGAGGTATGAGGGAGAGTCTGGACAGGATGTGACTATGGGAACACTTGCTTCTATATCTAGTTATTTGGCAGCCTCCCAAGAGCGGTCTGCTTACAACTCCTCCTCATTGTAGCGATAGCGAGGCTGAGTCCTCCCCGGTGTTCTCCGTACTATGGTGATGCCTCGGATGGATCGGTTAGTCCGCCGAGTGCCAGGCAACATTGACCTTTTTGCGCAAGAATCCGAGATTGTAGGCCGAAGGCTCGACCGCCCTAATTGCTGACCCGATTTTGAACTCGGATATCTCACGAGGTTGAAAAGAGTGCTATGTTGAACCCTAATCTTACCTTCATCGGCCGCTCGGCCGCTCACGCACTTAGCCTCATGTGGATCATCCGCCCCCATCTAACGGCCCCCAATCAACGTCAGAAACCCAACCCGCACTTTAAATTTTATAGTATCACATCACTAGACGTTGGGTATTGAACCATTTCGTGAGGTCAAGCGGGGGAATCCCATCCACGAAAATGGGAACCGCCTGGAGCAAACTTACCTCCTTCGAGAAGGACCCCAAACCATGTCACTACGATGCGATCATTGTTGGCGGAGGCTTATCGGGACTTGTTGCCGCTCGTCGTCTGAGTGAGCTCGAAGACAAGAGAATTCTCCTCATCGAAGCGGGCGCGGACCGTCGAGGAGACCCAAAGATTGATACCCCAGGATTACTGTTCAGTCTTTGGGGTGACCCGGCCTATGATTGGAATTTCTGGAGTGAACCTCAAGTAAGAAATGTGAAACGAACAAAGAACGTATGATTCTAATGGAAATTTCCAGGAACGCTTGAATGGAAGACAGATCCCCCAACCCAGGGGTAAAGTGCTGGGAGGATCTAGTGCCATCAATGTGGCCGCCATCGCTTATCCTACGCCCCGAAATTTCGAAGCCTGGGAGAGACTGGGGGTGCAGGGATGGTCTTTTGACACCTTAGCACCATATTATAAGAAGTTCCATACCTTTCATCCAGCATCCAAGGCGACAAACGATCTGCTGTCCCTCGACTCGTACGTAAAAGTTGATAATCAGGGTGCTCAGGGTCCGCTTCCCATCAGCTTCCCTGATGTCTATGGCCCTTTCCATAAGGCCTGGATTGCAGCATTTCGCAACCTTGGGTTCGAAAATGGTCAGGATCCGATTCTTGGAAGAAAGCAAGGGGCCTTTATACCCCCGAATACTGTTGATCCTGGAACGCACCAACGATCCTACGCGGCTTCAGCCTATTACTCCCCAGAGGTCGAGGCACGACCCAACCTGCACTTGATCACTGAAACGGCTGTGCACAAACTGCTCTTCAGTACTACATCCCAAACTGTCACTGCGACTGGTGTCCAAGTATATGGGAAGGACGGCCAGCTATCCGAGTTTACCGCAGATGAGGTGATCCTGGCTGCCGGGGCCATCCAAAGTCCTCAGATCCTGGAAAACTCCGGCATTGGGTCTGCAGCAATCCTTGGGCAGCATGGGATTGATGTGGTAATCGACAACCCTGGAGTCGGAGAGAACCTGCAGGATCATTCATTTGCCAGCGTTTCATTCGAGGTCGCAGATGGCCAAATTACCAACGACATGGCGCGAGACCCAGCAGTGATTGAGAGTCTCCTGAAGCGATATGGAGAAACTCATACGGGTCCCTTATCCGGTATACCATATGGCCTGGCGTATGTGCCGTCGGTCGACACGGGCGGTCGTATGCCCTCTGGAATAGTGCAGTCTCTGATTGACACGCACCTCAACCTACACGATCCGTGGCTTTCCCCTGCTCACAGAGCACAGTATGAGGAGTTGGCGAATATGATGGTGGACCAGAAGGAGAATACCTTCTGGTACGGCATCACTCCATCTCAGATGAACATGGAACTGCATGGCAGGACCGATATGACTCAGGTTTATAGTCCACAACGGCCTGAGAATTTCATCACGCTGATGGTGGGACTCAATCACCCCTTGTCGCGTGGCAGCGTACATATTAGTAGCGCTGCCGTTGGCTCTCCGCTGCGAATTGACCCGGGCTACCTGTCTCATCAGCTCGATGTTGAGATGTTGGCTCGTGGCATTCAATTCCTGGAGCATATCGTTGATGATCTACCGATAAAACAACTTTTGAAACCTGATAACCGCATACCTTCCTACGCATCTAACCTATCCGAGCTCGAAACGGCTAGACAGGTTGTTAGAGACAGACTGTGGACATCATATCATCCCTCCTGTACCTGCCCCATGATGCCACGGGAGAGAGGAGGTGTGGTCAACAATCGGTTGTTGGTGCATGGGACAACTAATGTAAGGATCATCGATGCTAGTGTTTTCCCTATGATCACACAAGGAAACATTCAGGCTACTGTGTACGCAGTAGCTGAGCGTGCATGTGACCTTATCAAAGAGGATTGGGGTGTGATAGATCCAGCCTCATGAATCTAAACTCACCTTAAGCGATTCACACCACAAACCTATCTGTTTTTCTGCTATTACTCTTGTCCATACTCTCCTACTTGAATAAATTGAAGGATTATCAAAGCACACCTAGTGTTGAGATTAATATTGGCAATGGTGAAGATATGTTTAATTATGGACTCAATACTCTAGGTCAATATACAGCCAGAAAAGTTGGTATTTCAAAAACTTCTATATATAGGCAGGTTTAAATGCATCATGATACCTCATAACTAATAAACTGACATAGCTCAATTGGTTTATTGTGCAAATCTTCTATATTTTGTAGTTTGACAGACCCAACCCAAGCCTCATCAGGCGCTAAGTGTATTAGACTCTCATTGTTCTAATTCCCGTGTTGTCATAAATGGTCCAGAGCTACTGCGAATCCTGGAGCACTTCCGTCTGTTTCTCCCGTCTCTGTTTCGTGGCATATTCTTCGCGAATAAAGTCCTCCCGTACGTACAAAATTGCTGTAATCATGGCGCCGGGACTGAAGATCATACTGGCCAGACTGGCGATCAAAATTCCCCCAACACCGAGGAACGCTGAAGAGCCACTTTCTCTAGAGCCGTACATACCCTGAGCTACGCGGCTAGCATAGATACTGCAACCGAGAACAACGAGGATAAAATCCCACTGGAGGAAGAACAAATGTTCCTCGACGTAGCGACGCGCTGCCGCCTCGGGGTTCCAAAGATTTTGAAGGGCCGGAAAGAACAACCTCGAAAACGAGAATGTTGGGTCAGATGAGAAGGCCACACGCAGAATCACACCAATATGAGCCAGCGCAGAGAATATTCCATACACTGCATATATCGCCTTGATCCAGGGGGCGTCCGAGTTGGATGGAAGCCGGGATTCCTTCTCTTTGCCGGACGAGATGTATTTAGAAATCCCAGCGGTCAGAATATAGGTGGCGAATGGACCAAGTTGGTAGAATGCTATGAACATGTGGTGCTGCGCGACCGTCGTGCCACTTGGAGGGAAGTACACATTGCGATACGGAAGCACCATACCTAGCAATGTCGCTGGGAGAAGAGCCTTTGCATCGTAGTAGGAAATGGTGGGGTCGGTGCGGTTGCTGGAGCCGAAATGCTGCGAGAGCTCGACGAAGAGATAGAAGGGGAAAAATATGGCCGTACCCAAGTATTGCCAGAGGAACACATATATCGGGACCACTCGAAGAAGTGTGTGTTTTTCGCCTCTACGCATGCTCTCGATTGTCGCCCAGACGGCGAATGTCTGCAGAGGGGCGCAAAGCATGATCGACTGGAGCCGAAGAATCGGGAGATTGGTCGCGACAGGATCCCAGAAACAGACCGAGATTGCGAGTATCTGGTCAATGATTGGCAGCCCTGTGTATACCTGGTGCAGGTACTTGCCGTCGGCCAATGTCTGTGTCCAGACTGGCTTTAACATAGCGAACAAGCCGCCATCGACCATCAGAATGCCTTCGAGGAGGATGGCAGCCAGGATAGTGAGAATGAGGAACGGGACTCGTGCGGAATCCACTGAGTAATGCATTTTTTTTCAGTTTGTTTCTGAATGTGATGAGTATACGTGGTGATTTGAGGTGCCTTTAGATGCCTTCTAAAGGAAGTATATTTAGGGCTGGTCAGCCCTCGGGAGCTCGGCCGACGCGCCGCAATACAAATAGCCCTACCGGAAATCCGGCCGGCAGGGCCGCAATTCAGGCGTTGTTTTGCATGTACTACTATATAGTTAGTCTTTTTAATTCTATTTCTTCTTTCTGTGTGTCCTAGAATTCGTTCGCTTTGAACTCAATCGGCGTGGAAGACCATCACCCTATCCAATTATGGCATCCGTACTCAACCATACTCCTGCCAGACAGCTCTGGGATTGGGTTTCGGGTCAAAATGGCGTGCCCCCAGGCAGTGGTTTTAAAGTCCCAGATAATGGCGATAAGGTGGCAGATATTGAAAAGGTAGCTGTGTCGTCGCAGACATCATCACAGTCAGGCGAAGCCAACGACTTGGTGGATTGGGATGGGCCGGAGGACCCAGAGAACCCTCAGAACTGGTCTACAGCTAAGAAGTCATTTGTTTTCTTCCAGATCTGCCTCTTGACCTTTGCTAGTATGTCTCAAACTTGACCCACGCTAATATAACACAAGTTGACCATTTCCCAGTCTACAGCGGGTCGGCCATCATCAGCCCAGCACAACCCACGTTCATCAAAATTTTTGGCATCTCATCCCAGGCGTCTACACTGGTCATGTCGATGTTTGTCCTAGGATATGTAAGTTCATTTTCCATGTTGTGTAACCCCCTTTCCCTTGTATTGACTATCACCAGGGAGTGGGTCCTCTTTTCTTCAGCCCTCTATCCGAAGTCCCTCGGGTCGGCCGCAACGTCCCGTATATGACATCCTTCTTCCTCTTCATAATGATGACGGTGGCCGCATGTCGCGTAACGAACTATCCTGGTCTGGTTGTTCTCAGGTTCCTCCAGGGTTTCCTCGGTGGCCCTGTTCTTGCAACGGGTGGTGCATCTGCCTCCGATATCTTCGGTTTTCATAAGATCCCATACGGTCTGACCTTTTGGACTTGCGCTGCTTACGGCGGCCCAGCACTAGGCCCTTTGTTGGCGGGTTTCTCCGTGACAGAGAGCAGCTGGAGATGGTCCATGTACGAGCTGCTCATGTTGAGTGGCTTTACCTTCATATTGTTGTTCTTTGGTCTCCCGGAGACAAATCCGGAGACCATCCTACTCTACCGAGCCCGCCGACAGCGAAAGGCCACAGGTAATATGAAGCTACGATCACAGTCAGAGATCAAGCAGGGCGATATCCATATCCTGCAGATTATGGCTCGCTATCTCACGACTCCTTTCCGTGTGACGGTCCAAGACCCGTCCGTTTTCTTTATCAACCTATACACGGCTCTAATTTACGGGATCTACGTAAGTTGTTTGCAGCAGAAATTTGGGATCCCACGCTAATATTGACCACCTGCAGTACTCGTTTTTTGAATCGTTCCCTTTGGTGTACATCAACATGCACGGCTTTTCCATGGGTATGATGGGAGTTGTGTTTCTCTGTATCATTGTTGCTTGCATAATCGGAGCAGGAACCTATCTCCTTCTGGTATGGTTCGTCTACGAGCCCTACACCATGAAAATGGGAATCGGAAAGCCTGAACATCGACTGCTACCTGGTGTCTTCGCCGCAGCCCTGGCTCCTTGCGGGTTATTCATCTTTGCCTGGACAGCTCGGCCCGATATTCACTGGATCGCGCCTACCATTGGCATTGTGGTCTTTTCGTCCTGTGTCTTTATTGTAGGTAACCCCCTTTCCATTGCTATGCGCTATGAACAGAACTGACTCATGAAGCTTGCCAATGTCATCTTTATTTATCTTCCAACCACCTATCCTCGCTATGCAGCGAGTCTTTTCGCAGCGAACAGTAAGTGGCATGACGTCCGTCCACCTGTACAGAGAAACGCAAGCTAATAAGATCACGTCGACAGCCTTCCTTCGAAGTGTCCTTGCCTGCACTGCCATCCATTTCTCCCAGCCTCTGTTCAATAACCTTGGGATTGGAAAGGGATGTAGTGTGCTAGGTGGTCTGACAGCAGGGTGTTTCTTTGGAGTCGTGGCATTGTGGCATTTCGGTCCCACTCTGCGGGCTCGCAGCCGGTTTGCGGAGTCATACTGAAAGGACTACTATCCTCCGAGGATATATCCATCCGAGCTCACCGCCAGGAAGCTCATTGGGGAAAGGTAGGGTGATGCACCTTTCACCGATACAAGGGCTCGCCATCTAAACTAATCTATAGAATGGTTCCATGACAGAATACGGGATACTTGTTACTGTCATCTACATAAGAGGGGAAATAAAAGTATTAATGAAAAGAAAAATGAGTAATTGGGTATTTTCCCAAGAAAGAGTTGTTTGGTCTAAGTAATCCGTGTCAAGTCACTCAAGTGTATGTCCCAGATCTAAAGGGGCAGGAATAATTTATTTATACAAGGCATGTAGAGCAAGGCCTCTGATATTGAAACTATCGAATCAGAGTGAATAATATATGGCAGATGGGAATATGAGAGAGGTAAATCAGGGAGTGTTCCTGGATCATGGCTCTCGATGGAGATTGTCTATTCCTCCAGATGAATCATGAAGCTGCTTAAGTTAGTTACAGAAGTTGTTGTAGTATCAATTCCCTTAATGTATTTCATTTTCAGATTGAGGATTGTCGGCAATGACCTGACATATATATATTTACTATATTGCGTACGAAAATAACATGTTCTCGTGCATAACACTTGAAATTTGTGAGAGAAGGGCCTTCACACAACGTCCACCGGAACTCCTGTAGCGTCTTCAAGCCCTTCACGAGGAGCAGTCAAGATCTCCATACCCCCAGGACACATAAAGCTTTCATCACCTGGCGATCGGGCATCAAAGCCCAAGTTCAGCCCCAACCCCTGGGACAACTGTTCGTGAATGAGTCCAAGCAGTAATCGAACACTCTCCTCCCGGTGATATGACTCGTTATAGATCAGCTCAATCACCAACTGACCCCTAAATGTCCACATCTCCACCGCAACGTTGGGATAGAGCATATCCAACGAGATCCACAAATCCCGAACCTCTACAGTGGAGCGCGCACCTGGCTCCTTTGATTCATAGACTGAATCTATATAATTATCCACGATACCAACACTAGACAGCTGGAGGTCGGCAGCGACGGGCCACTCCGGTGGCAAAGGCGCCGATAGCGTGGCAGGAATATCCGTTGCCCAGAATGGACTCGCGGCTCGAAGCAGATCATCCTTCTTATAATCCAAGAACACCTGTCTCGCCATTTGTGCGGTTTCAACAAACCCAGGGGCAATGGGGAAAACGCCCGGCATGCTCAGAACATTCGGGCCTACTAGAGTAGAGTGATCATAGACCGCGGGGTCGATATACTCGCGCGCGCTGTAGATGGCAAAGGTCGAATGCGTCGTGTTGGAGACTTGCCCATGAATCCGAGCAGCATGAGACATTGCCGCTTGAGCTGCGGCAGTGACAGAGAAGCCCAGTGCTTTGGACTTGGAGGCAATGGCGGCGGTTTCTTCGCGGGAGAAGGTAAGCCATTGCATTTTGGCGGTTGTTGCGCGTGCTCCTCTGTTCTCATTATGCACCCGGACCGTTGGGAACTGTGAGAGGAAATTCTGCAGATTGGCATCCCAGGCCTGCTTTTGAGATGGCGTGTATGGCTTCACGTTGGCCATGGTGGTGAGTGGGGGCGTCAGGTTCGATCCCTCGGTGCCAAACGGCCGATCAAGATGGTCTTCGGGGCCAACCAGAAGGCGCATCAGATGGTTAAAGAAGGTGACCATACCAATGCCATCGACATGTGTATGAGGAGCTTGAAGAACGAGCTCCTGCGTGTTGGGGAGCACATGCAGTACCACACGCTCGCTGGGGTTGGTTTCGAAGGGGAACAGCTGTCGAGCGCTGCGCTGCACGTAATGCACATGGAAGGTCTCTTCCAGCCAGGTAGAAAGCTCTTCGCCATGTCCAGCCAGGCGATATACCCAGCGATCGTTTTCTATAACAGCCGCATAGGACGGGAAGTCATATCTCAGCGCTTTCCAGGCTTCACGCACGTCTGCGACAAAGTGTTTTCTATGAGTGTCGACCTTTACCGCAGTCGTGGTATACCAGTTTTGTTTGTCTGGTCGGCCCTGGCCAACGGCTGCAATGAAGCGAAAAAATGTTTCGAAGTCGTCGATCTGACGCTCGTATGTGGACGGTGATGTCCGTGTCCACTCGAGAGTCAGGCTGCGCTCTTCAACTGACGCCATTGTGTTGTATAGAGAATTGTATGTTGACTGCACAATTTCCACACTCAGAAAGGCTTGACTTTTTATTTTTGATGGTCTACATAAACTCGTGTTTATGGCTTCCGTTTACTGATGTCGACCGTAAGCGTTCGCGCCGTCGGCCGATGGCCCGAAGGGACCATATCGGAACGGGATAGATCCATGTCCCTCGTTGGCGGAGCCGCTGCCGATCGAAGCCGTGGCAGTGAATGCTAATCATACGACTTGTTCATGTGTCTCTCGTTTCAAATGTCAGAATGCAGGTCTGCGACAAGGGTATATGGCCCTACAAATGAACAGCTGTGTGGCCTGTAAATCACAGTAGGTAGAATCTTTACGGGACACCATCCCCCGAAATAAATCATGTCTATAAAATCTGATCGTCCCTTCCGTATCATTATTGCAGGTGGAGGTGTGGCCGGCCTGGCCATGTCGCATGCGCTCGTTCGCGCTGGCATCGACCATGTGGTGTTAGAGAAGGGAGTCGTTGCCCCCGAGTGGGGAGCAAGCATTTCCCTCTGGGGTAATGGGTCTAGACTCCTTCATCAGATTGGATGTCTCCAGGCTCTTGAAGCTGAGGCACTGCCGTTGAAAATGCTTCATGTGCGCAATCCTGCCGGGAAGGCGTTCAACGCAGAACCCTTTTTCGATATGATGCGCGAAAGGTAGGAGATCCCGGAGAAACATAACTATCCGCCAAGTGCTGATGAGTATAGAAACGGCTTTGAGGCAATTACTATGGAGAGAAGAAACTTTCTCCGGATTGTCCATGAGCAGCTGCCGGACAAGTCCCACATAGTAACGGGCAAGCGCGTGGTAGACGTCGTGGACAACGAGGACGGCGTTATTGTGAAACTAGACGACGGTACTACTGAAGAGGGTGATATCCTCATTGGTTGCGACGGCGTTCACAGCACGGTTCGAGAGCTCATGTGGCGCAATGCGAATGCCAGTATCCCGAACTATATCAACACGGAAGAAAAGAGATGTAAGTAGTCTGGACATCGTGGACACATAATAGCTCTAACAGTTATCATAGCACTGGTTACAACGTACAACTCTCTTGTGGGCGTGGCAAAGACCGTTCCAGGTCTTGGAATACGTGATATGCATTGGGTGTGCCATCCTTACCTCTCATTCCTCATCCTTACCCAGCCGGACCAAACCTACTTCTTCGTCAACTGGAAGCTGCCACAGAAGATGCGATGGCCTACCAAGGCTAAATGGTCCAAGGATGAGGCTGATATGGCGGCCGCATCGGTGGCCGAATTACCTATCAGTGACTCCGTGGTGCGTAACAATGTTGCTTCCTGTAGAGAATAAGCTAATCTGACTCTCACAGGTATTTGGCGAGTTATGGAAACACAAGATCCGTGCGCATCTGATCGGTCTTGAAGAGGGCATCTTCAAGCATTGGCATTTCGGTCGATTGGCCCTAGTCGGAGACTCCGTTCACAAGGTTGTAGCCACAATAAAGTACTCTACGACACTAGAACCTCGAGCTGACGGGATACGCGACAGGTGACTCCAAATTTTGCCCTCGGAGCAAATTGCGCCTTGGATAGCAGCGCGGCTTTGTTGAATGAGGTCGTCAGTCTAGTTAAAAGTGGCCCAGAGGGCACCCGACCCTCCCGATCAGCCATATCCGCTATGTTCGAGCGCTATCAGGAATCGCGAAAGCCACGTATGCAGCGTGCATTTGACCTCTCCCACCTTTTGACCCGGATTCAATCGTGTGATGGCCCGCTCAATCGTTTCATCATGAGGGTCATCTTCCCTCTCACCGGCCAGGCAGTGTATGCCGATCAACTCGCCGACTTGTGCGCCGGCGCCCCGAAATTCAACTTTCTACCTATGGAATATCCGAACCCTTCCACTGTGGCTTGGAAGGATGAGATCGCGGATCAAAACGAGGGTTCTGAGAAAATGCAGCCGCTCAGCAAGCGAGGGGGCAAGCTTCAGCAGTATGTGACCATGGAGCTTGTATCGCTCCTATTTATTTTGGTCCTTTTCTTTACGCTTTTTGCCCCGAGTCGGGATCTCACAGTGTCTGAGTCTACATATTTGCTGGGAAGGAATATATCCGCCGAGTAGGAAGATAGCCCACAGAACTACTATTTATACCACTACAGGCGAACTAAGTGTATAATCGACACCGGACAACCTGATAGTAACTTTTTGATGCTCGAGATTCTGAATGAGTATTGAGAGCCGGACAACACTGCTGCCATGATGATGTATGAAAAGATGGTGGAGGTGGAGAGCGTAGTTGTGCGTTTCCGGGGTGGGGAGGCTGGGTGTGGGGGGTGTTTGAGAGTAACTATTGGCAAAGAGGACGAGATTGATAGATTTCTGGATTCATTGGCGACGGTTCTGGCGGATATTTGGAAGGAATGATCTCAAGGAGATGCAGAAGAGGAAGCAGAGGAAGAAGTTAGGAAGGGATTCGAGTGTTGAGATTTCATATTCGTCTTCGAGCTCGTCTCTCGCTCGAGGCGGAGGAAAAGAAGGCCAATGGTGTTGTCATTTACTAGACCTACCATAATATACTTTATTCGGACGAACGAAATATCCAGCTATACGATAAGCCCAACCCTCGTGCCATTCCTTGAACAAAGTGTCAAAGCCAGCGACTCCTCCCAAGGCCCCGGATCCCGACTCTCCAGCCTGGAGAATACCTGCACCAACCGCACAAGGACGTAGCTAACCTCGGTCAAAGCATAGCGCTGTCCAATGCAGATCCGCGGTCCGCCATTGAATGGCAGATATCCCCAGCGTGGCTGTAGCTTACCATCCTCCCAGCGCTCCGGACGGAATTTTTCTGCATCTAGGCCATAGAAGTCGACCCGCCGATGCATGGCGTAGATGTTGTAGCATACCAAGGTCCCTTTTGAAACAAAGATTGGGGATAGGCCATCTTCGCCTCCACCTAGTGGGAGGATTGTGTCTCGTATTGCTTCACGTTCGTTTCGTGGGACGACAGGGTGCAGCCGGAGAGCTGGTTCCTAATTAGTGAAAGCCAAAGAGAACCGAGTTGATAGTCCATACATTCATTTACGCAACACTGGACATATTTCAGCCCCCGGAGCTGCTCATAGGTCGGTGGCCGACCCTGTAAGACGGCCACTTCACGCCGCAGCTTCTGCCATATAGCTTCATTCTTTGCCAGCATGAAGAAGAGATTCCCCAGTAGACTCGCAGTCGTATCCCGCCCGGCGAGCAGCACATTCATCAGCTCATCCAAAATGCGCTGCTTATCGGACGTTCGCGATGCAAGCTCATGCGAGAATACATGTTTCCGATTTGTCTCTGCTTGTATCCCTTCCTTATCCGCAGCTGTATGGACAGCTTCCTCGACGAACTGCTGCACAAACTCGCGACAGATCCGATTACACTCGTCGGCCTTTCGATCACGGTAGACGAGATTCAGCGGTCCTAGCGTGGCGCGCGTGAGAACAGCCTTCTGGGCATAATGAAACGCTTCCGCGAACCCGGTCTGCGACTGGTTCTTCCTCAACGTGTGAATAGACTGTCCGAATAGAAAATCCGATGCAGAATCAATCGTGTAGCAGAAGAACAGCTCCTGTAAGTCAACTGTGGAGTTATCTCGCGGAAGCAATAATAACAAATCTTGAAACAACGCCTCCAAAGTGGTCAAATCGGCCACCTGCTCACGGTGAAAACTAGGCCGAATGAGAGCGCGCGATGAGGCCCAGTGCTCGCCATCCGTATTAAATATACCCTCGCCTAACAGCGGCTTAAATGGCTCCAGGCGGTGACTGATACCATAGTCCTGGAATTTCAGCGATAGGATTGTCTTGATGTTTTCGGGCTCAATCGTTACAATCGCGCGTCGCTGCAGCTCTTTGAGAGTGAATGTATTGCCATAGACGCGAAACAGCTCGCATCCTTGTTCGAGGATTTTATGTTGCCTGAGAGCGCGGATGGTGCCAGGGATTGTATCAAGGCCCAGGAAGGGGTCTCTGCTGAATGATCTCGCGACTGGTTGGCAGCCGTGGCGGCGGGCGAACTGACGGTGGATGAAGAAACGGCGGATGGACACGCTCACTACTCCCAGTGCGAGGAGCAGGAGTGTCACGACTTGGATATTTTGATAGACCATGATACTTACTAAGCCCCTATTATTGATGCCCAGGTGAAGCATTGAAGCCAGCAGGCAGTACCAGTCACGTGGAGGCCATGCACAATGAGACCAGTTCTAGCCCTTTTGGCCCCTGTTTCTACTGGAGCCGGAATCGGTTAGGCGATGTCAGCCACCTCCCGAACAGCCGTGGATGAGGGGTTGTAAGGGGCGGAACTGTTCGAAGCATATATATTGGGGAATTGGCCTTCGATTTGTACGCTGAGTTACTAGTCGAACCCGTATTGCTAACACTCATTGGGCATTAAGCTTGAAAGAAGACGAAAAGATGAATGATGAAAGGTGTGATCTAAGATAGATTCCAAATCATTTCAGACTCATTACGCTCCCCTAAAAAGAATGCTACCACCCAAATGTCTAAGTCTAGCGATACTCTTGTCTAGCGCTCTCCCATTCCAAATCCCCATATCCCACTACCCTGACATCCGTTTATTCCCAAACTCGGTAGAAAATCTGTTCCCAAACTGCGAACGGTCCAAGTACTCCCGACAGTCCCGGATGCCAGCATCGTATTGACACATGCCTTCCTGGAAGGCCTCCATAGCACCACAGATAACTTCCATTGAATGCCGAATCTCTCGGTTCATATAATACATGCCCATCCCACTGCCCTGCGCGGAATTCCGCACAACAGACAGTTGAAACTCGGCCGCTAGCGCCAGAGGACGCATGATAATTACGCTCATGGCCCGATACATGGGGACCTAGAAGCTATCAGTACTGACAGGAAACCCGGAGCCTGTAGAAGATTACGAGGTACGCACATGAGCAGGGTTCAATACGTCTGCCTGTAGCAGTACGTCACACATAGCGTTTGCTGCCAAGACCCCCGTTTTCTCACTTTCTCCCACCACAGGCCCCAGGAAGGATGCCTTTTTCACGTTCACAATTGCTGCCTTGTAAAGGGTGATGCGTGCGCCGAATGTGACGACTAGCGTCAGCACGCGCAGCTCCTTGTCCGGCTCCGTTTGTAGAGAACATCCGGATAAAGCGGAAAGTATCATGCCGATCATGTTCTCGATGCGTTCGTGGGCGAGACAGAAATTGTAGTCTGGGGCGCCTCTGCCCGATACATTTAACTCGGTCATCCGGTGATGTTGCTCGGTGAATGCAGCCAGTCGCATGGTGAGGACAAATATGGCTAGAGAGGAGAGTTTGTTGTTCTTAGGGTGTGTGGCTGCTTCTGATAGGAATATCTGAGGGTTATCTCCATCACCCTCTGTCCAGTCGCAGGGGAGTGCGGTGTGGATCTATATCCATTGTCAGTCGGGTTCTATAGGGAGTCAAGGCGCTTGGGGGTCAATACATACAGTCTGTATATCGATGGGCTCACACCGCGAGAATATGGTTGATGCGTGACAATAAAAGGCATATGCAATCCATAATGTGTTTCGGGACTCTTGGATCTTCTGTATATTCTGGGGTGGATCGTCTTGTGTTCTTCTGCGATCGATATTATCAAGTTCAAGCAAACGAATGAGTTGCATGAGTCGAGCCAGGGTGATAATGGCTCGTGTGGTGTCTGTCCGCGTGAATTCGTAGCGAGCAATCAGGATTAATGTTTGTGCAGTTTCGAGATTCAAGAAGGAGGAGTTTCCCATGTGCGTCTCCGCCATTTCAAGATGGGATCTTGCGGCAACATAGTACTGATGCTCGAGGTGTAATGTCGTATTGCGTGCGCCCGCCCCGGCCATGGCGACGGCATATTTCAATGCCTGATGCTGATGTAATGTGGCGTATGCGGTCTCATGAAGGAACTCTGTGGTGTCGATGAGGGGCATTTGTCTATGCACGATGTCGATATAGTTATGAAAACTGGAAATCGTGAGAAATGCGATACTAATGGTGACCTGGGACAAAAGACATACAGTTGTTCCGTGGTTGCTTGTGATATCTCGCCCACCTCGTTTCTCAGGTCGGGATGCGCATTCTGCTGCATAGTCCGCTGGGCCATATGAGGCGGTTCTGAAGGCCATGGGGCTGAGTCACCATAGCCCGACGAGATAGATCGAGGTGCACTAGAATTTATAGTTTCACATTGGTTACTGCTCTCTGTAGAGACATCTCGGTCCAGTAAGCCATCTAGGGGATCAAAGTCCATGGCATGGTCCCTATGCCATATCAACCATATCAGTATCTGTTCCGCCCTGATTCCAAAAAATTAAAAATTAAAAGGGGTTTGTACACTCTTACCAAGACTCCAGATCAGGTGGTATAACGAGATCTCCCAGCGTGGTCTCAGTGGTTAATGGTAGTGCCTGGGGAGGGCTGTTGTTGCTTCTAGCATTCAAAGCAGGTCCGACCAGTTCAACAGGAAAGGCCATATCCTGTTTATGCAACTTGGACTCTGCCAGGCCTATGGAAAGTCAGTAGCCCCTCGATATACTATACTCAGGATACATACGCAGTCGCGATTGCAGACTTCTGAGCTCGGAGTTGATGCGTGTGACCTCCCCACTAGCTGATGGATATACGCATGTTTGACCCGTCCTTTTGCACCGACCGCAATGGGGTTTACCCCTGTCACAGCGTACTTTGCGCTCTCGGCAGAGGTCGCAGGTGGTGCCTTTTAGGTGGGACAGATTTGTGAAGAGTTGCAAGCTGGGTTCAAGGGTAGAGGTATTGGTAAGGGAGCGGGGATCCATGAGTGGCTATGTGTCAGATAATTGCACGATAAGCGAAGGTGTGGTTAATTTGTTTTGGTGCAGACCCCTGGTTTGAGGGATAGTCCCAGAATGAATGCTCCTCCTATATAAGTACTAGGTGTGCTCGGCGGCCCCCAACACGGTACCTATGAATCATGGGTGCATGTCTTACATTAATCACCTCTCTCGACTGGGGGTGACGCTTTAAGCTCTGATAGGCCTTGATGGGCTGCCGAAAGGACTTTTGGTGCGGTTTTTACGGTGATAGTTGCAGTGCAAAGTTGGTGCAGGGTTAGATCATCACACTAAAGCCGAAAGAGGAATAAAGAGGAATACGGCAGGGGTTTACGAGGGCAGCTGGGCCAGTTAGGTCAGTTGGGCCAATGATTCGAATTATCAGAAGATGACACGTGATGCTTACCCTCATCATTACGGAGTACTCCGCACAGAGTAGGTGCGCTTGCATTAAGGCCAAGAACTCTGCGGCTGAGCTTATACTTCTCGTATGGATATTTGTATGCATGTACATTAATAGTATCACTCCAAGTATTAACCTATGAAAGGAATTCGATAAAAAGTCCTAGAAATTATAGAAATGATAGAAAAGCCAGATCCAGATCAGATATGAAACCTGATGGTTTTCTTTGTCCCGTGCACGGGTCCAAGGGTCCACGGGTATACAGATTTACTAATACGCCTCCCGAGGTCCAGGCTACCTTGGCACCGTAGAAGTCAAACACTAATCTCGATCTTCCCGAACTAAGCAATGAGTAAATGGCCAGAGAAGTTCATCTATTCCCTGGTGAGCGCTGCTACTGCTAGAATGCAAGAATATAGTAGAACTCCATGTGCATATCCACACCATATGTACTCTGTACATATATGGATGCACCCGACCTGTGTAGGTCCATAACCAAGTGTTGTATACGGAGTATAAACGGAAACTATAAAATTTGTTGAGAAACCAAGTTAATTCACCATAATTAACATGTCATTGGTTTGTTTCAACGCTAAACCCTAATTGATTTCATGCATACGTCGCTTCTTGCAAGAATCTTACATGCCAAGAATTCAGGACTCCTACGGAATCTGGACTAGCGGCGTCGATGCAGTTTGACGCCTCTATCACATATTCCCCCATACAAATTCGAGGATCCTGAAATCATGATCTGGCATTACAATTCGGACTGCTTCAAATGCATAATCGCCTTCTCTACCCATGAACGAACCATGGAAATCGAGTACAACCCAGCGCTTAACGCTGTCACCGCTCATTGACTATCTTCTTTCTGTTTCTCCCATTACAAATGGAATCTAGACAGTGAGGGGTAGATGAATCTACAGGGGTGGAAAAGAAGGCATAAATATGGCTTCATTTTCCATGTATGAAGAGATTAGACAGTTTTACAATTCATTTTTGATTCATACCTTTTGTGAAAGATTACCAAAGTTACTACATGCTGTTTAGTGTACTATTCAATAGTATATTATTCAACAAAATTAGCCCCGGGGCTGGGCCTCGGGATCCGGTCAGTCAGATCCGGGGATCCGTGCCCTGCCAAGACTCCTCTCAAGGACTCTCCACGGAGACCCGCAATTCCCGCAAATTGCTGTTCCCCCCCCCCCAAATCAGATTGCGAATCCCTTTCCCGCTCCGTCAGCGCTAGGTGTGATGGGACGTGCTTTAACTTTGTCCCTGTACTCCCAACATACTTACATTTGGATGTTATTCGACACACGTGTTCAGCCGCATTCGACCTCGGGATATTCAGGAGTCAGGACAGAGAATCGGCAACACGGTCTTATCTGCCTCCAATTAGTTTACTTCATCAGCCCAACACAGACGATCTCATGAGCGAAAGAATTGGACTGCGGATGATGCATTCATTGATCACACTCTCATTCCCAATGCATTTCTTATTCTTGGGACATCTCGAACCTTATATATTTTCTACACAGAATGAACAACACTCTCGACTAGCCCAACGGAGGGATTAGGAGGTGTATTACCTACATGTAGGCAGTATAGTTAACTAACTACCAATGACATGAATGATACAAATCAGACCAAGATTTTAGTTATTTCACCGCTAGCTCGTTGCCTAGTGGTAGACGTTGATCACACCGAGTTACTCAATTTCTCCTGCATAAACTCCAGGCTCACCGCACGCGCCTCTTCAGCGACCGGCAGACCAGCAAACGCAGTGAACCCATGAGTCGCACCAGGGTAGATCTTGACAATCGCCTCCCCACCGGCAATGCTCCACTTAGAACTCATCAAGATGGTCTCATCAAGCAATGGATCCTGAGTCCCACAAAGGAAGAGAGCGGGGGGCAACGATCCCACGGAGGAGGCGGCAACCAGTGCCGGGAGGTCCTCGTATAGCGGGGACACACAAGGATGTTTGCGCTCGGCAGTGCTCATGTCCGGCACATATGCGCTGTTGAACCGTTCCATGATGGCCAAATTTATCATGAGGGGCTTAGTCGAAGTTGCGATCGTCGGAAGCCCGAGACCTAGATCAAATAAGCCGTAAGGTAGAACGAGACCCGACAATTTGAAAGATGACCGTGACCGCAATAGATGTAAGGCTGATAGAGTGGCGAGACAGCCCCCGGCTGATTCTCCACTGAGAAATTGGAGGGGGCCGCCATACACCTCCACAGCATGATCCACCATGTACTCGGCGGCATCGATGGCATCTTGCACGGGCGCCGGGTAGGGATACTCGGGGGCCAAACGGTATCCGACTGAAATGGCCGTTAGCTGGCACTCGTTGGCGTATGCCCGGAGGCTGCTATCGGAACTGTTTCCAAAAATATTAATATTTACATTGGAGGGGGAGGGGGATCGGCAGAGGGGGCTAATTCTCACTCCTTGTGTGTTGCCAGTACGAAACCGCCACCATGGAAGTGCAGGAAGACGCCTTTGCTGGGCTGGCCATTATCGGGCTTGTAAACACGGATAGGGATCTCACGACCAGCCTCGCGTGAAGGAACAGTGCTATCAGTAGCCCCCGGGAGGTAAACGGGCATGGGCAGCGGCGTCTGACCAAGTTCCCGCATCTCACGATATTTTGTGATGCCTACCTCCCACCATCGGGGCCCTTTGCTGGTGATGCTTTCCAGGAGAGCTGCGGCTTGCTTTGTTGCCTCCGTGACATTTTCCGGTTGGAACTTGGAGACCTCAATGGTGATATCACTGGTGATCGGCATTTTGAAGGGTCTTTGTAGATCAATGAGCTCTGAATGAATATGAAATACAAAGGGAAGATGTAGGAAAATTCTTTCAGGGAGGAAATACTTTCAGATCCTGGGGACCCTAGAAAGGTGGTCTGATCCAAAGGGTTGGTTGCCTGTATCAATCCCCTTTATCTACTCGTAGTTTCCTTTGTTCTCCCCTCGCAGGTCCACTATATGTATATGAAGAAAGAACGTCCGGGTGTTGTATTGAGGAAGGAACCCGTGGAATAAAAGCAGTGAATTCCAGCGAAAAGAACTTCCCCTTGTCAACAACACACATCTCTTGCACCCACACAACCACCACACACACACACGCCTCTTCTTCTTTTTTTTTTTTTTTTATATAAACAAAGCCAACGCCTTTGGCCCAATGGCGGACTCCGAGCGTCCTCGTGTAAGTGTTGACACCACTGCCATACCTTCGTTTCCCCAAGCCTCCCAATCCCCAATGCAATGAGACTTCTACCATGACCATCATACTCCCAACGATTATCACATATTCATAGATTGTTGAAACATGCACTAATAAATGATAGGTTTTCTGTCATTATTGCCGTATACCCGGACACACAGAACACAACTGCCACCGGTTGAGGGCGCTGGCCGCCCTCAACCAGATGTCCCTCCCCCCCCCCTGTCCCCGTAAGATCCATATGCCTGCTTTGGGGGAAAGGTTATTGATTTGAGATATGACTGCTGCAGAAAAAGCGCAAGTCACACCGTGCCTTTCGAGGCGGTAAGGCCAAGAAGGGTATGGCATGCTGTTGTCCATGATACCTTACCTAAAAGACGAGTGGCTAACATTTCAATAGCCAAGACAGCTGCGAAGGAGGGTACGTGTTTACCACAAACGATTCTACGCAATAAGCGAACACAATGCTGACATACCTTGGGTGCTCAGCAGCTGCCTCCAAGAGCACTGCTCCCGCTGGCCCCGCCCTCAACATCAGTGCTCCCGCTGGCCCCGCTGGCCCCGTCCCCAAGAGCACTGCTCCTGCTGGCCGCGCCCCCCGCTCCCCTCATGGCCCCCGCGCCCGCCGGGCCTCTTCCGCCCCCCCCACCTCCCGCCGGGCCTCCCCGCCTGCCAATGAGGCACAAGCCTCTGGCGTAGTTGGTAAGTTGATCCTCGTATAGACTGTCGAGGTCAGTGTTGTCCTCCTGGGATCAGGCTCTAATGAATGTTGGTTAGGACGTGCCCCCGGCCCCGCCACCACCACCATCGGTAAGCACAAGGCCAACACGCTCTTATTTTGCCCCAGCACTATATTCTGTCCTGCTGTGTTGCTGTCCTGCTGTGTTGCTGTCCTGCTGTGTTGCTGTCCTGCTGTGTTGCTGTCCTGCTGTGTTGCTGTCCTGCTGTGTTGCTGTCCTGCTGTGTTGCTGTCCTGCTGTGTTGCTGTCCTGCTGTGTTGCTGTCCTGCTGTGTTGCTGTCCTGCTGTGTTGCTGTCCTGCTGTGTTGCTTGCTGCGTCTCTTGGTGTTGTTGCGTTTTCTTGCTATGCTGAATTGTCACTATGTTCTGTGTTATTGAGCGGATGTGCTAACGATTAATCAACAGAGGACAGCAAGAAGAAGAAGACGGAAAAGAAGGAGTGAGCGGCCCGGCTTTTTCTTTTGGCTGGTTTTTTTCCCTTATCTTTTATTTTTTTATTTACCAGAGTCCGGGCTCCGGCCCAAATACAATCAAAAGGCCAGCATCCATGGATGACTGGTTGCCCTGCGGGGCACTTCAAACAACCTTTTTGCTGTAGAGAGTAGATATGTGTTAGATCCATGCTCATGATCCTATTTTAGCATTGACCTGAGCTATTATGAGTTCCTATACGCCCTTTCTAGACAGTTGATGAGTCCTCCTCGCTGAGTACCTATGTAGGGTCGTATCCATCCATGGATGGGCGAAGTACCTGTTAATCAGAAAGTTCCGAATTAGGCGTAGTATTCTTAACCCCATCCAAAGATTACATATAGTAGATGTATGTATGACACCTATATAAACTTAATCACAGGTACCCATGAACGTTCACATGACACCTACATCGTCCACCTTTCCCTTTTTCTTCATCTTTTTCAAAACGCAGTTTTCTTTTCCCAACTTCTTCAAACATCTCGATATGGCCGAGACACAAGCTCAGCCCCATGCCTTTCTCAGGTCCCTCGTTCAACAAGCCAGAGACCTGGAGCCTGACTTCCCTTCTCCTGATGACTTCCAGAGGCTTGGAATTAAAGCATTCCAAGTATCCCTGGCCCCGGAAAATGACAAAGGTCTCCAATTTGAACCCTGCTTCTTTCGACCGCACCCCGATAAACTGTTTCAGAAATATCCAATCTACCCTTTTGCCTTGGGGTGTGATCCACAGGAAATGCAATACTCCGAAACCTTGAAGGATTTCATAAAGGATGCCCTGACGGAGCATTCCCCTGCAAACGCTCTAATAGTTGCGAGAATGGAATACGAATTCGAGGCGAGACTTCCGCCAGAGCGCGATCCATTCATACATGCCGAGGATGTAGAGGGGATGATTGAGGCTCACATCCAGGCGATAAGATACGGGCCGCATGAGTGGTTCAGCCTTAGAAACCTCAGAGGCGATGAGCAGGAATATTGGGAGTAAGTAAACAGTCAAGTATGGAATGCTAAATATAAATCTAACCATTCGTAGCCCGGACCGGAGAGAAAATGACCCTCCTACTTACGAGGGATTTGGAGATCCCAAACCGTGGCGAGTGATCAATCATTGCCGATACACCAGTCGCCCTGGGAAGCCGCATTCAATTATGTCATGTATCGCTCAAGTCTGGCCTGATACAAGCCAGGGTCTCACTTCCCACGAGCTGAGAGCCATCGTGAACATGATGCTTCTTCGAGTGAATCACAAACCGTTCCGCAGATGCCATATCCATCCAGTGAGTGAATTTCCAAATTTTAGATAATAATGTCTAATATATATACAGATTTTGGTTCTCTCTTTTATGGGCGATCATCAGGGGAGAATCATTCAAGCTTCATACGATGGAAAGGGACTGATACTACAATACTCGCAACTCTGGAGCTTTGAGGACATTAAAAAGGCACCAGTGGAATTGTTCGTCCGTTATCGTTTAAGTCAGACAGTTGGTGGTATCCGCACTTTATCCCTTAGATAGTGTAGTGGGGAGACAGGCTCCCCACTACGATCAGTGCTCCTTTTTGCTTTAGTTATGTTGCTCATGCGTTATGTAAGCGAGTATTGTGATTTTGAGGTTACAAGTAGCAGATAGATACAGATTGATAATACACACTGTTACACCTCTCTGAATCCACTTCTTGGACAGTGTTCCTGGGTCCTTTTGTATGCAAGATTGAGCATGAAGACGAATTACGAGGGCTGAACCGACCCGTATGCCAAAGAGCATACAGCCTTGAGCGTTCCCCTCTTCAATAGCTATTTAGTATATTCTTCATATCAGCCCTAGCAATTCAAGTCCTAATGACTGTTCGGCCTGTCTCCAAAATACATATTCCCCTTGTCATACCTGATATATGTGCAGGTGTAGTGCCTGCCATGTAAATATTGGGCTTTGTGGGAAGGAGCGTATACACTTAAAACTCGACAACTTTAGTTATAATCTTTCAAGCCTCTCATACATATCACGTTACCAAAGCTCTCTCACGCAAAACAAATTTCGTTATATATCATGTCGACTACTACCACACCCTCCAAGCACAAAGTGCCCGAAACCCACACGGAGTGGAGTACACGCGCAGGCGAGTTAGGGCTGAGCGACACTGCTCTACACCAACTTCCATATCTCCGTTCGGCATCTCAGTTGGAAGAAGAAGAATTTATTTGCATGAGAGTTTATTGGCCCAAGACGAAGGGTAAGAAAAGTTTCCCGTTTCCCCGAGAATTCGATCACCACGCAGCAGAGACAGCAGTCACTATTGCGGGCGACTTTCCGGACCTCCGAACATACCTCAATCATCTCAGACGAGGCACAAGAAGCCCCGTCGACCGAAATATGGGTGCCTTCAGCCTTGTTATGCAGTCTCAGCTGCAAATTCCGTTGGAGCGCCTCCCAGGCTCCGAAGGAGACGAGTCGGTTGCCGTCATTCGACGATCACCACGCAACCACCAGTCCAATGCGCCTCCCATCTCAAGCACTGTTGCAGACAGCGATGTTTCAATGACTGATGCTTCGACGACTGATTCGGGATCAACTCATCGCACGGCTGCTGCTGATTCCAACTTGCAATTCGGTCCAACTAAAGACGAGCAACTCGTCAATGACGCCTTATTGCTGTTCCTAAGAGCTGTCACAATTTTTCCTTATAAGCTCCGATGTGAATGGTATTCCGCTCGCTCGCCATTCGACACGGCATCGTTTGGCATTAACTCAATGACTGCGCGCACCGACGGCTATTTAGAAGCCAACGGCGAAGTCTTCTCCATTGTGGAGGTCAAACCACAAATACGGGACCGAGTCAAACGTCCAGAGGTTCTGTGGCAAGAGACAAGTGAGATGGTTGCATGGATAATGCACGACGAGAAGAATGGCCGTCAGTGCCCTCTCCGTCGGTAAGTCAGAAGATCAACTACTAAGAAATATATTCTAACATGACTTCATAGACGCTTGCTTGTCTCCCAGGATAATCACGAGATATTCCTAACAATTGCCGAGTATGATCCCGAGTACGTTCGGTACTTAAAAGGCGAATTTTTCGAAGCCTCGAATTTCGGTGGACGATCGACCAAGCCATTCCTGAAAATGCAGGAATACGGGCCGTGGGACATCACAGTGCCGAATGACATGGAATATTTAGCTGAAATCGTCCTGGGCGTTGCCCTCGAAGTGGAACATGATCTCACCGCATAAACTAGTGCTACTCCTTGCACTTCCAAAAAAAAAAAGAGAGAGAGAAACAGAAAGGCATGTGCCCTCGTGGCACCCCCTTCATCAAACCAGCTCCGCCTGTAATGGGCGACTGACACACCAGCTCCGCCTGTAATGGGCGACTGACATATCAGCTCCGCCTGTAATGGGCGACTGAGTTATTTTTGAGTACTGTTCGTCGTTGAAAAACTTCGGCGTGCTCTCCAGCAGCAATGAGCTTGGGCCTCTTCGTGGCGCTGTTGACTAGTAACCCCTATATGGGGTGAAGCCAAATCAAGCTTCAAGATTCCATATTTCACGATAAAGGAAGAGTATGTAAAGTAGGAGTAAAGTCAATACGATACTAGCATCATGTATGTGTTACAGATATACCGAGACACATCAAGATTCCCCGACAATAGAGACGAAAGGCTGGAGAGAGAATAGTTGATTCTATGAGAAGAAGATGAGCTCTCATAACTAGGGTTAGTGGAGGGGTTTGACTGCTTATTAAGCATGGGTAAGCCAGCCCTGTCCGACCCCGTGTACGAGACTCGGGGACGATCTCTGGCTCGGAATCCGAGTCAGAAAGTAGGTATTCGAGGTCTAGGGAGGCTATACTGATGGTATAAGTGATGAATTGAATGAAGATATTGATGTATTTGATGCAGATACTGATGGAAAAATGGGTTGGAAGAAGGCAGGTTAATGTATGTAAACCAGAATTGGAGTATATGTAGGTACAGAGAGCTATGTGACAAAAGTTACTTAATCTTGTTAGTGTTTATATACAAATTGCAAGTACCTGCTGTCTTGGTACAATTGTATGGGGAGTTTGATACGAAGGCGGTGTGGAGTGCGGTAGGCAGGTACAGATGTTGAGGCAGATGCATTACTAGATTAGGAAGGCGGTACTGAAAAATCAGGCAGGGGGGGGGGTGCGAGCAACAATTCCCTATCTTTATATCCATCGGATATACATGGACTACTCGATTTACGGTGTTACTCCGTAGATATAAGTATTTAGTGTGAATAATTTAGATTAATTTCACATTTAGTGCAGTCTCCACCATCCCCTTGTTAAAGAGGGCCATCAGACAGGCAAATAGAATGAGCAACGTTGACCCTTTTTTTTTGTGTTTTTGGCAGAGGGGGCCGGTAGGACAGGCTAACAGAATGCAAGCAATGTGGATCAAGAGAATCAGGATGGAGCAGGGCGGGCACTGAAGCGGGCACTCCGGCGGGACTTCTTGTTTAGCGGAGGTGATGATACAGGTGACGCCGAAGTGTGCTTGCTTGAGAGTTTAGCTGATGATTGTGATTCCGAAGGGGACTTGGTTGGCGGCATGCGGATAGAGAACCGTCTACCACGGCTAGTTGACCCGGTTAAGCCTAGCTCGTGGTAGTCGTGCATCTCCATCCGATTCGGCCCATCTCGGGCAATACCTAACATATCGGCTAGGATGCGATATGTAAGCTTCTCTAACTGTGTGGCGGCAGGAGTAGCAGGGGGAGGAGTTGCGTCCTTATCATCTATCACCTCCTCGGGATCAGTAGTAATAAAGGTTGGCGAGGTCAGCTGGTTACGCAGCACCCCCTGAAACTGTGCGGCAATTTGTGGGAGAATCTTGCGGGTGCAGTTGGAATCAATAAAGCGTTGGATCGTGTGGTCTTGGAATAATATCCAGGCCTTTTGCGGCTCTGTTTGACCTAGGCGGTGAACGCGGCCGATGGTCTGGAACACGCTGTTGTAATTTTGGGCCGCTTCCATAAGGACAATGCGGCTACAACAAGCATGCATGTTCAATCCGAGGGCACCACAGTTAAATGTCGTTAACAGGATAACAGTGGTGCTATCAGGATTTGTGAATTTCTCGATTGCTGTTGCCCGGGCCTCCGTCGTCATTCCAGCGCGAATCACAACGAAGTCAAGGCCAATAGCAGCAATAAACATCTCGACTACCCATCGGGTACAGGGCCAATTGCAATATATCAGGAATCGTGGTCGGGTGCCAGACTCCGCTAGCGACCCCTCACTCTGAAGTAGATGGAGGAGAAAGCGGAGTCGTGGGCAGTCATGTGCCAGGTAGCGCGCCACAGCCATCCGGTTAGTCGGCAGATCGACCGACCGATCCTCAACAGTACGGGCGAAAAAAAGTCCAAATCCTCGATCATCACCCCAGTCGCCAAACGAATTAATCTCAGCTGATAGCACTTTACCTACCGAGCGCTGTAGGAATTGCTGTAATTTGGGGTGAAACGCAATATGTGAGAGTTGTCGGTATGTTGCCCAATCCATTGCCGCTGCGTTATCTTGAGGGCTTGCGCCGGTGTTTGTTGAGCCTCGATACAAGGAATCTGCTAACACATGGTAGACATGATCATGGGTTAGCTGAGTAGCACGAGTGTATCGAAGTTCAACTGTTGACACGGCCAAGATGGGGATGTCAGCGCCTATCACGACCTCGGTGTTCCCAGAGCCGCGCATACTGAAGCCAGGCTCTCGGTACAGGCACGTAAGCCGGAGAATGATAGGAAGCGCACGGTAACCGACCTCGGTGGTGAGGTGGCCACGGCGGCCAAGGGCGACGAGCCCAATCGGGGATAACAGATGGTATGGGAGGTTGGTTGTTGGCAGTGCGGTACGCTGCGACCACTCTTCATACTCTGCCAGTGGAGAATCAGCCAGGGTAGGTGGAGTCGAGTCCTCAGTGGGATCTGCTTGAGTTGGGACGAGATTGTCTGTCCAGAGGAGAGACAGATACCCACAAAAGTCTAGTGGCTTATTCCACATTGGGGTGGCAGTCAAGAACCAGATAGACCGCCGATTGAGAAGTGCAACGGACTGGTGCTGGCGTGATGATATCGTCTTGACCCTGTGACCTTCGTCACAGATGACTCTGTGGAAGGATATGCAAAGTTCAGATTTGTAGTGCTTACGACGAGGGGGTTTCTTGGAGCCAGAGGCGGGCATGGAAGCGTCCTGCAACAGAGCTAGCTCGTCGCGCGCCTGAGGTAGAGTAAGAGTGTCGTCAGGCTCGTCGTCAGGCTCGTCGTCAGGCTCGTCGTCAGGCTCGTCGTCAGGCTCGTCGTCAGTGACGTGGTCCTCGTCGTACTCGTCCTCCACCGCCTGTGGATTGACCGCAGGTAGACGCGACGTGCGACGCGTGCGCGGAGTCGGAGGGATCACGTTACCATCAACGTCCAGCTCAGTAGTGGTACGCCGCGCCCAGGTCTGGTACGAGGAAAGCACAACAGTGGTGCCAGTAGCTGGGTCATACGGGTCGAGGGCGGTAAGACGTTCCTCCAGAGCGGCAACAGTGCCGACCGTGGCCGTTTTACGTCGAGTGTTACCTGTACGATCGCTAGTGCCAAAAAAGAGTATCAGCGTCAAGGAATCGCCAAAGTGGCGGTCAATTTCGGCGATCCACGTTTCGACGAGGGCATTAGGTACAAGGATCAAGGTTGGAGCAAACGTACCGGGGGAACCAGGACCGGGGGAACCAGGACCGGGGGAACCAGGACCGGGGGAACCAGGACCGGGGGAACCAGGACCGGGGGAACCAGGACCGGGGGAACCAGGACCGGGGGAACCAGGTGCCATTAGGTCACGATCAATGCGGTTACCGAGCCAGACAAGACTAAGCGCGGTAAGGGTCTTGCCAAGGCCACAGGCGTCGGCTAACACGCCGCCGTGGATGGGAGTGAGTTCCTGTGAAATCATCCACGATATTGCGTTGACCTGCCATGGTTTGAGCAAAGTTGGCTGGACATGGAGGGAGCCGGGAGGGTCCAGGATAGCATGGCTATCATCAGTCGCGTCTAGGCGGAGATGGGTAAGTGCGATGTCAAATGGAGGAGCGTAAGCAGATACTTGAAGGCGCATACGCTGCTCGATAACGTTAACAGACTCCTCAGTAGAGGGAATCTGAGGTTGTGCAAGGTCCACATTCTCGGTGCTGTGTTTTTCCAAGTCGGAAACTCCCAAAGCCAGGGCCTCTGTCGTAGCGATGACGCCGGTGGTATGATCCATACGGGGTGGGAAGGCAGATACGTCCGGCGGGGTGTAGAGCAGGACGTTCGTCGACTGGAATTGATCACCGCACAGAGACTGACACAGGGCCATTATATCAGCGTGACTAAGAGCTGGACGACCTAGACAAGCTTTCGATGGTTTGTCAAGGGCTGTACCAAGGTCTAGGACGATCCGAGTGTACTGGGCTTCGGACGCTGCCTGTGTTGGGGCTGGGTCAAGCTGGGTGATGTCGTCCTCGTTCTGCTCAATTTGACCTGGCGAGGTGTAGGACGCTAGCACATTTTCCAAATCGGCGATGTGGGTGTCAAGGGAGGAGGATAAAACAGGCTTGGAAGTTTGAGTGTTGATCCGTTGAGGCTGGGCGGCAGCTGTCGTCTTGGAGTTTGGTAGTGGGTCGTAGAAAGGGTTTTCCATGTGTTTTTTCCATGTGGTGTACGCGTAAATGAGCACCTTCCATGCCTGGAAGGTCTGTTTGGCATCAAATGTGAGTGGCGTAGCTCGAAGAGCGCAATTGGTTCCGAAATCATTCGGTCGTGTCAGTAAGAATTGACGAATATACCAAGCGGTACGCAAGTCGAAGTAGTTTTCATTTGTGATACCTGGCGAGTGCAAATCTGGCGGACAGGTAGCTAACAACATGGTGGTAAACCGATCGCAAGATTCAACGAGAAGCTTAACAACTCGGGAAGATACAACACGTTTTGAGGTGGGAAACGTGTCCTTGTTCATGTCTTTCGTTCCGAATTGTGCCAAGCGATCCTCGGTAAAGTCTTTGAGCACTTTGCGGGTGTTGGGGCATTTTGAGGACATGAGGCGGTGTAATTCAACGACGTTTGGCAAGTTGAGTAAACCAGCGACACGTGGACCATTGCCATCAACATCACGCATGGCGTCAGGGGTGAAGTCGATATTGCGATAACCGGAGAGTGTGGTGGTACGTGCAAGGTTGGATGAGTTGGCCCGAGGTGGTGCAGTTTTGGGAGGCATGATGGCTAATGTAATGTAGCAATCACAGTATGAGGCAACAGGTGTGTGGAGGCCACAGAGGTCAGAGGGTGAGGCTCAAGATTGCTGACGCCTGTCAGAGGCAACAGGTGTGTGGAGGCCACAGAGGTCAGAGGGTGAGGCTCAAGATCGCTGACGCCTGTCAGAGTGACTGAGGACAGAATGCAGATACGTTGATCAGTGAAAATGACATCCAGTGGCTTGGGTAAGAAAGAAGGAAGAAGCTCAGGGAGCAAGAAGCCGCTATTTATGTCGAAAAAAGTCCACGGATTGGCTGATAAGAGTGTGAGAATCGATATGTGAAACGTCGGCAATCGACATGCAAGTTTTAAAGGTTCAGCCTGTGTCACGTTTGCTAACACCTATCAGTAAACCTTTACAGTGCATCAAGGGCCCCGGTCGTCCTAACCGGGTATATTGCTGACGCCTGTCAGAAAATGTAGTATGATTACCGTATTATGCACTATATAGTATATACACCCCCCCCCCCCCTTCAGCCCTAGCTTTGCTGACGCCTGTCACAATTTACTAGTATGGTGAGGGTAGTATTGATACTATATATAATTAGTTACCCATGAATAGTATATACACCCCCCCCCCTCAGCCCTAGCTTTGCTGACGCCTGTCACAATTTACTAGTATGGTGAGGGTAGTATTGATACTATATATAATTAGTTACCCATGAATAGTATACACCCCCCCCCCTCAGCCCTAGCTTTGCTGACGCCTGTCACAATTTACTAGTATGGTGAGGGTAGTATTGATACTATATATAATTAGTTACCCATGAATAGTATATACACCCCCCCTCAGCCCTAGCTTTGCTGACGCCTGTCACAATTTACTTGTGTGGTGAGGGTAGTATTGATACTATATATAATTAGTTACCCATGAATAGTATATACGCTCCCATTCCACCAACATAATCAACATGAGGATTCTTACCGAAGTAGTCGACCGTCTGGCTGCTGAAAAGCCAGACGGTCTCTGGGTGAAGGCTGGGGCATTAGACAATGGAGTTCTATCCTGGAGTGACATTACCTGGTCCCAACTAGCCAGGGCGGTTGACTACATTTCGCATTGGATGGAAGATCGACTTCAACCCCCAGCAGAAAACAAGACTATGGGATATATACTTCCCTGTCCGGAAAACCAGAAGGAGCGGCCGCGTTCAGGCTGGTCGGAGAGGTAGACTGTGTGGCCTTTGGAGATAAAATAGGATGCCCATCCTGGCCGTCCGTCTGGAGTATCAAGGAAATTGGTGCCGGTCTGGGCCATGCCTGCAATGAAGATAATAGGAAGTGGTGGGTTTGCCGGGGCTGGGTTCGGGGAAAGCTTCTCTACGTAAATTTGCCCTATCATAGCCAGTGATGTAGCATTGGTTGCATTGTCCTGTTTTGCAATCTTGGATAGGCGTAGAACTAGTTGGAATCAAGACTTGCTGTGATGTTTGTGTATCGTCCGCCAACGTAGAGAACTTCACGCTTAGGAACAATGCCCCTAAGCTGGGAACTATGAGTATGCACATTGCCTCCTACAAAAGCGACTTGCGTCCAATATGTGAGAGAAGTCAAGGTACTAAATTTGACCATATTAACTCAATTCTGCGAGAAGTGCAAAGACCCTGATAAGGAGACGTTTGTAGGGAGAGGAACGCGGGAAAAGAAAGTATCCGTGCCTTGAGGTCGACATACCTTCGACCCACACCGCTTCTAGCTTAGGCGATCTTACATCGCGTGAATGATAGTCTGACCAATGTAAGAGAAGAGGGGTATAGCATGTAATTATCTATCTTTCCAGTGTGCAGAATGCAGTATGATGTACATAAAATAATAGAAGAAAAGGAAGAAAATATGAAATATCTCTCCAATCCCTCCAAGGGAGAAATTGCTCAATCACTGACATCGAAACTTGTCCCGCAACCGCAGTTACTTGTTGCGCGGGGGTTATCCACAATCTTGAACTGACTCCCGATCAACTCGGTGGTATAGTCCACAGTGCTACCGTGCAGCAGCTCGAGCGAGGGCTCATCCATAACGACCTTAGCCTCGCCAGCTGACTCTGTAGCAGCTTCATCTGCTTCTCCTTCGAACACGGTATCCTCTTCAAGGTCAATTTTAGAAGCCCCTTCTAGGGACATCATATATTGGAAACCATGGCATCCACCACTGGTGACTGTGATTCGAAGATGGTGGTATGGATTCTCTTCCTTGATAGCGGAAGGAGAGGAGGTTGGGTCTGTGATATCGCGGAGACGCTGCGCTGGGTTAGCTTCATGATTCACAAAACTATAAAGCTTCTCAAAAGGAAGGGGAAGCAAGATGAAGAATAAAAAAAAGAAAACATGCAACAGTGAGGATTCGCTGGTGGTCACCCACCCAACTACTAACTCACCGGCGTGTGGCTTAAGTACGGCTGAGCGGACGGGAAGCCCTGTTTTCCACACCCTATGGTCGCATGTACTTGGAAGAGCATCTGAAGGACCCATGGCGCGGCCATGCGGTCGTCCCATGTCGGCTGAAAGCAAGCCGACACCGATAGAGACTCCCAGCACTTGAGGCGCATGCAGCCCATACAGCTTCCCACCCGTCCCAGCACAAGCCAGAGAGAAGAACGAAGCAAAAGCAGGCAAACCAAATGCAAAGAAATTCATTATCAACTCACCTCGACGGCTCGTGGTGAGATACCAATCATGAGGGATTGTCCATCATCTCCGGTTCTCGGGTTTTGCGTCACCTTGGTGGCAAGGCGGATGGAAGAGGAGGAAAAACACGCATTTTGTTGGCGGTTATAGCGAGAGGTTGAGGATTGAGGTGCTGAGCGTTTGAAAGGAGCTGCACTACTTGCGACAGTGCTTGGCCGGCGAGGAACGACTTCGCCGGAGAATGCGGAGAGGCGCAAGGCCGGTCGGGAAGTTGAGAAGAGCCGGCACGTCTGTGGTTGGGATAACCACCGGATGGCTGTCGATGTGAATAAAGGGCGTGACATGGCTAATGTGTGAACGAATGAAATATTTCAAGAAGAGAAAGCAAAGAGATGAAGAACACTTGATATCAAATCATTCATTCCGATTACATCGAATTAGTCAGTTTACCAGTGACGCCATTGGTCAGATTAAGTCGGAAGGTTTAGGCAGAATAATATCCCCATCAGGAAGGGATCAGCGGATGGTGGGGGACTGCAGATAAATGTATCAACCTTCCAACGCCGTATGACTCTCTGCTGAAGCTCCGATCTGCTAGAGCTCTTAGCCTTGTGAACCATACACACCCATCCCAGGAGCTATCTGGATCTAAATCCGGCATCATGGGTTCCCGGCAGCATGTTCGGGACATCAAAAGCGGCTCCCCGCTTCCCTATACAGATGATATCAGAGCTTACAGGAAGGAGTATGCCGAAGCTCTTGATGCTCAAGATCCGCTTCGGAACTTCCGGGATGAGTTTATCATTCCATCCAAGAAGGATCTGAGGCGGAAGACTCTGGCAGTTGACGAGAGTGCGTATTAGGATCTCTTGTATACCCTAGCGTTCATTCTAATCTTTGGCTTTCTTCCTTCTCATTAGGCAATGAAGCGTCTGATGAAAAGTCCATCTACTTCTGTGGTAACTCGCTGGGAGTCCAGCCTCGTAGCACCCAGAAATATATCGAGCAGTACCTGCGAACTTGGGCAACGAAAGGCGTGACCGGGCACTTTGTGCCGCATGACGATCAATTGCTGCCTCCTTTTGTCGACGTTGACAGCGCAGCCTCCAAGCTTATGGCTTCAGTTGTCGGTGCTTCCCAAAGTGAAGTGGCAGTTATGGGCACCTTGACTGCCAATTTGCACCTGCTAATGGCAAGCTTCTATCGCCCGACCAAAGAGAAGTATAAGATTATACTAGAGGGCAAGGCTTTTCCCAGTGATCATGTATGTCTTTCGGTTGTGCAGTATAATCGTGTATTTTGTTGCTGGTACTAACACGAGTGCAATGCAGTATGCGGTGGAGTCTCAGCTCCGCCATCATAATTTCGACCCGAAGGACGGCATGGTTTTGATCGAACCCAGGGATCTAGATCGACCTACCCTGAGCACAGATCAAATCATCAAAGTGATTGATGACAACGCTTCCAGTACCGCACTCGTCCTCCTCTCGGCCATTCAGTTCTACACAGGGCAATACTTCGATATTGAGCGGATCACGGCTCACGCCCACTCTAAAGATATCTTGATCGGCTGGGACTGCGCTCATGCCGCCGGCAATGTGGACTTGCAACTTCACGATTGGAATGTAGATTTCGCAGCCTGGTGCAATTACAAGTACCTCAACAGCGGACCGGGTGGAATCGCAGGACTCTTTGTCCATGAACGCCACGGCTCTGTGGACGAGAAACAGCCTGAAAGTGACGACACATTCCGGCCTCGACTCTCAGGCTGGTGGGGTGGAGATATCAAGACGCGCTTCAACATGGAAAACAGTTAGTATCTAGCTCCAATATATATATGAGCGAGACTAACGAATATAGAATTTTTGCCGCAACCCGGTGCTGCTGGATTCCAGCTGTCAAACCCCTCCGTTTTAGACATCAATGCGGTCGTCGCATCTCTCGAAATCTTCAACCGGGCGACAATGAAGGAAATTCGACAGAAATCCCTCAACATCACGGGATACTTAGAACATCTTCTAATGAAGTATCCTCTAGACGCGGCCCCGGAGGATAAACCATTCACCCTAATCACGCCATCAAACCCAGCCGAGCGAGGTGCTCAGCTCAGTCTACGTCTCCAGCCCGGGTTGTTAGACAATGTTCTGCATTGTCTTGAGGAGAAGGGGGTTGTTATTGACGAGAGAAAACCAGATGTGGTTCGCGTCGCCCCTGCACCCTTGTATAACACTTACACAGAAGTATGGGAATTCTGTCAGATCTTTTTGCAGGCGTGCAAAGAGGCCGTCAAGGCGCGTTGACTGTTGTTCTGTTATGTACTATCGTATTTTTTCAACTGCATATATTTAGATCAATCTATGAAAAGTCAATTTTGTTAAATCTTTATTTTGAATCCTTTGCCATTACACTACTCTAGGGCGAGGCAATTCTATCTACAAAGGAGCCTCTGGTAAACAGTAGTGACCAACTGTATAGAATCTTCGGCTTCTCGGCACGCCTGAGACGGTTATCTCCGCAAATGGCGATGCTTTATGGACCTTTCCCGCTTACGTGCTAGCGAGAAAAAAAATGAGGGTCCCAACTGTTTCTCTGCGTCTCCATGGCCTTTTCTACTTGCATGTTTTGGTTTCAACATTGACAGCCTAGATGGCGGAGAAGGAAATAAAACAACCATCTGTTTCGCACCCGGAATCCGGTCAAGATGTGAACGCGGGAACGAGAAGCGGGGATCTTGCCGATGTCGACTACTCGGTCTTCACTGTCAGTCAGCGCAGGTATATTGTCTTCATGGCCTCGTGGGCTGGGTTCTTCTCGCCTGTTTCTTCACAAATCTACTTCCCCGCATTGAATACCTTGGCGAAAGACCTGCATGTATCCAATTCGTTGATCAATTTGACTCTGACGAGTTATATGGTAAGGCTCCCTATGTGGATACCTAGGGCATTTAATTTGATAGCTTGACTAACGAGAATGCAGATTTTCCAAGGCTTGTCGCCCATGTTCATTGGTGACTTTGCGGATAAAGCTGGCCGACGACCAGCATATATCGTATGCTTCACCATCTATATCGCAGCCAATATCGGACTTGCCCTACAAAACAATTATGCAGCTCTTTTCGTTCTCCGGTGCTTGCAAAGTGCAGGGAGTAGTACCACTATTGCCCTCTCATCGGGGGTGGTCGCCGATGTAGCCACTGCATCACAACGAGGTTCCTACATGGGATTCGTCACGGCAGGATCTCTCATGGGTCCTTCAGTCGGACCAGTAGTGGGAGGTCTATTGTCTCAATACATGGGCTGGCGGGCAATCTTCTGGTTTCTGACCATTTTTGCAGCAGCTTTCATGGTTCCGTTTCTGGTTTTCTTCCCGGAAACTGCTCGTGGTGTTGTTGGTGATGGCTCATTGCCTCCTCAGAAATGGAATATGTCATTGATCAGCTACCTGAAGTCCCGAAAGGCGCGTGAGGAAGGCGTCGTATCTACACCAATTGCACCCAAGCAGAAACTCAAGTTTCCCAATCCTTTCCAGACGCTTGCCATTGTATTCCAGAAGGATATCAGTCTCATTCTATTCTGCAATGCTATTCTTTTTGCTGGATTCTACGACGTGAGCGCAAGCATTCCTTCTATCTTCAATGAGCTCTACGGGCTAGACGACCTCCAGGTTGGTCTCTGCTATATTCCATTTGGGCTCGGCGCGACCATCGCTTCCGTTATCAATGGCAAATTGTTGGACTTCAACTACCGCCGACTCGCAAAGCAATTGAACTTCCCACTAACCAAGAACCGCCAAACTGACCTGCGGAATTTCCCTATCGAAAAAGCTCGCCTTCAGCTTGCATTCCCTCTTCTCGCGTTAGGAAGCCTCTCCATCCTTGTGTTTGGCTGGTTCCTGAACTATGGAATTCATCTTGCTGCGCCGACCTGTATTCTGTTCCTCATGGGATTGACATTAACTGGGGCATTCAATACCATCAGTACACTCCTGGTAGACCTATATCCAACACAAGCGGCCAAATCCACTGCTGCCAATAATTTCGTGCGTTGCTTGCTGGGAGCTGGCGCGACAGCACTCATCGATCCTATGCTTTCTGCCATGGGCCGGGGCTGGTGTTTCACATTCATCGCGTTAGTGATGCTGGCCACGACGCCGCTGCTTTTGATCGTTATTAGAAAGGGGCCAGATTGGCGTGAAGAGCGTCGTCTGAAAGAGGAAGCTGAGAAGACTAGGGGCGGGAATGCTCCAAGAAGTTAGAGAAATGACCAAGGAGTCATTCCTCCGTCCCGATGACCATCATGAACTACGTTTTTCCTGTCGATGCCCTTTTAGAGACTTGCGCACAAGAAATGCATGATTATAGAACTCTTCAATCAATAATACAAGAAGGCAAAGGACCGACATGATCACTGCCATGATAAGCTGTTGTTCCAAATCGCATTAACGTCCACGGACGCATTTCCAGTCTCTTTCCAACATTTAATCCGTACTCCTAGCTTATCGCATCACCTGAAAGCAAAATGAGCCCGCTCCAAAGGCTGCCGTTCCGACTCCCATGCTAGCCAATCCGATCTCGTAGTTCTGGACATATGTTAGCAAAATAAGGGTTGCCAAAGCTGGAGAGCAAGACTCACGGCAATAGACCCATCGCATTAACCTTCCAGATACCCAGACCCAGTAATACCAGCTGCATCAACATATAGACCACCTTCACTCCAAGCAGACGCGAATGTGTCGATGGGGTTTCGTACTTGGCGAACGCCGCATTGGTGCCTATCAGACCCTGAATGGGACCCTTAAACAACATAAGGACCATCATAATGCTAAAAATCTGAAGACTGTTGCCAGACATGTACATCATGATGGCATTCATTGGGATCTGCTTGGATGGGGCAATGGCGATCTCCCACGCTTTCTTCATCTTAAGCGCGTCGGTCTCGTCGGGTTTCTTCGTGGTAGATTGTTGCTGCTGTTGCTGGCGCTGAAATGTGCCGTATTAGTATATTCGCATCCATAGTATTGTGATTCATGGTGGAACTCACCTGCTTGCCTCCCCGACTGCTCGAGAAGCCTGGCGGGTCCGGAATGCTGGATGCGGCCTTTGAGGGGCGCGGCATCGGGGAGTTTAACGAAACAACCCATTGCGGAGGAGGAGGGGGTGGTAGACGAGCTTGTGACATAATTAAAGAGATAATAAATGTGGTGTGGGGGGGAGAGATGATCTTAGAAGAATCGAAGGGGACGAAGGAAAGTTGCTTGGGGTAGGGAGGTTCCCTCCGCAGTGGCTACTCGCCGCCTTCAATTCTCCTTTCCCTCTTTCTCACTCTCTCTCTCTCTTTGTACTTCCCACTTCGTTAATCTTCAAATTCTTTATTGTTTGCGAAAACGACAATGCCCAATCGCTGATTTAATTTGTTTCCGAGTATCCCGAATGCGCCACAAGTGAACACGTCCTCGGTCTCACCCTTTTCCTCAAAACTCCCCGACGGCCCGGACCCTTTGAACTCGATTTCGCGCTTTACTCTCGTCTTATCATTGTCGATCCTCCAACCAATCTCGCCTGTGATTGATCGCCCGGCCGTCAGATACGAAAGCTTGCCGAAGTTCGCATTCCAAGAAATCGCGCCTAGCAGTGTCTAATCGCTATTCGCCCATACCGCAGCCATGAGTTCTGGAGGAGATGCAAAGTTATTCGCCAGGGTACGTTAGCTTGCCCAGCCTGTTCTTTGATTGCATGATCTCTCCCACATCGAATCATCGCTGTTCTCCCCCTCTTCCCCGCATTCTACTCCCATGCGTTCACTAGCTCTGTACTCGGGCCTTTGTGCATCTTGCTTGGTTCCCTTGCATTCGGCATAGGCTATTTGCTTTACTCCTACATCATCCAAAAAACCACATCATATCACATCATATCTACCCTCATGTTCATCGGTATTGCTCCTTACCCTTCGTTCCATGGCTCACGTTTGCGAAATACACAGGGCAAGGTTGCCGAACTACGGCAAGAGCTCAATAGCGGCGGCAAGAAAGACAAGAACTATTCCGCCAAAAAGATCGCACTTAAGAAGATTGTCGCCAATATGACCATGAGCAACAACGACATGGTTGCGCTGTTTCCAGATGTTATTGGTTGTATGAATTTGCCGAGCTTGGAGATCAAGAAGATGTATGTCCAGACCCTCTACTCAATAATGATGCTTATGCTGTGCCATGTGGCGTAGAGCTCGCTTGCTAATACGTTGTATAGGTGCTTCTTATTCCTAGTCAACTACTCGAGAATGAAACCAGAGGTCGCATTGAAGGCGCTGCCTATATTGGTTGATGTATGGCCCCGCTGTGACGAAAGAAGATTCGAGTTGGGCTGATTTTGCTTTACAGGATATGGGAGATAACAACCCACTCGTGCGCGCGCTTGCATTGCGAACCATCTCATATGTGCATGTTCGCGAATTTGTCGAAGCGACATTCCAACCTGTCAAGCGTCTGATGCAAGACAATGATCCATATGTCCGCAAGACAGCAGCCTTCTGCGTTGCAAAGCTCTATGAGCACGATAAAAAGATGGTTGAGAACTCAGATCTGATCGACAGGCTCAACCGCATGTTGAAGGATGAGAACCCGACTGTTGTTTCTAGCGTCTTAGCTTCGTTGGTGGATATTTGGGGCCGCAGTGAATCGATCTCACTCACTATCGACTATGTTAGTGCCTCGAAATTGGTTTCGATTCTGGCGGACTGCTCTGAGTAAGAATCTTCCGTTCCATATCTGTGGACTTTTGTGTTAACAGTTCAAACAGATGGGGTCAAACCTACATCCTTGAGGCATTAATGGCATATGTGCCCCAGGACTCCGCGGAGGCGCTTCTGCTGGCAGAGCGAGTTGCCCCTCGACTATCACATTCAAATTCCGCCGTCGTCCTAACCTCATGCCGTGTCATCCTCTATCTCATGAACTACATTCCGGGTGAAAAGCATATCACCTCTTTATGCAAGAAGTTATCTCCACCCCTCGTCACATTGCTTTCCAAGCCCCCCGAGGTCCAATATCTGGCCCTGCGCAATGCTATCTTAATTCTTCAGAAGAGACCGGAGGTCTTGCGGAATGACATCCGAGTATTCTTCTGCAATTACAACGACCCAATTTACGTCAAAGTCACCAAGCTGGAATTGATGTTCATGCTAACCACAAAAGAGAACATCCCGATCGTATTGGCAGAGCTCCGAGAGTAAGAACGTCTCAGATTGATCGTATTAAACGTGAACTGACATCCTTCGCAGATATGCCACTGAAATTGACGTTCACTTTGTGCGCAAGGCCGTCCGGGCCATTGGCAAATTGGCAATCAAGATTGAATCTGCTGCAAAGCAGTGTATCGAAACGCTCTTGGAGCTGGTCGATGCCAAGATCCCGTACATTGTCCAAGAGGCAACAGTGGTAATTCGCAACATCTTCCGCAAATACCCCAACCAGTACGAAAGTATAATCAGTCATGTTATCCGAAACATCGATGATCTGGATGAACCTGAGGCCAAGGCAGCCGTCATTTGGATCATTGGCCAGTATGCGGACCGTATCGATAACTCAGATGGTCTCCTTCAAGATTACTTAGCCACATTCCACGACGAAACGGTCGAGGTGCAGCTGGCCCTGCTCACGGCTACCGTCAAACTTTTCATCCAACGCCCCACTAAGGGCCAGAAGCTCGTACCACAAGTACTGAAATGGTGCACCGAAGAAACAGACGATCCTGATCTTCGTGACCGTGGTTATATGTACTGGCGCTTGCTGTCAACGGACCCAGCAACCGCCAAGCAGGTCGTCATGGGCCAAAAGCCCCCAATCACGGCCGAGAGCGAAAAGTTAGACCCACGCACTCTCGAGGAGCTGTGTCTGAACGTTGGCACTCTCGCCACTGTTTACCTCAAGCCCATCCACCAAGTCTTCCGTGCTGCCCGTCCTCGGCGTCTCCTACCCAGTCCAGCCTTGCAGCGTTCCCACATCGATGACGGTACAGGCAATATGCTCGAATACAACCCTCCCTCCGCAAACATGGCCGCCGCCTCGACCAGTAATAGCGGTCTGGCCACAATCATCACCACAGGTGATCCCGTCACGCCAATGTACAATGGGCCCCCGCCTCCTCTCCCTATCGCGCCGGGCGTCAACCCCGCAACTACAGGCCCCAGCAACATGAACGAGGCAGCAGATGCAGCAGACGCTTACTTCAGTGGTATCGGCTCTCAACAAATGGCCTCGCTGGACCTTGATGGTGCCGGTGGTGGAGGGGCGCCTCAGACACAGTACGTCGTGACTCAAAATCAGCAGCAGGTATATCAGCCACAACTGGCTGGTGGAGCTGCCACGGGAGAGCTATTATTGTTATAATTCAGTCTAGAGAGGGATGTACTAGTACATGTAGATAGAAGACGTTTCTCATGCGGCCAGCGCCTAGTAATTACAAAATATTTTCATTTTGAGAATTTGAAGTTTCTAGGGCTTCTCTCATCCACTTCCAAAATGACAAAAATCCTATCCCAGAGCAACTCCAGATTTTGCTCCCATGGAAAATTGAAATATATGGAGTATTTCTCGTTGATCTAATGCTTTCATCAAGTAACTGGTTTTCTTCTACCTGACACAAATACTCTCCATGCTGTGTTAACCATCTGCCTTCAAAGAAGCAGCGACAGCAGACCAGGGTGACACATGAAACAGCGGACGCCCACCAAAGAAATCGCGATAATCCAACTTGAACTTGATTTTGAACGGACCAGGAAGCCTTGAACTTCCATGATCCACGAACGGGGGAACAACTCGAAAAAATAAAAAAAAACGAACAGAAACCAGGAACATGAAGGGGGGAAAGGGGGGAGAGCAATGAGTATAATATGGAAAATAAAAAACAAAGTAGGCAGAGAAAAAGAAAGAAAATTCATCTCAAGTCATGTCCGTTCCTCTTCTAAGCAGAAGGCTCCCACCACTCTTCGCTTTTTTTCTTTTCAACTCTCTCGGCACACTTACGAGACACAGGCGAGACACAGGCCCCGCTTAGTAGACGCGAGCGAGGTTACGCAGGTACCAGTCGACGAGACGGCGGCCGGCCTTGGTCTCACTGACGTGGATCAGGTCGTCCTCAAGAGCGTAGTCGAGATCGTTGGCGATAGCAGGCTCGCCATCCAGGAGACCACCGTCGACCCAGCGGATCTGGCGACTGCGCTGCTTGTTAACGAGCAACCACGAGCGGAGCTGCTCGGGGGACACCTCGAGGAAACCTGCAAGTTTCTTGAGGTCCATGGTGGTGTAGAGCTTGAGGTAAGAGCGGATGGTGGGGTTGAACAGGGTGTTCTTGACCTCATCCATGAAGATGGCGGTGTGGTGGTCGACGGGGTCGACGTTGGAGGCTGGGTTGTCGAAGTCGGGAGGAGTGGGGTTGATGAACTTAGGGCAGGAAGAGCGGAAGAGCTCCTCGAAGACGGGCAGAGCCTCGGGGCCACCCTTCTGCATGCGGTAGAACTGCTCGCCGTACTTCTCACGGACGGCCGAGTGGATGGTGTCATCCAGACGGGTGGGGTGGAGAGCGACACAGATGGCGATCAGGGCGTACATCTGGTCGTTCTTCTTGGCGATGGCTTCGTAGTTGTTGCCACCCTTCTGGAAGTTCTTTGTCCGGGACACATACACGAGGATGTGGCTGAACATGCGGATGGCGTCGCCGTAGCGGCGCATCATCATGTAGGAGAAGCCCACGTAGTAGTAGGTGGTGAAGTGGGCGGCCATCACGCGGGCGAACATGGCCTTCTTGTTCATCTCGACGTCGTCGAGGATCTTCAGGGCAAGACTGAAGTCACCGAGGAGACAGTGCACGCGCAGCAGTCCGATGATCGAGAAGTAGCCGAGCATCTTGTACAAGGGGCGCGATCCGTACTCGCCGGCGACAGCCATTGGGTCCTCTCCGCGCTTGGTGGCGTTCAATTGCTCGCTGATCTGCGAGCGCTGGATGAGAGAGTAGAGCACGTTCAGCACTGAGTAGCAGCCCCATGTGTTCGGGTTCTCGCGAAGCAGCTGGCTCTCCTCCTCGTTGGATCCAGTGCGAGCAACGCGGTTGCGGTAACGGCAGAAGGATTCGAATTGGTAGATGAACTCGTCAATAACTTCCCAAGCCCAGTAGTACTGATTGTAGAGAAAAAAAGCATCGTTAGTTTTCTGTATTGTGTTTTGAGGGATGAATCGACCTGTTGATTTCCCGAATGCCAAGCTTTTGCTTTTCATTCATGGCGTTCAACAATCGGTCGGCGAAGCGGGTTACCTACGTTAGGAACTTCCAAGTCCACGGGGCCGTCGGAGTTCAGGATATAGTGGAAGAGACTGCAGTAGTTGTCGTAGCTAGCGAATTTGGTCTCGAGAGTAGCCTGGTATTCCAGCGGGGTGGCGGCGGCGGCCAACTGGGCCTGGAGGTCCTGGGTCTGCGATGCACCGTGGGACAAAGTCTGGTCCAGCTCGCTCATTCCATCGTCGTAGTTGACCTGCTCGCGGTAATCGTTGGCCATAGCCTCCTCCTCATTATCGGACTCATCGTTCAAGTTGGGGCGCGCATTGGCGCGGTCTTCGTAGGACATGTTGAGTGGGAGGGGGGAAGAAAAGAGTTAAAAATGCAGCAAGAGGCCGAGATGAAACGGCAGTGAGAAAGCGGAAGGGGCGAGGTGGGGAGGGGGGGGGGATAGCGTCGGCGTGTGCGATTTGCCAAAGAAGTCGAATTTTGAGGGTTTTCGCTTGGGTGTTTGTGCTTATCTTATCTGCGCATAAAGCATGGGTGATGACTCAGCTATGCCAATGTTCAAGGTTTGTGCATGGTGCACTCAGTACGGTGTAAGTACCTGGTACCGAGATTGTCACCTGTTTCAGCCAGAAATCCTTGTACTGTCTACTTCCACACCGAATATAATTTCAACATTGCTATATAGATTCACAATCACCTAACTATATAGTTACTTAAGTACCTACACATGTAAGTGGTTTAATAAGTAGTATGAAGTAGTAAATTTTCTTGAATGTACAACATGCTAATCGAAGGGGCCCTAGACATTCTTAACGGACTTGATCCTTCTTTTCGGTTGTTCCGCGTCTTGATATAAAAATGTGACACTTGTATACTCTCTCTACCTCCAACGCGTGTTTAAAGTATAGCTTAGTGCACTAGGGGGTACATAAATATTTAAAACTATGTATTTACATGTATCTACCTAGGTACCTACTGCCATCTAGTAAAGTGTACGGCAATTCCAAATATAAAAGCCTAACAGACAGACGTAATAGGGCCCAACGGTGTCACAGCAGACAGAGGACGGTTGGCTTTAGCACATTACCAAGTGAGTTCAACTCGATAACCAAGTTTTGTACTTTCTAGGGGATTCTGGGAAGGCCGGCGCTAGCGAAAAACAGGATTTCTCGAGTATGTGATTTCATTAGCTAGGTAGGTATGAAATATGCAAGGAAAAAGCCTCCGGTGGATCAGAGGCCAGCAACTGGTTGCCTGTCATCGGCTAGCACTCTTCTGCAGGTGAGAGCCCCTTCCTTTCCCCTCAGTCACTGTCGGCGCCTCTTCCCCCTTTTTTTCCCGCTCCAAACCACAGACGGTGATACTGCATATCCTCGTCTCTGGACTGGAGTGTCAGGAAGGCAGAGATTTCACTGGCCATCACCGAATAGTTAGGTAGGCCAGTTCAAATGTTTACTCTGCCATGACGGTTTTCTAGGATATTGCAGCTTTTCCTCAACACCCTTGTTTCAGCCTTACCGTCATAACACCTCCACTCCGCATCTCCACCTTTATTTCACCCAAGTTTGCAGCAGGATGGATTCTCTTCCAATATCTTCCATCTAGTAGCAGCATAGATGGATTCATACAGTCAAAAACACAGGCGTCTTGCTAATTTTCAGGGCTCAAGACTCCTCCACTGTTCCGGGTCATCGAAGATTGCAATAGCCTCAGGTGGCAGGCGGATGCTTAGGTGCAGCGCATTCTTCCTGATCTCATGGAGCACGTCGGCTGTTTGTTTAAACCTGTAACTAAGAGCCGTTCCAAACCGACAGAGTTCAGAAAACGCCTGCCTTGATTCGTCACTTTCTTCCAACTCACGAACTAAGATCCGGAGACCGGTCTGCACGGCATCGACTACCTGGCTGGGTATATGCTTGAGGCCATACGACTGACGATGGATGCGAAGGCATTGCGCCGTTTCCTCGGCGGACTTAACCTGATAGTACCGGGCATCTCGGACAGATCCTGGCTGGTGAGGGTCTTTCAACATCTCAAACAGATATATGATAGCCTGGAGACATTTAATTCTTCACGCGGTATCAGCACAGAAAAAAATCGGGGTGCATGCAATAGGAAGGCAGTCATGCTTACCGCAAGAGAAGGACTTGTGGGACCGAATTTCGTTGTATCTCGGGCACACTCGGCCAGCGTTGAAGCCAAGAATTCAAACGATCGAATGGCTCTTGAGCTTTGTTCCACAACTCCTTAAAACTGGCGCCCCGACATTTGTCAGAAACGAGCTTCTGGACATCGACTAAGATTATGTTGACCTCAGCCAGTCCATCCCTAACTTGAGGCAGACGGGCTGGCTTTTTATCATATGTGATATTATTTGAGCGAGGGTATGGGGTCCAGTCAAGGTCTTCGTTGCCACACAGCTTGACATTGGATGTGGGATATGCCGAGGGAGCAATCTTCTGCAGCTCAATCGACGTTTGTCTGCACCAGTTGATTAGACATTGCTCGTTTCTGTGGGGATGGGAGCGCTTACGAGCTCATGCTGAAGACACCCCAGGCAGTGATCGTGCGAACCTGTTCCATCTCCGACAGCAGCTTTTTCGACACTGCTGGGATATCAAACAGTCCTATATCCCGTGCTATCTGAACTGCTTGACAAAGCATCATCCAGCCTTTTTGGACCCGTCCTTGGCATTTAAATCTGCAAGAAATCAATACCGGGAACATGACTCGTTTGCCACAAATCACTGGGTAACATACACACAGCACATCATGAGGAGGGCCTGGATGTTAGTCAGGTCGTGGCCATCATCTTCGGCTTCCCATAATCTTTGTGCCTCATGGAAAAAGTTCTGGCCCCGCGAGAACACGTTCTCGGGGGTGGAAAGAACATCAGGACTATCAGAATAGGCCTTATATTGGGGTTAGCTAATGGTTTCTCAAAGGGATACATTTACGGGATTCATACGCTGGCCATGGACAATATGCTATTGACGAGAAGGGGCGTGCAGAACTCTGATCTTCGATCCCCGAGTTTCATATGTTCGAGGAAGATCCGTTGATCAAGGAACTGCGAGCATGGGTGATCCCAGGTAAAGTAGAGCGAGACTAGGTGCGAGACCAAATAATTATCATCTGTGACCTTTGTCCACGGCTTTGCTGGCACCTCGAAGAGAGGTATGTCGCAAAGGCTCTCCAGTGTGACACGAGCATAAGGGCTAACTGTTGGCCACTGCGGAGGCTTCATGTTTGGGATCTCATCCGGCGTGACAGGAGCATAAGGGCTAGCGGTTGGCCACTGCGGAGGTTTCATGTTTGGGATCTCATCCGGCGTGACAGGGGCATAAGAGCTAGCGGTTGGCCACTGCGGAGGTTTCATGTTTGGGATCTCATCCGGCGTGACAGGGGCATAAGAGCTAGCGGTTGGCCACTGCGGAGGTTTCATGTTTGGGATCTCATCCGGCGTGACAGGGGCATAAGAGCTAGCGGTTGGCCACTGCGGAGGTTTCATGTTTGGGATCTCATCCGGCGTGACAGGGGCATAAGAGCTAGCGGCTGGCCACTGCGGAGGTTTCATGTTTGGGATCTCATCCGGCGTGACAGGAGCATAAGGGCTAGCGGCTGGCCACTGCGGAGGCTTCATGTTTGGGATCTCATCCGGCGTGACAGGAGCATAAGGGCTAGCGGTTGGCCACTGCGGAGGCTTCATGTTTGGGATCTCATCCGGCGTGACAGGAGCATAAGGGCTAGCGGCTGGCCACTGCGGAGGCTTCATGTTTGGGATCTCATCCGGTGTGACAGGAGAATAAGAGCTACCGGTTGGCCACTGCGGAGGTTTCATGTTTGGGATCTCATCCGGTGTGACAGGAGAATAAGAGCTACCGGTTGGCCACTGCGGAGGTTTCATGTTTGAGATCTCATCCGGTGAGCTTGCTATATCCCCAGGGTCCGACGGCCGTCTCAGCCCGTTGTCCGAAGTTTCTATGGGATCGCCAAAGTCTAACCCCGCTTTTTTGTTGGCCTCGAACAGCTCTTGGAGGTTCCCGAATGTCGTAACCGGGCATCCAACAGCATGGGCGATGTCCTGGAACGGAGCCTTTTTCCGGATCAAATCCACCACTTTGTCAAACTGGGGTTGATCGTCCGACGCGAGGGTGCTCAACAAAGACGCTAGTAGATCTTTGTGGTTTGTGAGCTCCTTGATCGTCCGCTTGACAGCCACCTTTCGTCTGAGGTCTCGACTTGGATCAAAGAAACATTGGGTGCCGGTGGATCGACAAGCTTTACAAGGGGCTTCTGGTCCGGAACACTATATCGAGCAGATCGCAACAATTAGCCATTTTGTTCCAAATTTTCGGACAAGACGGAGAGGGAGAAACGGAAAGGAAGAACAGGGATCAACTGATGCACCGACTCACCTTCCTCTTTGCATGTTTGCATGCCAGACAAGCTGTGGAGTTCTTCTTTGGCCTACTGACAGCAGTCGACGTCTGCGGAGCGAACATGCGTGGCGGTCCCGGAGCCAACGCGGGAAATTGTTTCGTGTTCTCGTAGGGGCTCATCTTCATTTTCAAAAGATCAGCCTCGCGGGGTATGATTTCCAAAAGGAATGCCTCGGGATTTCTGACCGAAATATACCGCGATTGAAGCTTCCGCGGCAATGGGAATTTGATGAAGCAACGATTTGTAGGAACTGATTTTTGGGACAGTGCAGGCAAACCGATCCTCTATACAGGACTAAAGCACGGTCCTAATGCTTCCTCTTATGGGCCATCGAAATCGACGTCTCCAACCTCTCACCAGCACGATGTCAGAAAGGGGGTAAGTGTCATGTCGCAATGATACGGGCGTTACGGTGCGGTGCGTTATTTACGCATGAAGGTGGGACACAACTAAAAGAAAGTATTCTGGAATCGGTCAAAGTGATCAAAGTCCACCTGCAGGTGACAAGATCCCAAAAGCGCCGGGGGTCGCGTTGGCAAACAGAAGGGGAGGTTCGACGCCCGTCACACAACCGGGGTAACCCGGTAGGCCAAGCTCGAATTTAGCAATGATTGGAGAGCTAGCAAATTCAGCAACCTGTCAATATAAGCCGATGATATGCAGCAGATGGGTGAAGGAGGGGGAAGGGATCAAGTTGAGACTAGCCTAAGAGATATTCTCAAGAGATTCGGAAGATCGAGGACAACCCGAATATGGAAACCCTACCAGCTTGAACTAACTTCAACTAACCTTTCGGAAAAGCACGAGATACCAAATCCCAAAAAAAAGCCAAAGGACGAATGGAAAAAAAAGGAATGAAAAAAAGAATGAAAAAGACTATGGGAAAAAAAAAGAATAAAAAATAAAAAATAAAAAGGCGACATCCACCCTCGACCCTGTACAACATAGGGATGTATTAGTACCGGAGCACTAAAAAAGGACTTTTTACAACATAAGGACTCGGTACGCAATCTCTACATATTTTGATACTTCCTCGGAATACATGCCTAAATTGGAACTCCGGGGATTCTTTGATTATCAAGTTTGTTTCTACTCCGATAACCTTTTCTAAGAACATCTGATTCTACTTTCACCCCCTGATTGTGTTATTATATTGCCATATTGTTGACTTGTATAGGAAACTCATATGTCAATCACATCTCCCGACCTCCATAACCTCCATCCCTCTCGCCACGTTCCACCTTTCTTTTTCTCCGTGGACCAATTGAGGGACATGTTACGAGGAACTCCGCCCCCCATGTCAATATTGTATTCTGGGAAGCATTTGTGGAGAATATCACTCGGTTTACTAACCCGCCACGCTCACACCAACCTGCAGCCTTCGCTCTAGAATGAAATCTGGATTTCAACCCGGACGGGAGGAAAAATGATCCAAACAACAGGCTTCGCAATCCCAAGCCAAAGATTCCAGCACACCGGTTGATGGGATGCCCACGAGATGTGCTGCTAAACACTGTGATACGGAGTGGGCGCAAATGTATAGTACCATGGTATGTGTACTATGTAGGATCCGCCCGTTCCGTACTCCGGAAAGAAGGATCTTGGAACCTTGTCCCGTCCCAAAGTCTTTTCCGCCGTGGATCGAATCGGGACTTGCAGCCAGGGGGAAGATGATGCATCCCGATTGAACCTCCACCTCGTAACCGGATCTACAGATCCTCAAATGTTATTCTTAATTATATATTGTTATCTCGGTACTTGCTGGATCTTCCATCTAATCCCTATAAGTCACCGGAAAATTGCTCTCCCCCAACACAATTTTTACTTGATACATCCCACATAACTTCTTCCATCGCTTTTCATTGGTGGTTAAAATAACAGCCAATCGGAACCAGAGAAATTATATTTTCTTTCTTGGCATTCTGTCAGTCAACTCTGAACATCAAACAACCGGCCTGATTTGCATTCTCGTCGGCAACACTGCACTAAGGGGGGTGTTGCCAGCCACAGCCACCTGGGTGCCTGGGCAACATTTCAAGATTCGAATATCTATATTGTACCCCATATATAGGTATACATCGTATCTTGTCTATTGTGTATCCACCACTACTAACATGCCGTGGGATACTTTTCCGAAGGACTCTCCCCGCATGGGTTTATTAGTCCAACACTATCTATGCAGATTCTCGGGCCGTCCCAATTAATCTTACGATCCTACAATCTCTTATACCGATACTAGTGAGCTGTGAGCTCCACCGATAGTGAGCTCCGCGGAGAAAGTTGTTTTTCCCCCCAAAACAAAGATAAAAGAAAAAAAAAAGAAACTAAAATAAGAAAAGCAAACTTAATGACTCTTGGCCTAAATGAACTATACATGCTAGCGTCGCGTACTGCCGCTTACACGCCGTAAACTGAAATTCGAGATAACGCCCATTCCCTAACACCCTATCGTTTGAGGTTGTCTGAAACTCTAAAAGCATACATGCACTTCGCCCCCCGCCTGACAAGTTCCAACCATGCTTAGATGGCGGGATCAGGAGCCACTGAGCTTGACTATGCGGCTGAGCCCCTCTATGTCTTAGGCATTTCACTTCCCAACAACTCTTTCCCTATCCCTGCAACGCAAAGTACAGTACATGAAGGTGTAAATTATCTGCAATGTAACATGAGCTACGAATGTCTATCACCTGCATGTGTGATGAAAGCGCCCCCTCGCCTTTATAGGAGAAGACTCCTGCCAAAAGCAGAATTAGCGTGAAGCAAGACAATAAAAACGCAATTATCCTATAGTTTTGGCTGATATGCTTGGTAGTTTCGATTTAAATATTCGGCACCAGACCACTTTCGAATCGACTTGCATGTGCTTATCTATATTTGGTTGGGTCTGCCTCCCCTTCCCTTCTCTCCATACCTCGATGTACTTTGTATGGAGTGATATAAATTTTTATGTCGTCCACGGGTATGGATAAGAGTTAATGTCATTTAATTGTGAATGGTTCGGAGAAAGCAGACAGATGGCTTTGGTTGGTCGGATGTGTTCACCGTTAGTGGTTACCTAGGTAAGGTTCCATGGTTGCCCACTCTCCCCGCTTTTTTTCAAAAGGTTTATATAATTTGTACTCCATAGTCTCGTTCAGATGACATGGATCTTGCTGTTTGAACACATGTATTTACATTGATACACCTACTAATAACACATATGTACATATAAACACTCCATTTAGCTTTTATATCTTAAACTTCCTTGTTTTTTTGTTTTTTTTTACGTTCAGAGAACCACGGCCCGTTAATGCATTGCAGCTGTAGCGGGGTATTTAAGTATTTAAGTATTTTTTAATCTAAATTACCCAAGTTTGCCGAGGTCTTTCTCATTATTTGCTTTTCTATTCGACCCAATAAACCCAACTCTTGCATATCTCCACCGGGGCATTAGTATCTGACACCTGCCATTCTACTACTCCGTACGCAAGCCATGTTTGCTCTTTTGCTTGCTTTTTGTTTTTCTTGAGTCATTTACAATCTTTAGGATAAGACCGGGCGCATGCACTACGAGTCAAACAATAATCCACTGATCCTATACGTCATATTATTACGTTTCGTCTTTGGTCTTCGCATCTTTGGACTTTGATTTCCCTCACAAACCCCCTTGATTTTAACCTGGTCGGTTCTGTATCTAATCGTCGGATACCAACAAGCGATGCTTGCGGCATATGCACATGTCAGTATCCACTCTGCATTATTGCCTTGAGACCTGTCACATATCAAGGAAGCACCATCCTTGAAATTGGTGGCTCACGCCTTTGCGAGTATACTCAGACCTCGTGGTGAGCGATAACTCCCGACCAATCGCTCTAACAGCAAAGTCTTGGCCTTATCAGGGTTCTTGACAAATGTACAAAGCACTACTCCCTTTTTGTGGTATCTTGTCCAAAATCGATAGCCTGTAGCTATGGTTTAATCGTGTCAAGCCCACTAACACCTACCGGCATTAGTGTGCCCCAACGGATAACAAATTCTCACCGGATCATAAATTGTAAAACTAAGATAACTAGTTAGTTAAATAGATACTTGGTTACGTAATTAATTCTGTTATTTGCAACAAGCACTTTCAAGTAGAACAAGCACATCACTCTAAAAACGAACTAGATACATATTGATAGCGAGACCCTTCCGGAAGCAAGAGGACCGGTAGCTTACAGCTACCAATCCCTCAACCTAATGGCAGAGTTGCTTCAACTTATCAATTTGGGCCTCTGCCCTTGACCTCGCCTCCCAATGTCGCAATATGCTTAGAGGTCGTTGCTCTTCTCGCCTTGGCCGCCTTCGTAAAAAGCGCAGAAGCTCTCGCCATGTCGAGAACATCAAGTCCACCCAGAATAGCAAGGAAAATTCCAGTAGGTCCACTATCCTTCGCGCTCACGATACCATAAATTCTGAAGCCTACCCCGCACCCCATTCCATTATATGGACCTTCATGGGATCCCGGTTGAACGGGGTCATAGAGCCGGACAAGAGGGGACCGATGTGGGAAGTAAAGGTCGCTCGCAACGTAGTAGTCCCCCCACCAGTCGCTGTTGTTGTGCGGAGTTTTGAACTTTTGAGCGGCGTCAGGTACAGCTGCTGAGATGCCTTGTTGGAAATGTTTGTTTGATGAGGCAGCTGCTTCACTCCACAGCCCGTAGTCAGCATGTTTGGACAGCCACTACAGCTTGGGATCTTCGGGATCTTCTGGCTCGCTGGGGTCGCGGGTGGACTTGAAGATGTTAGGCGCAGCACGCAGTAAATCATCCTTGTCATTGGATCATTTGCAACTATGCAGGCCCGTAGACACGTTATAAACATATCTGGTCTCATATGGGCTAGCTTCCCATAGGTCAAATAGTGAGCGACAGCTGGAAACCAGATAAGATCTGGTAGCAGTTTCCCAGGAGTATCGGCTGTGAGCCAAGACAGATCGTTGGACATGATGCGCCGGGCATTGATCGCGCACCTAATCTTGATCTCGCGTCTCTCTTCAGGGTGCTCAGCGATTTGTATAGTCCACCATTTGGCAAAAAGAATGGATTGTGGTAGATACCATGTATCACCATGGGCCATTCATGTTTGAGCATCTGCGGTCGTCGAAGTCGTGCATAGCGATCGATATCGCCATTGTATGCAGAAACATGAATGAAGCGTAAAGAGGAAGGTTGAATAGACCTTCTGGGGGCTCATAACCTGTCAAGAGCGCCTACGGGACCCTTTGCTATAACGGCTAATGGTTAGTTGATATATATAAGGGATTTATATTATTATATTTATATTAAATTATAATCACGAGGATAAAAAGAATTACACAAAATAAAAAAGGAAGAGGGTGATTCCCAGCAATACATCGCATCTAGGCCATCTGACTGCGAACTCTGGTTCCAAGGGGAATCGAACCCAGGCCTGTGGCTCGTTAAGAGGGCAACCTTGCAAGTTTGACATTGCTCTTAACTACTGCACTACCCCGGGTTATTGCTAGGAATAACCTTAACTTTATATAAATCCCCCATCGACCCAAATCGGTAGGTTAGTTGGTATACTGCTCTATATTTACAATTAAGTTCCTTGCTTGTTTCCCCCCCCCCCCTTTTTTTTTTTTGAAGAGGTAAAAATAAGGAGAGGATTCCCAGCGATATATCGCCCAGATGGCCATACAGAACCAAGGGGCCTTCCTCCACCTGCAGGGTTTTCCAGTTTTTTTCAGCTTCTTTTTTTTCAGGGACCCAGGATTCCAGCACCAGAATCTCGGAGCAGGATTTAATTTGCATTTGATGACTTTCAACTTTCATGCCACCCATTGACCCCAACCTTAGCAGGTCGTTCTTAGCCCCACCACCGAATATATATACCAAGTGTCTCCACCCGGGTTTTGCTCTATACAACATAAGGATCAGTGTTTCTTTTATATATGTCGACTTCTCAGCATTAGTATCTATATGACAGAGTAAATTTATTATATAAGTACATTCAAGTCATAAATTTAGAATCAGACTATGCCCACAATTTGCATTTGATTTTGTTTGGATGGCTCAATGTCAATGTTATTTTGTAAGCTTTTCAATATGACTAACCAAAAATATCATCTAGCACGTTGGTAGCAGCCCATACGCATGATCATGACCAAGATTTTGCTGTTGATCTCGTTGAATATGAAGGGGTGACACGGATATATTCTCCGACCCAACTGCAGTTATGGGCATACAGCTTGGTGCAGGGGCCATAGTGAATAGAGTTTTGGTGAATAGAGTTTAATGGATAGGATCCATGGATATATATAGGTCGTGTTAAGATTGAATTGGAATACTGCTTTAGATGTAGATATAGGTATATTTTGGTTTAGTTTTGGTGGAACCAACGGATTAAATATAGACGTGTTGTGTGATATATAATGCGTAGAAAGGTCGACAATATCCAATATCCAATATCCAATATCCAATGTGATATGTGATATCTATGTCACTCACCATTTAGCTACTTTATACATGATCGTTGTCGCGCGATTCCAATTATATAGCTTTACTTGACCATTGCGGCAGTTGGTAGAGGTTCAAGATGGGTGGTTGTTTTTATGTTCGTCATGCGATGTAGCCGGAAATACCGTTTAGCTATCATGATTGGTGTAGATTAGGTATAAGAATATCATTTCCGCAAAGGTGCTCGATGATGTCTTATTTTGCCGTGTTTGATCAATTGCATATAATACAACATATGTATTCTATAGAAGGGAATACGCTTGTTGTGTACTACCCCAACCGAATCTTGAGGGTGAAGCATGCAAGTGCAAGGATTATGCAGACTAAAGCGCCAAGACTTTGAATACAGTAGTCACACAGCTCAACAAGTTTTGCCCTGAAACTATGAAATGAAATCCTAGAACATCAATTTTGGAAGGCTACAATATATTGGAAGTGAATTAGATCGATATCAACGCGGCTATTCTCGGAGATGCCAAAAGTGGGCCTCAAGATAGCCAGTATGAGACCCCTCATAGAATGCTCATAGTAGAGTGCAGGGAGTTGATTTTACAGAGTGTCAAAGTGCCAAAGAGATCAATTCCTTTTCAACATCCCAACATATGTTGAACGTGCATAGAAATGTCTCTGGTGGCAAATAAGAGATGAGGCGATATCCCCGGGAACCGTTCGGCGTTGAAAACTTTTTTTTTTGGGCCAAAGACGGTTCCGAGGGGCATTCCAAGGTTCTCCGGGGCAAACCGCTTTCTATAAAGAACAATGGGATTTCTCTTTTGTGGACATATTTTATAAAGGGTTCATTCTCCTTGCAGTCTTCGTTTTCCCCTTAGATCATCGGTTGACCGTTTTGTGACTCATAGAACCTCTCCACTCCCGCATATTCAAGAAAAAGAACCTTGATTAACCCACAACCATCTCATCATGGGTTCTGTTGCTCCTAACGTTGCCGAGCTGGATGGCTCCAAATTCAACATCACTCGCTCAACCAACCTGCGCGATGTGCCTCTGCCCGGCTCCCCAGAGGAGCTGAGCCACTCCCACTGCACCGACCACATGGTCACCGTGAAATGGACCGCAGACAAGGGCTGGGAGACCCCCGAGGTCAAGCCCTACCAGAACCTCAGCATCCCGCCCACAGCCTCAGTCCTGCACTATGCCACTGAATGTTTCGAGGGAATGAAGGTGTACCGCGGATACGATGGCAAGCTGCGCCTGTTCCGCCCCGATTGCAACGGCGAGCGTCTGAACTCCAGCTCGCAGCGATCCTCGCTCCCCGGATTTAAGCCCGACGAGGTGAAGAAGCTTGTCGCCAAGCTGCTACAGATTGACGGTCCTCGTACGTTCCGATATCCTTACTTCCCCAGGGCGGCTACTTGCCTACAAGATAACTGAGAGCTATTTACTAATAATTCCCTCTAGGCTGGCTCCCCAACCCCGGTTCGTTCCTCTACATCCGTCCCACCGTTATCGGAAACGGTCCCCACCTCGGCGTTCAAGTGCCCAAGGAAGCCCTCCTCTTCATTATTGCCGTTCCCTGGCCCGACTTCACCAAAATGAAGAAGGACCCCGACGCCGAGCCCCGCAAGGGCCTTAGACTCTACGCCTCTTCCCCAGATAGCATCCGCGCCTGGCCCGGCGGCTTCGGCTATGCCAAGCTCGGTGCCAACTATGGTCCTTCCCTGCAGGCTCACGGCAAGGCCCAGGCTCTGGGCTTCGATCAGATCCTGTGGTTGTTCGGACAGGACCGCCAGGTCACCGAGGCTGGCGCCAGTAACTTCTTCATTATTTGGCACAACACCGAGGGCAAGCTGGAGCTTGTTACTGCTCCTCTTGATAACCAGCTCATTCTGCCCGGTGTTACCCGTCGCAGTGTTCTGGAACTCGTGCGCGAGCGTTTGTCGCAGAACTTTGTTGGCAAGCTTGCGCCGCTTGAGGCTGTCGAGCGTACTTTGACCATTGATGATATTGAGAAAGCTTCTAAGGAGGGCCGTATTGTTGAGTCTTTCGTTTCTGGCACTGCTGTAAGTTGACGAATTGTCTGTTTCTTTGTTGGAGTTGATATGCTAACATCTCACCCCTTTAGTACTTCATTACCCCTGTTGCCATGATCCGCAACGAGGACACTGATATCAACACCTTGCCTGTGAACGGTGAGCCTGCTGGGTACGCCGCGCAGATCAAGTCGTGGCTCGAGGCCATTATGTTCGGCAAGGTTGAGCACGACTGGGCTTACACCATTGAGAATGAGGGACAATAGATGGATAAAAGATTCATAGATTATTTAGATTTAGACTTGCAAGCAGTTTGGAGGGTTTTTCTTTTGGGTTGATGCCTCTTGGGCGGGTTTATGAAGCTTAGCATCGTGGTCGGTATTTTGGATGTTAGGATTGGACTGTATATAGATTTTAGACTACACTCATAGAATACCGGCCCGTTTCATTGAATGTTTGTCATCTTGGCTATGATTAGATTTGTAGAGTGTAATAAGACGCCGGTAAATGCACCTGAGAGCTAGATATCAAAAAGAAATCATCAATTACTTTACATATCTCATAAGTGCGCAGAAATAGAACAGAATTCAATGTCCTAATCTCGCATCTCACATATCAACAATCACCGGGGCATACTCTCCAGTCTCCTCGTCTTCGTCATTCCCATCCCAGTCCATTTCGACCTGTTCACCGTCCTCCAATTGGAGCATACCATGGCGAACGACAGTCCCACGACGAAGCTCCCAGTCATATTCTGCCTTCACCCACTCTTCAAGCTTGTCAAGCTCCAATTTGACTTCGGATGCACTATCGCCAACGAGGTCATCGACCGACTGACGCAGCTTCATGAGTAGATCGCGCAAGAAAGCTCCGCCCTCATCACCATCAATCTCAAACAGCCCACCATCAACATCATCACATCGCTGCAGCTGCAACGACAGTACCCGAAGAACTTCACTCATAAACGCCTCTCTATCCAGGATTGCACTCCGGGACGTAAGAATTAGTTCAAGAAGCCGCTTCCACTGCTGCAAACACGAATAGTTCATCATAGTTAGCACCATGAGGAACGTAAACTGCAGTTCCCCAAGCAACTGATTCCCCCCTGAAGCCTCCCCAGCATACCGATCGATCAAGTCTCCCAGAGCCCAAGACCGGTCCTTCGCAGCTTCAGTCCGTTCACGCCCAACAGCACCTTCTCTCCACGTCCGCTTCAAATCAACCGGGATGAAACCGAATTCGCGTTCCGCTTCCTCCATTATTTCCGGCTCGGCTGGCGAGTCGACGCCGGGGATATGATCCGCGTCTCGGTTGGCCGTTGAAGCAGACGATAGAACCCATCGCGGATGACCGTCCACATCGACCTCTGGATTCCCAATCACACGCGATAGAAGGGTTGGTGAAATGCGGTCGGTTAGTCCAGACCAATCCCTCCGTCCGTTCTCTTCGGTTTGCGCATCATCTTCGGTTTGAATGCGAGCTTCGATTTGGGGTTCGGGTTTGTCTTCCTCGTTCTTTTCGCCGGTTTCTGATTCCGCCACGGGCTTGACAACCATCGAGGGCGCAATCCGGCTGCGATACTTGAATAACCCGCCACTCTGCCACACAGAACCTAGATTCGCCTTGTAGCGCATGCTCTCCTGGAGAGCGGAGTCGCTTTCACTGTCCAGCGCTACTAGGGACTCTGTATTCGCGCTCCATTTCCAGATGTAGATCTCTGGGACCCGTGAATTCTGCGTTCCGGTTTTGTTTCGGCCTTGCGTGACAAGCGCTGTGTCGTTGCTCCCTTTCCCTGCGGTGGTGATGTCACCGATGTAGAACCATGCGCCGCTGCGTAGGGAGAGGGTCTCTGTTGCGCCGGTGTAGAGGAAGTGCCATCCTGGGGAAAGGTCGCGGATTCCGTGGAAGTTGGGGGTTGATGTAAAGGTTATGAGGTCGATGCCGACGAGAGTTTTTGGTGGAAGGTCCGGGAGGAGGATTGTTGGGGTTGGCTGGTGGGTGGACATTGCGCCCGTTTTGTGCGGACTGGAGGGTTTTGGTTTGGGGATTGCGCGTAAGTTGGAGCTTTGAGGAGGATGAAAACTTGGAAGTGAGAGCTCTCGGATAAATGCTGTCCTACCTTTTATTGACGGAGGCGAATTTTTTTGGGTTCTTAACAACCGGAGTTGGATCTTCTCTATATATATCCTTCAGAACATCGTAGAACTAAACTATATGTCGTTGCCAACCTGTCCCAATTTATTAGATTATGAGAACAAATGTAAGAACAATAACAGAATCAACACATCTTTCCATCGCAATAATAAGAACTACGAATTGCCAGACCATGTCCCTCCCATATGTCCCCACGGGAGCTCCCCGCCAGGCCTCGGAAATCCAGATGTACTATATGACTACCATCATTTTACAATCGAGCTCATCAAGAGCTTACAATAATCCAAAATATATAGGTCAAGTTGTTGATTTAGCACTACCTAATCCAACATCAAAACCCGAGAGAGTTGATTTTCAGCGTATGAAAAAAATTGAAGACCAGGCGATCAAGGCCGTTCCTCGCGTTTATTCCATCCACAGATGCAGGAGAAGCCCGCAAATAGCCTCCAATCCAGCGATGCAATGACTTGCAAGCGGAAGGGAAAGACCAAGCCGCAAACGCTCACAGACGGCGACCACGGCGACCACCCTTGCGACGAGTAGAGTCGGAGGGGGTGGGGGTGACGTCCTCAATGCGACCGATGCGCATGCCGGAGCGGGCAAGGGCACGGAGAGCGGACTGGGCACCGGGACCGGGGGTCTTGGTGCCGTTACCACCAGTGGCACGGATCTTGATGTGGAGGGCGTTGATGCCGAGCTCCTTGCAGCGGACAGCGACGTCCTGAGCGGCCAACATGGCGGCGTAGGGGGAGGACTCGTCACGGTCAGCCTTGACCTTCATACCACCGGTAACACGGCAGATGGTTTCGCGACCGCTGTAATCAATTGTCAGTCAACGTGATCCTTTGTTACGTTCGTCGCAACTCCGCTCGATTTCAACTCCAATTGGGTGGTTCGAATGCGCGAGAATTGCGGATAGAGGGCGACTCACGAAAGATCGGTAACGTGAACGAAGGTATCGTTGAAGGAGGCGAAGATGCGGGCAACACCGAAAACGAGCTTGCCTGTGTAGATAGTCAGATCTCATGTTTCTTTTTTCCAACTTCCTCATCTCGAATTTTGTTCAAACACACCATCACCGGCGAGGGGGCCGAGGGAGACGTTCTCCTTAGCGGCAGCGGGGGTCTTGGTCTTGGGGGCCATTGCGACTGTTGTTGGTGGTTAGTGTGGATGGAATACAGAAAGGAAGATAAAGTCGGATCTGATCCCACCTGGATGTTGAAGAAAAAAGTGGGTGTGTGCCCTAGGAAGAATTACGCACTCTGATTGGTTCGTATTCAAGCGAGTCGGATGCCTCAGGCTTGAAATGTCATACATTTGTACGCGGATTCTAGTCGGCCCGGTGGGCGGTGAACACCTTAGCTCGGCGCAGTATTTAAATTTTTCGTTCGCCCAACTCATTTCCTTCCAACATTGCAATTGATCTTCCCAGACTTGAGCAGCCTTCCAGTTCCAAATAACCTCTAGTGGTTATTAGTGTTATTGGCTTTAAGGGTCACACCTCATTCCTCAGAAGTTCCAGGCGCGCTTGTCGCGATGGGTCGCACCAAAGAAGATGCCTCGATTGGCATCATTGGTATGGGCGATATGGGCAAAATGTATGCCCAGCGCCTGAGCGATGCAGGATGGAGGTAACTGGCCCCCTTTTCGACAACACAACCCCAATATGCTTTAAATGGTAAGCTATCTCTCCTCTCTTCCTTTATCTGCCCATCCCCTCGAATGATGACATGAGTGCATTTGGCTCGAGTACGGTTTGGCTGGCGCTGTTACACCATTCTGGTTGATGGCTAACCAGCTGGCTGTCGGTGATGTTACACCCACGCTACCTTAATTTTTTTTGTCTGATCCTGTTCAATCTCACCATATACACCTTCACTTTGCTGTTTGAAAAACATACACTAACAAGTGAAAAGATTTTACAGATTCGCATCAAGCCTACAACTAATCCTTTTAGACCTGAAATAACTAACTTTGCATTTTGATATCAAGGATAAACGCGTGTGATAGACCTGAGAATTTTGAATCTTTAAAACAAGAGTTCGCTTCTCAAGTACGTCCCCCGGCTGGGATTATGCCACTCAAAGCTCAAGAAGCTCATTGTATATATAGAAAGGAGTCACCATATTTCCCAATGGACATCTCGTCTCAAGAATTAGCGATTACATTCTGTACAGTGTAGAGGCTGGAGTCATTGACAAGGTCGTGGCGCAGTACGGATTATGTATGTGTCGAACCAGAGCCGCTAGTCTGCTTCTAACCCACGTTCATTCTGACTCCGATTCAAGCAACCAAGGTCGGTGCGATCGTCGGTGGTCAAACGTCCTGCAAGGCTCCAGAGCTCGCCGCATTCGAAAAACACCTGCCCTCGGATGTAGAGATCGTATCTTGCCATTCGCTACACGGCCCCAAAGTGAATCCGCAAGGCCAACCTCTGGTATGGCCAACCTCGAGCTTGGATTCTATACTTTCATCGGACATGCATTAGTAACGCAGTGATCTAGGTCCTCATCCAACACAGAGCATCGGACGAAAGCCTCAAATTCGTTGAAAACATCCTCTCCTCCTTCGGCTCCAAACATGTCCATCTCACCGGCGAGATGCACGACCGGATCACCGCCGATACACAGGCTGTCACCCATGCTGCTTTCCTGAGCATGGGAACCGCGTGGCATGCCAACACTCAGTTCCCCTGGGAGCATGGACGATGGGTGGGCGGTATCGAGAATGTCAAGATCAATATCACCTTGCGCATCTACTCGAACAAATGGCACGTCTATGCCGGGCTCGCCATTCTCAACCCAGCGGCGAAGCAGCAAATTCGCCAGTACGCGGAGTCAGTCACTGACTTGTACAAACTGATGATTGGGGGGCAGAGGGAGGAGCTCAAGCGTCGGGTGAAGGCAGCAGGTGCGTCAGTTTTCAGACCTGGCTCTGAAGGGCAAGATCTGTTGCTGAAGGACGAGGTACTGGACCGGTTCTCTCTGTCCAATCGGCCGCGTGAGAAGGCGCCGCCGAACAGCCATCTCAGTCTGCTTGCTATAGTTGACTGCTGGTCGAAACTTGGCATTGTCCCTTATGATCATATGATCTGTTCCACGCCGGTATGTACCCAGTCATGGTGAGGATATTGCCAGATCACGGTTGTATTAATATTGGGCAGCTTTTCCGTCTCTGGTTAGGTGTGACCGAATACTTGTTCCGCAACCAGGATCTCCTCGATGAGGCACTGGATACTGCAATTGATGACAGCACCTTCCGCTCGGATGATTTGGAATTCACGTTTGCTGCAAGGGTATGTTTTGGACGATATCTTCGGCACCTGTCCGAGCCATGAAAGACACGCTAGTTCATGCTAACATGATGCTTTCACCAGGCATGGTCCGACTGCGTTTCTTTCGGTGACTTCGAGTCCTACCGTCACCGGTTTGAGCGCATTGCGGAATACTTCGCACCGCGTTTCCCTGAAGCTGCCACGCTTGGCAATGAGATGATGAAGACCATCCTGGAGAAGACCACTTCCAACAACTAATGAACTGAGAACGGTAACTATAAGATACCTACTTGTTAGTATTCCTGTGAGTCCATTTATCAGTACGAGCAAGACTGGGGAGGATACTAAGCAGTTTTATGAGAATATATGATTTTGGGATTCCATCGTAAATTAAATGAAAATCAATTGATATGACCACACCTTCAATAAGAAAAGATAATCCCTTCAGTAGAAACACCCCGTTCTTCACTGGTGTGGTGTTGGGTTGGTAGGGTGCCAGGGCTGGAGCGATAAGATTCCTTAGTCAGCAGTTTGTTTCTCCAGATCTGGTCCAGTCGAGCATCTCGTAGTGGGACAACAAGAGCAGTTTCACGATCACTGCTGGGTTCAAGCTAAAAATCCGATCACCCTTCTGACAGGTGGACATGGCAACTATCTCCCTTTGAACATCAGGCGACCTGTGACTGCGCCCCTCCTTTACGCTTCCCCATACTACCCTTGCTCCGCTCCGCTCGACCCTCCCACTAAAACAAGCGACCTCAATGCAGCAATCCGATACTCAGAACACCTGCGATAGATGATAACGAGCCAACAAGGCTAGATGGAGCTCTATGGCTTCCGGGCACAACCCAGCATACTCCGCGTCGACTCAGTATCGTGCACTGGGTGATGGACGCTCCTCGCTCAGTCAAGATGGCGGCTCCGCCGATGGGAGCTGGCAGGATGGTATATCACGAATTGGGAGGAACAGGCGATCCGAGTCTGGAGGGAGCAGCAACATGGGCGGGCGGGGAGGATCATTTGTGCCCTCATTAGCCCCCTCGTTGGCTCCCTCCATCGGTAGACCAGGTAGCTTCAGCGCGGAGCTCAAAAGCACGACTTCACGCAGTGTCACACCCCGGGCGGATGGCCAGTACAATAGACGTGCCAGCAGATCGATCGACGAGGAGGATTTTCACACAACCGAGCAGCGACAGGCTTTCCTCCGAGACAGGATCGCGAAGGAAATGAAGATCAAGAGCGGAACCGAGAATATGCTGGAGGCACTGCTAGCGAAACCACCCAAGCAAACCAAAGAGCAGCGTCTCAAGGTTGAGTCGGAATTGACCTCATCGAACCGCAAGTTGGCCGAATTGCAGCATGAGCTGGAAGAAGAAATATTACGTGCGCAGGCGCCGACCTCGACTCCTCCACGCAGCAGCCGCCTTTCAAGCCTTTTCCGAGCTAGCCCCATGCGCTCGCCATCTCGAAACAAGGACGCTATCGGATCGGTCAACGGCGATGGGGAAGAAAATGGTGACGGTGACGTGGAGTCGCCAACCTATGTCCTCTCGGAAACGCTGCAGGCGTTGGAGATAGAGGGGATGTCCCCTGATTTCTATGTCGAGCGTGCCAACAGCTTAGTTGAATTGTTCAAACGACATCCCACATTGAAGTATGACCTTGCATGGCCTGTTTTTGGGCTACGGGTTCAGGTCATGCTTTTGAGTGACAGCAAAGAGGTGGTAGCTGCGGGTTATCGATTAACACGCTACGCCATCGCTGATCGCAAGTCCCTACAAATCATCAGAACGCTCCATACCGATGAGCTCGTGATATTGTCCCTGGTAAAAGAAACCAAGGCAAGCATTGAAAGGGAACAGGCATTGAAGTTCGTGAGAGGCTTCCTGGATGTTAAAGACGGTATCCGAGAGATATCACGCGCCGTTGTGCGGACCATCGTTGCTGTTGCTGAACATCATGAAGATCGTCTTCGGAACATTTCAATCATGACCCTTGCCGAAATGTTGGTTAAAGATCCCGAACTGGTTGCCTCTGCCGGCGGATTCGCTGCTCTGCATGATGCGCTCGCAGAAGGGACGTTCGGCGCCTCAGAGTCTCTCATATCAAGTTTTCTACACGTTGTGGACACCCCCCGTAGTCGAAAGTTCCTCCAAGGATCTGAACTTGAAGCCGTCCTTACGCCTTTCACGGATTCATTATCCGACACACTACGCAATGGGCGATTAAAGTCTGCAGCGCGAGCAATTTCTGCGATGCTAAAGACTTGGCCCGGGCTGGTTATTCTTGCAAGACATGACTCGCAACCGTTACGTTCTCTCCTTGATTCGCTTCATTACAATGACCCCATAGCCCGAGACCTGATTATGGAGCTATTATTTGACGCTCTGCGAATAAAGCCTCCCTCCTGGTCGTCATCCTTCCTTGCGGGCAGACGACTCACAACTTATGGCAGAGTCTCGAATCTTCGCTCTGACCTTGAAACATCAAGAGCCAGCCGCGCTTTCAACGACACTAACAGCAACAGATTCGATCTGACTGCTCATTTCTCTACTCTCATCTTGGCTGGTTTGGTCGAGGCAGGGCTCCCAAAGGTATGCATTCTTTTTTTTTAGGGTCTGGTTTAGTAAAGAGCTGACCAAGTGCAGGTTCTCTCCGATGTCATTGAGGATGAATCGGATCTATCTCTCAGGCGTAAAGCAACTCTGCTATTAACGGAGGTTCTCAAGCTCGCCCATCATTCCTTACCTCAAGCCGTCAGCGCAAAACTTCAAGTCCTTCCACACCTAATCCCACCCGCCGTTGACTTTGAAACTGAGAATCATGACCTTTCAACCGCAACTATCTTCCAAATCGATAGCATCAATCGGACATTGGCACGTTCTGGTGGATATCCCAGTGGGCAGGGCCGATACAACATGGAGACTGATTTATCGGGTTCTCTGCTTCCCGTTGAGCAGGGGAAAGACAAGATGAGTCCTTCCATGGACGAGACTCAGTTCCGCAATGCCATTCTGGAAACTCATGTCCTGAACACCGTCAACTTCAATAAGTGGAAATGGGACATTATTCACCGCCTAGTGGAGGGTCCTCTCACAAACCCAAAAAGAATGGACGAGGCAATCAAAGGCTCCAAGTTCATGAAGCGTCTCATTGGATTTTATCGGCCTTTCAAATATCGCTTCGCTCTGGTTCCAAACACCAAGGCAAACCAACGATATGTCCGAACCGGCTGTGTTCTCATGCGCACTCTCGTTACGACCCCCGAGGGCACCAAGTATTTGGCCGAGAACAAATTCCTTCGCCAGGTTGCAGAATGCCTGGCCCAGCTGGACCGCATGAGTGGGCTAACGTCTGCATCCCCGCTTTTCTCCAAAAACCAGATGGCCGATACTCTAAGTGGAGGCTACTTTGCGATGCTAGGATCATTGAGTGGCGATGTCAACGGGCTGCTCATGATGGAACGATGGCACATGCTCAACATGTTTTACCACATCATTGAGCTGCGAGATCGGAATGATCTCATCCAGACTTTGTTAGGGAACATGGATTACAGCCGCGAAAGTCATCTCCGGGTTATGCTTTCAAAGGCCCTGACAATTGGTTCCAAGGAAATCCGGATCTTTGCAACGAGGCTCCTACGCAAATATGCTGTTGGGGATGTAACTCTTTCGCCTCATGTGGCGATCGGCAATGCAGAATGGGTGGTCAAACTTCTCGTCACCCAATTGTACGATCCCGAGGTCACGGTCTGTCAGGTTGCCGTGAAAATCCTAGAAGAGGCATGCAATCAAAGGGACTATCTCGAGTTCGTGGTCAAATGTCGACCTTCCCTCGATCATCTGGGTGAAATTGGTGCACCCCTACTTCTCCGGTTCCTATCAACTTCCGTGGGATATCACTACCTGGATGGCCTCGATTATATCACTCAAGAGATGGACGACTGGTTCCTTGGTCGCAACGATAGCTATGTTGGACTTGTTGAGGCTGCTCTTTCCCGAGCTTACGTCGAGCAACCGCGGCGTGGCAGCCTTGTCCCCGAGGATTTGGTAGACCTCCAGGATATTGGGTTGGTACCACCGCATTTCTACCGAGAACTTGCACGAACTGCCGAGGGGTGTAAGCTGCTGGAGCAGTCAGGTCACTTCAATGAGTTTGCTTGGACGATTCGTGATTTCAGGCTGGATGAAGAAGACAATGAAATGCTTCTCAAAGCTAAAGGATGTCTCTGGGCTGTCGGTAATGTCGGCTCAATGGAGCTTGGCGCACCATTCTTGGATGCTGAGATCATCCAACGCATCGTACAGATAGCAACCAGTGCAGGAGTTCTCACTATGCGAGGCACTGCTTTCTTCGTTTTGGGTTTGATCTCACGCAGTCGACACGGACTTCAAGTCCTGCAGGGTTTGGGCTGGGATTCCGGTGTTGACCAAAAGGGAGATTCACTGGGACTTTGCCTCCCTACAGATTTCCGAAAACTATTCTTGGTGAGTATCATCCGTCCATTCGCTTTCGTCTCATTATGCTCATCCATTTAGATTTCCTTCCCTGGCTTTGATTACAGATCGAAGCGAACTCCCAAGGAGAAACTCAAGGAAGCCACCACCGACTCCGATCCCGCCAATCAACGGATCTTGAAGTTGATCGTTGATATGGGAAACACCGTGCTCTCCAAACGAGCCGCTTCTGATCTCCACATGTAAGACCCCCAGTTCATTCTGCGACTTGTCACACTTGCTCACAATTCTCAACCACAGCCTAAAGTCCAAACAACCCGAGCGTTTCCACCAAGCCCACCTCTTCCGCAAGACCTTATGCATCCTGGAGAGTCATCACTACAGACTCCCAGCTAGACGTTTCGCCTTGGACTTATTCGACAAGAGCGTCATGCGACGAATCGTCCTCGATGAAGATTCCGACTCAGAATCAGACTCGTCAACTACTTCCCAGTCAGAATAAACCCCCTGATCATTTCCTTTCATTTGAACCTTCCTGTCCTGCCAATATACCCTGCAAGACGGCTGATTGGGTGCTTGGCTTTTTGTATTCTGAGCGACGATTTACGCATGTTCAATCTATGACCTCCAAACATACTAGATCTCAAACTTCTTGACCAGCGTAGATCAGCGGAATTTTGACCTCGGTCCAGCAAACTAGTGTCATCCTGGTCTCCCTTGTATTTCTTTGGCCTTAAACACTGATGCTTAGTGAGTCTCGTTCTTCTACTTGGGTATGTAGGTACCCTGGGCTTGACCTGTCGGACTATATACAGCCTCTTTGGAAGCACAGCTAGCTACGTCGTTGCCGGGATCATCGCAGTGTCCGGGGATCTACCGAAGTCGGATAAATATCCCTCGAATCCTAGATGAGAATGAAGAGTAGGGAGGCGATGATGCGGAATCAAATCCTTGTATTAACAATAGTCTAACGTCACAGTCTGCTCCTATCAAAAGGCCCAGCGCTCCAGCCATCTTTCAACAAGCTGACCATCGAGAGGCTGCAGATTGGCCAAACTACAACTCTTGAGCACCGACCGATCCGTAGCAAGGTGTACCTTCCGGTTCTCCAACTGACCCATATCCTCGTAGAATTTGGCCAGCTTGATTCCTGGGTATTTATCGATATTTTTGGAGACAGGGTCGATCTGCTTCAATGCATTAAGCCAGTCGTTGTATTCGACTACCTCCATGGCACATCCCTGCTTGTGATAAAAATCAGAGACGGTGTGCACCAGATCATTCCACTGGACAATCTGCGGATTGACAATATTAAAGCAGTCGAATAATTGATTCTTGGTCAAGTCGTCCTCAAGTCGGGACAACGTGAGTTCTATCACAGATTGAGCTGCAACATCCACGGGGACCCAGTCGACTGCGTCATGGCCTCCAAGAGTGGCTGGGATCTTTTGCAGAGACTTGGATGTCTCAATCAAGGTCGGGAGCCATTCTTTGACTTTTTCGTTAGTGGTTCTCTGAATGTGTATACAATGTGTAGACGACTACTTACCAGCTTTATTCCAGCTCCAGTCCCATCCACGGGACCTCCTAACTCGCCCAGACGGAGAACCGTTGCTCTTAATCCCGATTTCCTCGCTGCTCGGAATAAAATAGAACTGGCGACGTGCTTGGATTCGCCATATCCCTGTCTTAGTGGAAGACAGACATCGTCCTCGAATATTTCAGGAACAGGGCCATCATCTCGAATGATATGCTGGTTCCCGACACTGGCGATGGAAGAAGAAAACATGATATGAGGACGATGCGTCGCGGACAATGCAAAGTCAATGCATTGGCGTACCCCGATGATAGCGGTCGACTCGAAAGATTCCAGACTGTTGTTGAAGTTGACAGGCCAAGAATTGTGAAGGAAAACATTGACATTTTCTTGAAGTTCCTGGTATTTGCTAGATGACAGACCGAATTGCGCCTCAGTTAGGTCTGTAGTGAGGAAATCAACCTTTTGGGAGCCCGTGGAACCAGTCAAGATTGCTTTGTATTTCCCAGATGGGGGTGGGATGCCAGTTACCGGGGCGGCGGGGAGCAATTTTGTGTACTTGTGTATCATTGCTGACATCTTCTCTTCTCTCGACATCAAGGTTGGAGATACTTTAATAGCGTTATGGTCGTTGTGGGTAATTCTCTGCTGGATGGCTCGAGATAGTTGGTTTATGGTTGGGTTATTGTATATCAACCGTGGCGGACAGAATGCTTGACCTAACATTTTCATACGGAAGACTCTTGAGAGGAGTTTTGCTCATCTGCAGCACGCGCAAGGAATCAAATCCACCAACGAAGATGTCATCGTTGTCGGTATATTCTCGGCTAGACGATGCTAGACATGTACGCAGTGCACTTCTGAGTACAGACTTGATACTCGCGAGGTCGGTGGGACCGTCGATGAAATCGGATCCGTGAATCGAGGACTCGTCCTGTCGCTTGTATAGTTGTGCAATCTCCGACTCATACAGCTCGTAGGTCGCTTTGCGCATGATGGAGCCTTTGGCTGAACGCTTGAAAGGCTTTTCCGGGGTAGCCACCATGGTCATGGAGTGCAACACCTTTGCATGAGCTGGGCATCCCGCATTGGCCTTCTCCACCCACGACCAGATCTCGTCAAAGAAAGCTTCGTCGTCTGCTACCTTCCGATCCGCGTGTGGCTCTATGATCAAACCTGCCTGCAACTGACCAGAACCCACGACGAGCGCTCCATGCACCCACGGGTGTCCCTCTATTGTTTTTTCAAACGTCACAGGGTTCGTTTTCTCCCCGTTGCTGAATACTAGAAGATCGTCAAGTCTTCCGACGTACCGCCCGAGGTTTGGTTTGGTAGGGTGTTGCTCGAATAAATCTTTTGTACGCCATTCGGAGAGCTCAGGGAAATTGTGGAAGACAATTTGATGTCGTCGATCCATTTTCTGTTTGATCACCATCTCAAATGAGCGCTCCGTCGCCGGCTCCATGACAATGCCTGCTTCGGCACTCCATTCAAAGTACTCCCAGTCATCCGGTTCTTGGGTTAGGTAATTGGGCGCGTTTAAAATCTCCGTACTGCGAATGGAGACTTGCAAGTTAGTGACTCGTGTGATTTGATCACCACAGGAGCGCGCCAGTGGAGCACCACCGTAGAAAACGTAATCCAGCGTAGACAGCGCCTTGAGGCCATTGGGTAAGTTGCACATTTCTTCTAGGATGGACGGTGCAAATGCTGCCACGCTTGGCCTCTCCTGCATGATTGCACTAATCAATAAATCTGCCGTGACTGGCTGCCCGGGAGGCAACAAAGCCAATGGACCTTGGTGATATATGGAGCGGACTAGCGTCACGATTCCCATTATGTGAAAAAAAAGGGCATCATCGACACCATCAGCGTAGGAGCGAATAGTTCGTCGTGCATATTTCTGTGACCGATGGAGCAGACATGGATGTGATGGTATCCACGGCCGCTAGGGCTCCGGTCCGGATGAAGATGGGTTTGGGCAGGCCTGTTGACCCGCTAGAGTGTAGGATAAGTGCAACATCATCCTCTCGAGGACGGCGAAAATTGTAGTATGGGTTCGAGGCGGACTCGGGCTGCAAGATCTCATTTAGAGATGGCATCTCAACAGGGTTGAGCTCTGAATGGTGCATGGCCAAGGCTTGCAGCTGGGGGGCGAACTCGGGCGTGTGGAGGAATTTCTTGCATAGTGTCGATTTGAGCAAAGATACTTGTGCATCTTGAGAGTTACGGGGCGATGCTAGGAGAATCTTGTACCCCATCTTCATTGCAGAGAGGATCATGATAGGATATCTGATATCGCTAATTCCCATGGGGTACATTGGCTCCCCCAATTCTGTCTCCGATATTTGCACCGACGTAGCAAACAACGGCAACCAATGGCCACAGGCGAAGCTTCACACGCAATGGCCTGGCACCGGTCGCATTGGCGACTCAACTTTCGACGCTTTCTACAGAAGCCAGGTGCAGTTCCAGACCGACAACCTCATAAGCGAAGAACAAAATGCGCAGGCATATTCAGCTCTAGTCGACCTCGCAGGCGACTGTTATATCATCAGTCACTCGCAGGCGGGTGCATACAGTCAGTATCTTCAGCCAAACTCTATGACTCGCTCAAGTGGTTAACGATTGAGTAGGCTGGAGGGTTAGAGACATACGCCCAGACCTAGTCAAGGGTATTGTCTAGCTCGAGCCGTCTGGTCCACCGTTCACGTTCCGGCCACCGTTTGGAAATGACCCAGCTTTCGCTTTCGGTCTCACTGACCTCGAAATCGGATACGAACCGTCTGCAGGCAAGAATGCCGAAAATATTGAGACAACGATCGAGCCAGCAATCGACGCCGATCATGACGAGTGCATCATGCAGAAGTCCCCAGCGAAGCAGTTGACGAACCTGGCCAAAATCCTAGAACTTGTTGTTACTGGCGAAGGATCTTTCCATACGCCATACGATTACTGCACTGTCAAGTATCTGAAGCAAGTTGGTGTAGACGTTGAGCACGCGGATCTAGGCAAGGAGGGCATTCATGGCAATGGGCACATGTTCTTCATGGAAAAGAACAACCTTGAGATCGCAGACCGGGTGTATCAGTGGCTGAAAAAGCACTAGTCAAAGCATAATAAAGTCAATTTCCTCACTGTATTGTTCCATAGTGTCTGGGTTGGGTTTTGGATCGTGCGGAAGCACCATGTATCTCGACGACCACTTAGACTCTCTTCTTGATGATTACCTTCCTAGACCTCATCTAATTCAACTAACCGTATTTGTTCTATCCCATCTTGATTCTCCCGATGCACACTACCCAAGTAGCCCATCGGATAATATGCAGTTCTTACCTGTTGCTCGTCTCTTTTCAGTGCTGTATGTGCTGTATGAGAATGATATAAACTTATGGTGAATTGTTCGTGTAAATATGTGGGGGAGTAGAGGAAGATAGTTACATAGAAATAGAACTATAACATAAGCTCTATTGTAGATAATGGCATATATGGTGGCCTTCTTGCTAGAAATGGTAACCATGTCCATGTTTACGATGTGTGGATACATAGACAGGGCAACCCGCATTGTAGAGAGTCAACTGGCTGAACAAGCTTGTGAAAACCACTCCTTAGTAATCCAATCCTTACATAGTTAGCAGGTTTGAAGTTGGATGCTTACATTATAGAGCCTAGCAAACCTTCAAAGATATATCTGTGAACTAGACAATCGCAAAGTCACGTGGATTGCGTGGCCCTATCTAGAAGACGGCCCATAGGATTGATTTGACTACAACACCATAAAACTATGATTTTGAGCTCAAGGATACGTGTATGATATAAATTCCAAGCAGCAACTTGAAACATACACGATAGCTCTATGTGGCTTGATTGAGGTCTGTCGCGCTGGTTCCCACTCATAGTTACCGTGGCTAGAGAGCCTCGTAGCCCCCCACAGCTTGTGTTTAGAATTTCTAAGCACCTAACAACGAAAACCCTCTACACCCAATAACGAATACCCTCTACATCCAACAACGAATACCCTACACCCTACACCCTACACCCTACGCCCTACACTCTGCCATCTACGGGACCACCTACAAATTAACTCCTTGGGTAATTTCGACTTTTGATTGTGAGGCTAACTCCACAACAAAAAAGTAGTGTATCACCGAGCTTGTTCGCGTGTTGTAACTATGCTTGACGAGTGCTGAGCCTTCTTGTTAGTGGCGAGGTTGAAACACAGAGGTAGACCGAGGAAGGTAGATGTTCAATAAGATGGGGGGAAAGAAAGCTTACCCGAGTGACTGACGAAGAAGAAACAATCTGAGATGATGCCAGGGCCTCTCCACAAATTCCCGATACAAAAAAGGGAGGGGCCAGCACTGATACCCCTAGACACCCAGCACGTGGTGCCACAACAGTTATCTCCGACGACCTATCACAACATTGAGATGAGAGACACAAGGCCGGCTTCCAGAAGGGCTTCATGCTTGGAAGAGATTTTCATGGGGGTTTATCATAGGTACCTAGGTATCTACAGGAGTTCTCTTCTCTAAGAGCCACCAGCATGGGTAGCAAGTAGTGAAAAGAATGAAATTTAACCCGAGGGCTCAAAAGCCAAGGAGTTAAGGGTAGCTTCAAAAATTCCCAAGCGATTAAGCTCACTTGAAGTGGTCAGTTGGTTTAACTAGCAAACACGATCTCGGAAACTCCTCATTGATTCGTGTAAAACCCATGCACTCGGATGGAGAGGAAAAAAAAGAAGACGAAGATCAGGGGGCAGGACCAGGTATTTATATTTCTCTCTGGGCCCCTACGCGCGCAGGGAAACGCGGGCATGGCTGAATCAGGTATTTATATTTCTCTTTGTGCCCTACGCGCGCAGGGAAACGCGGGCTTGGCTGAATCAGTCAATTATCGATCAATTGCTGAGTCCGGACTATGGATTTGGGTTAATGGCTTCTGAGGGTATAGTTGACATTCTTGCCCCGCCGATGTGGGGTAACAGTAAGTACATCACTTGGCAGACTCTACGTGAATTACTAGTTGGGGACCTGGATGGTAGATCCTTAGCGGGGGTAGCTTACTGTGGACGCAATAAAAGGCGGGAGGGGAAACCTGTCCTTAGTTCGGCCCTAGCATACCACACAACTCGGGTCACTATACGTGGAGTTCCACACCGGTGGGCTGTTCTAGGGATTAACAGCATGGGTATTTGACATGCCAGCATGGACGATCTGAGTTACCTAGGTATAGGGGGCGCCTTATGTCACAGCGAGTTCAAAGACACACATCATGTAACCAAAAAACGGGGCACCTAGTCGCTTCAAAGCACTGGCGCACCGACCTGTGGCACTGGGACTTTATATAAAAAGGTAAAAGGTGCATGGCTAAAGAAAGAGATGGTGTTCTCTTTGACTAATTCCGTGCAGGTTGAAGAGGAAGCTCCTGCCTGAAGAGCAAGCAAAGCACTGAGGCTCATGAAATTGAATATCATGATTGGATATAGGGTATCCAGCAAGGGCTCTGGATCTGATAGCACACTTAGGACGACGAGGTACTCCGCAGGTAGAGTACCTATATTAGTATTCCTAGAGTGTTAATGGTTGGTAGATAAGGAGTAATCTGCTAAGTCACAAAGGATCCTATTAGACAGATGATCCAGTAGGACTACTAAAGGAATAGAGTGCACTGGAAAAATGTCGTATTGCGTTAAGGAAGAGAGGAAAACTATCTAGTATATGGGACTAAAGTACTGGGAGAGAAGCGGTCACGCGACCAGACTTCTAGCAGATCCACCGAGATTAATTTCCACAATAGCATAGTCACGCTGTGGAAATGAATTCAAGACAAAGACCACCCTTAAAATGAATATAGGATGAGATTGGAGAAGTTCTCGCCAAGCCAAGCGGAACAAAGAGGACAAGATACCAAGAATTAGCGCGGAAACTCCCAGGCGAAGGCTTGGCTACATCTACAATGCAACTCTTGCTAGTTTAAACACCCCTGCCAAATTCACCTTTCTCGTAAAATTCAGGGGCTTAGACAACATAACTTCTCATTTGCGCCAGATTTTAGCCCCCTCCATTTCTATCTCTCATTGCGGATTACCAGTACTAAATTCTCACTGTACAATGTATTTTCTTAGGCTTCTGTTAGCCCTATCGCAAATCCTATGCTATTGGGCGATTGATACTCGAATATTGGAAGTAGATTTGATCTTACCGCGAAATGATGCCTATCCACCTTCGCCAATCTTCCCGATCATATTCGCTGTTCAAAACCCGAGCCTCGCGAAAAGCTTCCAATCCATGATTACCTTACAGGTAGAGCAGGTTGACGGAAACTTTAGTACTATTGATACTTTCAAACTATGGGAGTCGTCGAACAATACTAGCAGCACCCGCTTTCTGACTTAGGGTACCTCAAAGTTTGACTTTAAAGGAAATTTCCGGTTTACCTAGGACCTTAGTATAGATCGATGCTCTCTTGACAAAGAGACAGACGAAGTGAATTTCGGAAGATTTAGTGAATTCCAATCTCTCTATTTCACCACCAAGAATGGCACCTCACCGGCGGATTTCGTCGCTACAACAGACAATAACACTTGCGACAAAGCGTTAGCGTAGGCTATCAATTACGCAGATATTTCTAAGCTCCCGGCAACAGAAAGTACCTACAGACCCTCCTGTCTAGCAGAACCGACTACGCTGCCCAAGACTACCAATCCCTACAATGCCAAGATCAACTCATCAGCCGCAGCAAGTATGTCTACAGCCATGACATCTATTGCATGTGCTCGAGATCGACCTGGGGTAACTTGCCCAACTCCGTCGTCTAGGAATGCAGCCTCTAAGACGCATTTGAAGATGGGTGGCGCATGGATTCTGGCGACGGCTTCCTGCTCACTTACTGTCTCGCATGATTCATGTTGGCTATTCCCAAAGTGACTTGTTTTCTTTTTCTTTTTTCTTTCAGACATATGCCACTGAAATTGTACGCAACGAACGGTTATCAATGAGTGGTAAACAGCAAACGGTGAAGAACAAACGGTGAAGAACAAACGGTGAAGAACAAACGGTTGAGAACAAACGGTTGAGCCCTTGGAACAGTGACTTCCACTTACATTTGTAGGAAAAGAACTTTCCCTCAACATACACCTAATACACCTCTCTGCTGTCTTCGTTTCTCGCGTCTACCGTCAATCTTCTTCTTTTTTTTCGAAAAAGAAGGAAATCTTCCTCTCCGAGAATGGTGGACTCCAAGTGCCTCGTGTAAGTGTTGACTTTCTTTCCTAAAGCCTCCCGATCTCCAATGCAATGAAACTTCTACCATGACCACCATACTCCCAACGATTATCACATATTCATAGATTGTTAAAACATACACTAATAAATGATAGGTTTTCTGTTATTATTGTCATATACCAGGTTATACAGAACACAACTACCACCGGTTAAGGGCGCTAGCCGCCTTTAACCAGATATCTATCCCCCGGTCCCTATAAGATCTATATAGCTGCTTTAGAGAAAGGTTATTGATTTAAGATATGACTGCTATAGATAAAACGTAAACCGTACCGTACCTTTCAAGGCGGCAAAGCTAAGAAGAGTATAGTATGCTATTGTCTATAATACCTTACCTAAAAGACAAGTGGCTAATATATCAACAGCCAAGACTGCTGTAAAGGAGGGTTCGTGTTTACCCCAAACAATTCTACAGAATAAGCGAACATAATGCCGATATACCTTGTGTGCTCAGCAGTCGCCTCCAACAGCACTGCCCCTACCACCATCGGTAAGCACAATTCTAGCACGCTCTTATTTTGCTCCAGCACTATATTCTGTCCTGGCGCATTGCTGTGTTGCTTGTGTTGTTTGCTGTGTCTCCTGGTGTTGTTGCGTTTTCTTGCTATGCTGAATTGTCACTGTGTTCTGTGTTATTGAGCGGATGTGCTAACGATTAATCAGTGGACGGCGAGAAGAAAGGAGTGATGCGGCCTGTCCTTTTTTTTGCTGGTTTTTTTACCTTTGCTTTTCTTTTTCTTTTCTTTGCCAGAGTCCGGGCTCCGGCCCAAATACAATCAACAGAGCAGTATGACTGGTTGCCCTGGCAGTTTAAAAGCCCTTTTTGCTGTAGAGAGTAGATATGTGTTAGATTCATGCTCATGATCCTATTTTAGCATTGATCTGAGCTATTATGAGTTCCTATAAACTCGCCCTTTAATAGCCCTTTTTAGATAGTTGATGAGTCCTCCTGAGTAGGTAGGGTCATATCCATCCAGTGAGTGAATTTCCCACATTTTGCACGATAATGTCTAAGATATGTATAGATTTTGGTTCTCTCTTTTATGGGCGATCATCAGGGGGAGAATCATTCAAGCTTCATACGATGGAAAGGGACTGATACTACAATACTCGCAACTCTGGAGCTTTGAGGACATTAAAAAGGCACCAGTGGAATTGTTCGTCCGATATCGTTTAAGCAAGCCAGTTGGTGGTGTTCGTACATTGTCCCTTTAGGTAGCTTACATAGCTATATAGCTATATATGTAATTTATATCAGCCCTGGCAATTGACAAGCCTGAATGCTAAGGTTAGACCTCCAAAAATACCCTTTAAAAAGACAATCCACCGCCAAATAGTACATAGTCCAGAACATATATGTGTGTACCTAGGCAGTTGCCATGATAACTATATAATGTAAACATGGGGCTTTGTGGGAAGGAGCGTATACACTTGAAGTTCAACCTCCCATCTTCCACTCTCTTGGCTTCTCTCTCTCTATACCTGTCTCAGCCAACACAAAATTCTTTATATATCTCGACCACCACACTATCCAGGTCTAAAGTGCGCTAGACCAATCTGCTCTACTATAGAGGTCAAACCCGAACATTTGGGAACCCAAATACCAAAAGGTTCCATGGCAAGAGACAAGCCAGAAACTCGTATGGATAATGCACGACTCGGGGCCAGACGCTCGTTACAATGCTGTTGCCCGCCTCCACGTAAGTCAGATTATCCCAGCTATCATGAAATATTCTCTAATCTGATTTCACAGACGTTTGCTTGTCTCACAGGACAACCACGAGATATTCCCGGCAATTGCCTCCTATGAGCCCGAGTATGTCGAGTGCTTCGAGGCAAACTTGTCGAACCCACGAGCTGTGATTATCGAAAAAGCCACCACATACTACAAGTCAGAAGCCATCGGCTAGTCCGAACGAGCAAAGCAAATGGTGGAAAACATGATCCCGACAACGACGAAGGATTTTGGTGGACGTCCGGATTATAGCTATAGCACCGACCGAGACAGTTCATTCAGTCTCCATAATGGGTGCATTTCAAATGAAGAAGAACTCCGCGGAAAAGTAATGCAGTTGGGAGAGGCAGTGACATTCAGGCATCCTGGGATCCTAGGAGGAATCGCTCCGCCTCAGATTGCTGGTCGTTTCAAAATGACCACGAACGGAACAAGACTGACTCCCGTTACTGTCCCCTCAACCCCCCAGATGCCCAGAAGAATAAGGGAATTTGTTGGACGCGAGCCCTCAGGCATCAACTGTCAGATAGAACACCCAGATAGCTTCTCTCTCCTCTCTCCCTCTCTCCCTTCTTCTCCTCTCTCCGTCCAATAAAATCATTACATCCAAGTACATATTGCTTTCATCCATAAGCTTTGTATTAGAATTGCGTGCCGTGATACACTTGCAGGGGAGTAAAAGGCTTGAACAATGGATATCATTGACATATGTATCAAAACTTCTGGTAACGCTAAAAAATAGAACAAGAACCCGTGAATGTAGACTCCGAAGTAACGGCAAATTCCCAGTCCGACGTAGAAACCAAGACGGTCTTAATCCTCCTCCATCTTGGCAAGTCCACCACGGCTACGCCGAATACGTTCATCAAGAGTATCCTCCTGTACTCGCTTATTGACATCAGACATGAACCTGCCCCGGTCTGAACGCAGTCGATCGTCAGCCTCGCGCTGTTCTTCCTCCTTGGCAGAGATCTCCTCGATTCGCTGGCGTCGCTCTGACTCGATTTCCGTGGCGTTGTTTTGCATTTCTGCCAACTTGCGACGACGTTCTTCTTCCAGCTCCTTAGGATCGGGCTTGTTTGCTGGTGCCCGGGCCGGGGGTGGCCCCATGGTCCGACCAGAGTCACGCCGATTATTGTATTCGCGCCGGGGGATGTCACGGCGACGATCTTCGTCAGCGGCGGGACGTTCTTTGCGATCACTAGATGGACGAGGAGATCGGGAGTTCCGGGTTGGTGAGCGGTCTCGTCCACCTCTGTCTTCGCGATCTTGGTGTCGGCTAGAGTAAGAGTCTCTGTCTCTCTTGTCTTGGTAGTCGCGACGGTCTCGGCCCCGGTCCCTATCGTCCCGGCGGGATCGGTGCTCGTCGCTTCTCCGATCACGGTTGTCTGGGCGGTATTCATCGTCACGGCGTTCACGATCACGGTCACTTCGGTGTCTGCGCGAAGATCGATCGGGCGAACCGGGTGATCTAGATCTGTGTCGTCGAGGTGAAGATCTTCGGTGGTGGCGGTCACGGCGGTCATCACCAGCATCATCACTGTAGCGTCTGCGCTTTGAGTCGTGGGTACGATGGTGACGTTCACGATCCTTTCCCCGATCGCGATCTCCACGTTCCTTCTCTCTTTCCTTGCGTCTGAGTGTTTCTTTCACCATCGCCTCGTAAGCCGCCTGTTCTCTTTTCTTCACTTCGAGTAGCGGGTCCGCCATAACCTTCGACATAGTATCGCGCGCCGAGACAATAGACGGGCCGGCCGCGACACCATTGCCCACCACCTCCGAACCCTTCTCCAGCTTCTTGGTGTCCGGGTCGTTCTTCAGGAGAACTCCGTCGATGCGTCGCTTTCCCAGTAGATATCCCTCCATCTCCTCGGAGTAGTGCCCGCTCTCGGTCGAGGGCGCTTGGTACATCCAGTCGACACGGCGGTGTTGCTTCGTCTTTCCGGAGGCTTCTTGGAGGCGTTGAATCTCTTCCATCTGGCGCTCCTCCTCGCGCTCACGCTGGAGTTGCGCGATCTGTTTGCGCTCTTCGAGAGCGCGCTTCTCTTGCAGCCATACGCGCTCCTGGTTCTTGATCAAGCCTGGGTGCCATGACCTGGTTGGACAGTTAGTGTTATGCTTTTCTCATGGGGTAGAAATTGAAGCCAGGACTCGGTACTTACTTCTTCAGGTTCAAATCTCCACCCATGATGCTTGGAAATGCGAAGAATCAAGTAAAAAAAAAGTTGGTATGAGTAAGTCGCTATGTCCGAAGGTCCCCCCCCCCCCCCCCGGGGACGGTAAATCCAAAGCTCAATCGCCACCGACCATGTGATCACGTGATATGAGACTATAACTTTTTGATGTGGAATTTGTTCTGTGAATATGTTGAAGAAGAATGGAATAATAAAACGGGAGGTTTCTCTTTTGGTATTTTAACTTGCAAAAATAAGTCTAGATATCCATACAACCTCAAACAATTACCAAGGAAGCAGAATTAAACCGTAAACCAGAAGCATTAGAGGTGTAGTGGGAGAGTTTAGAAATAAGAACGAGAGAATAGCAGATAACGGGGGTTAACTCTAAATACAAGTGAGGAATCGAAACAAAACGCATCATATCATATCATCATCGCCGTAGAACTCCAAGAGCAAAGCCAGGTTACCAGAAACTACACCACCCAATCCAGTGTTGACAGATATTCTCAACATTGGTTGCCTGCGCAATGAGCTTGTCCACCTGGTCGCTGACACTCAGCTCTTCGTTATTTCTGAAGTCTCGTCCAGTAAGCTTCTCCTTGACTCTGGCGAGAACCTGCAGAGCACGGGCATTCTGTGCCTCGCGGGCTTCTTGTGGAACGCCTTCTGGGGCATCGAGAATACCACCTTCAAGCATAGACGGGCGGCGGCGACGGGAGAAATCGCCCGGCGGCTGGGCGCCGGGTTCGAAATTGACACCTTCCATGATGGACTGGCGGCGATCCGCAGTGAGAGACACTCGGTCGGGGGACGCCTCTTGTGTACCCAGACGCCAGTTGATTAGAGGGTCGTGAATGAACTAGAAAAGTAAAGGTTAGTGGGTGTCGTTCTAGATCGTGAAGGAATCAGGTCACTTACAGCCTCCAAGACCGCCATCAAGGAATCCTTGTGCTCTCGTAGAACACGCATGACAGCCTCGCAAGTGATGCGGTAGCTACCCTCAATATTGCTAACTTCCATGGCGAATGTCAACATGCGAGTAAGTCGGAACGGAACTCGCTCCGGGTACTTCTCTCGGTGCATTGCGATCTCGAAGCAATCACCAAAGTCGATATGAACCACACGGCCATTACCACGATCCAGCAACAGGTTCGATGGATGTCTGTCTCCCAGACCAAGGATGTAGCCGACCATAGACATAACACCGAGCGATCGAGTGTAGTTCGTACGGCGTTCGAGCCAGGCCTCGGAGCTCTTACTCTTGAGCCATAGCACACGGTACAAATCTTTGCCGGTCGTGTTGTCCATAGCGTAACCGAAGACTTCGACCTTCTGCATGAGAGTAAGGCTATCGTAGTCGGGTGCCATTTGAAGCATGATCCGGTGCTCGATGTTGAGTAGAATCCGACGACTTTCACGATATTCCTTGATCAAGGCATGTAATGTATCACTGTTGGACACCCATCCCAGCAGACCAGAGCTCTGAGACAATGGAATAGCAGGGAAGCGCTGGACCGACAAGTGTCGCTTGAAACTCTCGCCATCATTATCCAGCAAGGTATTGCACAAGCCGAACAGTTGCATGACACGCTCATCTTGTCGGATATCTTCATGACCCTTGACAAGGTACATGTAAGAGCTACCGTTGCTGCCCTTGAGCGTCATGCGACGCGGTCGTTTCTTTGTCTGCAAGACATGCAAGATCGGGTCAAAGCTCATGATTCGAATGACTGGCTTACCACTCTGGTATGTACCCGGAACAGCAAGGTCAAGATCTGAGCAATCCTTGAGTCGAGGAGACACATATTTGAGATCGAGAGTGGATAGCTGTGGCAGTTGTCGGCTGATCTTGCGGAACACAGTGTAATACAAATCCCAAGCCTGGTTGAGATCGCCGATTTCCTCCGATTCACGATACATCATGCAGTAGTGCTTGGCTTCAGCCAGATCACGACCGAAAGCTTGCGCAAATGACACCTCACGAAGGGTCTCAGCACCCTTGTCTAGCATATCATGGAATGGGGCGAGTGTTGAGAACATGCCTTCAACATTGTGGTCACCGAAATAGAGACGAGAGGCTTCTTCAAGACCTTCATGCCAGAGTTCATGCCACAAGACCGCAACTCGGATAAGCTCATGACTCACAAGATCTGCTTGTTCGACAAGTTTGGCGCTATGTTGCCGCATACTTTCCATGATGTTGCTAGCAGATTGAGAGCGTCGAGTCACGTTCGATTTCATTGCCACCGTCAATGGATACACAAGGGCTTGAGGATGCGCTTTGCCGACCTCAGCAAGCAACCTATGTACTGCACCCCTGACCCTGATATTAGGCTGATTGATGCGAGCGATAAGTTGAGGAGTGACAGCAAGCCAAGTGTCAATATTGACAGCTGTAAATCCTTCCGTGACGACAGTATTCACTTCATGATCTCCGCCATGGTTGAACCACAGAGTGAGCAATCTCAAGGTGTCTTGCAGCGAAGATGTCAAGGACAAAGCAATGGAGCGAATGAATCCGCGAATGGCAGGAATCACATGCTCTGTAACAATATGAGGAGGAACCGGCGTAGGCATGCCCTCGCGGCTCGCCTGGTTGGAAATCGTGGTAACAACTTCAAAGTTCGCAAGTGCCCAGGAGTGCCACGCCTTGTATGAATCACGGTTGTATTGGGTTGCTGCCGAGTAGGCGTTGAGAACCTCTCGGACGTGTTCTGGCCTCCAATCACCCCTTTGTAGAGTTGTCTGCCACTCTCCCTGTCTAAGATAGCTCTTGGAGAGAAGTTTTCTGAATTTGTTGGCGTCACCAATCCGTTCATTCAGGCTGATGGCGTCTGGGTGGCTCTGATCGACAACCCCATTGACTCCATTCGCGCCATGATGATCGGTATTTGATACCATAAGTGTGTTGTATCTGGAGAAATCATCGGTCAGACCAGAGGTAAACTCCTTCATCATTTCAAGAGATTCGAGTTGGTGACCATTTGCCCAACTGAATTTCAGCCTGGCGTACGTGACTTCAGGTGGTGCAACAGTGCGCGTGCCATTGGCATCGGACACCACTGTCTCTAGAGATGCAAGGGACCGCTCCGCAAGACCCATGCGATTAGACTTGCGACAAAGATTGGCGAACTTGATGGACATATCAAGATTCTCACGCGGGGCAGTGACAAGAGCCCTAACCTTGAGCATACGCTGCCACACTTCCACGTTTTGCTGACACCCAAGCAATCGTTGATTCCAAGTTTTACGCATGGCATCTTGCTTTTCAGGGTCGCCGATGTTTTGCTTGTATGTGATGATCTCTTCCAGCTCAGCGAGCATCTGGACCCGGACAACAACATTGTAGGCACGATTGTATGACTCCCCGAGAAGAGCAGACAATTCTGTATCGAGACCATTGCGAGCCTTCTCAATGTACATGTTGGCCTCCTCGAATTGGTTACGATGGATTGCCAGAATGGCGCCAAAGAATGAGCGATCTGGAGACTGCTCTTTCATGACACCAAGGTAAGAGTCCATCAACTCCCACTGGCCCCGACCCCAGGCAGCGGCGGCGGCAAGAGGTGCAATAGCTCGGCGGTGCTCGAGTGATGCTTGGTTCCACTTTTCTTGAGCGAGGTCCGAGAGAACCTTCCACTCGCCAAGAGCGTGCAAACAGCGCATCTTACCCATTGTGATACCAAATGAGTCTGGATCCGTCTTCTCGCGTCGCTTGTAAGCAGCAAGGGCTTCATCCCACCGTTGAAGCTTCTCGAACCACGTTTCCTTGAGCTCCACATCACGATACGCCTGCGCTTTGCGAAGGATACCAATGGCAGCGTCGGACTGTTGAAGCTGGTTGTTTATGGTAATCAAGGCTTCCACTGCACCCGAGTTCTGATCTTGTTCGAACTCGAGTTCTTTGTAGTGAAGAGCTTTGGCAAAAGCATGGCACTTTGCAGCATACTTTCCAAGTGTGCGGATGTCGATGGGAAGAGCCTTGTCATCGTGCTCCATAAACTCGGCCAGATTGAGGAGAATTTGCAATATTTCCGGGGAGATGTTCGGAGAAGTAAGCGCCTTTTCAATTGAGCGGACGAGCTCTTCTTGGTATTGATCATACAACTCTGTCCAGCACGAGACGAAAGCAGCATTGAAAAGGTCCCTTGAGAGCGGCTGGTAGATTCCTGCCAAGCTAGCACATGCACGCAATGCCGGGGATGGAGATTCCTTCAACAGCTCAATGCTGAAACGGCGTATCCATTCCTGCCAATCCTCACGAGTGGACTTTTGCGAAGCATCCCACGCGTTCTTGAGATGTTGCTGGTTCACAACAATCTTCTTTTGTCCAATTTCGGAAAAGTTGGTATCATCAGTGGGGAAAGCGTAAACCTCTTCTGGGTTGAGGTCCTGCGGGAGTGGGTCGCCCTTCTGGAGTTTCGACACCAGGATTTGGTAGTTGACATGCGTGATCTGATTGGTTTTCAGGACCTTGTTTAGAAGATGAACGTAATGCGTGAAGTCCTGTCCGAGCTGGAAAATGAGAGCACAAATGCAGTCCATCGCAGCTTGACGCAACACACGATCACCGCTAGCCACGACCCGTGACAGGGAATGAATCATCAGGGATGCAAAGTCAGAGACATTAACCTGCCGTGATAGTTTTGTCAGGCTATCGATAGCGGATTTGCGGATGCTCTGAGGGTTTTGTGGGCGATCAAACAAACGAACAATGGAAGGAATGATCAGGTGCATATATTCCTCTCCGCTTGTGCCGAAAATCAAAAGAGCATGAAGAATCTTCTCGGAGGGCTGTCGACGAGGCGATGTGTCTTTATCAAGTGTATCCAGCATCAAAGGGATCAGGCCAGCAAGATACTTCCTGAATTCTCCTTCCAATGACCTAGCAATCGCCTCGACCAAGGATATAATCGTACCCTGGATTTGATATGAAGCATCCCAGAAATCTCTAATAACCTCGATTATCTCTGGCAAGAAAGTGCGAATATGTTGTCGCACGATATTCACCAGGATTGCCATCTGATTGAAATAAGACTCAAGGCGACTAGCAGGAGCGCTTCTGATAACCAAGATGAACCCTGGGATGATTTGGCCAAGGAATGGTACACACTTCAAACCCAGAGTCTTGAAAATCGTGACGATGGCATCAATGACAGCTGAGTGGTATTGTGCCAGGGAGTTTTCTCGCAGAATGTTCTGCATCAAAGTATGGATGACCACCGTGGGATAATACTCCTCATTGGAGGGCGTGAGACCCTGCATAATGAGGGCAACATCAGAAACATTCTGTATTTCGTTGATATGGTGTACATCAGGTTCAATCTCGCTAATTTGTTGATATTTGTAGGGATCGAGGGCACCGAGGACTCCGAGAAGCTTGATGGTCTCCTTGCGCAGAGAGCCTGTCTGTTCCGTTTTGATGATATTGATGAGCACGGCGAGAAGATGGGGGTATTCCATGTATGGCTCGATAACGTAGCCTGAATTGCTGGCCAACTGGCCCAATGTCCGAAGCGCGGCTTCTCGTTTGTTATGCGACGAAAGATCCTGGAGTGAGTCCAAAATAATTGGCATAATCTGCGGCAGATATTGTCTCATCTCATGGCCGCCGACATTGGCGAGCTCACCGACAGCCTTCAAAGTAGTGGCAGCAACACCAGGATTAATGTCAGTTGATTTGGGCAACAGTGCGGTCACCATGGGATCAACGTATGACCTGATCAATTTCGTCGCATTAGAGACAAACAGGCTGATGAGTTGAGCTGTTTCTTCCTTTTGGCGGGCGGTATTTGCGAAGCCAAGGCCGGTGAGAAGATTGACCAGCAGTTTTCGTAGTGGCGGGAAGACATAAGCTGGGTTGACGCTGGAAAGTCGACCGATAATGCAGATCGCGGCTTCTTTGACATCGAAAACCTCATCATTCACTGCTAAGAACAAACATCGAATATTCTCTGGTCGTGCCAAGTGCCGATCAAATTTGCGGTCCAACGACCACAACACGGTGCGTCGGATTTCAGGGTCAGGGTCTCCAATACCCACAGTCAAGAGCTTATCAATAACCTCGCTGACAACTTGAATGGAGTGTCCACTGGTTTGGTTGATGATCGGATCATGAACGAACAGCTGACAGCATGTGAGAGCTGAGGCTTTTCGAATTTCGGGATTATCATTTTCCACATAGTTGATAGCAACATCACGCACGAACTCGTTTAGTATGTGCCCAGAGAAGTCAAAACTCCCCAATGTGTGAAGTGCTAATGCGATATCAGAATCAGAGTGAAGCTCGTGGGGTGCAAAATCTTTTGCGAATGATGGCATAGGAGGTAGTCGGTTTTCAGGACATCCCAGGGGCCGGAATGGCGTGCCACAAAGGATGATACTCAGCATATCAAGAAGCTTTTCCTGGATCATAGGTTTGATGGGAGGAATGTAGTGGGCCATGTCGACTAAAGCCTGTGTTAATGATTTGCTCAGACCGCAGGCAAAGATGGGATCCAGAAGAGCTTCCATGTACTTGCTGAGCGCCTGGCCCACTGCGAGGGACAGCATGCTGATGCACTCAAACATTGGCGCCTCGTTAACTCCTGACCGATTCCTCGCCTTCATTGCAAGTCCCTCTCGAATGTAGATAATGATGCCATCGAGATATTGGCCGATAGCGGTGCCCACTGCATTGGCAATCTTTCCAATGGCAATGAAGGCGGAGTTCCTCTCTTTGTCTCTCTTGAGTTGCGCTTGGAGGTAGACCATGAATTTGTGTAGATATATCTCAGTGAAATCGGTAGGGGCATATGAGGCAAGAATGGGGATAGTGAGGACGACCTCGGTGCGAATCTTCGGGTCACGATGGTCCTTGAGACGGAGGATGATTTCGCAAGCATTCCGATAGTGCTCTTTCATGAACATCGTGCCCTTCAAGATCAACTCTTTGATGATCAAAATGGAGCCATGGATCCAATCAATGTTATGGGACTTCAAACCGAGAAGTGCTTCATCGTGTATCCGTGCAAACCATGATTGACGAACTTGAGAATCACGGGCCACGATTATTTCAAAGCATTCACCCACGGCCTCGGCGGCAGTCTCACGGATGAGGACTTTCGGGTCTCGAAGGGCAACCCAGACAAGCTCAAAGACCTGCGGAACGAAGCCGTAGAGGAGTGTCGGTGAGCCCTTGGCCAGTTCCCGAATAACAAGCACTGCTGCAAACCGCCGACTTTCCTGGCGCTCCGATTGTAACCATTCTAATGCAGATTGTATTTCGCTTTCCACCAGTTCTGCGGTTAGAGCCCCGCCGGGCTTCGCGAGGCGGCCCAGCGATCGGGCCGCATACACCAAGACCACGTTATCATTGCTGCGAAGGGCGCTGCGCAAGTAACTGGCAAATCTTGTCGTTTTCTGAGCGGCGTCGACACCATCAAAGTCAATGAGCCGATCGAGTGCTAACAAGCCGCCGATTCTTTCGTTTGCATCGCTGCCGTTGACGACGAGTTGGGCGATGCGTTGGCTAACGGCGTTGTAAAATTCCACGAACTTCTCCGCTGGCCAATCTGCACAAGGAGATATGTCAGCTAGTTAGAGGTCTCAGAGTTCAGCCGATAATACCTCTAGACACGGATAGGACATTCTCGTAGAGCTCGTAGGCAGCTCTGGCCCTGGCCTCCTCATTCTTTGACTTGAGCTCCACGAACAACCTTTGGGTCACGTCTGTGATTGCACCTGCTTGTGCCATATTTGCGAATCACACCCCAAGGTGGACATTGGAATACAAGGTCTAGGCCATAAAATAAAAAGACGCAGAGCGCATCAAGTTGGATGGTAGAGGGAGGGTCATGTGTGAGGCTTGGAGAAGGTCGAGGGGTGCACGGGCCAAGTTTGGAGTTCCCGCGTGCGACCCTAACACCGACCATCTACAACCACTCTATAAGTAATCACTACTAGGCTATCTTGATACTTATTTTGACCTTGGTGTTTAGTATACTTCAGATAACGCCTGGTTTTCTTAAATTCCAATATGTCGGAGAATCGACTCATATTATCCTCAGCACCAAATACGTCACCCAGACTATCTGTTGGCATGGATAATCCTGGTAGCCTAACATTTGTGCCTTTACCATATTGCTCATATAAAAAGACATCCAAAAAGACATTGCAGTACTGAGCTTAAATATAATGTCAAGGATAGGCCGTATAAGCGGCCACTTTTCTTGTCTGGTATCATTGAGATTTCCACGGGCTAGAAGTCCTATGAAGTCCTATGGGACCCATTGCCAGCTACATTTACATAATGTTTGGCCCCAATTCGATTTCTCATGGCTCAAAGTGCTCTAACAACATGGTCTTCTAGCCTTGTATGGTTCCTTGCTCCATGCTAGATACCTCTTTGTTGCTGTGTTGAGTGTCTAATCAACCGGTCACATGATGTTTTCCGTCTTTCGTGCTTTGGCACCTGGTGCACACTCAAGTATGATCAGTTCTTCGCTTTTTTGTTTGCGCCCAATGTATCATTCAGTGATAAGGCTACAGTAACCCTCCGTGCTGAAGCCAAACTGAATTCCCATTTCACGACAGGCCATGTCAAATGGCAGGAAGGATTGTTGTGTTGACTCTTGAACTCTAAAGTTCGTTGAGTGAATGATAGCCCCTGCAGTCATCACCAAAGTGTAGGGCTGGATCTCAATTCTTTTGAGATTCGGGAGCCGCTCTCGTTGCGCTAGCATGGTCTGAAGATTCTTATTGACAATGTCGAAGTCCTCTTCGTGATAGTGAGCAAGATTGAGGAACTCTAGGCTTGGTGGAAGAACCTCCAGGAGAGATACTTTCGGCCGGTCGCTTGAGCCAAATTGCAAAAGTGTGCGCAATGGCATCCGAAGCTCACGTAGCTGGCGGAATTCGGCTAGAGATCCAAACCCATTAAATTCCTCAGTGTCTTCACCAAACCCGCTGTCTCCAGTCTCTCCATTGTTATTCAATCGAAGTTCCCGAAGGCTGTGCTTTTGGGAACATAGTGCGTTGTAGAATAGAAGAGGGCAAAAGTCCGTGTAGACTTCACCCCATATGCATTTGTTCTCGTGCTGATAGTCGAAGATCTCCAAATTGGCACACGAAATGATGTATTCGGCGAAGCCATTGCCCCCGTTATTCGTATTCGAGTTACCGAGATCGATTTTCCTGATCGTAGAGGTCCCCGGTTTAAGTGACGCGATACCGGGGTCAACTTCACATATCCCCCCTGCAGTGAACACTCGCATTGCGGGAAGATAGAAGAATGGCAGCAGTTCATGCGCCAGGTAGTATTCCTTGGGATCGTCCACCCAAATTTCCACGCTTTCTAGCGGTTGGAGAACTGGCATCGGGCTGGATAGATTTCCATTGGCGGCAATTCGCGTTACCATGGGTAGGAAATAGGGCGAGTGTGAAAATCTCAGAGTCATACTCTTGATAGACTCGAGCGATAGCACAAGCACTGCGAGCCAGGCATCAGGGCATCCTGTCCGCAGGCTTTCTTCCCATGCGGCAAGATCATCTGCAGCGTCGCCCGCTTGCTTCAAGGTTTCCACAAGCCCATCGACGTCGTAATCATTCCCAGATTCTGACTTGGAGTGGCACCAATCAACACTCAGATTTTGGATGGCAGTACCTATTCTAGGATTGTTTCGAACGGCGCGGGAAAGAGGATAGATTTTGGGGGCGTCAACAGAGACTGTTTTGTATGCTCTCGGGAGGAAGATCAAATACCAATCACGGCACACCAGTAGAAGATTGAGTTGATCGCTTTGGCCATCTAGGTGCTCACTGATAAGGAGAAGAATGTCGTTGTTGAGAGACATCTTGGTAAACGAGCATTGGAGGCGTATCGACAGCACAGAGAAACAAAATATCTGTAGGTAACTCTGCTATTGGCTATAGACGGAGAAATGAGGAAGAGAGAGAGGGCAGAGCTAAACTATAGAATTAGCATTGACTAATAACTAATGGTCCACTGACTACGGATCCTAATAGTGCTTGGCGTCAAAAACAACTCTTTCTTGGCAAAAGCGTGATCTTGAAATATCTAGCCAACCAGAGGCCCTACGGCCTCGTTCATCGTTGTCGTAACTTGAAGAGCTACCGTATGATACCCTTTTCATAGGGGATATTCTGCGAGTAGATACTTTGAACCATGGATACATATATAGCTGAAATCACATTTTATTAAAATTTATTTTGCATAGTCCATGAAGGTATACCATTTCAGGACTATGTAGAGCATACTTCCACCGTCAAGACTGAGCATATAAGCAGCCTAGCGCTGCCTAGTAACCTTGACTTCCATTAAATTGAATGGGGTCAATAATAAATAGATATTGTACAGCCATGGAGAACACTGCCTAAAGGGGGGTTGGGATTCATCATACTGTAAAGTGCAAGAAAATAGACAGCCCATAGCTAGATTTCTTCTAGGAGTATCTCCGAAAATACGGATTTGGCTAAACAACACTTAACTCCATTAAACGCCGATTATTTGTAATCGTTGGTTCAAGCTTCCAGGGTTTCCAGGGTTTCCAGGCTGTAATAGGCCATTGCGGGGAATGACGGGATTGAGGGGAACCATAAAAGCCAGGTTCCTTGCTCCTTTGCCTATCTATCCTAATCCTTGAACATTTCATACATCTATACTCCACAAGTCATCTCCCACAATGGTTAAAGTTCTCTTGACTGGTATGTGATTTTGATATGGCCTCGAATCGAATCTAATTATCTGTTTTAGGAGGCAGTGGCTTCATCGCTGCCCACATTGTCGACATTCTGCTACAGCACGGGTATGATTTAGCCACATAGACATCACATACATATTGTTGGTTGACAATTTTGCTCTAGTTTTGACACAGTTGTTACTGTCCGATCGGAGGAGAAGGGCAAGCGAATCATTGAGGCTCACCCCGACGTGTCCAAGGAGAAACTCTCTTATGTGATTGTCGAGGATGTAGCTAAGGACGGTGCATTTGATGAGGTTAGTAGAAGATCGTTTCTCTGATAGATACACAACTAACGGAAAGACAACAGGCCGTCAAATCAAACCCTCCCTTTGACTTTGTGCTCCATACCGCGTCTCCTTTCCATTTTAATGTGCAGGACCCTGTGAAAGACTTCCTTGACCCGGCCATCAAGGGAACAACCGGTATTTTGAAGGCAATCAAAGCGTACGCCCCTACCGTGAAGCGAGTGGTAATCACGTCGTCTTTCGCTGCCATTGTGAACGGCAAGCAGCACCCCAAGGTCTACAGCGAGAAAGAATGGAACCCGTTGACGTGGGAGGAGGCGATGGACCACTCGTCAGTTTACCGCGGTAGCAAGGTAGGTGATATTTGACGGTCAGTCTGAGTAAATGCCAGCGCTAAGTCAGTTCTATATCAGACCTTTGCGGAGAAAGCAGCCTGGACCTTCATCGAGAAGGAGAAGCCGAATTTCGATCTTGCTACCATCAACCCACCACTGGTATTTGGCCCGATCGTTCATTATCTCAACTCTCTTGAGGCCATCAACACCTCGAACCAGCGCATCAGAAACATCGTCCAGGGTGAAATGAAGGAGAAATTAGCTCCAACGGGCAATTTCCTGTGGGTGGATGTGCGCGATGTGGCCCTCGCACATGTCAGAGCCCTTGAAGTTCCTGAAGCAGGAGGCGAGAGATTCTTTGTCACCGCTGGCTTCTTCTCGAACAAGGAACTTGTAGATATTGCTCGCGAGACCCACCCCCAGTTAGAGTCTAAGCTGCCCCCTGCAGACACTCCCGGCGACTTCCCGGAACACATCTATGGAATTGACAACACTAAGTCGCAAAAGGTCCTTGGACTCAAGTATCGCCCACTGAAACAGACAGTCTCAGACGCCATTGATTCTATTCTAGCTGTTGGTGTTTAATTCGGAATGTCCTTTTCATTTTATAGATCTAGATCGAATTGATGGATACATAGTGAAAGAAGAAAGCAAATACCCTTCTTTTGCCACTACTAATATCAAGACAATTTAAATAACGAATTTCATCAAGCGCCACCGCATCTTACATCTTATAATAAAAATAATGTACGCGGCAAAGATTGGTGGATCTCAGGTACATCGTATAGATATAAAACCGCGGGTTTGGTCGTTGCGGCTCACCGTACCGATATGGCCCGTGTTCTCCGGTCAACTTTTCTCGCGCCAGCTATTCAAGATCACATAGTCAATCCATTGAACAAGATGGCCTCCGCCAGGCTATCGCCAACGGCGAACTTGCTGCGAAATTCGCGTTTGTTCGCACTCCCTAAAACTCTCAAGGGCCGCAATGACCTAACGTCGAAACAATCCGACACCGCAACTCTGCCTCACCCCATTCGAGCCTCCATCGTTACACCACAATCATCACTAGCTCGAGGCGATTGGGGATTGAAACGACCTTTACCGGCTAAATCGACATCAGAGAAATCATCGAGACCTGTCGTCAGGGTGCACGCCCTCGATACCTATGAACATGTCACCGACTTCGAATCCGCCGCAGATCACACTGTGACCCTCGAGAAGTTTCAGGAACTGCACATGCCTATGTCTCTCCCCTCCAAAGTCAATTACGCTACAAGTGTTGTTCCAAGGCACCAAAGTCCGTTCGAAACTCACCTCGATAACACCGAGACCAGCCAGGGTCTCCAGGAACCTGGTGCCAAACAATTCAGACACACCGGCCCTTGGCTTGCTGGGCAGACGGAGGCAGAGTTCGCAGCGTACTTGAAGCAAGTGACTCGCAATAAGCCTGAGCTCCTGCAGAAGCTTCGTGAACAGTTTGTCGCTAAGCGGTCTGCTGAGATCCGGAAGCTGGCACAGGATAATGGAGAGGACTTGGACACCCAACCCGCAACTGTCACCGATGCGGAGTTCAATGCCTACGTTAAGACTCTGCGCAATGACCCATTCGCTCTCGGTCCTGTGATATTTGATCTACTTGACCTCGCTTCTCCCCCGGCGGTTCCCAGCGAGCGTATCGGACGCAAATACTATCAAGCCCCTGGAAGCAAATTGTCCTCATTCGAATACGCCGTCACAGGACCCCCCAAGACACACCCGTCTGGCGGTCTGTCCTACACGCGATCGCACGCCCTGATTCACAACCACGCCCAGTTTGGCCCACAAGCCCACCAGCGCCCTGTGGAGGCTCGCATCTTGCGCCCCAAGGGTCGCTTCAAGGGACGCATGGCACGTGCCCTCGCAGGTATCGGTGGTATTGCTGTCGAAGATTTGAATTCTATGACCTTTGTGGAGCAAGGCACACCCCCCGGTCTGACTTTCTTCGATGCATCCATCCCTGGTGGAGGTAAATACTGGGTCACTCCCATCCGGGCTTCGGTTGACTCCGACGGCCGTATTGGCCTTTCATCTTATCGCGCGAGTGCAACCGCCAAGGCTCCTTATGGAATCGAAGACTACCACAAGCCGAGCACCTTGACCATCTCCGATGTTGCCAATACCCCATCCCCGATAGTCCCAAGATTGGACAGACAGCCATTCGGCCAGCCTCGGTTCCAGGGTTCCGGGGAGAACCGGACCCGGAGGCAACCCACGAGGGGGACAGAGGACGTCGCCCGCAGCCTTCTCAATAACCTCAACTCTAAGTCGTAGGGGAAAATGAAGTATGGGTGGATGTGCAAGGGATTGCACCATGTATGATAGATTTGGTGCTTGTGTAAAGCTACTTTCATTTTTCATTTCTGACTATGTCATATAAATCGATGCATCAATATCAAGTTATTTTCACAGCGATCATTGCAAAGACCCATTCTTCACCGAAGGGAGAATAAGAATGGTACACTTAGGGACCTACCTACTTTTTGATGTGTTTGTTGCCTTCCTAAAAGAGCAAGCGCGATATCGTAGAGGATTACATAATCCAACATGAGAATCCTGCCACGTGACCTATTGGTTAGGGCCTAGGGCAAGGACCCGCACAGGACTAAGCGAAAGCCGGCTCTCAAACTCATCCAAATCGGCACGACTACTCTCGATCTTTCGAACATTCATTCCGCCAGCCAACAACCGCCAAAATGGGTCGCGTCCGTACCAAGACAGTCAAGCGCTCCGCTAAGGTCATCATCGAGCGTTACTACCCCAAGTTGACCCTCGACTTCGAGACCAACAAGCGTATCTGTGATGAGATCGCCATCATTGCCTCCAAGCGTCTTCGCAACAAGGTGAGATTCGATACATTGGAACCAACAACTCGAGAGCTCCAATTCTGATTCGCAAATTTTTTTTTTCTCAGATCGCTGGTTACACTACCCACCTGATGAAGCGCATCCAGCGTGGTCCCGTCCGCGGTATCTCCTTCAAGCTTCAGGAGGAGGAGCGTGAGCGCAAGGATCAGTACGTTCCTGAGGTCTCCGCTCTCGACGTCTCCCAGACCGAGTCCGGTCAGCTCGACGTTGACGCCGACACCAAGGACCTTCTCAAGTCCCTTGGCGTAAGTTTTCACTGCACACTAGAATATCTTGGCATATATCTAATATATATCTCTATAGTTCGACAACCTCAAGGTCAACGTTGTTGCCGTCAGCCAGCAGCAGCAGGCCGAGCGCCCCCGTCGTTTCGGTCCCCGCTAAATCCAGCGCCCGAAATAACGAAAACAAAAGTTCATACCTGGCCTTCGGTCGACCCTTGGCGGTACCCAAATGTCTGTTCTGGCTGGCTTTTCGCCCGGCTAGCATGGTTTAGCTAGTGTGGAAGGCTATTCCTGGATGAGGAATGAATAAACATGATTCTCTTCGAGAAAGGTGTCGCTGATTCTCCGAAAGGAGATGACGCTTGATTGCCAATTTGCTTTTCCTCTCGTGTCTACCCATGAGTTAACTCTCTGGGTTGGACTACGTAGGAGTTCTTGGACTGGGGGTAACCTCGGTCTAAGGGACTCGAGACCTTTGGTGGTCTGAGTCATGTCTGGATTTATACCTACATACATCTCCATGTATCGATGTATAAGTCCTGCTGGCCAGCCTATAGCCATACACACATGGTCTCTGCGTAGATTGTTCATTACTCATGTGTCAATGTCACCATTGATCGGGTATTAAAAAGTAGAACGCCGAAAAGCCCGTTGGAAATCCCATCGCAACCCTGCTATATCAGATCTGATCGAGCAGATCTATATCTCCATCCTGGTCCACGTCTCGTCGCTCCCTGGGCATGTATCCTTCAATGGAACCGCCATTTGCATCCTCCGGACGCATTTGGGGAGCGTCAGCAACCTGCTGAGAAACCCGTTGATTCTCTCTGATATCGACGTTGACACGTCCATCCGGACGAATCAAACTGGTATCGCCGCGTTCCAACGCAAGCTCCCGGGACCGATCGTGATTCCCAAGTCCCATGCTCTGCAAATCATTCACAACGGAAGATACACTGCTAGTAGCCGCTGGTGCCTTCAGGCGTTTGGCGCGGGCTTCTTCAAGTAGTAAAATGGTTGTGCCCCGCGTATCGCCCGCCCGTCGTTCCCACACAGGCTTCTCGGATAGCTGCACCCGGATCCAAAGAGCACGCTCTGCGCATGCATCTGAGCACCACTTTTCGATGCGGTCCTGAGAAACGATGTCCACGCTGCGGCCGCGTCCTCCTGGTCCGCTCCCTTTGGGACCGTATTTAAATTGGAACCCGCCTGGCGGGCCGTTTTTCTTGCGATGCTTGCGAGGACATAGAGCATACCCGCACAAATCTTCGAAGTTTCGCTCCACGATCAAATTGTCGTAGTCGCTGGGGCGGAATGGGGCGAGGGAGTATTTGAGTTTTACGGTGTCTTCCTGAGATGGTGTGGCAGGGTCCGCTGTCGGGGAGGAGGGGAGCTCGAGGAGCTCGAGGATGCGGTTTAGGATCACATCTTCGGCGTCTTTTTGGGTCTGGATCTGCTGCGCGTGTTCCAGGGCGACTTCGAGGTGCTGTTGGGTCGCACCAGGCCTACCTTCTAGGTATTTGTCTTGCTCTTCTTGTGAAGGGTATAGGTATGAAGGTGGGGGTTGCTGGGCATTGATGGCGGCATATGTCTCGGGAAGAGAGGTCTTGAGAGGGTGGCTTGGCCCTTGCTGTGCCATGATTTTATAATTGAGGCCCCTGGAATATCACCCAAGGTAAGTTGAATTGAGAATGAGTTGAGTCGTAAAGTGAGACGAAATCGAAAAAAATAAAATGAAATCAGCAGAATTCGGCTCCAAAGCGGAAGAGGCGAAACCCCCCGGATGACCCCCAATGAGAGGGACACCTCACTGCTGACGTAGGCTTTGGGTATCTAGGACTTTTTATAATAAAAAAGGAGGTCGCATAGCTTGTGCAGATTGTATACTACATGCAGTATATAAGTTAGTTACTCGGTATTTCGTACAATTTACATGAATAGAAATATTTCTCTTCGCCTATATAAGTAACGTGTACAGCTGTCCAAACTAACTACCTAACCATACATGTACCAAGCTATTTAATATACCTCTCTTGAAACCCAGGACACCTACAATACATCTAAAATATATAAAATCATTATAGAACGGCATTTCCCCTCATGTGCGTGTTCCTTGGTTGATGTGTTAGCCGCCGATCGCCCAGTGGAGCCCATTTCCCTCATCCCGCCAAGTGACGACCACCTCACTACATCCTCTTCCCCTACTACTTTTTTTTGTCTTTCCGACCGTGTTCTTTTTTTTCATCTTGCATCGAATCTTTGCTGGCCCTGCCTAGGGTGTTCGGTTCTCCACGCCGTGAGTGCTTCCGCAGTTACCCCCCTCCCCCCTCATCTCCTGGTTGTAGGCACCCACTCATTGACGTCCGTTTCATCTAAGCTGACACGCCTTCGTACCACAAAGGAATTGATTCGTTTCGCTTTAAATATCGCTACATGTTAACTGTATTGAAGCTGGCGATTCGCTCTGTACAGATATTCTAGCGTCATTGCGTCACAGACTCGTTCAGCATTCCTCACTCCACACCGATTGTCCTCAGATTGTCCTCAAGTCTGAACATCGGTTTCGACTTTCCAGATGTCAGGTCCGCCATTTACGGTCCGCTCGGTCTTCGAGTATGCTTCGGGCCACGATGACGACCTCAACTTCCCGATCGGTCAAATCGTGACCGTCACCGCCCTCGAGGACGACGATTGGTACTACGGCGAATACTCAGACGCCCAGGGGACCAAGCAGGAGGGCATATTCCCGAAGAACTTCGTGGAGAAATACGAGCCTCCGGCCCCTCCGAGGCCTTCTCGACCCAGACCGAAAAAGGAGCCTGAGCCGGTGCCAGTAGAGTCCCCCGTGGTCGAAAGCAAGCAAGCTGAGCCCGAGCCCGAGCCAGAGGTGCAGCCCACAGAGGAAGATTATGAGATTGCATCTCCGCAGGCACCTCTTCCTCAGTCTCCTCTACGTGCGAGTGCCCCTATAGCAGAAGTGGCATCCTCGCCTCCGCAGCCGACAAAGGCGCCCGCTCCAGCCCCTCCCGTGGCTGCAACTGAACCCGCTGCCAAAGCACCCTCAAAACCTGCGCCTCCAGCTGTGGCGGAGAAGCCTTCGGGGTCGTCATTCAGGGATCGTATTGCTGCCTTCAACAAACCTGCTGCAGCACCAGTTACGCCATTCAAACCAGGTGGTTCCCAGCCATCTTTCATCAAGAAGCCTTTCGTCGCGCCGCCCCCTAGCCGGGACGCCTACAAGCCTCCACCAAGAGAACCCGCACCCAAGGTCTACAAAAGAGAGGAGGATCCCGATGTGAAAGAACAAATTGCCCGGGAGCCTCCGGTTTCTGAAAGCCGGCCTGCTCCTATTGAAGGCGGCGAAGAGGGCGCAGAGGACCAGCCCAAGCCAACTAGTCTGAAAGACCGAATCGCTTTGCTCCAGAAGCAACAATTAGAGCAAGCTCAACGTCATGCAGAAGCAGCCCAGAAGAAAGAGAAGCCCTCCCGCCCCCCTCCTAAGAAGCCGATGGATGAACCCGTGGCTCCCGTGCCCGATGAGGAACAGGAGGCTCCCTCTGTCGAGGAACCCTCGGCTACTCGGGACCCTAGTGTTGATACCTTGAGGGCTGCGCCCCCTCCTCCACAGCCCCCTGTCCCATTCTCGCCCACCCAAGAAATCGCGAGTGACGCCAATGATGCCGACGACTCTGCTGCTGCAGACTCCGAGGATGCTGGCGAGACATCCGCTAGTAAGGATGATGAGGAAGATCAACCTCAACCTCGTCCGGTCTCCCAGCGCCAACCGTCGACTCGTGCGGTCGAGCAAACTGCCGAGGCGGATGTTGAAGACGAGGGCGACGCGGAGGAAGAGGAGGAAATGGATCCTGAAACCAAGCGCAGAATGGAACTGCGTGAGCGAATGGCTAAGATGAGCGGTGGAATGGGTATGATGGGTCTCTTCGGCCCGCCTGCTGGAGGTATGCCAGGCATGTCTAGTGCCGGTGGTGCTCGCAAGGCCAAGACTCCCGGCGAGTCAGAGAAGAAGCTTGGAGAACTCGAGCCTGAGCCCACTTCCCCTGCCAATGCGCCCCCAGTTCCTATGATTCCCCTGCCTGGAATGAACGTGGCTAGCAAGCCGGCACCTTCTTCTATTGAAGTGGAGAAGGAAGAAGAGGAGCCTTCGGCAACTCCCCTCACGGAACAACACCCTGCACGCGAGGTGCCAGACGTCGAGGAGGTCATCCACGAAGGTGCACTGCCTCGTACCTCTATTGATCGTCCGGCCCCGGCTCCCCCATCTCAAGGTAAGATATTCTCCGGCGGCGTAATGCATGGTTTCAATTTCTGATAGTCGCAGATCGTTCCGCACCTCCTCCTCCACCTCCTCGAGAGTCAAGACCCGTCCCGACTGTCCCAGGCGAGCCACCAGCTTCCCCTCCGCCAGTTCCTGTCGGTGAGTACCAGATCCTGAAACAAATCATTTGACGTGGGCGTTAACCATGATATACAGGCCGATCAGCCCCTCCTCCACCACGGCCCACAACTGCCGACAAGGGTGAAGAGTCTGATGATGAATTGACGGTCAACACATCGAATCTGTCGCTGAATACCTCGGCTGCTCCCCCAGCCGTGCCTGCACCTGCGATACCTGATCAGATTGATTCTCGCCGTTCCTCAACATATGACCCTGTGCCCTCTACGGCTTCAACCCCTGCGGCTGAAAAGAGAGCTAGTCGTCTACCACCCCCTATTCCGGTCAATCCGCCTATGCCACCATCGCCGCAAGGCCGCGGCCCCCCTCCCCCACCTCCGGATCAGCTTCGTCGCCGATCTACCGCTGATAGTCGCACGAGTGCGTTAGCCGCTCCTCGACAGGCTGGAGAAGAAGCGGAAGGAGAGGTGACTGAATATGATGGAGACTACGACACTGATATCGCATCGGGAGTGAAACACAAGGATGCTCTGAAAGCTCACGAGCGTGACTCCAGCTTTGACGAGGGTATTATCACCGACGACCACTCTATTCAGTCCCCGCGCAGCCCCCAGGAATCCCGGCATCCCCCACCTCCTCCGCCCACGGCTCCCAGAGCAGTTCCGCCTCCGCCCCCAAGCCAGCCGCCCCGGAATGCCCGTGCGTCTATCGACACACCCAGGGGACCGCCGCCGCCACCGCCACCGAACAGAGAGCAGGTGAGCGATGATGATGATGTTGAGTACGATCCTTTCAACTACGCCGCTCCCCGGCATGGTCTCCCCACATCTCCGCCCCTCCCGCTCGGTCGCCCAGAGGCTCCTCCTCCTTTCCCACCACAGCAAGCGGCCGATGAATATGACGATCTGTATGATGCACCCCCTGTGCAGAGCCCGGTAAAAGAAAGACCCTCTGCCTTGAATGAAAAGCGCCTCTCACTGGCGCCTATGCCTCCTCAAAGCCAGTCTTCGAGTTTGCCATCCCCGTCCGCAGGCCGAACCCAACGTGCATCTATGGACCTTCTAAGAAATCAGCCTAACCTTCGTCGGTCGATGGATGTTTCTCGCCCATCTATTGACCAAGGCTACATCGCCACTGATGTTGATTTTGCCACATATACCCTCTGGTGGACTAAACCCAACACCCCGCCTCCCGCTTTCCAGAACCGCAATGATCTGCTTTTCGAGGTCGAGGAGACTGCATCCACGAACCGCAGTGGTAAAACAACAGTTTCGAAGGATGTCTACATCTTGTTCATCGATTACTCGCAGACAATCTTGAATGTCCAATTCGATCCCAAGAACCCCGCGGATGCTTCCTTCGAGCAGCGTCATGAACCCCCGCCGCTCCCGCTTCGTCAGGACCAGCTTGAGCAGGCTCATATTCAGCTTGGGACCCGAATCTCGGAAGCCGTCAACTCGGTCCAAAATTCTACTGTTGGGGACGGCACTCCTTTCGGGCTGGTCCAGTACCTGCTCAATCCTCTTTCCGACGCGCTACTTCCCGTAGGCACTCGCGGATACGGTGCCTCGGTTTATTCCAACCTGGCCAATGCCTCTGTGTCTCAGAATGACGAAATCCGCGCCGGTGATATCGTCAGCTTCCGCAATGCCCGATTCCAGGGCCACCGCGGCACCATGCACCAGAAGTACAGCGCCGAGGTTGGAAAGCCCGACCACGTCGGTATCGTGGTTGATTGGGATGGCACGAAGAAGAAGATTCGAGCCTGGGAGCAAGGCCGTGAGAGCAAGAAGGTCAAAATGGAGAGCTTCAAGCTGAACGACCTCCGTAGTGGTGAATGCAAGGTCTGGCGAGTGATGCCCCGCAGCTGGGTGGGCTGGGAAGCTAGTAAGTAACTGGATGAAAGGATTCTGGTTTGAGCATTCGACCTTTTTGTTGTAGTTATTGCGCTATGAGCAGACGACCCTTTCTTTTGTGTGTTTATTTTTTTTTTGCTTGCCCCTTCTAGATTGGGTGGGATCATGTATGAATGAAAAGGAGCCTCCTTTCTCCCCTGTCTTCTATATTCTTCTTCATTTTCTCTTCTCTTTTCCTGTCCTGCTCCCCTCTTGTGACTCATCTGGACTTGGTGTGGTAATGCGAGATGGACAATGGTGGTCCCGGTTTGATGGAGAGTCGAGCGAGCGTGCAGCTTTTCGTTTATTTTTGTCAATGGTACATCTTGCATGATTCTATCCAAACAAACTATATACTATTCTCAACTTTTCGGTCTACAATATATATATACGTGATGTGATCATAGGTTTCGAGGGTTAGGAAGTATATTTCAGCGATGACGACAATATATCAGCACAGGATATTAAGTGAGGGAGTTTCTAGGGTTCAGCCAATAAACCCCGTTCCTGATCTGTGTTCTAGAACCCAACGCCCCGTCTGAAGTAAATTAAAACCGAACATTCTCGCACGAAACTTTGCTCCGATTAAATTCGACGGGCACCAAATCCAACTGCCGACTCCACAACCTCGTTCCAAACCCACATTTAGGCACAAACCTACAACATACTCCGTGGATACAATGATGTTCGTGCATTGTATGGAGTATAGTAGTCCTGATACCTGAGACCAAAGAATCACCATGAAAGAGTAGATAATAAGCGAATTCGCCTTGATCATACGACTACATGTATATATCCTTGCAAATTCTCCTCCGTATTCCTCCATGAACATCGTCGAGAGACCGGGGGTTGCCCCCGGTCTCGGGAACCCCTCATCACGACAGGGGAGGGGGCTCCAATTATAATGTGCGTTCTTTTTTTTTTCGGTTGAGTTTCCACCGGGTTGGTATACCATGTTGGTGGAAGCCCCTGGATCTCCGGGTATTACTCCGGATATCGATATTCGCGATCGGTTCCTAGATTCCGAGCTGATGGTATCGGATATCGGATATCATATTCTCGTTGGCTTCTATGCATTCTGGAAAAGTATAGATCAATGCAGGGTGACAATATACTACTCCGTACCGGTAGATTATTCGGTGGTGTACGGAGTAGTGTGTATGGCATTCTATATTGTATACTCAAACGGGTGAAGCAAATTGACAGGTCCAATGTCGGAGATTTTGATTTTGATTTTGATTTTTTTTAAAAAAAATCCGAAACCGAACTTTGCCCACGAGGATTGGCCCGGAGTGCTAGGTGGAAACCCGGTTGGCGGATGCTTTCCGGTACGTTGATGTCTCTTGATGCTCCATCTATTCCAAGGTTGCACCTGTATATTGATGACATCAAGCCAATCAAAGTATTCTCGATCTTAGACTTATGATCCCTATCTAAAACTTGGAGGCCTTTTTAAAACATGCATGTCTTCAAATCATGTAATGTACGGAGTACTCCGTAACGAAAACGAACCCGAGGTGTTAAAATTAGTTATCCAGATTGGGACTAGTCAGGGGCATACTATTTCTTTTTGGGCCTCTCTCTAGGGCTAATATAATCGTGTCTAACTGTTTCTAGTCGGAAGTTTGGAAAGCTTGTAGGCGGGGCCTTCCCAAACGGCTGTCAAGCCTACCGTATCTTAGAGGCGCGCTAAAGAAATTTGCTTTAACCGTTCCAGGCTTTGGGGCTATTTCTCCGTTAATAATTACCTGTTCGGTTCCACATCGGAAAAACTACGTGAACAGACCTCTCTAGAAAATTGTTGGGTCCAGTGGAGAGAAACTTCTATCGTGAGCAGATACCCATGGTTCAGCTTGTCTTTGACCTTGGGGATCCACCAAAGTATGTAAGTAAAGCCTCAGATGCAGTGCCATTGTCCTGCATCCTGCACTGCATAGTCGGAACATTGATGAATTCAGGCCTCGATTATGTTAATATTGCATGACGCTTCGTCTTATATTGTGGCTGAGTTGTCCGCCTATTGTTCATTTCTCAAATCAAGCTGGGCTTTTAATTTTAAAAATTCTCAATATATTGCCCTATGGACATATCGCTTATGATCGCGATGGATCTCCCGTACTCTAAGTTTTAAATTGCATATTGTAGAGTTCCACGGTGTCTTCGTATCGCATGTCTGATTAGCCTACTACAACATATGTACATTGAGGGTTCCAATGAATTTCCCTTGCTGCCGGCTTCCTACGAAGCAAGGAGTTTAATGGGCTCCTATGGTGTGTGTGACTTGAATCTACTGCTCGATTCTGATATGGGGAAATTGGATGAACTACCGTGACCACCTTCCACATCGAAATCTTGCCCCGAACTGTGGAATAACTGTGGACTGAAGTAATGGGGCGACGATCTTGGTGTTCCCGTGTCCAGGCCCCTGGGCTCTCTAGCCAATAAGTAGATTTATTATTATTTTTTTCCTTTGCTTCATTACGGAGTCCCTGGTTTCATAGGGAAATAACACAGCACATACAACAAAAGGAATATAGCAAATTGTATGTCTCGCAGGAATTGACCACACATATCCAACCTATCCCGCAGTTAGAGTGGCGTTCAGCCCCAGGTTCCACATTCCGGTAGAGAGAAGAGAAGGAAGAGAGGGAAGGGAAGAGAGGGGGGAGATGTGATCCTTAACATTTTATTTTTTTATTATACGCAAGGGGGTGAATTACATTACAGTAAATTTATTAGATGACTACTTGTTATATGGTGGGATCTGGACTATTTACCTAAGTAGCTTTACCATACCGTACCTACATCGGACCATGGATGCAGCTTCGGGAAGCCCCTTGGGGGCCTCACAGTGCAGTATACAGGAAGCTGAAACAGTAAATAAACAGGAGACTGTTATGTACAAGATAATTAAATAGTATAATTAAATATACAAATATGGAAATATAACAAGAATAAGATCATTTAACAGTTAATATTGATCGACTTGGTGGACACCAATTTGAGCCGATCATCGAGATCCCTTTTAATTTTTTTTTTCTGGTAAATATGGTATGCCACTAAGAGAGAGAGCCCTGGAGAAGTTACAGTTCTGGATCCATTCCAAATCTCCCCTCTTGCATTCTTCGCGTCAATTTCCCCAGTCACTCTTTTTTTATTTTATCAATTGCCTTCTCAACCGACTTTGCCTATTGCTTCCTATTTCTCTCATGCAGTGATCTGTCAATCCCCGCTAAATACTTTGATTGGTCTTGGATCCGGACCATTCACGGTACACGACTTGAACTTGGCATTCCTTGCGCCTCTTCTCTTCAGGAGACATCTCTCTCTCCCTGACCCTCAAATCTGCACTCGCACTTGAAGGTCATGCCGCTCATTTCATTCTCTGGATAAGGATATCCATTGCGTCACTTTGGAAGGCATTGAGCCAAACCGAGCCACTGATCAACCCTTAAGCAACTACTACACACTCGCTGGATTTATCGATATCGACAGTCGTTCCACCCAGACTTAGATATTACCGAATCGCATTCATTCCTTGCCTATTACGAGGTGGCCCCTGAGCGCCTCGAACCTACCACCCATGATGAATCGGTTCCGCAAAAACAAGAAGGCGAAGGAGGCCGCGGAGGACCAAGAAGCGACATCACCAGGATTCAGTCTGAAATCAAAGAAGAAGGTCGTAGCGGAACCCACACCAGATTTCGACCTATCAGCCGCACTGCCGCCGACAGACAACTTCCGCACCAGTCTTCTAATGCCTAAATTGTCCGCTCGATTTAGCATGCTGAAGGAACAGGACGACCCACTTTCAATGCTGGGCAAGGCCAGTGATGATAGCGTTTTGTTTCCCAAGCGCGCTTCGCGACTCAATTTGTTCGGCCACAGCCCTGCCATGCTGGCAGACATCGACGAGGTTTGCTCCAATGACGGTAGCCGACCATCCCTTGCACTCGACCGCGGGTCTTTCGCTTCCGGTGGAGATGGCTATGGTACAGACGATGACCGATCCCAGGCGGGCAGTATGATGAGCAGAGCCCGTCGCGCCGAGGGCAATAATCTGTTCGGAGGTCGCCAAAAAATTTACAAGATCCCGGTCAAATCGTCAGGAACTACAACCCCCGATGCGCCAGAGGTTGCTCACCGGGGAATGGGAAAGCCGGTCTATGATCACGACATGAACCTATCCGCTTTCCAGCGGTTGCGCCTCAAGGAGAAGGAAGAGAGAACGGCGGAGGCCGCCCGGGAATCTGGATATGCCGCCTCGACTGCTTCATCTAACAGTCGAGCCACATACTCCTCCACCGCATCTGGGCCTCTGTCAACAGTTCCAACATCAACTGGAGCAACCTCGGCCGATGAGTCACCAATGAACACATCCCAATCTCCAGTGACTGGTTATCCGTTCCCGGAAACCCTTCCTGAGGCCCCTCGGCCCGGTCCTGCCCCCATGTCTGCCCCGCGCAATGGTTCGATTCGCAACCGTCGTCTCTACGGACAAGGATTGACCCAGGCTGCTCAGAGCCAACAGAGCTCGACCTTGAACCGTCTGGAGAGTCTGAGTCGCCAGCGTGCCGGAACTCCAGATCTCCCCTCTCTGAATCGCAACTACTCTAGAAGTGCCACCAACCTGCGGGATCGCCTGCAAAAACTTGCAATTGCCGAGCCCGCTTCTACCTCACGGCCGACTAGCCCTCCTTCATCTGCAACATCACCGAAGGCCCGCATGTCCGGAGAAGCCGCAGTCGGAGACCGTCTCTCGCCAGCAGCAGCAACATTTGGGGCTCCTCCCTTGAGCCCGCCCACAAGCGAGAATGACGAGGTTCCCTCGCTGTTGGCTGCATCCATTAACCCAGAAGATCATGGAAAAGCTACCGCCATGGGCTTATTCAACCGACCCGTCACTGGTTTCGACGAGCAGGCATTCTCCCGCCGCCAACTCCAAATGCACCAAGGACGAGAGACCCCGCCTCCGCGTCGTGCATCACCCCCGCGACGACCTCTACCCGCGGAACCCGTGGGCCGTGCTCGCGGACTATCCAAGTCCAGCCATCGTTCCGGGGCAGAGTCCGCCTCGTCTCACTATAGTAGTGATGCACACCGCGGCATTGATCAATCTGGTGTGTCCAGCGTTGAGGCTTCTCCCTTCAGGCGCGGAGTGAGGACTTTCTATGCCAACTCATCTGCCAGCGAGTCTGGCGATGAAGGAGAGAACCCTTCTTCGCACGAACTCCCATCTGCCACCTCATTGATCACCGAGTACGGTCCGCCGATTCAGCACTCCAGCATAACATCTAACAAGCCATCGACTCCCGCGAAGGATCACCTCGAAACGCTCCCCGAAGTGAGATACTCCGATCTCGGTGATCTTAGACCTATCGCCGAGAACGATCTTGACTCCACCACTGCTTCACCCGGAATCAGCGACAACACACCCAAAAGACCTGACTCGCCAACCCTGCAGCCAGATCAAGGCTTTACTGGAGTGGGGGGAATGATTAGATCTCACCTACGCCAGGAAAGTGACAAGTCTTCCATCTTCCCTCCTCCTTCGCCTCGTTTCCCGCAGCAGGAGAATGATACACAACCCCCTAAGACTGAGACCCAGAAATCGACTGCTCAGCCACCGACTGCTGTTCCCGAAGAGAGTCGGCCATCATCAACAACCCGCCCAGGAACCTCGAGTTCGCAATCTCCTTCTGGACATTCCGCAGAGGGCACGGGTTCTCGAAACAGCGGAGAGTCATCCGCACCTGGAACTATCCCCGACACAGCTTCTGTATCGACCGGCCCGTCCTGGAGGGAGGAATTGGAACTTCATCATCGCCGTCACGGGAGCACTGAAACCCAAAGGGAGCGAGAGGAATTCGCCATGGAGCTGGCAGAGAGGCGTAGAAAGGTGCAGGAAAAGCTGCGAAGTGTTGCTGAAAGCGACAGCCGATCCAGCAGCCCCACCCCGGGCCGGTCAACTCCAGATTTGTCCCGGACTGGTAACGCATTTGCCATGTTGAAGCAAAAGTCCAACAAGCAGGCTAGCGCAAAGCCGGATCAAAAGAAGCTGTTCGGCTATGCCGCTGGCAATTCGTCCACGCCTGCTCTCTCTTCAGATGACTCCTGGCGTGAAGAGGAGCGGCCCTCTTTCAACTTCGGCCGCCACTCCAACTCCAGCTCTCCCCATATTGGATCGGAGCGTTCGCTCAGATCTCGTATGCCATCTCTCAGCCGCGACAACAGCTACGAAGACTCGCGCGAGTCCAGCCGCAGCCGTGGCCCCTCACCTTTCAGAGACCAGAGATCTCGTGCAGGCTCGGATGCATCAGGCCGGTCCAAGAGTCGAACCAGACTTCGCGAACGGGATGACCTTCAAACTGTGGACGAGGGTTCGATTATTGCACATGGCAACTTTGTTGTTCCCGAGGGCTATGAGCCTCCCGTGCCTACCTCTCGCCCTACATCGAGTCGCCCATCAACAGAAATGTCTGACTCTATGAACTTCGATCGCACCCCCTCCGCCGCTTCAGGCAGACAGCGCAGTACTAGCCGATCCGGCACACCAAGCTACCAATACGAACGGCCATTCCAGTTCTCGCAGTCCAACACATCCTCGATCATCGGTGCTTCGCCCCGGCCCCCACCTGCCGCCCCGGCCTATTCTGCCAATGCCACTCCTCCGCTGAATGAAATGCCCACAGACAGCTCGTCTACATCCCTGGCTTCTTCATCTAGCAACTCGCAGATTCCCCAACGTGGTTTGGGGCACGGCTCCCTCATGAAGCGCCCTGTGAACAAGAAGCAGATCTCTGAGCCAACCTTTGTCTCATCCACGTCAAACGTACCTCTGGTCGGTCTCCCACCCGGATCCGCGCTGCCTTCACCCATCAGCCCACCTCCGGTGCCACCTATGAACCCTCGCCGTCGCCGCGGAACCGCCACTCAAACCATCTTGGGTGCGTTCAAGAGCGACAAGAGTGACAAGGGCGACCTTTCACGGGTCGCTTCCCCGGCCCCGAGCATCGCGGACGAACACAGTGTCTTCCCGGATGAAGAAAAACGTCCGCGCTCCCGCAACCGTCTCCGCAAGACCTCGAACGAGGCTGTTAACCTGAACGCGCGGGCGCGCCAGGAATCCGTAACGGGCACTCCGCCGGCTGTGCCTCAATACCCGCCTCCCGCTATCCCCGTCGAGGGAGGCATGTTCTAAACACAACTTCCCTTCCCGCTCTTTATACATTCACCTTGCCTTGACCTAGGCTCTCCTCATTCCCTTGTTGTTTCATTTACCTAAGTCTACTCTACCTAGCATTCCCTCATATCCCCTTTCCGGGTCTTTTCTTTTCTTTTCTGTCCCATCCTTCCTCTCTGGACTCTCTCTTATCATTTCTACCATTGACGACTAGATACCACTCGGTGCATTTGAGCGTCTCATGTTACTTTCGATCTTTTCTTTTTTCTCTTTGTTATCAACACTCTTGACTTGGATTTTCATCTTCCATGTATGTACTATTTTTGTTCAATTTCAATAGATACACTACTTGCTATGCTGGCCTTTTATGGTCTTATAGACTGCTCAAATTAGACGTACAGTTTTCTCTCGTTACATGTAGCTTCAGATTGTACAAACGTTATATTCTTCATACTCCCAAACAAACCCTCTTTGGGCTCCTTTACGCCACGATGTATAGAAGACTGCCGACGTATTCATGCATAATCGGGATTGGTTATGGTTGACTTCGAAGATTTACTATTGATAATCTATCCACCTTATATGTTGCACATGTTTGAAAAGCATGTTAAATGGTATATAATTGCTTCATTTAATCTACTATCATACATTTTCATTGCAATTCATTCATTCCCTCTCCACAGCCGTCTTGAGGTATCCCAAGACCCTCTCAACAAGGAACTTCCGCGGCTCAGCCTGGTCATCATTGCTCAAAGCATGAGAAGCATTAGGAATAACACCAGTGTGCTTCTGATCCCAAATCTGATATTTCCCATCATGATCAGTAGCCTTCTGCCACCTCGCCAGCATCTTGTCCTTATCAACATAATCCGGAATGGACTGATCCTTCCCAGAGACCAACACCATCAGCTTATGATTCAACAGCCCCTGCTGCTGAATCCTACCAAAGGTAGTCCCAAAGTGCTCATCACTCAAATCCGAGCTGAACAAATCATCCTCCTGCGGCGCCTGCGGACTCTCAGGACTAACAAGACTCAAGAACCTCCGACAGCTAATCGGGGTATTGGCCGGATAAATCATAGAAGTCAACGAGAGAGGCAACATAGTATCATGAGGCTTCCCCTCAGCAACAGCCTCCTTCGCCAACGCCTCCATCTCATCATAAACAGCACGAGCCTTCTCCGGCGTCGTCTCACCAATCCCCCCCTTCAACACGCAGAAAATCGCCTCGCGATCAGAAACAGGAGCTTGCATAATCGCCCCGTCCAGCACCGGCCGCGTGATGTGTTCGATGTCAGCGTCGAACGCTGGCAGCTTGGTGTGCGGGTTCGACTGGGATAGATAGTGCAGGACGCACTGACTGCCCGTGGAATGGCCCATGAGGGCGATCTTGCCGCCGCCGAATTTATCGGCTTTGTAGCTCTTGATGTACTCCAGACATTGGGCGATCTCGTTCGTGTCGCGGTCCAGATGGCCCAGACCCCAGGATTGGTACGAGGATGTGAGGTTTAGTGTGAAGAGGGACCATTCTGATTGCTGTAGTGCGCGCGCGAGATCGGCCATGTAGGAGGTTGTTGCGAGGCCGTCGCCTAGTCCGCCGATGAAGAGGAGACTGTGTGGTTGGCGGACGGTGGTGGAGGCATATTCGAATGCGACGAGGGTTTCGGTCTATGTTTGATTAAATTGTTAGTTGTGATTCTGAGTATTGATAGCCGGTGCGGAAACGTACGTAGTGGTGCAGAATACCGGGAAGGCCTCCCTTAGGCCAGAACTTAGACATGTTGATGAATGTGAGGGGGGTTTGTGAGGGAGTGTGTGGTGGGGGTAGTTGTGTGTAGGTGTTCAATTGAAGGGGAAAACTTTCTAGGAGCTAGAGACGGCCTCGAGGGAGAGGGAGGGTCTTTTCATTAATCTAATAATTGCCGAAATCGGGCTTTGTGCCTTTCTACCATGACGGAATGTGGACAATTCATGTCGGTTGGTTTGAACCGAATCACTCGATCCACAGGGTGAACTGTTTCAGGGCATCTTATCAATCTGATTATACCGCGTCAAGCCGAAATATTAGGTAACAAGTCTCACGTCCATGGAATTCTTTTGCGCTAGGGTCTGAGGTATGGAGGGGCAAGAAAGACTTTTCGAGAAATTTTTATATGGATGTCTTGAATTAGGTATTTCAGAATACCCGTTTAGGTAATACGGCGTATCATGAAACAGGGATGTTTTTACATGTACATGTGGATGTGCATGTATTGAATACCTCGGTATGTATTTCGTCTTAACGGTAAATACAGCAATGGGAGTCGTGTCTCGCCTAGTACAGCCAATAATTACACTAAGCTTGGACGGAAATAAAGATAGGCCAATAAAACTCCACCGTTGAGACTCAAGCTGTGGGACACCTGCAGGTTAGTCGGCACTAGCCGGTATAGGTAAGATCAACGGATCTGATTAGATTGATTGGCTGAAAACAGGGGAATCTGATTAGATTACCCCTCTTTGAAAACTCTAACATGCAGGAGTAAATTCGTCAACACCTGCACCTCAATACAAGACTTTTCTAAGATTCTAGGGAATCCTTGGTCAACTTAATAGTCAGCCTTACCCGGCTTCATATTCGAAGATCCTTGCCTGAAGAGGCCCTTATATCTGAGCATTATGCAAAACCAAGACCAAAAGATTGCTGCCACATTGCAACATTCATCAGACCAAGAAAGCAATAATGCAGACGAGTGGATTGATATTTAGTGGCGTTTGGAAGAATCAAATTAAAGCTTTCTGCAAGCGAGCCAAGAAATCAAGTAAGGAACGTGCACAACAAAGTGAGGCCTTTTTGGGATGTTTTTTTATGGTTACACGCTTGTTGCGCCAGGGCCCAAGCGAATATTATTATTTAAAATGATCGGATGGGTGTATTCGGAGCTTTTTATATTGGTACGTATTGCGAAAAGTGTACACGACACACATGCGCGTGCATGCGATCTTGAAGGTGGGTCTAGGAATGACAAAATATCGCAAGGCCCCCTCGTTCCTCCTCCTCGTGCATTGGGCTTTTCCACTTGAAGCGCACAATCATGGGTCCCCTGAGCAGTTGGCCTCCGAAACCTCGGAGAACAATTCCTTTTCAGGTTGGAGTAAGCCTTGATGTGCTTCAGGATAGGTCGATCATATTCACGTTGCTTTCTTCATAGCCACAGAACATGGGTTCTTTGCATTTCTGTCTTGATGACGAGTAATGAGTCTAACTGAAAATAGTCTTGGGGTAGCATTCTTTTTATTTCTTGTATTTCTCATTTTTCCCTTCCGTTTCTCTCATGTGGAGCCTGTGGATACTTTTTGTATTATACAGTATTGTATGTAGCTTTGAGATCCGAAATCAGATACACATACGGGTCCGAATCACTTAGGAAAGATGAAACGGGTACATGCTCTGGTCTGGCTTGGTATCATTTTGCCTTTCAGAACGGGGCGTATGTCAAATAATCCACTCTGCAATAGCCGATCTCGGTGATGATATGCAAAATACCCGCAGGGTACATACAGTCAGGATACTTCGGAGCTTTCAAGCGTTGAGGTGGAGCATGATGTAGCAGAACCGTGGCTAGTTGGCTATATAGTGACACACTTCCGTCAAATCGACCCGCGCAAAGCCTCCGGATTTAACAATCAAGCTCCATTTCCTTCCTCACATCAATTCGAGGGTAATAAGACCAGCTGCGCTGGTCTGCCGTCATAATGGGCTTCATACCTCTCGAAGATGTCTATATTCACAATGCGCCAAATGGAATTGAGAAAGCGCCAACAGACACGAATGGCGACTTCAGCTCATTCCAAATCGCGCACCTCGCCTCTGAGCAAATTGCCACTCCGACCAGCATGAAGGAAGAGATTGTGCTGTTGTCATGGCTCATGGTCTTGTTGCGCACCCGGGAAGACAGTCAAATATCATACGACTGGTCCTACAAAGATTTCGCAAATGGCACTGAGCCAGAATCAGTGAACAAACTATCGATGAATGAAGTAATGAAAGGATTACAAAGTAATGTGGGAGAGGTTGCGACAGCGATCTCTCGGAGTATCACCGCGGGAGCGTCAAGTCCCGCATCCCTCATTTTGAGCACCAGCTCTCTTTCGCGAACATCTGAAGAAGCCAAAGATGAAGTAAGTGCACAGTTAAAACCATAGCCACCCAGTGATAACTAACCGTGATTGAGAAGGGTATGCTTCATCTCCAAGTTCGCTTCAATAATGCCCACCTCGAAATCCGCCCATTGTGGCACACCGAGAACATGTTGCCGTACACAGTGAACCATCATGTCGAAGCACTTGCCGACACTGTGAGAGTATGCCTGACAAATCCCGAAGCGACCATCGAACAGTGCCTTCGCCCGACTGCAAGTGACCTGAACGATATATGGGGATGGAACCACGAATTACCTCCCACATACAACTTTTGCATGCAAGACATGGTTGCCGAAAGAGCCCGCGAATACCCAGACAAAATTGCCATTGATTCCTGGGATGGTAGCCTGACATATAGCCAAATTGATCAATGGTCCACTTCCGTGGCGTGCTCGCTCAAAGAAATGGGCGTCGAGCTGCACGATGTCCTCCCCGTGTGCTTTGAGAAGTCCAGGTGGACGATTGTCGCTGTTCTCGGAGTGATGAAAGCAGGCGCAACCCTTGCACTCATGGATCCAACTCTTCCGCTTGCCCGTCTTCAGAACATGGCGGTGCAGGTCGGCGCAAAGTCGATGGTTTCGTCCCGCAAGCAGTATGAGCTGTCGCTGGCGATCATGCCAACTGGAAACCATTTCGTGGTTGAAGAAGATGCTTTCACAAATCCAGCAAACTCCCCATCAATCTCCGACTTACCCGCTGTACCATCCTCCGCCCTTATGTACATCATCTTCACGTCTGGAAGCACGGGCACTCCAAAGGGAGTGAAGATCTCTCACGAAACATACACAAGCAGTGCCATTCCTCGAGCAAAGGCAGTTGGATATACGCCAGAGTCCAGGGTTCTCGATTTTGCATCCTACGCTTTCGACGTCAGCATTGACAGTATGCTTTTAACACTCGGAAATGGTGGCTGTCTTTGCATTCCATCCGATGAGGATCGACTGAATGATATCAACGAAGTTATCCGCACAATGCGAATCAACTATGCAGGTCTGACGCCCTCAGTGGGCCGAATTCTGGACGCGGATGTTATCGCATCGCTCAGCGGTCTCGGTCTCGGAGGTGAAGCAGTCTCGGCAAGAGACGCCAACCACTGGGGTAAAGAAACCAGAATCATCATCGGTTACGGTCCCTGCGAATGCACCATTGGGTGCACAGTCAACGCCAGCGCTGCTACTGGCAGAGATTACCTCTCCATTGGTCCAGGCAACGGCGCAGCCATGTGGATTGCCAACCCGAATGATCATAACGAGCTTGTGCCGGTCGGCGCTGTAGGCGAGCTGCTCGTTGAAGGCCCGATTGTCGGACAGGGCTACCTGAATGACCCTGAGAAGACTGCTGCTGCTTTCATTAATGATCCACCTTGGTTGGTCGCAGGCCACAAAGAATACGCTGGTCGTCAGGGTCGTCTGTACAAGACTGGAGATCTGGGAAGATATGACCCCGACGGTCTTGGCGGTATCGTGTTCGTTGGACGAAAGGATACTCAAGTCAAGCTGCGAGGACAGCGTGTCGAACTGGGCGAAATCGAGAGTCAGCTAAAGGCTGTTCTGCCCTCAGAAGCTAATGTCATTGCTGAGGTGATTACGCCCAAGGATTATGGAGGCCAGCCAATGCTCGTCGCGTTCGTTGCCTTCCAACCAAAGGGACATGGACAGGCCGAGCTTGCCTTGGACGAGATCTCAAGCGAGTTGAGCAGCGTATTGACAAAGGCCAATGCCGACGTGGCGAAAACTCTGCCGCGATACATGGTGCCGACCACATATATCCCGGTTAATCTTATGCCAGTGTTGATTTCAGGCAAGACCGATCGCAAACAACTCCGAGCATTTGGTGCGACAGTTGATTTGCGCCAGCTGGACCAAGGAGCCGCAAGCACCGCTTCTCGGGAACTGAATGAGCTTGAAAAACGTCTGCGACAGGCCTGGGCCGAGACCTTGAAACTTGAAGCCGAAGCCATTCGTCCCGATGACAACTTCTTTGCGCTGGGTGGTGACTCCTTGGCAGCGATGAGACTCGTGTCTGTCTGCAGAGCGCAAGATCTTGATCTTTCTGTCATCAGCACTTTCGGTAATCCTACCCTCTCGGCAATGGCCACCGTTGTCCAGCCTTGCAGCTCTCAAGTACAGGAAGAGATCCCGGCATTTTCTTTGATTTCCCAATCTGTCGAGAGCGCCCGCCTCGAAGCAGCAGAAGCTTGTGGAGTGGATCAAGCAGATGTACAAGATATTTACCTTTGCACACCCACCCAAGAGTCATTGTTCACCTTCTCACTTAAATCGACAAAGGCGTACATTGCTCAGAGAGTCGCATGTATTCCGTCGCATATCAGCCTGGATGATTGGAAGAAGGCCTGGGAAGATGTCGTTGCAGCAAGCCCTATCCTACGATCTCGTCTGGCACCTCTCCAAGACCCTGGTCTTCAGCAAATTGTTGTAAAGGAAGGCGTCTCTTGGAGGTACTCCACTGACCTGGACCAATATCTCGAGAATGACCGAAGCGAGAGGATGAACCTGGGACAAAGTCTGGCTCGATACGGCCTTGTCAGCAATGCAAATGACGACAAGCGGTACATGGTCTGGACTGTCCACCACGTTCTCTACGACGGATGGTCAGAGCCAATCGTTCTCAAGCAGGTCAGCGATGCCTTGCAGAACCAGTCCGTCGAGCTCCAGACCCAGATGCGGAACTTTGTCAAGTATGTACGCGATACAGACGAGACCGCGATGTATGACTTCTGGCGACGGGAGTTGAAGGGCGCTGTCGGGCCTCAGTTCCCCCGCCTGCCTTCTCGCGACTTCATGCCAACTCCCAATGGCCTGATCGAACATCAGATTGCCCTCGAGACAAGTGCAGGATCACCTTTCACGATGGCCACATTGGTCCGCGGTGCATGGGCCCTCGTTGCATCCCAGTACACTGGAAGCGACGATGTCGTGTTTGGTGAGACTCTCACTGGTCGTGATATTTCGCTGCCGGGCGTGGAGAGCATCGTCGGACCACTGATCGCAACAATCCCTATCCGCGTCCAGGTCCGCCGATCTAGCTCGGTCGAATCATACTTGCAGACCGTACAGCAATCCGTCTTGGCTCGTACACCCTACCAGCACATGGGTATGCAGAACATCAGAAAGGTCAGCCAAGATGCGCAGTATGCATGTGAAGCCGGCACTGGACTGGTCATCCAGCCCGACCCCGAGTACGTGGGCAGCGATCTTGGATTTGAGCTTGGAGATGTCGTCCGTGAGGCGCTTCATTTCAACCCGTACCCGCTCATGGTGGCCTTTGGAATCCGCAAGGGTGGTCTCAGAGTTTGCGCCAGTTTCGACAGCAGCCTGATTGAGGGTTCGCAGATGCAGCGTATCCTTGCGCAGTTGGAAACTGCTTGTGTGCAGTTGTCCAAGGGTCTTGAAAAGCGCATCGATGAGATTTCTTGCCTCCCCGAGACAGAACTCAACCAAATCTGGCAATGGAACCAGACTCCTCCTCTTTCCGTGGACGAAACCTCTGGCAACCTTCGCGCCCATGCGAGCACCAAACAAGGATCAGCCTATCCTCGTACTGTGATTCCTTGGGTGTGTGATGCTCGCAACCCGGATTTGTTGTCGCCCATCGGCAGTGTTGGCGAGCTCTGGCTTGAGGGTGCTTGTCTCTCTGGACAAACAGTCGAGTCCCCTGCCTGGCTCGTGGCCGGAAGCTCTGGATGTGCTGGCCGATCAGGCAAGGTGCAGCCTACAGGTGACATGGTCCAGCTTCAGGATGATGGAAGTCTGGTATTTGTTGGCCGCAAGGAGAATGTCGTGCCCCTTCAAGGACATGCAGTGGATATTGCAGACCTTGAGTCACATTTCGAAAAACACCTCCCGTCAGCAACTCGTGCCGCTGCATCTGTGTTCCAGCCGTTGAGAGAAGGCCCTCAGAAAGTGACAGAGCAAGAGCTGGCTGTCTTTATCGAGAACCAGCCTTCTGAGGAAGACAGCGTAAGAGTCATGCCGGCGAAGTATGAGATCGTCGGCGACGAGACGACTGTCTGCGACACCATTTCCGTTACACTTGCTGTGTCATTGAAGAAGCTTGACAAATTCATCCGAGACTCGCTGCCATCCTACATGGCCCCCTCTGCGTACATTGTGGTTGACAAGTTGCCCGCTGGACTGGAGCAACTCGATCACACGTCCCTCAACCAATTGGCCTCGAAGATTCCTCAAAGCGTTCTTGAACAGCTTCGTGGAGGCTTCAAAGAAGCATGGACGAAGGGCTTGGCACAGACAAAGCTATCACCCACAGAGAAGATCCTGCAATCCTCCTGGGCGAAGATCCTCCGATTGAGCCCCGAGCAGATTGACGTCGACGATAACTTCTTCCGTCTTGGAGGTGACTCTGTCTTGGCAATGAAACTGGTGTCAAGTCTACGCACACAGGGACACAGCTTGTCTGTGGCCGATATCTTCCAACACATGCGTCTCGGTGATGCAGCCAAGGTGCTGAAGGTGGACCAAGTAAAGGAAAACGCTCAGCCATACAAGCCTTTCTCCGCGCTGAGCAACCTGGATGTCAAGATGTTCTTGGCCTCAACCGTCCGGCCGAAGCTTGCCAACCCAGGCTGGCCCATCCTGGATGTGTCTCCGATCACAGATTCCCAAGCGCTCGATATCAGAGGAACCATTGGAGCGCCACGCACTTCCATTCAATACACCATGCTGTACTTCGATCAAAATATCGATCGCGAGCAATTGCTACGCGCCTGCAATGACTTGGTTAAGACCCACGATATTCTGCGTACTGTCTTCATCGAGCATGAATTGTCTTACCTTCAAGTTGTCCTCCAAGACGCGCATGTCCCCGTGGTTATGCACCAGGCCGACAAGGAGATCGAGCAATACGTCACTGAGCTCTGCACAGCAGACATCGAGTCAAACTTCGAGCTTGGATCTCCATTCCTCAAGCTCTTCCATGTCCAAGGCACCGACGGAAAACACTGCCTCGTGCTAGGACTCTCGCATGCCCAGTATGACGGCGTCTCACTCCCCAGACTACTTCAAGACTTGGAGACCCTATACGCCGGAGACAAGGTTGTGGACTTTGAGCCATTCGCCACGTACATGGCACGAGTTTCCGATGGACGCCTCCAAACCCAAGCAGTCAATTATTGGGGCAATCTGCTCAAGGACTCGACATTGTCTGTCCTCGACGGAGCCACCGTCCAGCCTACAGACAAAGCCGTCTTCCACGAGAAGGCGGTTGAAGAATTCCAGCCCGTGCAGGAGATCACGACTGCAAACGTGCTTACCGCAGCATGGGCACTGGTCCTTGCCCGTCGTCTGGGCAAGCCCGATGTGACATTCGGCACGGTGACCTCGGGTCGAATGATCGACCTAGCAAACGTGGAGAACGTCGTGGGTCCATGCTACCAACTCACTCCTGTCAGGGTGAAGTTCGAGTCACAGTGGACGGCGATGGATCTGTTGCGCTTTGTGCAGAAGCAGAGCGCCGAGTCTGCGGCGCACGATTTCCTCGGATTCGAGAAAATCTCGAAGCAGTGTGCGCAGTGGTCACCGGAGGCACGATCCTTTGATTCGATTGTTCACCACCAGGACTGGGATGATTTTGATGATATGCCATTTGCTGGATCTTCTTGCAAGGTTGATATTTCAAACCCCCATGGTGATGCTGCTTATCCCTTGAAGGCTGTGTCGTTTGTGCGTGGTGGGAAGATGCATGTTGGATTTGTTGGAAGTGAAAGGGACGAGAAGTTTGTGGATGCCACTCTTGATGAGTTGGCTGCTACTGTCCAGGAGTTGTCGGGTTGTCGCTCTGAGCCCCTGGTTCTTGGTGCCTGAATATGATATATGATATACTTTTTATAAAGCAGATAGATTACAGATGGGTTCGAATTTTCTTTTATTGTTTCTCTTATATTCCAATATATGTCTTTTCTACAGCACCAGAGGACTTAGACACGAAAAGATGTCAGCCATTTCTACTAGTAACGGATCGCATAAGAACACTGGTAGAAATTAAACAATTGGGATATATATTAAACAAGTACTAGAAATTTAAATCGAATCTATAATTTTTTTCAAGTCGCCACGGTCTGGTGCATGACATTTGCCCGGTAGCTGTCGGACCGCTCGAGCAATTCGTCATGAGATCCAGAATCAGTGCATACACCACCATCAATCAAGAAAATGATATCGGCCTTCCGGATAGTGTGAAGACGGTGAGCAATAGCAATGACAGTGATTCCCCGTGCGGCCTTCTCCAGACCATCTTGCAAGAGCTTCTCGGATTCAGCGTCCAAAGCACTAGTCGATTCATCAAGAATGAGAAGCTTGGGTTTGCGAACGAGAGCACGAGCAATGGACAGTCTCTGCTTCTGGCCTCCAGAGAACTGGTTACCACTGGGTCCGCAGAGGGTCTGGTAACCATCCGGCAATGAAGTGATAACATCGTGGATGTTTGCGAGCTTGCAAGCCTCTTGGATTTCTTCAAGAGTCACATTGTGGCCGGGTCGGGCACCGAGACCAACGTTGAACTCGATGCTTCCTTCAAACAGAACGCTGTCTTGGGGCACCAGGGAAATCCAGTCACGGAAGGAGACGTCTGAGGTCTTGGTCACGTCGACGCCGTCGATGATGATAGAGCCAGATTCGGGTGTGTACAGGCGTTCAACCAGGGAGATGATGGTCGATTTACCGGCACCACTGGGTCCAACGAGGGCACAGAACTTGCCGGGGCGAATATCAACATTCAAGCCCTTCAGCACCTTCATGTCTGGCCGGGCAGGGTAGCAGAAGTGGACATCGCGGAGTTGCACACTCGAAGCCGAGCTGCCAGAGTTGTAGGTGGGTTTTTCGTCAATTGCCTCGACATCCTTGTTGGATGGTGTGAGCTGGGAGTTCATCTTGTCCTTGCCGATTTCGATCAGGCCAAGGATTCTGGACATTGCGGATCGCGCGGCAGAAAGCTCTGGCGCGAGCGCGAACATCTGACTCCAAAGCAGGGCACTGACCAAGAGAGAGAAGACAACAATGAGGAACTGGGTCTGAGTGTAGTTGCCGTTGATGATCTGCTTGGAACCCCACCAGTATGCCAGTGCATTCACCATGTTACCCAAGAAGTAGGTCATGGCTTGCCACAAGCTTGCCTGTACGGTAACCATGAATGTCTCCTTGCGGGGCCCTTTCAGGGATCGTCGGTAGGTCTTCAGAGTGTTTTCCTCAAGGGAAAGAGAAGCGATTGTCTTGATAGAGGTAACTGCTTCCACGCCAATGTCGACAGACTTGGTGTAGGCGTTTTCATGACGCTCCTCGAATTTACCGAGGACCATCAGCTCCATTAAACCGGCTCCGAGAAGGAGGGGGACGAGGGCTAGGCAGACCAGTGCAATTCTCCAGGCAATAATGTGGGTCAGAATAATGGCGGCGATGAGGTTAACGGTGATAGAGAAGAGGGTGCCAATGACAGATCCGCTCATACCAGCAAGGGCATTACCATCTCTGGTGATATAAGACAGAAGCAAGGCAGGCGAACGGCCATTAGACTGATGCCATTGGAGATCTTGTTCAAACAGTGACCGGAATGACAAGACTCGCACTTTGTAGACTATCTTCTCAGAAACAAGTCCGAATCCTCCCCAGCTGACGATGTTTGCGAAGAACTCAATAATGGCAAGGACGAAGAACATCAGACCGTAGAAGTTACCCCGTTCGCTGATACTGGCAGGACTGAAACAAGGGTTCAAGCTTCCAACTGTGTTTCCGAAAATAACGGCTTCACCAGAGAAGGCTCCGCCGACCATACTGGAACCGAAAAGAGCAGCGAAAATGACAAGCAAATGGGGCTTGAGGGCTGGTGCATAACCCTTGCAAAGAGCCCACACGGATTTGACCGGGGTCTCAAGCTCTTCCTCGTCTTCTGCCTCCTCGGAGTCACCGGCTGGTGCTTCGATGGTTGAGACACGGGTTTCCTTTGTGGGTTCGAGGTCATTCGAAACACTGCCCTTCTCGTTTTCGACGTCAGTGATTGAGGTATCATCGGACTTGCTGACGCTCTCAATGCTGGCAGTGGTACCAGTCTTGCTGGATGCGGATGCGGCTCCGAGAGTCTGCAATTTGACCAGCTCGGAGTAAGGTCCATTGCCAGCCATCAACTCCGAGTGACTTCCCTCTTCCAAGATATCTCCCTTGTGCATACAGACAATCTTATCAGCATTTGTGATAGTTGACAAACGATGAGCGATAGTGATGACAGTTCGACCAGTTGAAATGTTGTTGATAGCCCGCTGGATACGCTGTTCACTGCGTGAATCCAGAGCAGCGGTGGCTTCGTCCAAAATGAGAACCGCGGGATCCTTGACAAGAGCACGGGCAAGAGAGACTCGTTGCTTTTGACCACCACTGATGAGTCGACCACTGGAGCCAACCATAGTGGCGTACCCATACTGCAATGCCTCGATAAAGCCATCCGCATCGGCAAGCGCAGCAGCCTGCCGGGCCAATTGAACGATTTCGACGATTTCTGGGCCCCGTCTCTCTGCTGCGGTCATAAGATCCTGACCATCTCTGACTTCAGTGGCTAGATCAGAGAGGTCGGTTCCGAGGAGTGCCGTCTTCAGGTGTGCATGGGCCGGTTTGCTTGAGTTCACCAAGCCGTGTGCGATGTTCTCCAAAAGGGATCGGTCGAGAAGGGAGGGCTCCTGCTGCACAAGACTGAGGAATCCTCTCAGGTCACGGGTGTTGACGTCGCGGATATTTTGGCCATCAAAAGTGATCTCACCTTCAGTGGCATCATACAAGCGGATAACCAAACCTGCGATGGTGGACTTTCCACTTCCAGAAAGGCCAACAATGGCTGTGTGCTTCTTGGGAGCAATAGAGAGATTGATCTTGTTAAGAACGGTGATCTCAGGCCTAGAGGGGTAAATGAAAGAGACGTCCTTGAACTCAAATCCACCCTCCGCCTGGGTGAGGCGAATGCCCTCATCAGAGTATCCATCAATCAACGATTGACGATCGATATCGTCACGCAGCTTGTGGTAACAAGCAACGGCCTGTGTAAACAAGTGGATGAAAGGTGCAACTTGACTCAGAAGCAGGGTAGCTGTTGTTAATGTTAGTAAAATATTGCGTAGCATGATATCAATCAAACTGACCTTCAACCAAGACGAAGATAACAGTGAAAACAGATCCGACAGTGGCACCCGCGGACTCAGTGCGCACTGCCGCAGCGATCTGCTTACTTCCTTGCCAGAATGCAAGACCGTTCGCACCGTATGCGACGAAATACAAGACACCGGCTTGAATACCAGTGGCGGTGGCCTTTTTCAATCCTTCGGTTTCCGAGTCCTTCAGTGCCTTGGAGAACTTCTCCTCCAGGCGACCGTTCGCACCAAAGGCGTGCACCACAACAATGTTGTTAAGCGCCTCGGAAGCAATCGACGCAGCGGAAGCAGCATAATCCGACATGCGCCCGGTGTATTTCTCGATATAGTAACTTCCAACAAATGACATGATGAAGTATGCAGGGATCAAGGAAAGCAGCATCGCGGCAAGAATGGAGTCTTTGATAAATGCAACAACGTATGCGGTGACGAAAAAGGAGAAACTCGAGATACAGATTCCGACCTTCTCAGCTGTACCGGAGCGAATTGTTTGGATATCGGTGTTGAGTCGAGAAGCAACTTCTCCAGCGGGCAGGTTATCAAAGAAAGAGGGTTCTTGTCGGAGCAGGTTCTGGAGATATCTTTCGCGGAGTCGCTGCGCCAGGCGCGCACCGGTCATAGTCCAGCATAGTAGGTGAAGGTAGATTAACACGAATTGAGCAATGCCCAGGTACACGATCAGCAGAATTTTGCTATTAATATCGGATTGTTCGCTAGAGTCCCCTGTCGAGGAACCACCAGTTTCCTCGCATGACACTGAGTTGAAATCATCGATCAGTTGGCCGAATATGATACCAATGATGGGAAAGGGGACACCCGATCCAATTGCAGACGCCAGGCCAACAAAGAGGGTTCCCAATTCGAGTCGCGAGGGATTGGCAGCCACAAGCAGCCTTGGGTAGTCTGCAAGGTTCCCGAAACCCATAGTGGCTCGAAAATGGCGTTCAACACTGGGATTGACGTTTGAGTGTTGAAGAAGCTAAGTTCTCACAAGCGATCAATTTATCGCTTTTCTAGTTTCAAAGTGGCGTCACCATGAAAATTGAACCCACTCCTTAGCGTGAATCCATTCGGTGAAACGACTTTAGCTGGGTTGCGACTAAGACCCAAAGAAAGATGTATGCCAAGTGTGAAAATGGGAAATTTCCAGGGGATTCCCGGATGTTTAACATGCCGATCTGATTTTTCAATCAGCCGACATCGGTTTTGACAGTTGATCCAAAGATGCAACCCACAAGGGGGGCATGAAGAATTTCAATTATACGGACGGGGGTTATCAGATCAAAATGGAGACCGTACCGTGGTTCCCCACTACCGTCCATACGTCCATACGTGTATGTTCCGGCAGATACAGTTTTATTTTTCCACCTGCCTGTATTTTACATCCGCAGAAGATACGCTGTGTATTTCTAAAAGAAAAATGCGGAAATCTTTGCTCTTTACTTTTGCTGGCTGTGGTGGATAGATGGGAAATTACGAAAACCTCAAGGAATCGTCTCCAAACTCTTTCTTAGCGCTAGCAACATTGAACTATGTCCTATTAATTAATATTTGGTATCGTTGTACGGAGTACACAAAAATCAATATTATTATTCCGAGGTTATATATTACATACAACACACGAAGCCAAGTGGGTCTCGTCCACAACGTGAAATTTAAAAAACCTCCGAAAGATTATCTGATTGCGTTGCTGGGGAGAAACTGACCCAACAAGGAAGCTCGAAGGAGCGACACGAGTTAACCCCACTTGTCTCGGGGTGATGACGACAAATAAAAAAAAAAGAATATATCATGAAATTTTGTACATTGGATATTGTAAGTTTTGCCGATCGGTGTCAAGAAATAGTCAAGAAAACACAAGCAAATTTACAGTTTGGCATTCCACGCGGCGCGATCTGCAGATTCCAAAGGTCGCTCGCGACCGTCCCAGAATAGAGGACACAACTGGAACCACTTTTCGCGACTGCAAATCGAGTGCACCGATCGCTTATGTCCAAGATCGACGTACTTGCCAATTGTGAGTCCTTGCGCGTTTTCGTAAGACAAGATGGTCGCGCCGGTGGCCTTGGGCTCGCCGACAGCATTGGCGGTCCGGGGATCGTCCAAGAAGACATAGTGGATGCAGCTCGAGTACCAGGCATTTACGCGGTGTGCACCTCGGAAACTGGCATCGCCGACGAGAGAGTGACGGCCGCGATCATAATCTCCAGCATCGTAGTGGGCGCCGTAATGATCCTCCTGTAGACAAGGTGTTAGTATAAACGTCAGGCTAAACCGCAACCGATTGAAGGAATTTTACCTTTGACCAGTATAACTCATAGTACGAGAAGCGGGTATCATCGAAGCGTCCGAACAAGCACAGCACATGGGGATCGAAGTGCAGCTTGCGCAGATACTCGGTGTGCTGTTCAATCGTTCCAGTCTCATTCCAGCCTGCAGCAACACGCGGGTCATTTTGCCACTTGTTAAACAGTTGGACGTGCTCCGCACTTTCCCAGTCAACAACTTCGAGTGAGAAGTGCTCGTTGATCTCTGGGATGTAGCGACTGTAGGCAATGGATCCGGGGTGCGGCTTGGGGCGGCGAGTCGGGTGGCGGGTATATACAGGCTCCTCGGGGAACTTGTTTGTCATTTGGTAGTTCTCCGGCATGATAGGATACTGAGACAATGGCTCCCGCATGGGGCCGTCTGTACCATCTCCCACCACCCAGATGGGACGAGGGCCCAATGGAGAAGCAGCACCTTGCCAGAAGGCGCTTCGGAGGATCAGCAAATCATCGAATTGCAGAGCCTTGTTTTCTCTGTCCCGTAGGTTTCTTGGGTGCTTGATTGCCAATCCGGTGGTAAGAAGCTCGTTGTAGATGACTTCCTGCCCTGTGCCGGACAGAGTTAGTCTGAAGTACTCGATTGTTGGGTGGCCGAGGTAAATGGCGTGGATCACATTCCAAATTTGGCCCAAAGAAGGGGCGCTGTTCCCTGACCACTGGAAGACAGTTTGGGGGCTGCGACGCGCGCGACCCCAGGGGGTGTTATCTGAGATAGGCGGCTGCTCGGTCTTGGGAATGAATGTCAAGTCAAGCCATGAAAGAGAGTCTGAGTGTAGCTGTTCGGGCAAAGACCGGCCCTTTGCAGGCTGTTCATCAAGTGTCAAGTTGTGCTTAGCCGGTGTCGATCCAGCGGCGGTGTTCACACGATAAGCGGTCAGGTAAGGGTGTGGTAGCTTGACCAAAGGATACTGGTGTGATTTTGATGCCATTGTCGTATATTTCTCGATCGTCAATGGTAGGATCAAGAATTGCGAAGGAATTGGAGTTTCGGAGTAAAGGGGAAAAAAGAGAGAGAGAGCCCCCCGCCTTGCGCAATCAGATTATATGTACGGAGTAGGTGAGATCCTAAAGAGGTAAAGGACAAGCAAGGATATAGTAACCGAGGTCGAATCTTTCCTATGTAACAAGTCCTAACGCGAAATTTTTTTGTTTCGAGGATCGCCCCTATGGGGCTGTTATTTTCAAAGATGTATACAACGTTGTATGTATGATATTGTATCGCCTTGTTCGGGTAAGTTCCGAGGTTCCGTGGAAGCTTTCTGCGACCGAGCTTCCCCCCTAATGACAATACATAATCCGTAGCCTGGCCCAAGAGGAAAAATATCAAGTCGAAGCCTGAAGTTGAATTAGTCACAATACACTGCATATTCTGCTTCACAATTCATCATGTCTTTACGATCAGGACCTTTGAATCATGAGAATTTCTTTATCTCTTTCCCACATGAGCGCGTTGTCCAGGTCACAATCAATAGACCGGACAAGCTAAATTGCATCGACAAAACTACAAGTCGAGAGATTGCCAAGATCTGGGACCAGTTTGATGAAGATGAAAGCTTATGGGTCGCTATAATCACCGGTGTCGGCCGGGCCTTCTGTACGGGGGCTGATCTAGGAGGTGGGTTTCTTCCCTTCTGCAACTAAAAATATCAAAGACAAAGATTGACTTCGAAGTGAACAGAATGGAACGCTATGAACAAAGCTGGTGTCGTCAATGACATGTCCGCGCCGGGCCTGGCCGGATTACCTCGCCGGACCGGCAAGAAACCGATCATTGCCGCTGTAAACGGCATTTGCATGGGCGGAGGCTTCGAGATGGTCGCGAATTGCGATCTTATCTTAGCCTCATCCTCAGCCATTTTCTCCCTTCCGGAAGTGAAGCGAGGAATCGTGCCAGTTGCCGGATGTTTACCGCGATTGACCCGCACCATTGGGCTACAACGCACGATGGATCTCGTGCTCACTGGCAGGAACGTGAGCGCCACCACATTACATGATTGGGGTCTGATCAGTCAAGTTGTGGATTCACCGGCCGATGTTGTCCGAGCAGCAGTCGAAGTTGCCGAAGTCATGTGCAAAAACAGCCCCGATTCCCTTATTGTTGGCCGTCTGGGTGTTCGGATGAGCTGGGAAGCTGGCAGTGTAGAGGATACTGTATCAGATCTGGCGGATCAATGGTATCCTCGGTTGGTTGGGGGTCCTAACTTTGCCGAAGGCATCCAGGCGTTTGTGGAGAAACGGTCACCAAGCTGGAAGAATTCGAAATTGTGAGAGGAAAAGAAAAGTCCACCCGTGGACTCACATTACTCCGTAATCAGATTGGTGGCGCAACTAGTTTCCACTGTCGGATGGCGGTGCCATGGTTGATGGTGGGACATGTACTTATCTGATTAACTAAATGTAACGCGACGTAATTTATTTATTTTTCTTTGAATATTAGAATGTTTGGGTGCGAAACAGAATCTAAATTAGAGGAAGAGGTGTACATTTACCAAAATAGGTCTATTTTATACATGGAGAAGTCTGCCACTAATCTAGATGATACCTCTAGTACAACATACGTACCTACAGAGTACAATATACCCACTGGCAGCTCGTATATTGTACGATGTACGGAGTACGGAGTACAACGGGGTGAATCCGCACGGATCTCGCACGTTTAGCAGCTTTTAGTGCTGGCCACGACGCCTAGACACACTGACCCAATCTAATTCATTAATATTTGTGTTTTCTTATTTCTTTTTCCGGCTCTTGTCGCGGTGGGACAATTCCACCATGGGTGCCAAGATATGCCAAGATATGCCAAGATCCTCTCACGTATTAATTGCCTCAGTCGGAGGCATTCACGAGCTGCTTTGGAGCTTCAAGCGGTTCCATCGCCGGTTAACATTGCCTTAACTGCATGTATCTGGTACGAAACCCATTATTCATGCAATCTGATTAGATTCTGTCTTCGGAATGTCCCATTCTGGCCCACGCCTCAAGTGGGCTACCCACACATGGCCTGTCCAAAAAAAGCGCTATGAGGGAGAAAAACATGTCGGCTACTTGATCATTACCCACCGAATGAACACTAGGACATCGCCAAGACTCTTCTTACTGGTTCATTTTTCACCTCGGGGCTTGCATTAGTCTTCCAAGATTGTACCAATCTGCCGAGTTCGGTATTTTTTATTAAGCGCTGGATCTGGAGCACTGATAACAAGAGATTATATTTACTATAAGGGCAAGGATTTCCCTTGGGCTCAGTGGCTTTCTTGAGTTCCACCAACCTACTTTTTTATATTTCCAGATCTCCAGATCATCATGGGTATGTCGATGTTCCGACGTGCCTCCCGGCGGTCATCGACCCATGAGTCCATTACTACTCAAGTCGCTGTGCCCAGTGATGGCGAAAAAAAGAGCGAAATGCCCACCGAGGCCGGTGTTTTGCCTAACAAGGAAGACCTTGAAGTTCCTACCGAAGATCTACAGCAGGGTGTCAGAAACGTCGAGGCTGTGACATTGAGCTGGACGAGGACCATGCTGATTGCGGTCTTTGTAAAGTAAGCTCTTGTCTTTTTACCTCGACGGGGCGATCAACCCGTGCAAACCGGCTTGTTCACTAACATGTATCTTCAATAGCATCTGGTTCTTGTACTTCGTCAATGCGATGCAATCCTCGATCAACTACAGTTTGCTCAGCTATGTCACCAGTGACTTCGAGAGTCACTCCCTACTGAATGTTATCTACATTGTCGCAGACGCCATGACAGCCGCAGTGTACATCCCCACTGCCAAGGTTATGGACGTATGGGGCCGTGCAGAAGGCTTCCTGGCCATGACCGTGTTTGCTACGCTCGGTCTGGTTCTCATGGCTGTGTGCAACAACCTTCCCACGTTCTGCGCTGCCTACGTCTTCTACAGCATTGGATTTGGAGGTATGACATACTGCGTGGATGTCATCACCGCCGATATCTCCAAGCTCAAGAATCGAGGTTTGGCTTACGCTTTCACCTCCTCGCCATACATCATCACAGCGTTCGCTGGCCCCAAGGCTGCGGAGGGCTTCTACGAAGACATTAGCTGGCGATGGGCCTTTGGTGCATTCTCCATCATCTTCCCCATTGTTGCCTCCCCTCTTTACTTCATCCTGAAGGCCAACCTGAAGAAGGCCGAGCAGAATGGTCTCATTGTCAAAGAGCCTAGCGGCCGGACTTTCCTCCAAAGCGTTTGGTATTATACCAAGGAGTTCGATTGTGAGTAAAGAGCTTTCCAAAGCGTTCGACCTTGCAAAATACTAACTTGCACAGTGCTTGGTGTTCTCGTGTTCTCTATCGGCCTTACGATCTTCCTCCTTCCATTCAGCATTTCTACTTATGCTCCTAACGGATGGGCATCAGGCTACATCATTGCGATGATCGTGCTCGGATTTGTTATGCTTGGCGTCTTCCTCATTTGGGAGTTCCGCTTTGCTCCCACCCCGATGTTCAACTTCAGTCTGTTGACTGATCGAACTATCATTGGTGCATGCTTGCTCGACGCGACATACCAGCTCTCTTACTACTGCTGGAACAACTACTATACATCCTTTTTGCAGGTAGTCAATGACCTCAGCATCTCCGAGGCTGGTTACGTTAGCAACACTTTCGACGTTGTCTCCGGCTTCCTTTTGCTTGGAGTCGGTTACATCATTCGCAGGACTGGCCGCTTCAAGTGGACTCTCTACATTGCGGTCCCACTGTACATATTTGCCCAGGGATTGATGATTCACTTCCGCCGTCCCAACCAATCCGTTGGTTATCTTGTTATGTGCCAGATTTTCATCTCCATTGGTGGATCTGTCTTCATCATTGTTGAGCAGCTTGCTATCTTGGCTGCCGCCGACCACCAGCACGTCGCAACTGTCCTTGCTCTGCTGAACGTCGTGGGTACTGTCGGCAATGCTGCTGGTTCTACCATTTGTGCCGCAATCTGGACCAACACTTTCTACAAGGCCCTTGAGACGAGGCTTCCACAGTCTGTAATGGGAGACATCGATTTAATTTATGAAGATCTTGCCCAGCAGATCTCTTATCCCATCGGATCCGCCGCAAGACTGGCTATTCAGGAAGCTTATGCCTATTCTCAGACAAGAATGCTTGCTGTTGGCACCGGTCTCATGGGTCTCTGCATCTTCTGGTCCCTCATGATCCGCGACATCGACCTGAAGAAGGTTGCTCAGGTCAAGGGTACCGTCTTCTAAGGTGTGCCTTCGCCTTTGGAGATAAATTTCGACAACGACACCGTTGATGACCCATTTCCTATTATATCCAAAATTATGACTAGCTGCCCCCAAGCAGTTATCGACCGGCTTTGCTTTTTGTAACTTATTTAATCATATTCACATAACGATCTGAATGCAGAATGTTATGACTATCCGAACCAATGTTTCTATTCTTGTAATCTGTAGAGCCCTCTTGGCAACGACCTTTGAGACATATTAATAACATTTGCTTTATAACGTAATATGGTTCGATAGCTAGCTTAGCCATTATACGAGAGGATCGGATGTTTATTCCACTCTCGACACCATACGCCAAGAGTCGCGGGAGCCCACACCGAGTTTTCAGCGACCCGCTGCAGCTCGCTTAGTGTTTGTTTTCGTTTACCGAAAGAACAGCGGTATGGTATGTAATAATGTATTGTGGTCCTTTAGGTAAGTTACAAATATATACCGCTAGTAAGTATGTAATCTATGTATCTAAAAGACTGTATCCATTTGCTTTAAACAAATTATATGGGGCTTGAACAATACATGCATGATACACATAACTATGCTCCGTACCTACCTTAATAGTCTACAAAGCCCAGTGTCATTTGAACAGATCCACGTATGACTAGAGCTCATCCACTCTAAGGTGGAACCAGGGACCAAAAAGATCTGATAACTCTTTTTCCAGTTGCGCCTTTGCCGTCTTTGCATGGCATCCCAGTAAACCCCCTTTCCTTTCGGCTCAAACCGCCCTGGTTACATATAGCTGAAGATTTCGATCCACATCGTTTCAATTAGCAGAGCAATAATAGCCTGGCAGCTGGGTTCAGAGTGATCTCCCGGGAACATTTCCCCCTATGGAAAAACAAGCCGAGCTTCTACCACGTTGCTGAGTGGGTATGGCCGCGTGCCTCGGCCTAGTCGGATGCTTCTCGGTTTCATTTCTTTCTGTAAACGTTCCGAATTGTATCGAATCTGATAATTTGTCTGATGGATCTGATTAGATTGGCCTACTTGTCTGGGTTCTTCTAGCGTACTGTGGCGTTTTTATCTGATCCGAAGGCCCTTCGGTGGATATTCAGACACATAGCCACCCAACCGGTAGCCCATGGTCCCCTGTGGATTTCCGGACTTTGCCGACTTGATCTAATGGCACCTCCTACACTATATCCATTACGTACTTCAAAAAGCAGCAACCTGGTACCATGGGTTCGACTGCCTGGTAGAAAGAATAGAACCTTGTCGGATGATTCTTGCCCCTGAGCTTGAATTTCATTGAACATCAGGTAGTAGTTAATATAATTCCTAGTGGATATGTCTTGACAGAGGCTTGGGATTCAAACCCGCGTAGTTGGCTTGGAAGGCATCAGGAACAGATACAGTTCTCTAGCGATTTACTCCCACAACTCAAGCCATCGTTTGCACGTGTAGTAACCACTTTCTTTTATCTGGAATGTATCTCTAGCGATGTCTCGCTCGCAACAACATCCGTAATGGGAGATTGGGAATGAGGACGATGTATAAACGATAGAACGGTTAGAGGGCACTGAGATATCTACTTGTCTCATAGGAGAGAACAGAGGAAAGGCATTGATGATCTTTATGCTGGGAATATCCTACTATTGATATAGTTTTTTTCTCTGCCCTGCCTGTAATCAATCCTCAATGACCTAATTATGTACCATGCAGTTGTTGCACGTGAGCGCAAAGCCCTCAAATGCATGCTTGGTCTCATTGTTGAGAGGGAAACCCTAATGCGTATATCCAGCCACCATACCAGGCTATGAGACACCATCCAAACTTTTTCGTGAATGATAACTCTGTGTGCAGCGCAAATTGCTATGATTTCCCCTATTGTGACTTCTAAATTTGTCATGTTTGATATGCTGCCATGGGGCCCGGACGCGAAGCATGATCGCCATGGCGATGTTGGGCAAACAATCGTAGGTTCAATAGCGAGGAAGCATAACCACTTCTATGTCCCAAATCAGAGTATTTCTACTGTTGTCATATCTGATTCCCTCCTCTTTCATCTGTCACTTCTCATTTCTCTTTACTCTTGTCTTCTGTCTCTTCTGTCTCTTTTCTGCTTCACACTCTACCCCAACCCAGAGCATTTTACAATATTGTGACCCTACTTGATCTCGATGAAAAGTCTCCGACTTCATCAAGTGTGTGTCTCTTTGTGCCAGTGCTTCCTTCGTTACGTGCTTTGCCTTCTGTGTGGCTCTTCACGTTCAAGATTCACCAAGACTCCTCTTAACGATATCCCCTCAGGCCAAGTTTTGGCCGATAAGGCAACACAACAAGGCACAGCTTGGTAAACAGTCCCATCAAACCTCCGTATCTCTTTTCTCTCTCGTCGTTTGCCTTCCTGTTTGAGATTATCTAATATGGCGCCTTCCCCCTCCCGCATCGCCGCCCAAGAGGGTGACGCATATGCCGACTCAACAATGATTAAGATGCAGCGGTTGATACACACCATGAACCTTTCCACGACTGAGACAACTATCAAAGAATTCCATGACACCTTGTGCAAGAAGTCCCTGCAGGATATTGCATGGATCCATGCGCAGTTTGATTACCCTAATCCATTCCCTATTTCGTCAGAAGAACCCACCGAAAGTCTCATCAATCCATGTGTGGAATATAGAAGTTTGATTCACGAGATGCAAGCATTGCAAGGCCAGATGGGTCTGCTAAACTCTGTCGTTACCTTACCTAATCTCCCAGCAACTGAAACTGACAACCTACCTACGCTGGCTCGAATCAACTTGTTCCGAGGAGAAGTGGACTTGCCTTTGATCAAAAACATCCCTGTTGCATTGCGACTTGCAAGGCCGATTGAGCTTACCCTTAGTGATGTTACCTCCGTGAGGACTTCAGAGCTCAAAGACATCATCGGGTGGTATAAAAGGGCACATTTGTATCTTGAGGTTGAAGCAGCTAGATGCAAGACTCTCTTGGGTAGTCGACACCGGGACCCTCTAAAGAAGGTAGGTATTGATACGTCTACCTTTTTTTGAAGATTTTATAACTGACGTCGATTCTCACCAGCCCAATCACGGCGTCATATCACACCCTCCTTTTAATATCACCCAAATCCCATTCCATGAAGACGACTACGACAAACTGGCTACTAAAAGCCAACTGGATGGAAATGAGAAATCCTCTAAACCAGCTACCACTATCAAGCAGAGGAAGCGGAAGAACCGCAAAAGGAAGAATAAGGATGTTGTGAATGGGACACCGTCGCAGGACTCTCCTAGTCCAACCGAGAGTGGTGCTCCAGTCAACGAACTTGCTAAGAAGAACACTATCTCGCCAGATTTACTGGCATTTCCAACCAGCCCAATTCCCTGCGCCATCTCTACTGAGCCGGATTCCTCTCCCCATTGTAACCCAATTCGAGCTCGGTCTATCACCGCCAGAGAGAGAGATCTTCTCGACTCCCTGTACGAGATGCTTGTGGAATGCGCAAACCGAACTGAGACCCGAGCCCTTCAAAGCGCCGAGGCCCAAACCCTCACACTAGGTTCTCATTTTGATACTATAGTGGGACAGGACACCGCGCAGAGGCGCAAAAATAACCACCATAGTAAGGAAGCAAGAAAGCGCCGCCAGGCAATCCAGCGCCGGCGAAAGAGAGATAACCCACTTACTGTCACTATTCCCTCACTTTCGCCTCACATTGTCAATCCGGAGCTATCATCTCCCGGGCCTTCCTTTGAGACGCCAAACAACAAAATCCAAGAGGTAAAACGACCATTATCCGCTCCTCCTGTCCTTTCCCCATCGCAACCCAAAACTATCACATACACGGGCTCACCATTCGTAAACCCGCGGAACCGACCTGCCTCAGCGTCCGGCAATTTACCTCTCAAACAGACCATCCAGGCTGTGTCCGTGGACGGGATTTATGGCTGATCAGTCTAGCTCGCGGCATGGCGAGGGATACAGCATGTGTGGGTCGAACCACGCATGCTGCGACCAACCAAGGAAGAACATATGTATGCCATGCTGCTGTCCTCACTACGCAGACGAACTGCTGCCACTGCGCAGGACCTGCATGGTGTGACGTATGGTTGGTAGAAGTGCAGTTGGGGTATGGTGAGAAAATAACAATCATCTCAATTACTTTTTGCTTTTCAATCAGATCCCGATCAGTTTCTGGTCACCTTTGTATGAGTTTTGTTTGTATTGTGTAAGAATTCTGGCATTACTTTCAGCTAGCCGCTACTTGTCCGTTATTTCGTTCAAACAGACGACGCAGGAGCTGATCGGGGATAAATTTAGTCATATTAATCCTAGTGTTGTGGCGTGTTATGCCACCATGATGGCAACATTCCCCACTGCTGTCTCTGATCTCTAAGTGGGGTGGTGAGAAAAAGAAAAGCACAGAAAACGAGGGTCCGCTCATTTAAATGTCTGGCTTGAAGTAGAATCAATCGCGAATTGAAGCAAAATCGAGACTAAAACAGTAAATGGTTGGAATCAATACAAAATACGCAGTCACAGACGGACTTAGGTAACTATAGAGTGGGGTTGAGCTCAGAGATAGAAGAATGGCTATATGCACGGAGCAGGGAAATCCATGTAATAAGTGATTAAAGCATAGCCACTGCATGGTTCAAGTACCTAGGTATCCCAGTGTTATTCATGAAATCATAAAATTTCCATTTTGGTATCCATATCATAAAACGCAAATGCACCGACCCTCTATACATGTAGCAAGCCTATCTACCATTCTCTCAGGTAAAGAAAGCTTACTGCTTATCGGGGAAGCCGAAGTTGACACCGAACGGAGGGTAGACAAAGCGCTGGAGCTTGCCCTCGGCCTGGAGGCTATCGCTGTACTTGCGAAGGGAAGCCAGATCCTCAGCGTCCAAGTGGATCAAGTCGGCACGGTTGGCCTCAATGCGGGAAGGGGTGACGGACTTGGCCAGGACTGAAGAGCCACGGGCGACTAGGAGGATAAACAGTCAGTACAATTTATTCGGCATAGGGTGCAAACCCTTGGGAAATACTTACTGTGCCAGCTGAGAAGAACAGTAGCCGGAGAAACTCCGCGCTTCTCGGCAACGGCCACGATGGGCTCAGCAGTGAATAGCGGGCTGCCGGTACTGCCCAGAGGGCTGTAAGCGGTGATGTGAATACCAGCCTTGTTGCAGAAGTCGACAATCTCTTGCTGGGGGAGCAAGGGGTGGTTCTCGATCTGGTTGGCAGCGGGGACAATGGTGGCCTGGGGCAGAAGTTCCTCGAGGAACTTGACACTGTAGTTGGAAACACCGATGGCCTTGACCTTGCCGGTGCCGACGAGCTTCTCCATGCTCTTCCAAGTGGTGACGTGAGAGTGGCTGTGGATAATGTCCCGTGAGCCATCAGCGAGCTTGGGGAAGATGTTGTGGTTTCCTATGGTAAAACTAGTCAGCGCCTCGAATCTGTATATTTGAAGAAACTCCACTCACCCTTGTGGTTCATTGCCAGGGGCCAGTGCATCAGATAGAGGTCAACATAGTCGAGTCCGAGATCTGTCAGACTCTGCTGGAGGCCCTCCTCAACACAGGCGTGGTAAGAGCACCACAGCTTAGTAGTCACGAAGAGATCCTCGCGCTTGACAATGCCGGCGTCAATGGCCTGCTTGATACCCTGACCGACTTCGTTCTCATTGCCGTAGCAAAGAGCAGCGTCAATGTGACGGTATCCCACCTTGATGGCGTGGAATACGGCGCGCTCAACCTCGCCGGGCTGGGATTGCCATGTTCCCAGGCCGAGTGCGGGGATCTCCGCGCCGGTGTTGAGCTTGAAACGGGTATCGTAGGCAGCCATTTTGAATATATAGGGTATCAAGAGACAAAGAAGAGACAAAAAAGATTATTTACAGTATAGAATAAGGAATATAAGCAGATTGAATTTCAAATATTTAAGAAAAGACAGGGCGTGGGGGGGTTAGGGGGGGGTAGTTTACTAAGAGGATCAACAACAACACCCCGCGGTTATCGGGGTAATTCCGTCCGAGTCAGGAGTCAGGTCTGTTTTTCCATCAATCACCTCATCGTCTTCTAAGAGGTTCGATGTTCTCTAGAATATTCCCTCCAAGGGGCATATTATCTCCATCTCCCCCATCTAAAAAAGATCTCGATCTCATCGACCTCATCGACCTCAAAAGGGAATAAAGATCCCCGCACAATAACCGTCAGACCAAAATCCAGATAAATCAGGCAGATTAGCGGAAACCGTCTTCCAGTTCGACTAATTTCTCTCCACTTGACATCACAGCCACTCCACATGGTTGGCTTGTGCCCGTGGGGTCGCAGTGGCTGCCAATCATCGTCGTCCTTTTGGAGAGCACCCAGATCTTCATCGACACGGAAGCCAGAATCCGTGATGTTTCATAAATTTTCGTCCCGCATCTATTGTACGGTGTCATGGCAAATCAGGCAAATGGATCTGAGGAGAATCCTCGCACAATCACTGACATCGGAAATCTACACGCGATATGCCCTATAGTAGATTTTCCTAGTCAACCCTATATATACACTCGACGTCCTAGGGTCTATCTCTCTTTCAACTTCAGACATTCCGATTTGATAATTGCAATCTCATCTGGCAATCTTAAGTCTCGATCTTAAATTCTATAAGAATCAAGGGACAACTACTTCTCGAACACAGTCAAAATGGCACCAGTCGCCGTCTCCCCACAGGCCTCCCCGGTCTTCAAGAAGCGGGATGGCCAGGCTCTCGAAGAGCTCTCCGACGCTATTGATGAGATCAACGTCCTCAAAGATATGAAGAAGCGCGAGGCCGAAAAGAAAGAGGCCGAAGAGAAGGGTCTATACGAAGAGTCCGAGTTCGACAAGGAGAAAGACAAGACCAATTTCCGCCAGTATGAAGACGCCAGCGACCGAGTCAAGAACTTCTACCAGGAACAGCACACCAAGCAGACCGTCGCATACAACCTGAAGGCTCGCCACGACTTCCACAGCAAGACTCGCGCCGAGATGACCGTCTGGGAAGCCATGGAGAAACTCAACACCCTGATCGACGAGTCTGATCCCGACACCAGCCTTTCCCAAATCGAGCACCTCCTCCAGTCCGCCGAGGCCATTCGCCGCGACGGCAAGCCTCGTTGGATGCAGCTGACCGGTCTGATCCACGACCTGGGCAAGCTCCTCTTTTTCTTCGATGCCGAAGGCCAATGGGACGTTGTCGGCGACACCTTCCCCGTCGGCTGTGCCTTTGACGACAAAATCGTCTACGGCCGTGACTCGTTCCGCGAGAACGAGGATTTCGGCCATAAGATTTACGATACTAAGTTTGGTATCTACACGCCCGGCTGTGGTCTCGATAATGTCATGCTCTCCTGGGGCCACGATGAGTACCTGTACCACCTCGCTAAGGAGCAGTCGACTCTGCCCGATGAGGCGCTCGCTATGATCCGCTATCACTCTTTCTACCCTTGGCACAGCGCCGGTGCGTACCACGAGTTGATGAATGACCACGACCGTGATATGCTGCGTGCTGTCAAGGCTTTCAATCCTTATGACTTGTACAGCAAGAGTGATGGAATTCCCAGTGTTAATGAGTTGAAGGTATGTTTTTTTTTTTTTTTTTTGCTTCTGCTGATGATTTGTGAATTCGAAGCTGACTTGTTTCTTTCTAGCCGTACTATCTGGAGCTCATTAACGAGTACTTCCCCACCAAGGTCCTAAAGTGGTAGATGTCTGCGACTTGCTCTCATGCATCTTCATTCTACACACTTTGTTTCATGATTCCCCTTTTTTCCTTTTTCAGTTCAATCGAAATAGCCACGAAATGGTCACGATATGTGCGGTTACATTCAATTAGCGTTAGAAATCCTATTTCCAAACTTGGAATCCTTCCAGGCAATGAAATCCAGAAACTAGACAGGTAGAGACGAAAGTAATCAGCTCTTCAACACATTGTTTTATACGCCGGGATGCTGTCGAGTTTCATAGTCTTTAGCACTTAGCTTTCTCGACTCTTCAATATCCTCAAGTCACACCCATGTATCTCGACGTCTCTATAGACCCGCCTAACAAAATAAACCTTAGGAATGACTGTGCTGGATTACAAATGGTAGTAAATATCACTCACACCAGTCAACACTACTGTGTAAAGGACTCGAAATTTTAAATAATATTTGTTGAGGCTACAAGGCGAAAGCCTAGGCTACTAGCCTAAACTATCAAGCATCCATCCCAATCTCCACTGCATACCAGGCGCTCATTTCAACAAGTTCCCTTCAGCGGTTGCCAGACTGTAGAGTTAGCTGAGTCTACTCTGAACCAGAACACAAGATTGCATCCTTATTGAAAGTCATGTATCGTCTATTTACGAAAGGGCATTTATAACAACATTGAACGTATATATAGTGTATATTTTGAGACCCGAAAGACAAAGCACACATTATTCACAGACGAGCCAACTCAGACCGGGTTCCATCCTCATCGAAGAAGATCTTCTTCCCACTAATCAACGACTCCTGCAACGCAGCCCCAATCCTCACAGCCTTAACAGCATTGTTCAGATCAATCGGCAACGCCGTGTTATCCAGACAAGCAGCGGAGAACTCATTGGCCTCGGTAACAAAGGCATACTCAAAGCGATCATAGTAGTTCTGAGGAATCTCCCTCCTGATACCAGACTCATCGTAGATATTAACATGGTTCAGGGCAGGCTGGGTGTTAACCGCCAGTTTTCCCTTGGTGCCAATAATCTCCGTAGTATCCTCCTGACCAGCAGCCATCATACGGGAAGCATAGAAGTATGCAATGCGGCCGTCGTAGAACTCGACCAAGCCGACGGCGTTGTCGCGGTCGTTGTGTTTGCGGAGATCGGGCTCGACGGCTGTGTTACCGACAGCCGATACGGACTTCACTTTGCAGCTATCGCCGAAGAACCAGAGAGTGAGGTCGATGTCGTGGATGGAGCAGTCGACGAAGATTCCGCCAGAGAACTCTGCGTATGCGACGAAGAACCCGGTTGGGTCGAGTTTGTCGCAGGTTTGGCTGCGGAGGACGGAGGCGGTGCCGATTGCGCCGGATTGCATCTTTTCGTAGGCGTCGCGGTAGGACTTGTCGAAGCGGCGGGAGAAGCCGCACATCACTTTCAGGTGTGGCTTCTTGGCTGCTGCGTCGACCACGGATTGGGACTGTAAAAGAGGGGGTTATTAGTTTTTTGGTTTCAATGTTTTTGTTTGTATTTGGTAGACTAGACGCAATTGGGGTTGGGATGCATTCAAAAGATAACCAGCTTACCACTTCGGGGCTTGTAGAGATGGGCTTCTCGCAAAGAGTGTGCTTGTCTGCTTCAATTGCCTTGATTGCTTGCTCGGCATGCACTGCAGTTGCCGATGCAACCACCACGGCTACCAGACCTTCATGCTTGAGCATGTCGTCGTAGTTCTGGTACAGAGTTACGCCATAGGGTTCGAGGTGAATCTTGGCCCATTCGAGTTCGACAGGGTCAGGGGAGCTGGCAGCCACAAGCTCAGCTCGGGGAGTACGCTCCAGGAAGTTTAGGGCATGGCGCTTGCCCATACGGCCGAGACCAGCACAGCCGATCTTCAATCTTTGAGCAGTCATTGTGTATAGAATGTAAAGGTCAAGGATATCAAAACAAGAAATAAAAGTCAATTGCTAATAAAAAGGGGGAATGTTGAAAACTGAGCTGGGAGTTATAAAGAACCCCGGAGAACTAAATGCGGAGTAGCGGAGGCCAGTCTCCGAAGATCTTCTCCGCAAACGTGGGGTCGGAAAGTGAATTCCACACCGACCAACTGCAAATATCACGCTATTAACTATGTGGTTAATTCATACTCCAAATTCATGCTCCGTCGGGTTTCTTTGATTCCCGTCGCAATTTGCGTTTGGCAATATCCACTGGATCTCCAAATCCATCACCCCTCATCCAGCTCAGAGCCTTACGAAGTCCACCACCCTGCACGGCCTCGGGGTTCCCCTCAAGGATCGACCCCATAAGCGCCCAGGACAGAACAAACAACAGTAGCTCACCGCCCCTTCGGCCCTTCCATAGTCCACGCTTGACCCCTGTCTTGTACGCTGAATCAACAGCGGCCCGGAAGAACCAGAGGAATGTGCTACGGCTATTGCCCAGGAACAAAAATGGCAAACCTCCCAGTGCTCCACTAAGGAAGAACCGCTTGGTAGGAAGCGTTGTTCGAGGCAAGTTGTTGTTCAGGAGGCAGACACTACCCCATGCTGAGCCAATTGCAGCAGAGAGAACCGCTGTCATGGTGATAATGCGCTTCGAGATAGTGTTGACTGATGAAATAGGCTGAAGCAGAATGCTCTTAAATTTGGGGATCGAAAGCGCCAGAGTGACGGTCGTGAGGAACCGCGCGAGCGGCGGCACAGACAGGAGAATGTGATGCAAGAACGCCGTGCTACAGTTCGGGAGGTTCGGGTGCAAGAGAGCGCATGATAGACTCGAAATTGCAGGGTGTGCTGGTCCAGTGATTGGAGAGATGGAAGCCACTGATGACGGCAAGGTGTTGGGATCGCCTGGGTGTAGAATTGGAGAGACGAATGCCCTGCATCATATTAGCGACCGCTATATTCTCTAACAGACTCAACTTCAAACATACGGCCAGCGGAGATCAGCAATAGAGGCAAGAGAGTTCACAATCTCTTCCTTCTCGGGCCAGGCGATCTCGACCGGGAGCGACTCCGGTCGGCCTTGGATGTAGCTCGGCGACAGCTTGAGAATGACATTTCCAAACCACTGTGGGATCAAATTAGCGACCGTAATTCAAGTGTAAAGAAATCCCGACCACAAACATTAGGTGTAGTCTCGCGATCAAACACAAAGGCATGGAAGAGCTGCGCAAACGAGATGGGCATCAACAGCCAGCTGCCGAACCACCACGGGCGCTTATCCAACCAGCCTTTAGAGTCTAGGACATTAAACAAGAACTCCAAACTCCTGGTGCCTGTGTAAATCGCCGCAGTCAGTCGAAGCTGGTCCTGCGGGCAGATGCCCAGGGCGAACCCCGCCAGACTTGCGCCGATCGCTGGCGCAAAGCGCGAGGTCAGCGCCCGCGAGATGCGCGGGTTACGCTCTCTGAACGGCTTTGCCTCATCGGTACGGAGGTTGGCTCGCAGTCGGATGAGGAAACGGTAGAGCAGGCGATGGATGAGAAGGAGGAGGGAGAGGGAAATGGAGAGACGGAATTTGGGAGACCGGAGGAGGGGAGTTCGGGTCTTTTTCCTGTTGTTTAGAACCAGTGTTAGTGCGTATTTCTAAAAGAGGAGAGGCTCTTGGGTAGATTAAATCGATCTTACTGTGGAGCGCCTTGGAACCGAGTAACCAACAGATCCGCCAATTTCAACGCGATCCCGGAGCCGACAAATACTCGCAGCGATGAGCGAATAGCGGCTTCACTGTGTCGATTCTTTGGACGAGCGATGGCATCATAGCGAGATGGAGATGGGAGCTTGTTCTGGACGGCAGGGGCTCGTTTGATCACTGATTCGTGGAGGAATCGGTACTCTTTAGCACTTAGACAAACGCGGAGAACGTCGCGTAAAGCATGGGGTGGAAGATCCAGCGCATCCCCTGCTGGAGGTTTGTCCGGGGCGGACATGTTTGGTTGTTGATGCGTTACAGCATAACTGCGCAGGTGAAGTCCGGGGGAGAAGGGAAGTAGGCGCGGAGTAGCCCGACCTCGGCAATTCTCGACAACATCTGATCTTATGGCCTGTTGTACAACATACAACATAGATATTTTCCTTAATATACAACATATTATATTAATCGTATATATATTCTCAATAGAATACAATCTCAACATTTAGAGGCTACCCTGAATTGCGAACCAGCATAAATGCATTCTTCCCTTGCCAAAAGTTCCGCCTCAATCTCCATCAGCTGATTATCCTTGACCACTCTCTCACCCCTGCAAGGTGCCCCAGGTTTAATATGCCCAGTCCTTAGGCCCACGACCAAATCTGCAATAAAATCATCGGTGGTCTCACCAGATCGACGGGATACGAAAACACTCCAGTCAAAACTGTATGCCAAGTTCGCCCTAAATGAATATATCATTAGGATATTGTTTTCAGATTAATAGGGGGAAACCTAGGAGAAACTCACGCCTCAATTACTTCGGAGATAGTGCCTATTTGGTTGATTTTGAGTAGCATAGAATTACATGCTCTCTTGTCATTGGCCTCTTGCACGTATTTCGTATCCGTGACCAGTTCGACTGGACAATTTTTGTTAAATTCGATCCAACTGTCCCAATCAGTTTCGGCAAACGGATTTTCCAATAGAACAATGGGATAATTTTGTAACAATGAGCGATATAACTCTGCAAGCTCTTTTGAGCTTTGGAAGTTCGGTTCATAGTTCCCATAAGGGCTTTGCAAGTTCGGTTCGTAGTTCCCATACTGAAGTATGAGCGAGATAACTCTGCAAGCTGTTTTGGGCTTTGCAGGTTCGGTTCGTAGTTCCTATAACTGGAGAATTCGCTCGATGCAGGATCAATCGCAAATTTAATCCGACCCGTATATCCAGCAAGAGAGACGGCTTCGACCAGGAGGTCTAGTGCCTCATAAGGCTGGGAAATCGGTGGTGCAAATCCCCCTTCGTTCCCAACGCCGGTAGCTGGAATGCAATTATCAGTAATGGCTATATAGGGCATTGTGAAAGGTACACTGACCAGATAGGCCAAATTTCTTAACAATGACCTTCTTCAGCTGCTGGTAAACCTCGCTGCCCATTTGTACTGCTTCCGTGTAGGAGGAGGCTCCAACTGGGGCGATCATCGTCTCTTGAAAAGCCATCTTATTGCCCGAATGCACACCTCCATTCAGGACAGTGAAGAACGGCACTGGCATCACGAATGGCCTTTTTGCTCCAGACTCACGTCGAAGAAACTCATACAACGGAATGTCCTAAATATCATATCAGCCCATGGATTTCCGTCGTTAGTCTCAATTCGGACTTACTAAATGGGCTGCACCCGCCCTAGCGCATGCCATACTGACGCCTAGAATAGCGTTCGCCCCGAGCTTCGACTTGTTGTGCGTACCATCCAGATTATTCAGAAAAGAATCAATCATTTTCTGGTTTGTATCGACCTTGAGCCCGCTCTGTACTAGGGCAGGTTCAATGACCAGTTCAATGTTCGAAACTGCTTTCTGGACATCTTTGCCACCGTATGCTGAATTATCCTTGTCCCGTAGCTCAATGGCTTCATTCGTAGCTGTAGACACACTAGAAGGGACGGTGGCTCGGAAGGTACCTGCAGCAGTGTAAGAAGCGAACTTGGTTAGCGTCGGTGCTCTCTTACCTTTGTCCGTTGTGAGATCAACTTGAACAGTTGGGTGTCCCCGTGAATCCAAGCGTTGAGCAGCCTGGATTGACCTGATCATCGTGTATTCAAGATGCTCTAGTGTGGTGACTTGACATGTTAAACGCTGAGGTGATCATCATTGCTATTCATCATCTATCATCAAACTGGATATTTCAAGTACGGAAGATCTTAGGAAGAGCAAGGAATGACGCAAAGTGCCTGTAAACTAATCGGTGACTGGCGATGATGTCAAGCTGATGATGGTTGATACCTACACACACACACACGAACATATATATATATATTCATAGTGACGTGGATGTGGCTGTTGTTATACCCTTCATAGGCTACTAGGCCTATCTAATTAACAAAACGCGTAAATATAATCCTTACTAGGGGTTTTGTTAGGCTTCAGGTGATGGATGAAACACAAGGTTGACATTGTAACTCGACTGGTACATTGAATAAACTAGTCCCGCGATCACCAGTGCAGCGTACTGCACAACATGATGTCGATATCGTCCGGTTCACGAAGTTAGCTGGGAAGGCAAGATCTCATGGCAAAGGAGTCCAACGAGATTGAGGCCCATTTTCGTTATGATCTCTCGGAGGGAAGCAATGTCAAATTCAAGCCGATCACTGCCCTGGGAGCTTGGGGCAATTGCACCGTTCAGAAGGTCATCTTTGGTGAGATAAATGGGCCGTTCAAACGGCCCATGAACCGGGAAAAATCGGTTGCTCCAGATCATGTATGCACTGCCCGTGGAATTTCGTCCCCAGAGTTTGATTGTTCATTCTACACGTAAGCTTGGAGTTGGACATTGTACTTTTGGGTGTGGATATTGTCGGAGATTCCGAGGCTTCGACATTGTTACGGAATCACTGGTAGCATGTCGTTCGAATGAAATGCGGCCAGACAGTGCAGACAAGTAGCCGTAGCTGTAGGTGTCAGATCTTCTGTCACTGCGTAACAAGGTTGTCTGTCCTCGTCTTCCGGCCACGGAGGAGCCTGCCAGTAATCCTGGGGGTCCTCTTCCGGGGGTTATTCCGCATAGCTGGTGTATTCCTCGTCTGCGTAATATGCGTCCGCCTGTAGGTCATATAGGTAACGGCCATCGTAAAATGTCACGTTCGCTAGGTTAGCTTCCGGAGGAGCATTGACAAAGTCAGCTTCTGGAGGAGGTGCTATCGGTTGTTCCGGTGGAGGGGCAACTTCCTGACATCACATTGTACGCGCGTACCTTCCCTATAGACCAGCGCTTCCCAAGTAGTCTGCAAAGCGATTTCGTAGGACACGCATTAAACATCATTCACTTATCGATAAAATACCATACACAGTCATATTTTTCTTCTTTTTCTTACTTTTTGTACTCTGCGGTAAGTCTGGTGCTCGTTCGGCTGGCAGAGCAGAAAGGTGCTGCCGTGATGAACAGTGATGAACAACGTGGCGACCAACCTCATTTGGATGTTCGTCCTTTGCTTGATTACCTTTCCTTTCTGGCTGCTTCAACGGCTTTGTGGATATCTCCAAGCAGAATTGCCATATCATGATGGTCGTTGCTCACAACATCGTTGGCCGATTTCAAGATCAACTCCATCTTATATTGTCTGTCGTCACGAAGTGTCTTGTACTGGCGTTGCACAGTCCTTTTCATGTCCACGAATGACTTGGAGGCAATAACGGGTCCTGCGCGGAACGCAGGGGAGTTCTCCACGTTTGCATCTGTCTTCAAAGTCAAATTGCCTAACTTTGAGGCGTGCATCCAGCCAATCAGTGGGATACCGCCACGCGCAACGATCACCATGGGAAGGCCATGGGCCCAGCCCAGTGGTGCTGGGTCTTCGGGTGTGCGTGTTGCACACCTTGATCACTTGCCCTATGCAGGAACAACACGCTGAATTGTGATGTAGTTGGTTTCCGGCTCCTAGTGCTGGTTCTGCGGTGCCTCGTGGCAGGGTCCCAGTCTGGGGGGCTACGCTTTTGCGTATGCTGCGCATGCAGGGACGCCCTTTCGCCCACCGTCCGGACCACTGACGGCTCTGAGCTGCGGAGTGAAATGGAGAAGAGGAGAAGGAAATGGGGGCGGGGAGCCTCATTTATAAACTAGTACGTACATGCAACTGAAGATAACCGAGTTCCATCAAGGCAAACCATTTCATTCATATAATTAAACTTAATCTAGCCATACATGACAATAAAACAACTTCGTACTTGATTTACTCTCTTTTTGATTTTCCTAGATCCATGATATGTTCACATGCTAACCAGAAGAATGAACTATGGAGAACCGCATATTTCAATTGTAATAAATACTGGTTGGGAGGGTGGGAACAACATTGAACCAACCGCGCATAACCATCTTGGAATTTTGGAAAAGTTGCGCTATTATTATCATAACATTTGAATTAACATTATTACCATCCCGTTATTTGCATTGATTAATTAAAAGGCCAAAGATGACTTCGTAGTAACTTAAATTGAGGTTGACCTCAAGTACTAATTAGTTTTATTGGACAAGCTAGATTGAATCCGGGTGCCCCTTTCTAGGTATACTAATAAACCTGAGATTCATCTGAGATGAGATGGATGTAAGATATATTTTGAAATAGACCCAAGTCTATTCCAAGGTTATATTGGTTGTATAGTAAGGCTCTTTACGTAAAGTGAAATTGCAAATTAAGACTAGAATGTTACAGGCCCTATACTCAAGGCCATAGAGACGTCCCGAGGTTGCTCTCAATTGCATGGTATGGTGAGCACTAAAGCGGAAAGGGAAAGCCATATCGCCGGCCTAAAATCCGGTGTAATGTGTCTACCTATGAACTGCTCCACTACGGAGTACAGCTCTCGGCATTTGGTAGCTCCTAAACATGATTTATCATCCATAAAGATCCACTACTAGTCGGCGATGACTAAGCGACCTTGTCTACTCCGTAGGTATCCATGGATATACTACGGAGTACCTACCTAGGTAGGTACTAACTAATTTTATTGGCTTATCTTCCCCCTGGGCCCTTTTAATTGAGATTCTGCCAGTTTATCTAATTCGATTATATAGGCTGCCAGGTGGGCAGGTACATTACATAACCAAAGCACCAAGCCCTACCTAGGTACCCCCCTATTTAGAAACCACGTTGTTTTCGAAGAGCCTTTGCTCTCCGGCAATCCTTCGAGTTTAACGGGGTTTGATTGTTGTGCATTGCGCATTCTTACCTCATGCCTGCATACCTAGACAGGGCACCAATCAAACAAAAGACATGGTAAATAAAAGGGTCCACGGGTGCGTTGTTTCAGCGCCACAGAATCTTCCGGAAGGTCTTCACGTATTCGTACGGAACCAGCCCTACACCGGAAAATCCTTTAAATTAAGTGCTTGGCGTGAAACACAAGCTTGATAGGGCTCCACATGGTTTGCGATGGTGAAGGTATAATAGAGTCTTCAGGCATCCATGCCGTGTCCTCATTGGATGATAAATCAGATATGTCTCGGCATCTTCGGGTATAAAATACCCGAAGATATTCCGCGTATTAAATCATCTCAGCAAGGGACCATTTGAGCAGGGGCTCTACTCCGTAGACTAGGTGGAGTTAAATGTTTCGGAGAGTTGCCAAGTTAGGTGTAGCTGACCATGTGGCTGGCCCTCATAGATTAATCCAATGGAGCATCTAACAATTATGCAAGCATCCCTGCATCTTATGACTTTCCAATGAGGGATCCAACTAACAACAGGGGTCAACGCCGTGACCGATGGTGGTAGTCCCGTTTCATAGAGATACTAGCGCAGGGGCTATAATGAGGAGACTGTGCAGACCAAGCATTTAAATACCAAGGCCAAGCTCGTCGGAATAGCTTATTCAAACTCATTCATTCATTCATTCTTCATTTCCTATTGCACTCAAGTCGGCTAGTTCCGAACATCTACACTCTCTTTAATTGTCTGTTGATCGGACATTTACTTCAAAATGCGTACTTCTTTCGTTGCCATGCTGGCCCTCGGCGCCGCCGCTGTGTCCGGTGCCCCAGCTTCCGCTCCTGTTACCGATCTCGTTGAGCGCGGCTCCTCCAGCTGTACCTTCACCTCGGCCGCCGCCGCCAAGGCTGGCAAGTCGTCCTGCTCCACCATTGTGCTGGACAACATCAAGGTCCCCGCCGGCGAGACCCTCGACCTTTCCAAGCTGAAGAGCGGCACTAAGGTAGATTGTTCCGTTATCCAAGCGCCAAGAACCAAAGATCTAATAGCTACTGTATAGGTCATCTTCAAGGGCGAAACCACCTTCGGATACAAGGAGTGGGCGGGTCCCCTCATCCGTTTCTCCGGAGATAACATTAACGTCTCCGGCGCCTCCGGCCATGTCATCAACGGTGGCGGCGCTAGCTGGTGGGACGGCAAGGGAACCAACGGCGGAAAGAAGAAGCCCAAGTTCTTCTACGCCCACAAGCTGGACAACTCGAACATCTCCGGTCTTAACGTCAAGAACACCCCCGTTCAGGGTTTCAGTGTCCAGGCCAACCACCTGGTCCTCGACCACATCACCATCGACAACAGCGATGGTGATTCCAAGGGCGGCCACAACACCGATGCTTTCGATGTTGGCTCCAGTACCTACATCACCATCAGCAACGCCAACATCAAGAACCAGGACGACTGCCTGGCTATCAACTCTGGCGAGGTAAGTCAAAAGATACTTCTACTATAAAAAAGAATACATCAACTAACCCTTGTCCTCCAGCACATCACTTTCACCGGTGGCACCTGCTCCGGTGGCCACGGTATCTCCATCGGTTCCGTTGGTCTGCGCGACAACAACATCGTGAAGGATGTCACCATCTCCGACTCTAGCGTCGTCAACTCCGACAACGGTGTCCGCGTCAAGACCATCTACAAGGCCACCGGTGCCGTCTCCGACGTCACTTTCTCCAACATCAAGCTGTCCAACATCGCCAAGTACGGTATCGTCATCGAGCAGGATTACGAGAACGGCAGCCCTACCGGCAAGCCCACCACCGGTGTCCCCATTACCGGCCTCAAGGTTGAGAAGGTTACCGGTACCGTTAAGAGCAGCGGAACTGACGTCTACATTCTCTGCGGTAACGGCAGCTGCAAGGACTGGACCTGGTCTGGAAACACCATCACTGGTGGTAAGAAGAGCAGCAAGTGCTCTGGTGTGCCTTCCGGCGCTTCTTGCTAGATTGCCAGCGATCAAACGGCGATCGATAAACAGCATGACACCAGCCAGGCAGGGACTGGGTTATCTTCAAGACAAATTTAACTGGATGACCCAGTGTATCACGAGGTGAAATAACTGCTAGTCGCATTGTTCTTTTGAACATAATTATACTTATATATAGCCATCTATAGATGAATTTAAAATGAACGGTTTTCAACCTTCTATGTTCTTAATGTTGGCTTGTAATGACTAGTTATACTCTAAACCCGTAAAGCATACCTGAGATTAGCGCAATTTACTCCTATATTCAAATCTGATATAAAAATCTGGACAAATCAATTCCTATCTGCAAACCTACATGTATGTAGACATCTCAATTATAAATCAACGCCAAGCTCACCGTTTGTGAGGAATTGCGATGACGCAACGAGTTCTTTCCCCGAGATCCCCAATCAACTAACGATCACACATCTACTCTCATACACATACAAAGACTCATCCAAATTATATCCAAAAAATGCATGTCCTTCTACTCGGCGGTCACGGCAAAGTCGCCCTCCACCTCACTCCGCTCCTCCTCAAACGGGCCTGGAGTGTAACCAGCGTCATCCGCAACCCCGCGCACGAAAGCGAGATTCTAGCTCTGGGCCAAGGCCTCAAGGGCAACCTCAACGTGCTACTCTCGAGTCTAGAGGACGTGAAGAGTCCCTCAGATGCCCAAAAAATCATCGACACGGTTACGCCAGACTATGTCGTCTGGTCTGCTGGTATGACACCCCTCACCCCCTCACCCCACACTTTTACTCGTTATATCAAGGCACAACACGCACATAAGCCATCCCAAAGCAAATAGAACATGCAATCACATAAATCTCTATAACCCACGATGCAAATTCCCCAAACCACAAACTAACACATAAACCTAGGCGCGGGCGGCAAAGGCGGCGCAGCACGCACGATCGCAATCGACCAAGAAGCCGCAAAGCACTTCATAACAGCATCCTTCACCTCACCAGGCGTAACCAAATTCCTCATGGTGTCATACCTCGGCAGTCGACGCAAGCAGCCGAGCTGGATGTCCGACGACGAATGGGCGGGCGTAGTAAAGGTGAACACGGAAGTGCTTCCGACATACGCTCAAGCCAAGCAAGAAGCCGACGAGTACATGACAGCACTGGCTGCGCAGCGGAAGCGCGAGTCTGGACCAGCCCGGCCTTTCCAAGCTATTAATCTGCGCCCTGGGCTTTTGACTGACCAGCCTGCGACGCGGAAGGTCGAGCTGGGAATCACGCCTAAAGGGCGGGGGAGTGTTACGAGAGAGGATGTGGCGATTGTGGCGGATCTTTTGCTTGCTAGGGCTGATACGGAGGGGTGGATTGATCTTGTTAATGGGGAGGAGGGGGTTGAGGAGGCTGTTGAGAGGGTTGCGAGGGAGAAGGTTGATGCTGTTGTTGGGGAGGATGTCGAGGGTATGGTTAAGAGGTTCTTTCCTTAAGAGGGTTATTGGGGTCGGGATTGAAGCTCTAGGTTTAGTTTACTAGAGAAGGGCTTGGGGTTGGCACTTCGGGTCTTACATCTTTCAAGTATAAAAATGGACATGAATGTGAATATGAATATATGACATGGACGGATCTCAAGTCTATATTTGTGTGCCATTTACAGCTTGGCTTTGGGTGCCTCGGCCGCACCCTTGAACTTCTGCTTCAGAATCCGACGCAAGATCTTCCCACTGGGGTTCTTGGGGATCTCATCCACAAACTGCACACCACCACGCAGACGCTTGTGGCTGGCGACCTTGCTATCCAGCCATTTGATAATTCTCGCTGCTTCATTCTTCGCACTTGTTCCGGAAGACTTGCTCTTCGCGCTGCGAACGATGCAAGCCATAGGAACCTCAGAACCGTGTGCCTCGCTCTCAATACCAATAACAGCAACATCATCAATAGCATCGTTGTCAACCAGATATCCTTCCAGCTCAGCAGGGGGCACCTGGAAGCCCTTATACTTAATGAGTTCCTTGACACGATCGGTAATGTAGAAATTGCCCTTGGCGTCCTGATACCCAACATCACCAGTCTGGAACCATCCGTCCTCAGACAAACAGCCCTTAGTAGCTTCTGGGTTCTCGTGATAGCCCAAGAAAACGTTGGGTCCACTCAGGTACAATTCGCCAACCTCGCCCACGGCAACTTCCTTAGGCTCGGATCCGTCCTCAGGCATAGTCATATACTTGGCTTGCATATTAGGCATCAATCGGCCAACGGAGCCGATGGCCTCGCGCCAGTCCTCCCATCTCTGGGAGTGTGTAGTTGGGCTGGTCTCGCTAAGTCCATAGCCCTGCTTGATGCCGACCTTGATGCGGGAGTAGACTGCCTCTACCAGCTCTTGGGTGAGCGGAGCAGCGCCGGAGTTCATCATGCGAAGACTTGAAAGGTCATATTTGTCGACCACGGGGTGCTTACCCAGCAAGAGCACCACTGGAGGGACGATGTAACTGAACGAACAGCGGTAGTTCTGAACGTGAGCGCACCACTTTTCAATGTCGAATTTCGACATGACAATCAAATGATAACCCTTGTATAAAGCCTGCGTAATTAAGCAGGTCAATCCTAAAGGCTCGTGGTTAGTATCTTATTTATCCGATCATCTGCACAATTGAAAGCCATACCATAGATATGATAGAAGGGCAAAAATGCCAGGACCCGATCACCCTTCCCATCAGGACCGCCATCCCAACTCAACATCCCACCCTCACCAACAAATTGCTGTCTAATATTGGCAACGATATTCCGATGCGACAACATGACACCCTTAGGCTTACCCGTCGTCCCAGACGAATAAACTAAAAACGCCACATCCTTCGCAGGAGTGATCTTCTGCTTACGGTAGCGTGTAGCACCAGAGATATTGCGCACAGAGCTGAAATGTTTGATGCGCGCATCGGGGTCCCGCTGGTCTCCAATGAGAATAATGCGGTCCTCAGACATGCCGACTTTCTTCGCGGCTTCCCGCGCAACAGACAGCACCGAGGCTTGCGTTACAAGTCCCTTAGCATGAGAGTTCTTGAGCTGGAAGGCCAACTCGTCAACCGTGTAACCTGGGTTCGCAGGCGAGATGATTCCGCCGGCCCAGAGTGTGCCCCACATCACGACGGGTGTGTCGATGCTGTTTGGTGTGAAGAGGGCGAGAACATCGCCCTTGCGCCACTCATACAGGGCTTTCAGGCCCTTGCCGAAATCTAGCGAGGCATCGCGTAGCGATTTGTATGTGTAATAGCGTTGGGTATCGGCATCTTGGTAGATAACTAGTGGGGGGTTAGTGGGGAGAAGAAAGAGAAATGAAAATGCTGTATTCAACACATCATTGGGATTAATATTAGATAGTACGCACTCTTGTCATCTGGGTAAGCTCTATCATTGCGCTCGAATAGAAAGGTCCAGAGGTCCACTTCTGGGATGTCGACCAGGGGGTAGTTGGAGGGGACGGGCATTGCGGGGAAAATATGCTAAGGAGCCGAATCTGGGGAATGTGATTGAGGCTCAAAAGGGACTGTCAGATGTAAAACGAAAGAGATTCACACGAGCAACCGAGTACTTAAAAGAGATATGGGGTTCTCCGCATTCTCGGCTCGCGGTTTGCCTCGGCTCCTTGCATGAGTAGCCCATACCGTTGGGGCCGAACCCTGGAAGGCCCCCGATTTAAACCCTGCTTGGTGGCTTTTTTGTAGGCAGGTTGAAATATCCAATTTTATACTATGTACTGCATACTCTGGTTCGAACAATCATTTGCTTGAGGTTCATATAGTATAACCGTTGATGGTTGAGTTGAGATCGGCACTCGGATATCTCGGTTTAACGGGCTCCGCGATAAGCGATTTCACCGAATGCCGGATGAAAGTAAATTTTTGAATAGAAGTAGGGAATATATAGTTGGAAGATATCTTTGATATAATAGAACGTTGATATGCGAACCTTGTATAAGATCTAGTGTGAATACAAGGATTGCGGGGAGCAATGTGACATCACAACGTGCCCGCTATGGCCATGTCCAGGGCATGGTGGCCTAATTTATGACCCTTGAAAGTTTGGAAATCTTAAACCTTGTAGTGGCATCAAACGGTTTCGAGCCAATGAGTGCAATAAATCTAACGACCTAGAATGGGCCGACTCATTTTGCAAAGGGCCGCTCAGAATATATATATATTTGTAGCTTTAGATATGTTCTATCCACAGTCAGCGACATTGAAATAGAATGGATAGAATACATGACACGACATTGCACTCGAGAATGTGCTGTCAATTCATTGCCAATTTTAATATTCCATCTACATTCACACACAATGAGGCTCAATAAACGTCGCTCATAAATTGAATGACACGATCCCGCTTCCCCAGAGTAAAGGTAGCGGAGTCCAATTTGTGGAGTAGTTCACAGTAATAATACGACGAGGTAGTCTCAATGAATCTCATGACCTAGACTCAGGGACCACGAGACGAGGTTGACTAGTGTGGGCTAATATGCCCTTTGGGGTTACTGGTCTACGATGTGTCTGAAATGAAATTTGTAGTGTCGTTAAGATTTAGACTCCTTCCCCCGTTGACCCAAAGCGAGACGGAGGAAGGAGTATCTTTTTTACCTCGCCAGATTCGACGAGGGACTAAATCCAGATCCCAAGATGATTTCATGCCGACAAGATCTTAAATTGAGTTGGAAACAGCTGACCCGCACTGGAAATACATGCTGAAAAAAAGAGCCCAGTTGAAAGTTTTGCTGAATTCCATTTTTGCTTTCCCAGCACCATTTCCTCCACACGCCACTCCGAGGGGAATCGTTTGAAATCGTTTACTTGAGGGGAATGAAACGGGAAGAGTGGGTGGCACCGATACCGGGACGACCGTGCTTGACGGGCTTGCTGGGAGGTTGTTAGTGATCTGAGGGTTAATGGTCATGGAGAACAAATCTCGGGAGCACATACTAAGAGATAGAGAACTCAGCCAGGTAGTGGCCAACCATCTCGGGCTTGATCTCAACCTGGTTGAACTCCTTACCGGAGTAGATACCGACGACGGAGCCGATCATCTCGGGGACGACGATCATGTCACGGAGGTGGGTCTTGACGAGATCGGGCTTCTCGTTGGGCTTGGCCTCCTGCTTGGCCTTGCGGAGCTTCTTGATGAGACCCATGGGCTTGCGCTTCAGGCCGCGGTTGAAACGTCTGCGGGCACGGGCGTGAACGACATCACGGAGCTGCTCGGAGGAAAGGTCGAGGAGCCTGTAAAAGGATTCAGTCAGACCAATGTCCTAGCAAATTTTTTGGTCCTTGGTGTCCATTCGCAACGCAGCGCCAAAGAAGTCGAGAATCGAAATGCCACATGCGATTCATCCTTGATGGTTGTTGGCATGGTAGACGACCATCTTCAAATTCCGTCTCACGAGGCACTGGCTGCGAATGGATGTCCAAGGGTTCGATGATTGGTAATGGGGACGTACTGGTCGAGGTCAATGCCGCGGTAAGAAAACTTGCGGAACTGTCTTCTCTTCTTGATCTCTGTTCGGCGAATGTTCAGTCAGCGTCTGCGATCTTGTTGTTGTGCGTGTCCCCCTGCATCCCAGGTCCATGTCGTTCCCCGCCAACGTATATTTCTTCAATGATCCTCGTATAGTCGATCGTAATGCGCGTTCTCTCCTCTCATTCGATTCTTCTGTCCAAGGGCGATGGGTAGGGATAGGGTTGATTCTTCATAACGTACCGGCAGCCTCCTCGGCGTTCTAGATGAAAACTCATGTTAGTGTATCGCACGGGCTTGAAGGGCGAGGGCAAAAAAACTCACGTATTCGGTGTCAGCCATTTTTGCAGATATTCCTATAAACCGCCTTTCGACCGTATCTCGAAAAGCGAAGGAAGATGGGTTGTCGGAAATTGTCGTGTCGCTGAGCGGTCGGGCTGCTAACACACAGGCTCTAGGAGGTGGGCAGCACTCGTTAAGCGACGGGTAGGTTCCAAGCCCTAGACACTATACCCCTTTGGGTCATACGTAATCTATTTTGAAACGGGGGTTTTTATTTCGTAATTAAATTCTTTGTAATCTTCACTTACTCGATTTTACTTGGGGAATTCATAAAAAATGCTTGTACCTAGCAGTGTAATTTATTGTATTATGATTACCCATGGCCCTCCCAGGGCTGACATGCATGTCCTATCAGAATGGAAGGTTGTTGATGGCCCTTATCAGAGTACAATCTGAGTACACTTAGTTACCATGACGTGGATGATTGAATCTCTAGTTCTCCAAGAGAATTTGACTACACGCTATTGCTGAAACGCTGAGCGGGTCCCGACGATCTTTGAAGAACTACATATACGTATTGAGAAAGGTTGTAGCGAAGGCCAGATGGATTGTATTGACTATAAGCTTATTCCAGCTTATATGAAAAGTTGCAACTGTATCAAAACAGTCTCAACACAACACACTTGAGAAGCCAACCGGCGCAAATCTTGCCCGGATTGACGAACCAACCAAACATCTGTTCCCCAGAACCATGATTTTTAGGCCTTGGATTAAAGCGCTTAATCGAAGAGACCGAAGCCCATGTCCTCATCGGACTCCTCCTCCTTCTCCTCGACCTTCTCCTCAGCGGGAGCGTCGGCACCACCGGCAGCGGCAGCGGCAGGGGCAGCGGCACCAGCACCGCCGGAGGGGACGGAAGCGAGCTTGGCAGAGCCCTCGGAGATCAGCTATGTAAAGAGTCAGTATGCAGTTCAAGTCGGATGTATACGCGTGCGAGTGTCACTAACCTCCTGGAGGTCCTTGCCCTGGAGCTCGGAGATGACCTTCTCGAGACGGTCACCCTCAGCGTCGATACCGACGGAGGAGAGGACGGCCTTGATGTCGGCGGCGGAGGGGGCCTCAGTGCCGGCAAGGGCGAGGAGGAGGTAGGCAGCGAGATACTTCATTTTGAAAGGACTAGACAAAAAAAATCTTCATTAGTATCGCGAATTCAAGATCGGATGCGATCGCACTTCTCAAGCCGCAAAATCGGTTGAGAGGCACGAGAACGAGATGTACATACCGTTTGTGATTATTATCTGAACAAGAGAAACAATCGATTTAACCGCGAATTGGGCGGAGACTGCAACGTCGAGTTCTGGTGGAAGAGGTTGGTTGACGAAGGATTAACCGAGCGTTCAAAATCTTGAAAAAAAGGTGGTGCGAGTGGGTGTGGCTAGTGTGGGCGGGGCTTCTAAGCGAGTGCTGTGGCGCATGTATTTGCTATCACGTGACCCTTTCATGTCCGGCCTTGATAATTGCATGCTGGCCAGAAACCTGTCTACTTTCCCTACTCGTCTACGGAGTATATACCTCTCACTTGGAAAGCTCTTGGGCCAAGTCAGGCGTGTCCTTTACTTCTGCTAGTTCTGGTTATATTGGAATAACAGAAAATCCGGAGCGAGCCAAGCCAGAGATCTATTCTCATGCTATCGGGCTCGGAGTCATGAAGTTACTTAGTCGTACCAAATATCGACGGTGAGCGACTTCTTCTCTGTACCACTCTTCGACTTCACACCCTTCGGCTTATTCTTTCTGCAATCAAAATGAGTGTATGCTACCTGATCCTTCTGTTCGTTTCACCTCATTTTGACTGACATAGCATAGTTCCTCGATTCTGTCCTCTCGTCTCTCCAGACGGGTAAGCCCTCCCAATCCCCACTCTCTCAGGCGCCTACCTCACCTGCGCCTGCCTCGATCCCCAAAAAAGAGGATCAAAAACCGACAGCTGTGCGACGGGCCCCTCCGACCAGTGGGAATGTCAGTGGAGGGATCAAGCGCAAAGCTGAGGACCAGCTGCCTCGCCCACCAAAACCTGAAAGCAAGGCGATAAATAACTCCGCTGCAATGAAGCCTACGCTCGCTACAAGGCCAGCGGTACCATCAGCACCACCCAGAGTTGTGTCCAAACCAGTCTCGACCACCACCTCTAGGCCAACTATGCCTAAGCCCACCCCCAAACCTAGCTCGGCTGCGGTCCCAAAAGTGGCACCCTCACGGAAGGAGCCCGCCCCCAAACCCACAGCGGCAGGCGCTGCCACAGCCTCGAAGCCGCCACCAAAGGGATCATTTGCGGAGATCATGGCCCAGGCCAAGGCTAAGCAAGAGACGGCACCTGTGGGAGTAGGCCTGCTACGACACCAAGCTGGTCCCAAAGAAAGACTTACCAAAGTGGAGCGCAAGCGGCGCATGATGGAACTCCAGGCCAAAGAAAAAGAAGCGCGTTCGGGAAGGAAGGCTGGGTCGGGTGTTTCTGCCAAGGGTAAACCTGCTGTCCGGCAGCGCGATTCCGAGGGGCCCTCATATAAGGGCACGGCCAAACCGACGCAGACTCCTGAGCCGCCTGTCTACCGTGGAACTGCGGGCCTGCCGTCAAACCGTGGTGGAAGTGACCGTCGACACCAGTCTCGCAATTCCCGACAGAACGAATATCTCGGAACTGACGAAGAAGATGAGGGCGACCTCGGTGGCTACGACGATTACTATTCCGATGCATCGTCCGATATGGAGGCTGGAATGGACGATGTGGACCGCGAAGAGGCGGCTGCATTGGAATTTGCCAAACGGGAGGACGAGAAAGAGCTGCGAGCAGAAATGGCGGCCAAGAAAGAGAAGTTGGAGCGCCAGCGGAAGTTGGCCGCTCTTGCTTCCAGGAGCAAGCGTTGAAGTTTGGACATTTTTATACTGTCAACCTTTCACCTTTTTTTTACTTGTGACCAGTTCCCATGATCTCTTTTGTTTTGGGTAGGACTACATATTAACTCCGCATTATGAGCGTTCGGGGTGTCCATAGACGGGGATGCCTTCATTTTTTTTTTTTCTTTGAAGCACCATCAATAGCGAGCGCTATTTCAATATCAACTTTCTTTTCTTCTTTTTTTTTTTTGTATTGTACATTGTAGTCAAGATTTCATCTTCAGTCATCAGCTTGATATCATAACTCCAAAACAAGCTATCTAGGCAGGCCCCACTTGGCAGGTGACATCACCCGTGTTCACCTGCCCTGTAGCGTAACTTTGAAAGTTATCTTCTATAATTTCACATATTCACAATTTCACAATTTCACAATGGAGTCCGTTCATCATGTCTCGGTCTCATCAAAGATTCTCTTCAGCAAGGTGCGCAAGATTGTACCTCCAATGCTTGAAAAATTTCACAAAGGTCTGTTGGTCCCCATCTACCACGCATGAACATCCCCGCTGACTATTAGTTTAGGACAGCTCGGCCGTGTAGCCGTCATCGGAGGCTGCGTTGAGTAGGTCCTCTGCCTAGTTGACACTGGTATCCTACTAACTGGCATAAGCTACACCGGAGCTCCGTACTTTTCAGCTATGGCTTCTGCAAGTCTTGGTACGTCCCCTGAACAGGCCCATGCTCTCAGCCAAATATATTGACTCTAGAATTGTAGGATGTGATATGGTATGTGCGAAAGATGACATACCTTCGGCAAACGACTAACAACTACCAGAGCCACGTACTCTGCGAAAGATCCGCAGCACCAGTAAGCTAACATCCGCCCTAGATTGAATCCACTCTAAAATTGTAATGCACAGGTTATCAAGGGATACTCTCCCAATTTGATGGTACACCCATTGCTTCCAAGCAGCGACAGTGTTAAGGATCCCAATTCAATCGATGCACCATCACTGGCAGGTCCGATCATCGCGATGCTATCTCGCCTCCATGCACTTGTGATAGGACCTGGTCTCGGTCGCGACGGCGTGACGCTAAAGGTAGTCGCAGAAGTGATCAGAGAGGCGCGGTCACGGTCGATCCCATTTGTGCTGGACGCAGATGGATTACTGATTGTGACGCAAGACCCGAGCCTGGTCAACGGCTACAAGGAGTGCATTCTCACGCCAAATGTGGTAGAGTTTGGCCGTCTAGCCAAAGCGCTGGGTGTCAAGGTCGCCAGTCAAGTGGAGATCGCGGAAGGCGGAAATGGCAACACCACCAGCAAAGCATCAGATGCGTGTGAGCAGCTATCTCAAGCCCTCGGCGGCGTCACGATTCTCCAAAAGGGTCCTCAAGATGTGATCTCCAACGGGGTTACTAGTATCATCTCTGATGGCAAGGGTGGCTTGAAGCGCAGCGGCGGTCAAGGAGACACTCTAACCGGGTCATTGGGCACATTACTTGCCTGGCGAGCCGCTTACCATGACAAACTATGGGACTCTGGCGAGCAGGACAATGAGAAAGAAGCACAGAGCAAGGAAGATGTTCAGGCAGAGCTCGATTCTGAGAACAAGCGCATGTCCCCGACAACGACTCTGCTATTGGCGGCTTGGGCGGGAAGTGGCATTACACGAGAGTGCTCGCGACGAGCCTTTGCGACCAAGGGGCGGAGCATGCAGGCCAGCGATTTGACAGAGGAGGTTCACGGGGCGTTTTTGAGACTGATTGGAGAGCCAGACGGATCTAAGACGCACCTCTAGGCTACCGTTTCCAAGATTCATAGCCAATGCATCTATCTACGAGAAAGATAGTGCAGCTATTGAATGCACCGGAGCATATGTCCATGTATCTAAGCTGCACGTAAACCCAAGCCAATGAAACATATTCTCGTCCTCTTTTGTGATGGTTCTCAGCAGGTGTCTACAGTTACCAAAAGAAGAGCCTCGAACCCTGCATTTCATACTCAAAAGTCCGGCTCCGACATTGCAACCTCAACTGCACTGAATTATGTCCGTGGTGTTATATGGTAGCATAGGGCTTCTTTCTTTGCATTTCACCTGACATAAAGAAACAGCTCATAGTAACCCATTGATCAGCATGGTCAAACCCCGTCTTTCGGTGCTGATGCCTGAGACTTGGGCCTCAAACTGGCCCCGACTGCTGACTATTAGGCGAGAATATTATACTACCGGCCAATAAAGGTCGGCTGACAACACGATATCATTACGCAGACTCGGAGTATTGGCTTTGAGCGGGCCCAACAATGTAAAAGATGTCTCCATGGGCACCTTAAACCCCTACCCTTGATGGCATGTAGAGTGAATAGAAACCAAAAACAACGTATCATAGCCCCTGCCTCAATCTCGAACAATCCGTGCCCAACTTTTGCTGTCTTGCTCTCTTTCACCTGGCTTTCGTCATGTTCCAAAAGCCCTGTAGAAGAGGAATTTACTTGCATAAGCCTGACCAGATCAAAGGAATACGACAGCTCGTAACCATAAATATTCAAGCAGTGTAAGACATCCACCTTGGCAAGTCAAAATCTCCGCATTTCTATACGGCTGTTGACGTCGAGACCTGGAATGTGGCTAAAGGGATAGGCCTGAGAGTCTGAGACATGCACCCCCCTCAGACCTTCCGCCGAATTGATATTCCAAACCTGGACAGTCTCAGTCGTGCTTCTCAAAGGCAGTGTTGAGCTAAGAGGCCATTGACATCACCTTGGCTGACAAGCATTGGTGGTGTTTCGAGGCATTGTTCCAGACCTCGTATTCACAACCCCGGTTGTTTTCGCCGCATCCCGACCTATCCGATCATAGGACATCAGATAGAGAGCATATACAGGATTGCAGAAGTCAACCGGTGACATTTTAATAATGTCAACCGTGGGACTGGCTGAAAATGACCTCGTGATGCAGCACAACGATGATGGGCTCCGCAGGGAGCATGGCGAACATCTTCCAGACCAAAGGACCGAGCCCAATAATTCCCAAATATATATATCCTGGGAATATATAAGATGGCGAACCTCCCAGCAGAAGATAACGCCATCAGAAACCAATCAGCAGACAGAACATACCAGATCTACTCTAAGTCTATACTCAAATCCAACCATCCTCCAAGATGCATTTCTCCATCATCGCCTTGATCATCACCACCGCCTCCCTGGTGACCGCCTCCCCGTCGCCAGGGGACCAGTGCGGCACCTGCAATCCTGTCTCAGGCGAGAACTGGTGTGACCCCTCGACCTCGTGTATCAACACGGGAAAATCTTTCCACTGCGCTTGCCGTGCTGGTTATAAGGCCTCTCAGTACAATAGCGATTTGCACCATCAGTTCCGCCTGCCGATGCCGAACTATGAGTTCCTTGTTTTCGTTCCCGAGGGCACGGCTTGCAACATCCCATGTGATGATATATATGCTGCTCCTTCCGATCTTTGCAAGGAGGTCAAGCTTCAACATCAGTGCGAGGCCTAGAATTACGGTCCGGGGTAGGAGTGGGTTTGTTGGTAGCGGGGGGACGAGGAAGATGATTTAAAAAACGACACTGAAGGTATGGGGTAGTGGCTGAGTTGGGATCCATAGCGAGATATTCTGGCCGATTGCATGTGTACATGTGTCAGTCCTTAATTGAAAATGGCTTTAGTGAAAAATTAAGATAGATGCAAATGTAGATTAAACAAGTAGATTGGAAAGATCTTCTTAATTGACCTTACGAAACAATAAGAACCAGCTCCAGTTCCCCAATACACCCAAACACCGGTCGCCTTGATTCCAGCCAGTTTCACATGCATCTTTAACACGTATAAAAAGCCCGATCGACATTGAAGAAACAAACAGGATGAGAGATTCTCACAATTACATGTCCATATCGCCGTCAACCTCAGTGAAGAGCAGACGTGTGCCGTTGCCAGTGACTTGCCAGAGCTGTAGAGAATGTTGTTAATAAAAAAGGACAGTAAGCTCCTGGAGGTATCAAAACTTACGTTCATCTCAGCATATTCATCGATAGTCATGGTGAGGTTATCCTCGGTGAAGCCTCGGGCAAGCACACGCTCACGAATACGTCTCATACTCATCTCGCCTTCCTCACCATCTCCAACGGCAGCAGCGCCACTCTCCTTCATGCTGCGGATCAAGTTGTAGATCTTGCTGGATGGGGTGTTGTCCGCGCCCTGCTCGCCATCATTGTACAGAGAAGCCTTACTGATCTCAATGAGACGCAGAGCCTCATCGACATCTTCGCGAACAACCTCCTCGCTGAAGCGAAGACGAGCAAGTGCCTGTGAAAGACGAACGATACCGAGCAGAGTACGGGGGCTGACGTGAGAGAACTGTCTCTTCTTGGACTCATCGATCTTTTGTCTCTTGCGCATGGCCACATAAGCACCAACCATGTAGTCAGAAACGTTGGTAGGCACAATAGGACGGAATGTGCGTGCCTTGGCAACGTACTGCCGGACCTCGTGGGGAGTGAACAACACGCCGGCTTCTTCGCTCTCCGGGTGCTTATTGTGCATGTGGACGTAGGTGACGTGGTGGGCCAGCTCCTCATCGCCCTCGCGGGACGGGGTATCCAAAAGCAGGAACATGACATCGAAACGAGAGAGCAAAGCGGCGGGAAGGTTGATGTTTTCCACGGGTGACACCCGGGGGTTGTAGCGACCATATAGCGGGTTGGCCGCGGCCAGGATGGAAGTACGGGCGTTGAGGGTAGTTGTGATACCGGCCTTGGAGATGGAGATAGTCTGCTGTTCCATCACTTCGTGAATAGCTGTCCGGTCCGAGTCCTCCATTTTGTCGAACTCATCAATACAGCAGATGCCGTTGTCAGCAAGAACAAGAGCACCTCCCTCCAGCACCATCTCGTCTGTGACGGGATCTCTCATGACAGCGGCGGTGAGACCGACACCACTGCTTCCTCGTCCGGTGGTGTACACACCACGAGGAGCAACCTTTGTAATGTATCGAAGAAGCTGGGACTTGGCCACACCAGGGTCACCCATCAAGCAGATGTTGATATCTCCACGAATGTGCATGCCGTCACCCATCTCTTTCGTGACACCACCAATCAGGAGCAATAGCAATGCCTTCTTGACATCAAGATGTCCGTAGATTTCGGGTGCAATTGACCGTGAAAGGTACTCGTACATGTTACCGGAACGCATGTGCTGCTCGATCTTGCGAAGAGTACGGCTATCCATACCCATCTCATTGTAGGACTTCTTGTGCTGGGTGATGTGCTGGGCCTCCAAGTATGTGTCAGTCAGCAGGCCAGCGCGAATAGCCCGGAAACCAGTGTAGGGAGTGGGCAAAAAGATGCCTGCGACGTCGATAACGTCACCGGGGTTCAGTTGCCGAGTCAGAGCGCCGTGACAGTGGATAGTCAAAGTGCGAGGAATGTGGCCCACGGGGACTTGGTCGGCCATTTCCTGGATCTTCACCTCCTGGAAGGGAACAAACTTCGATGCACGAGTTGACAGGAAGAGCTGACCCTTCGAGTTGTTCTTCTTACATTCCTCAGACAGACACTCGGTCAGGGGTAGGAATTGCTTGGTGGTGATGGGCTGGAACACTTCGCAACCACAGCGATCGCAAGTGTAGGCGTTGATCTGTACAGCCGGCTTGACATCTGAGACACGCGTGGTGATGCCGCGGACTGTAATCAAGCGACCCAGATGCTCACCGCGCACATAACGGACAGCGAGAGCTTTGGAATCGCGCTCGGCGCTAGACCCGGAGGGTGTGAGGGGCTTGAAGTTGAGGGTATATCTGCGGGTAAGCTCAGGAGGGAACATCGATGGGGCGGTCGCAGCAGCTTCCATATCGGCCTCCATTGCGGTTTCCATAGTCTCATTTCGCTTCTCACGCTGGGACATGATCACATCAAGGACATCATCTTTGAATCTGTGGAATAATCAGTTTAGCACCCTGTGCATTCACATAAAGCCAGATTGGACATACGTGACGTCCTTTGTTTCCCTGGGCATAACATCATCGACCGCTTGAGAGATAACATCGATATAGCGCTTTGTGTTTTTTTCGATAGATTCGACGAGCTTCAGATCTTCTCCCTCGGGCATGGATTTCTCGAACTATTACCACCATGGTGAGCTAGAATTTAGTGAGAGGGGGTCATATTGGGTGCTTACAACTGAAAGATCATCCAACTCAATCAGGATGTTAGATGTATCCCGGTTTGCGATATCCTGCAGAATTTGCATGTACTTGAGCTTCGGCTCCCGGTGCCTCCTTGCTCCTCGGGCGTTTGCCCCATTGGTCTCATCGGCATCATCCATGAAATCATATTCATCACTAGTCTGGCCGTCATCGATGTTCAGATCTTCCAATGCCTCGGTCGCAGCAGCTTCCGAGGACGATTGGAAGGTCTTGAACCCCTTCAAGAAATCCTTGAAGCCATTCAGTTGCGCAGAATAATCCACAGGTGGGGGGTATTGAAGGAGAGACATGATAACCAAGTGCGCTCAATTGAAAGCGCAAAGAATCGATAGTGGGATCGGGAGAGAAATAGAGAAGAGGGTCCGTCTAGTGTCTATCCGAGCCCCTACCAAATTCGCAGGTAAAACGCGAACGCGAGGTCGGGACGCGCTCAGAAATGAGGCTAACCTGATTAGGAAAGGTATCAATTATCTCGGAGTATCGCTTATCCGTTTGTCCGCTATCGAGGTATGCGTCACATGACTCGTCATCGGGCCGAGGCGAAAGAGAGGTCAAGTGTGGAGTCCGGGGTTGTGTCTCTCCGAGTTCACAGTTCCCCCTCCTCCTTGTCCTTTCGGTGCTCACGATCATTCAGCGCTTCAAAATGGCACCCAAGAAGCCTGCTGCGACGGCCGAAGTTGCCCTCACTCCCCTCAAGAACTGTCTTGTTAATCTACCGCCGTCGCTGGTCGCTCTGCTGGTCAATGCAAACACGGTCAGTCTACTAGTCGTTCTGTTTCCGTGAACTATTTCCGGCTAACGTTTAGCTATATCAGACTGCTCAGAATGTTATTATCGAATTACAATATAAATCGACCTCCGGAAAGGCCAATGGAGCTCCTCCGCAGCAGTCATGCTTCCTCGGTTGGACGGGTATGCCGAGCAAGCGCAGGCTTGCGCCTGTCGTTGGGAGAGATGGTATCAACAGTGGATATTCCAGGGAGCAGGAAATATCTACCGTTGAGCTCGATACTACTTTCGGACGGCTTCTTGGTCTCACAGAAGGGCAGAAGGTACAATACTCCCCGTGCGTCATTACCCACGTGGGGCGCTAACACTTGCAGGTCGGACTGTTCATCCACCTCGATCCACCCGTTGCACATACGATAAACATTGAGCCATTGACACCAGAAGACTGGGAGAGTATGTCCAAATCATAAACAACTATAATTGGATTGGTACTAACTCGACACGAATAGTCATTGAACTCCACGCCACATTCCTAGAACTTAACCTCTTGTCGCAAATTCGCGCTCTACCCAATCCTACATACAATGCAGGGCAATCGGTGCATATGCACCCACTCGCATTGCATCTCTCCCCCACATCTACCGCCAATATTGTCGTCACTTCTCTTACACCCGCTCCCTCAGACACATCCCCGTTCGCCAAGATCGCACCGGATGCAGAAGTCATAGTGGCCCCCAAAGTTCGATCCAAGACAAGCAAAAGCTCCCGGGCAGACAGCCGCAGCGCTACTGGTAGCAGCAGGAAGAGTGCTGGGGGCAGGAGTGCTTCCAGCACTGTACGCCCGAAGAGTGGTCGGTCCGACTCCAGCACACGAGGCTCCCTATACTTGAGAGGTGTGGACCGCTCAGTGACCACTCAATACTTTGATGAGGAAGTAGAAGATGATGCAAACGAGGGCCTCCGCATTTGGGTTGATCCGGACCTGCTGGTCAGCCATGAGCTGCGCGGAGCGACTTGGGCATGCGTGTCGGTTGTCCAGCCATCCGGTCTCAAATCCCCACCAGATCCCCAACAGCAACTTGCGCACGCTGAACAGCAAAAGTCCAATGATGCTGGCGCCCCTACAACCAAGATCGTAGCTAAATTGCTTCCGTGGGAGGAGGCTCCGGACAATCGGCATGTGGCAATGTCCACCTTGTTGTGCACGGCCCTTGGTGCGGAGAACATGGTTGGAGGAATTCTCCGAGTCGAAGCCGCACCCCCACAGCTGCATCGCTCGGCAGTTAAGACTCTCAAAGTTTATCCTTTCATAACCGATGCCTCAAAGAAGAAGGACGGGCTGAAGTTCGGTGCCGACACTACGGCATCTCGGGATGCCCTAGCCGAGCGTCTTAAAGTCATCTACGGCAGCACCGGGTCCGACACCGGGCTGTTTTCGGGGGCATTGACCGATGGAATGGTTATACCCAAATCCGAGAATCATCCCTCAGTCTCTTCGTTTGATGGTGCTATTCTTCGCTTTGATCCTCCTTTGAAGGGGTCTTCGGATGAAACAAAGTCAATGTTCGGGTGGTTGCTGGGCTCAGAAGCGAAGCTGAACCTTGAAGTCCAAGCTGAAATCCCCAAGCCATTTGACACTAGCTCATCAACGCTACCTATGGAGGACCCTCTCCCAGAAACTGCCCCTCAATTGGTAGGGATTGATTCTATCATTGAACAGTCGTTGAACAACCTAACAAAATCCTCGTCTATCTTGCTTACTGGTGGTCTTGGTGCTGGTAAAACAGCTCTTACCCATCTACTGGCCCATCGCCTAAGACGGGATCACCTCTTCAATATCAAGTATTTCTCCTGCCGCAAGCTCGTCACAGATGAAACACGTATTTCCAACATCAAAGAGACCCTGAACCGCCTCTTCATGTCCGCATCATGGTGTGCACGTCTTGGGGGCCAGTCAGTTGTGATCCTTGAAGATCTAGACAAGCTTTGCCCAGCGGAGACTGAATTGCAAGTGGGTGGAGACAATGGCCGCAGTCGCCAAAACAGCGAGGTTATCTGCGCTATGGTTCGAGAATATTGCGCGCTGAATTCCTCTGTTGTGCTACTGGCCACTGCCCAGGCCAAAGAGTCCCTCAATAATGTTATCATCGGCGGCCACGTCGTCCGTGAGATTATCAACATGAGAGCTCCTGACAAGGAAGGGCGCCGAAGAGTTTTGGAAAAACTTACTAGCGAAGATAAACCTACAGAAAGCTCAAACGGGCATGTGAGGGCCACAAGCTCCTCAACACAAGACTCATGGTTGGACCCTTCAAATCCGGGAAGCCGACCAAGCTCTTCTGGGGGTGATGGGTTTGTTATTGGAAGGGATGTCGAGTATCTAGAGCTGGCCGGCAAAACCGATGGGTATATGCCCGGTGATCTTGTGCTACTTGTTGCTCGTGCGCGTAATGAGGCCCTCATTCGCTCTGTCTCAGATCTAACAGCAACATCGAAGATGATAACTCTCGGGTTAGAGGACTTTGAAAGTGCCCTGAAGGACTTTACTCCGGCGTCTCTTCGCAACGTTACTCTTACCTCGTCAACAACCACATTTTCCTCGGTTGGTGGTTTGTTCGAAACTCGCAAGATGCTGTTGGAAACTTTGCAGTATCCTACAAAGTATGCCCCGATCTTCGCACAGTGCCCATTGCGTCTGCGGTCCGGTTTACTTCTATATGGGTTCCCCGGTTGCGGTAAGACAATGCTGGCCAGCGCAGTAGCTGGCGAGTGTGGATTGAACTTCATCAGCGTCAAGGGTCCCGAGATTTTGAACAAATACATCGGAGCCAGTGAAAAGAGTGTTCGCGATTTGTTCGAGCGAGCTCAAGCCGCTCGCCCTTGCGTCCTCTTCTTCGATGAGTTCGACAGTATCGCACCGAAGCGTGGCCACGACTCCACCGGTGTCACGGATCGTGTTGTTAACCAGCTGTTGACACAAATGGACGGCGCAGAAGGTCTCTCGGGTGTTTATGTGCTAGCAGCAACGTCACGACCAGACTTAATCGATCCTGCGCTCCTTCGACCTGGTCGTCTCGACAAGTCCCTGCTTTGTGGTATGCCCAACCATGCAGACCGTGTTGATATCATCCGCTCAGTGAGTGAAAAGCTCAAGATGAGTGACGAGGTCACGTCTCGTCTAGGTGATATCGCCGCCGAGACCGACGGATTCTCCGGTGCAGACCTGCAGGCTGTCGTGTACAACGCCCATCTCGAGGCAGTCCACGACGCCCTGGGTGATCGTTCTACCGATACAGCCAAGCCCAGTGCCAAGTCCAACTCCGCTAGTGCTTCTAGCAAATCCTTCATCCAGTTCCTCTACTCCTCTTCGGAGGAAGCATCCGGGTCTGTCTCCATGCCAGCCCCGGCAGTCATCTCAGCCAAACTGGAAGCAATCAAGAACTCGCGTCGCCGCCAGCGCCAGCTTGAGCAGGGACCTTCCGGTACGAACGCCGCGGCCCCGGTGGCTAACGGCACTGAGCCTGATGCCGACGAGCTACGTGAGGATATCATCGTCCGCTGGGAGCATGTTGAGCGCTCATTGGCTACCACACGTGGTTCTCTTCCTCCCGCAGAGCGTAGACGTCTTCAGGGAATTTACCGTGAGTTTGTCGCGGGCCGAAATGGCGAGATGCCTAACGGCGAGGCTGCCAATGAGATTGGAGGCCGAACAAGTCTGATGTGATATATTTTATGACTTGACTTTTGTACACTGTATATATGAAGATCTCTATATGCTCGATTGATTATTTGCCTTCTATTCCTGTATTTATCAATATTGGTAAATGGACATGATATTATACATTTGACTGTTGTCGTATGGGGTCTTAGATGAGAGGGTCAAGCTCATCTGGACAATCTTGGCGCGCTTGCGGCATTTATAAAGCTTCGGCTTGTAGATTGGTTCGTTTTTCGAATATCTGGCATTTATAGCGAAATTTGGAACGAAAACAGATGTACAAGAGCAGTTGAATTTCACGTCGGTCCATTTGGTAAAGAAATTAGGGCTTGGCACCTTCCAAGTTTGATAATTAAACATGGAATGGACTGTTCACAACAACACCGAACAACACAGTCTCAATTTTTATACTTAATATTACGAATGAAGAGATATGCTACCATTTGTTGTGGAGAATGCAAAAAGGATGATATTCCTATGCTACCTGTCAGACCGGAATCTGGCCCACGCCCCCGCGTGGCCAGTTCCTCCTGCAGACTGGTCTGTGATGCGAGAAAAAGGGGCCTTCACTGTACAAGAGGACGCGAAATCCCTCAGAAATCAGATGAAAACTGAAATTGCAACTGGTGGATTGATTCACGGGGAGTGGTGCTTGAAACTAAAACTACAATTACATGGGACGGGATTCTTCCTCCTTTCCTCCGGCAGAGCATTCCACTATCCCTGGTCGGTCAAGTCCGACCAAGGACGGACTTAGTCCCGGCAAGAATCATCCCCTATCCTCTAGAAGAGGAGACAGATGTCGAGATGCCGACTTCGTTCCGCGTGAAGACCTTCCAATAAAGACCACCCGATAGTACATAGGCGCCGACTGACTGATTTGTCTTTTGGGAATTCGAACGGGTCCTTGGTGAACAGGCCTAAAGGTAGCCCGAGTCATCCTTTGCCCGGACCGGTGAGCTCCCCATGCAAAGAATGGGGAATCTCTCGGACCAAAAGGTGGGCAGCAGGGTTCATACCGTCGGGCTCGGAGTTCACGGGAACCGGGAAGTCTGGCATCTCCTCTTCCCTCGCGGAGGAGTTGAGCGCCTTTCTCTTTCCCTTCCTTCTGCTGGTTTTGCATCGTTGGAGGGGATCTTCTTTGAGATATCGACGGGCAGCTGTCGGCTGTGGGAGGGTCTCAACGTCCTGGGGACAATTCGTCATCACCAAGCTCACTTCCGCTATGCTCTCCTATGCTGTCTGCTTCCTTCTGGATGTCCTGAACGACCTTGCGCAGAGCAAAAGTAGCAATCCCATCGATACCGGCGAAACAGGCTTCGATGCCTCTGACATCCGTTTTGTCTTCCTCGTGTTGGCCTGTGACACTCGCCGAAATCTCCAAGACCTTCCTAGCGACGGGCGTATCAGGAATTTCATGGCGTTCTTCATAGCGTGTACGCGGGCGGATAGGTTGTCCACTTTGTCGCACATGTCAGGAAGCATTTCCGGGTCTATCTCCATCTCCTGCTGAATTCTTCTCCGTCTGAAATTAGATGGAAGAACGTGAAATCTGATGGATATTCAATTGAAAGTCTCAATGATGCTTGATGATAATATTCATATCCAGCGAAATACACGAAGAGACAGGAGAGTTATGTTGCCATGAAGGTATGCTTGCTCGGCGAGTATACTGTCAGACCGTGAATATTGGTGGACTTCAAATATTCGAGGGCTAAGCCACTAGCGCTGGCAAAAGTGGCTCATCTTCAACCTCATCTTCAACCTTCGATTTGAAGATCGTGCAGGCGGCCAGCTGCAATGTGGCACATGGCCAGAAAGACGAGAGGTTGGCATGCGGGGGGATCAGCGTCCCGTTGTTGGGGTATTCCACAACATCATAGTACTCGTGGAATCCCTGCCTCGTTCACCAGGATCCAATGGAATTAATAGTACTGAACGCCGTTGTTTCGTGTGTCATCGGATTCCCAGGTAGTGCCAGTGGCGTAGATGGTTTGGAGTTTGCTGCCGGTTTGGAAGGTCCTGGGATAGGATCGTGGCCGCTGGTGCTAGCTTAAGTTCTCCTAGCTTGGTTGAGCGCCAACTTGGAGATATTCTCGTATGGCGTGGATTTGGCGTTGTCGTAGCTTAAGCTGGGGTTTTACTTCTTGAAAAAAGGACGCTGGCCGGCATATTTATTGCTAGCCTCGATGTGGTCGACGTATCAGTTGATGTCGTGACTGACGCGAAGTGCCTTGCATCCATTGAGTTTGGAGGGAGTGTATTCGTAGTCCCTTTAAGTTGTCGATAGATGAATGGATTGATAGAGAACTTCGGTCCGCTCAGATTTCGTCAAGGGCGTCTGAGCTGCACCCTGTGAGGGTATCAAAGTCCACGGCGGTCCACATATGAACTGCTATAGGGTATTGTAGAGGAGTCAAATGCGTAAAGGAGGGGGTAGTGCATGGGCACTAGCTCATGTTATGGCAATATCGGAAGATGACACCGTAATGTGGCGGAGTGATTCTGGTCTTTAACAGTTAGAGCCCGAAGAACGAATGAGAGGGACTAGACCTACAATCCCGCGTGCAGTTCAAACTGAATCTCAATCCAAGCCTTGGAGATACTACCCAACCAACTCCAATTGTAGTAAATATATCGAGCTCGTACCCGGTGGTCAAACCCGGGAAGCAGAACTTAAAGCAATGAAACCTGTATGTCATATTGTTAGCATTCAGAACTGAAGACCAAGTCAGAGATAGTTAAGCCTTACCGATGGGCAACCAACCCCTCGAGAACCAACCCCCACACTACAGAAACCTCTCTTACCATCTTCACCAAAAGCACCAGCAGAAAGCTCCCCCAGACACAGTCCAAGTTCGCTCATTGGCTAGCTGCTGAGCTCTGGCTCCGGCAAAGGCACCAGCACAAACGGTACCCAAGGGCCCTATCAGAGTCCAAAGTCAGCCGAGTCCAATCCGAATGAAGTAAAACAAATTTCATCTCAGATAGAACATGTGAAATAAGAACGAAGTGAGAATAATCCGAGAACAAGGTGAAATCAAATTGGAACCAAGAAAAAGAGAGGCTGGAAGTAAAAATGAAATGGAATTGATTTACCAACGTCGTCCGCTCGACAGAAGACTCGGAGCATCACCACAGATCAAGATTGGGGCGGGGGTAGGCTTACCCCGGCGCTCCGCAATCGATCCCATGAGGGCGCGAGCCTCCTGCCGCCGACGGTGGGCTTCGTACCCTGGGATCAGCTGGTAACCAGGAGGAATCACCGGAGTCCTAAGATCGGCAAACCGGGGGGTCGCAGCCCGACAGCTGGCCCCGTAGTGGGAGGTTATACTGGTCTCGGGGGCGGCACATACCTCATCGGTTGGTTGGGGGCTTGGAGGCCCCATGTCCATGGACCAGCGGTCCGACAACACAGCCATCTCGAAGGCCATCTTTGGGTGTTGTTTGTGGTGTCAAATTGCCTTTGCAGGCAAGGAAAACGAAGAGAAATGTGAGAGAGAAGAGAAAGAGAAGAGAAGTGAAATGGGTTGGGGGTCAGTTTATATACCGGTGGTCTCCACCCCGAAGAGGAAGGGTCGACCGGCTTCAAGAGCGAAGCGGCCACTAAGTGTACAGCCGGCATCGACCCCGATCGTTCCTGCCATTTCGGGCATAAAGGTGAGACACCATTGGGCACGCCGGCACGTGGCACTACTGTTTTTTATATATAAGGTGCTCAATCTATTCCTAGTAAGGTTGGCCATGTTGCGGTTTGATCAAATTTTAAGTAAAATAAAAGGCTTCACTCTTTCTCTAAAGCCTTATTGACAAGACGTTCAAGCTTGTTCCACTCAGCAGAGAGAACCGCCTTTGTCTTGCTAGGATCAAGGCCATTGGCCTTGAACTCATTATGAACCTGTACGAACTGATTTCCAACAAGCTTCTTGAAGCTGGGCACTGTGCAGCTCTCCGCCTGAGTGCTAGTAAGTTCAGCGAGAATATACCAAATCAAGTAGTGGAAGTTTAGCTTGAAGTCATTTATCTGGACAGGATCTTTGGGGTCAGGCTGGAAGCCCTCCTGGGAGATGAAGACAGTAAGCCTGACCAGGCTCCATGCATGGATGTGTCGGATGGGATGGGCCTTGTCATAGACAACAGGATCGATTCGCAGGTATCGAATGGCAGCGTGAATGAATGCCCGGGTGAAGTTACCAGCCGTTAGGAGAGATATGATGAGCTTGTCGCGGAGAGAAGCATATGGCTGACGGGTAAGAGGCCAGACGGCTGTTTGATGAAGCTTGTGCATAGCAGCTTCCAACTTCTCGATTGCCTCTGCTGGCTCCGTGCTAGTTGCAGTTGCTTTCTGCAGGAGCTCCAGGGCTTCCCGCTCTGCTGTCTCTAGAGGCGTCATGTCTTCAGGTGTAGACAAGAACCGGTCTTCAAGGGTTTCCGCTCCCATTGCGCACTTTGTACACTGGCAGTCGAAGAAGTAGCGTTCTTTCAGTTCGTTGCGACGGATGTCGTATGGTGTTGTGGTGTCGATATAGGAAATGAAGATTTGCTCGCCCTTTGTAATGGGACGTATAGCCTTGACGTATAGTTCTTCACCGTCAAATCCAACGGTGGAGTTGTAATCGCAGCTATGATTAATCAACCCGGCATATGGATGCATGTAGAGGCCAATGCGGTCATACATGGAGGTGGTAAGGTTGAATGAGTTGAGATCCAGCTGTAAATGATAGTTAGATGAGAAATCTGCGAGGTAAGAGGCGTAAGACTGAAATCAATTACCTTGGCAGCATAAGATGCAACAGTTCCTTCATCCACATCCGTTCCTGAGTAATTCTTGACAGCTCTTGCCGTCAGGTTAATCCTATCAAGCTGGCCTTGGCTCTCTGAAATCTCAGTGATATGAGTCTCCAAGCCATCAAAGACCTTAGACTCTTCAGAGTCGTACTTGTTACGCGCAGTGCGCAGCACTATGCGGAGGAGAGCACGGGCATTGTTGGGAAGCACCATAGGTTTGACCTTTTTGAAGATGGGACATTCAAGAGAATGGGCAAACTTCCAGTCCTTAGATTGACACGCCTAATTATCAAGTATTAGAAGATCCAACGACATAATCTTTGGTAGGACGAGAAATATGAGACAGCAAACGATCTATCCCGATAACAACTCACCCGATCACAATACTTCACGACACGGCATCCCGTGCAAGCCTTTAACTCATTTCCTGTTTCCATCTGCCTCTTTCCAAAGCACCCAGCACATGTGTCTTCTAAACGTGGAGAATCAAGAACTGCCACAAATGGTGTTTTGATGTGCAAAACATCTTCACCGGGGTTGATGTCGGTTGTCGCAAACAGGCCGTTCCCCATGCCATTGGGGGCAGGCTGTGGGACCGTCCTGGTCGTCACTGAAGGTAGTGCAGTTCTTGATGCCATTGTGGGTGATCTGAATATAGGAGTAAGGATTGAAGATATAACGATCAGAGTGGATAGTCGTCCACGTGGGCAGGGCGGTGAATATCCGTCATTGTATTTGAATCTCTTGGCATTTATAGAAGAAGATTGGTAGTTAGCTTCTCTCACATACTCCCACAAAGAGCAGTCTGATGAAAATATACCGGAATTTCTCCAGTGATTCGAATATCTACTAGTTCAAAGTTGCTCGCCAAGCATTTTATTATTGTCAACCTTGGTGGCTAGCGTCCTACATTATATAAGCTAAGCCCAGATATGAGGGCAGAGAGAGAGAGAGCATCGGTTTAAACTTCTACATACAAAAGCTATCAACAAGCTCTATATATATACAAAAACGCCATATAGGTATGTATGAATTCAGGCAGAGAAATACTGCATAGATACTGAAGACCTACAAATCCTTCTCAGCAGAAATCCATACTAGTTCAAAATCCAAAGATCTGTAGTAAAATAAAGTCAGACTGAAGACGATATTTGGTGGATTATTAAATATACATATAGCATAGCTCATTCAAAGTGCATGGACCCAGAGACACAAGCCCCAACCATGAAAAACACTAAAACTCAAGACCTAGAGCATAGCCGCAAAAGCAACAACAGCAGCACCTAACGGCGCAGCAGTTATCAAAGGCTTCGCAGCAGCCGCAACACCACCCGTAGAAGCAGAAGACGTAGAAGCAGTAGACGTAGAAGCAGTAGGTGTAATCTTGACCGGCGAAGTCGAAGCCGTCGCATCAGCCGTGAGAGCGTAGACGCCATTCGTGATAGTAAGAGGCTTATATGTAATCAAAGACGACGGAATGGACTGTGTGCTAGAGGCAGAATCGGAAACGGTGGTAGAACCCACGATGCCGGTGTATGCAAGACTCCAGCTGCAGACAGCAGATTCCGAAACACGGGTGAAGCTGCATGACTCGACGGCGGTTGCGTGGGCCGTAGTACCGCTGGTAACCAACATTGCTTCGAGGGAGACGCTGTATGTGGCATCGCCCTGGATTAGGGTTGCGGGATGTTGCAATGCGCACTTGGATGCGCCTGGCAAGCAGGCGATCTCGTAGGTTGTGGCGTACTTGTCGATGCCAACGACCCGGCCTGCGGTGCTGGAGTAGGCACCCAGATCGGCACCGCCGGAGTCATTGTCGATTGCGAAATAGCTGATCGTTGTTGTGCTGGGGTTGGCGGCTGCGGCTAGAGCTGCTAGGGCAGAGAGGAGGAACCAAGATGAGCGCATGTTTGCAGGATTTGAAGATGAAGGGGTTCAAGGTCGTAGAATAGGGAGAATTGGGGTTGGGCAGAAGAAAAACAGTCAGGAAGCAGAGGGGGAAAAAAACAAACGAAAAGGACTGTTATGCTGCCTCATCGCTAGCGTGCCCAATGGGTTCCCCGAAAAGAGTCGCGGAGATCCGGAAGCCAAGCATCCTATGTATACTAGTGCTGTACTAAAAACTCGAGTATGGCGCTAATGGGTAAGTCGGTTTAAGAAAAATGATTTAAAAAAAACTAAAGTCAAGTCCGTGTAGACCATGTAAACATCAGTGAAGACCTAGGCTATCTAGGTTGAAGATAAAGGGGTATAAGGTAACAAAACAACATTAAAAAGATACAAGCCATAAATTGGGATGATTGGTCGCAAGAGTCGGCCAAAATTGCTCTCACGAGGGTGACTTCCAAGTGAGACATCCCGTGTTCTTCTAATTGGCGCCCGGAGGAGGCTCAAGCCCCTCCTAGCCCTACGATGGATATTGTGGCTGAGCCCCTGGAAATGAGATAATATTGAAGACCCTGAATATATACCCCAAGTACGGAGTACGGAGTACAGAGAAGAAAAACCCGGTAAAATTCGTATATCAGGGGAACATGAGCACTAGACAACCATATCCAACCTGGATTCACCGTAGAGTAGAGAGTAGAGATGAAGAACAATTCAACAATTCATAAGGAAAAGATAACATTCCAATCCGAGAGTACAATAATTAAAAAAGGCCGAAACGACAATGCACGCCATCTATCAACAAGATTGCCCTAACCACTACACCATACAGAAAGTTTAGATTCTGTCCTATATCCGAAAGTCATGACGAGAGGACCCGGGGAGGTCATAGGGGTTATCGAGCGGAAAGAGATGTTGACACCCTGTCTCTCTTTAGCTCGACATAGTGGGGCTTTTCCCCCTCTTTTTCTGTCACTTTGTGCAAAACAAACAAGAGATTTACAGTGCCTTGCCGCCGACGAAGTTGGACCAGGTGCGGACCTCGGAGGGGATTCCCTCGCCGCGGGGCAGCTTCTCGCTCATGCACTGAGCGAAGAGCTGGGCAGTCTGTAGAGAGAATCGGTTAGTAACTTGAATCATTATGGGGCATCAGCATTTGAAAAACATACCTTAGGCTCCATGAAGAGAGGCACACTGAAATCGACAGCGTTGCGACGCATAACGTAGTCCTCATCAAGCTGGGTCTTGCCACGGGTCTTGGCAAGGTTGAAGCAGCCACGGATGTCGTACTTCTGGAACACCTCACGGAGAGCACGCTTGTCCTTCTTGGGGAACTCAATCAGCTGCACGGAGACGTTGGCGGCGGACTCGAGGTGATCCTTGACCGCGGGGTTGACGGCGAAGAACTTGTAGCCAAGAGGGTTCAAGTACTCGACAACCTTGGCGAGGTAGGGCTGGGCGATATCACCGCCGAGCAAGATACCCTCACCGGGCTCGGGCATGCGGAAGTTCATGGTGGACTGGAGGGAAGACCAGTAGGCCTCAACCAGATCCTTACCGAAGCAAGCAATCTCACCGGTGGAGGACATCTCGACGCCCAGGAAGGGGTCGGCACCAGCCAGACGGGTCCAGGAGAACTGGGGAACCTTGGTGGCGAGGTAGTCACGCTTCACCTTCATGAGGTCGACGGGCTCGGGGACATCACGGCCGACGAGAGCCTTGGTGGCGACATCGATGAAGTTGGTACCCAAGACCTTGCTGACGAAGGGGAAGGAGCGGGAGGCGCGCAGGTTGCACTCAATAACCTTGAGCGCGGGCTCGGCACCCTCCTGATCAGCCTTGATGATCTGCATGTTGAAGGGACCAGTGATGTTCCAGGCCTTGGCGACCTTCTCGGCGATCTCCTTGACGCGGGCCATGATGGGCTCTGGGATGTTGGCCGGGGGCAGGACGAGGGTGGCATCACCGGAGTGGACACCAGCGGGCTCGACGTGCTCGGAGACGGCGTGGACAAGCAGCTTACCGTTGGAAGCGACGGCATCCACATCGATCTCCTCCGCACCCTCGATGAACTTGGTGATGACAACGGGGTGGTCAGGGGAAACGGCAGCGGCGTTCAGGAGCTTCTCCTTGAGCTCATCGACACCGTAGATGACGTTCATGGCGGCACCGGACAGGACGTAACTGGGACGAACCAGGACGGGGTAACCAACAGTGTCGGCGAAGGTCTCGGCATCAGCGACAGAGGTCAGTTCCTTCCAGGCGGGCTGGTCGACACCAATGCTATCGAGGATGGAGGAGAACTTGTGACGGTCCTCGGCCTTGTCAATGTCCAGAGGGTTGGTACCCAGGATAGTAGCACCACCGCTCTCTTGCAGACGGAGGGCAATGTTCTGAGGCAGCTGACCACCGACAGAGACAACGACACCGCTGGAGGCCTCGAGCTCGTAGATATCCATGACACGCTCGTAGCTGAGCTCCTCGAAGTACAGCTTGTCAGCGGTATCGAAGTCAGTGGAGTAGGTCTCGGGGTTGTAGTTGATCATAACGGTCTTCTTGCCCATCTCGCGGAGGGAGAGAGTAGCGTTAACAGCGCACCAATCGAACTCGACGGAGCTACCGATACGGTAAACACCGCTGCCCAGAATGATAGTTCCGTGGTCATCGAAGGTAACATCGTGGGAGGAAGCGTTGTAGGTGGTGTAGAGGTAGTTGGTGTCGGCAGGGAACTCGGCAGCAAGGGTATCGATCTTCTTAACCCAAGGGGTGATACCGAAGGACTTACGGCGGGCACGGACATCATCCTCGGTGGATCCAACGAGGAGAGAGATCTGCTTATCAGAGAAACCGAGCTTCTTAGCCTTCATCAGGATCTCCTGCTTGAGGCCGAAGAGGCTGCCGATCTCCTTAAGCTCGTTGTTGCAATCCACAATGTTCTGGATCTTGTACAAGAACCACTTGTCGATCTTGGTCAGCTCGTGAACCTTGTCAACGGAGTAGTTCTCGTGGAGCATAGCCTGTCCAACGGCCAACCAGCGGCGATCAGTAGGGTTGCGGAGAGTCTCATCGAGGTCATCGAACTTATCACCCTGGAGACCAAGGTATTGAGGGTCAACCTGACGGATAGCCTTCTGCAGGGACTCCTCCCAGGTACGACCAATAGCCATAACCTCACCAACCGACTTCATGGCGGAGCCAATGTCGCGGTTGACGTGCTGGAACTTGCTCAAATCCCAGCGGGGAATCTTAGTGACAACGTAGTCCAGACTGGGCTCGAAGTTGGCGGTGGTGGTCTTGGTAACGGCGTTGGGGAGCTCGGGAAGAGTGTGTCCCAAACCAATCTTAGCTGCGGTGTAAGCAAGCGGGTAACCGGTGGCCTTGGAAGCCAAAGCGGACGAGCGCGAAAGACGAGCGTTGACCTCGATAACACGGTAGTCAAGTCCATCGGGCTGCAGAGCGTACTGGACATTGCACTCGCCAACGACGCCCAAGTGACGGACAATCTTAATGGCAGCAGTGCGGAGCATGTGGTACTCTTCATCAGACAGAGTCTGACTAGGGGCAACAACGATACTGTCACCAGTGTGGATTCCGAGAGGGTCGAAGTTCTCCATGTTGCAAACAGTAATACAGTTGTTGGCAGCGTCACGAACAACCTCGTACTCAACCTCCTTCCAGCCCTTGAGGGACTTCTCGACGAGAATCTGGGGGGAGAGAGACAGAGAGCGGGAGGACAAGTCACGGAGCTCATCGGGGTTGGAAGCGAAGCCAGAACCCAGACCACCAAGGGCGTAAGCAGACCGGACAATGATGGGGTAGCCAACCTCCTCGGCAGCCTTGAGAGCGTCCTCGACAGTCTCGACGGCGGTCGATTCGGCAATAGGAATATCAATCTCGTTCAAGGCCTGGGCGAAGAGGTCACGGTCCTCACTGGTCTCCAGAGTCTTGATGGGGGTACCGAGAACCTTGACACCGTAGCGTTCAAAGGTGCCCATGCGGTTCATCTGCACACCCAGGTTCAGGGCGGTCTGACCACCGAAGGTGAGGAGAATACCATCGGGGCGTTCGCGCTCAATGACGTGGGTAACATATTCGGGGGTGACGGGGAGGTAGTAGACTTCATCCGCAAGCTTGTGGTCGGTCTGGATAGTCGCAATGTTGGGGTTGATCAGGATTGAGTGAACACCGGCTTCCTTAAGAGCCTTAAGAGCTTGAGAGCCTGTTTGATCCCACAGTCAAGAGATTAGTTACTGTCATTTGGATTGATTTTTAGAGGCTTCCCCGCAGAAAAGTTTCCCGTGTAGACCCCCATGGGGGACTGACGCAGTGACCTAGTCGCGCGAAGATTTCATCTCCAAGTGGTTCCAACTTACCAGAATAATCGAATTCTCCAGCCTGTCCAATACTCAGACCACCACTACCAATGACGAGGACCTTCTTGACATCGACGAGGTTGCTACCAGTCCCTACCGCACCACTAGCGAGGTAAGACTCGGCGGCCGGGGGCTGCTGAGAAGCCAGGCGGTTCAAGGTGCTGGAGAAAGAACGGAGCTGCTGAGACCGCGCCGTGGGGATCTTCTGCAGGCGTAGGGTCGAGGCCGTCGAACGGACGGACTGAGATGAGAATGCGCGGAGAGAGAGTGCCGGGCGGGTTTCAGCAATGCAGCGCTGGCGCAGCAGGGCGGCGGCCTGCCCACATCGAGCAGCAAGAACCATTGCGCACCGAAGGTAATGTTTCAATTGCTGGGGGATGTGTTGAGGATGAGTCTACGCTTTGATGGGGATTCCAAGGTTCTTTTTTTTCCCGCCACGAAGTCGCTAATTGGTTCGTTCCCCTTCACCGTATACGGCTCCACTTTTGAAGAACAACGAGGGAAAGCCGGGGAGAGACCTAGATATTGGGGATTATACCTAGGAATAGGTATAGATCTGGAGGTTCTAATAATGAATGTTAATAATTCATATAGAAGATGTTGGTTTGTTTTTATGTTCCTCCCTTCTCCCTTTTTTTGTTTTTTTTTTTTTGTTATACTTTTTCTTTTTTTTTTTTTGACAGCGATGAGTCAAAAGCCCCGGATGTGGAGACGGAGCTCTCTCGGCAAATATCCTTTTGATGTATATCAAATCCTATGCCCAGGTGTATACTAAGTAAATCCTAGGTAATTATCTTTTAACATATATACATTGTCATTCATGTAGAAGTTATAGAGTATATAACAGGCAATTGGGGGCTTCCAGTAAGCACATGATGCGTATCACTCAGTGATGATCGACAGTGGACAATGCCGATGCCGGACCCCAACCCTATCTCTTATCGCCCAATTTCAAGCAACGATATTACACCACAACCCTAATTGACCCTAAATTAGCCAAAAAGAATATCTAAATAGAAACTAGAACCCCCGAATTCCCTCAACCCACTTATTATAACAGGGTTCTAGGAAAGATATCTCAAAATAAAGGTCAGGTGCTTCTTCGGTCATTGCATCGTCCATTGCATCTGTGTGGAATGAGCATACCGAAGCCTGGGTGAGGCTTGAATATATATGTACTTTGTACATAGCCAGCTCTGATGATATTTGGATCCTGATCTACCATGCGGCCAACATTATAGATAAAAACATAAGAGAAATGAAAGAGTTGTTCATTTCTAGCAGAAAGTCCAACATGCAGTTGCTCACTCCAATGTTGTGTACGGCCGAATATAGTGTACGTGATACACTAGACAATGGTCGTTTTATTGATTGAGTATATTCTTCTGGTCTTCTTCTTGCTATAGCCAGATCTGTTTGACATATTACATCGGAGACTTTGTATTAGGAGGTCTTTTTAGCAGTATTTCAGAATATTTTTTGGTGTGTCAATCGAGCTACTCTCGTGTATATATTTAGCTACCACTACCACAACATTACTCTGAAAACAATTTACGGAATTCACTAAATATAATAAGCTTTATAATGGCAACTTACTAGGAAAACAGACTATCCCGAATTACGCTGAAATATTAACGCGCATAGCTGGATTAAGTTAAAATTAGATAGGGTACATTATATATTAGGGAGAAGTATTATAATAGACACAACACAGGACAATTATTCTACAACCCCCACTCTCCCATTCAAACCTGACCAAGGACCACTCGGCTGTTTCTCAATCCGAGACCCACCCCTCGACATCCCCTTCGCGGAGCGGGCATCGGAGGCCCATGAATCCGACCCATCTCGGTTCTCCCGACCCTCCAGCATGACCTCATCAAGGTCCTGATTAAGGGTTTTACATACATCAGTCAGGGTCTGCCGGGCGTCCTGCGCAACCTCAGTACCCAACGCAATCTTTTGCTGAACAAAGTCTCGTCCGTTGGCAGCTGCAGCATCAGAGGCAAATGCCCATGCTTCAGCAAGACCAACAACCTCATCCGGGGTCTGATCGGAGGCCTGGGTTTGGATTCGCGAGCTCAGAGCAGTAGCCCGTGGCTGTGGCTGGCGGGCGGGAATGGGGTATTCGGGGAGTAGGTGGGATTCGTCACTTAGGCGATTGAGAGCGCGGAGGGTCGTGGACTTTTCTTTTGAGAGTAAGCCAGATAAATAGGATTTCTGGAGAGCCAGCGACTTTTGAATCTTAAGTAGTGGGACCAGATTTTCGTTTGTATATGACAGAACATCGATTGGGTTGGGTGGTGGGATTTCTGGTATGACGAGTTCGTTGTTGGTTGACCGTGACGGAGGCTTCTGGGTCACATTGACTGGCTGACAAGCCCTGGAGGCCGCATCGAGGAGATCTCTCCGGGCTCGCAGATACGCGGCATATTGCTCCGTAATTTGTATCTTGCGATTCTCTAACCCCTGCTGGGCCTCTTCGATTTCCTCCGGAGGAAGCTCTTGGAGCAGACTCTCATCTGGATCCCCTTGACCAACCAGGCGTTCCTCCACCCATTGTACTAGCTCATCTCGGGTCGTTTGTAATGCTTTTGCTTTGGCATCTGAAGTCTCGGCTCGAGGATCATGCTGTGCCTTGGCTTTCTCAAACAATTGCTTTTGGTGATCCAATTGAGTTCTCGCGCGGACAACTGCTCTCTCGAGGCTATGCACTAGTTCATCCAAGTCTGTTTCAGAGCCATTGCGCCCCGCATCTGTATCTACCTCCGGCAACAGCATGTGCCCCCCATCGTTGGCGACGTCCTCCAAGCTGCCCGCATCGCGTGTTTTGATTTCTTCAAGATAATTCTGAAACACCTGTAGCTTGGTATGGCGGCGTCGATCGCGTAGAAGGGCAAGGTATTCACGAAGTTCGGTGCCGGGTTCTTGCAGATCCGCATCGTCGGAAGGGCGGTTCGGGGTCGTCCTCTGGCGCCTTAACGAGGCGACATTCTCAGACGCCGAGGCGAACTCTTTGCGGGCCGCAACATTGGCCGCCAATGCCTTTAGATAATCCTTTCTCAGCCCGGGGAGGTCGGTAGGGATCCGTTTGACTTCGGCAACACCATCGGTCGACGCACACAGGGCGAGGTGGGATTGAGCATGATCGCTTGACTGATCGTCGAATTCGATAAAAGAGCGCAAATAAGACGTCAGCGCCTGGCGAATTTGAAGGGTTTCCTGGCGCGACTTGACGTAAGGAGCGAGCGGGTTCAGAATGGATGGAATGTGGGTAGCGTCAGGGGAGATTGGTCGGGCCATGGTTTCATTGGGCGGGGGGTTAAAGTGCCCCAGGTGGCTATGCAAAAGCCTAGATATCTGTAGAGACAAGCTGAGGCCCTCACAGGCCTTGGAAGACTTCACTGCCACAATCCACAGTGATATGAGATTGAAGTTGTTTACCCAGCTCTTTCGTGGATCAGCTTACGTAACATGCAGATCATCGAGGTCCCCCGGGCACCAAAGTGGAGCTTATTGTTTTGCAGTGACCATCCCCAGGGCTATGATATGTTAAGCATGATGTTCCTTGGGGGCTTATAGGAGGTTGAAGACGATCGACGATGATATGAGCCCATTATTGCTCAATTTACTAGATAGCTCCGATTGAGACATCCAATATGCTTCAAAAGGGGCCTGAGCACCATGTCTACGTACTATCTCCGTTCATTTGTACAATTGGAAGTAGATTAACAAAAATATCCATGAATTGTGTCATAAGACAGCTACTAGATAGTTCCTCTAGTGTGTCGGCTTTTACCTACATATGTACCTAGGTAGTTGTACATAGTGTTGCTACATGCCTGGAATGTTCACCATGTTATCTCCAGAGCTACGATGTACATGTACATCCAATCGATGCAGATTACGTGCACGGCCCAATCAAAGTGACAAAGGATAAAACATTTCACGGCAAGAGAGAAGCCCAACTTCTCAGGTCTTTCTCTTCCTGTCTCTTCCTGCCTTTCTCAATTCCCCTTCCCGAACGGAGGCCTTTCAACCCCTCCCGTAACTGGTATGTTTCAACGATCTCCCTGGAATTGCATCAAGGGGTGTTTTGCTTTATATTTCCGGAAATCTGACTGTTATTGATTATTTGTCCCAAGGCTGAAACACTTGTAGTTCAGTCTTTTTGACTCACATGCCGACTACAGGTGTGGAACAACAAACTTACTGTTAAGCAATATCATCAGAACATACCCGAGAGCCATGGCTCCCGACTTGAGCGCTGTTTCCAACTCTACTACGGCACGACCTCGTGCAGCAACATCGGCACCTGCTATGGCCTCGCAGTCTCCGACACCCCGACAACCAGTACATGGTCCTCATATTTCTACAGCACTTCCGCCTCCAGGAAGTCCACCACCCGGAACGGGGGATTATGGCATCACAAGTACCGCTCAGGGTAAGTCCGCAGTGGCAGGCGTCACTCTATTGGGCTCCTCGACTAACAGAACAAGGGCCATTGCGTCATCCTCAACCGCTGACGACTTCGGATCTCCATCTAGTGCTTGAGAAAGAGCAAGAAGCAATGGTAAGTGGGATCCCAGAGCCCCAAAAGTATACATACCCGTGGACCCCTCAACCGCTGACGCATCAAAACTCCCCGCAGGTGAATCGATTGACTCGAGAGCTATCTATTCTCCGCCAGCAGACAGCATCCGTGGCATCGACAGCATCCTCCACTTCGACATTTAACGAGGTAGATCGCGCACAGGCATCACCTACCCTCAGCAGCTCAATCCCATCTCACTCCGCGCGACGGAACCGGTCCAATTCGAGCCTCAGTTCACATGCTTCAGCAAACCAGGCCTCGCAGTCTGCAAGTGTCACTGGAATTGCACCCTCACGAGACATCCCGTATCGCCAGACAGACCATTCTCGAACGGTTCGCAGTCGTGAGCCATCCCTCACATCTCGCCGACCCTCCATCGGGTCACTATCCTCGTTCTCCCACAATAACAGTGTATACCCCCACCGGAACTCGGTGTCCCAGACCCATCTAGGCCATTCACCCGGAGGATCGCTGTCACGGTTTGAGGAGGCCACACATCATAGGTTGGAGGTGGAATACATGAAGCGGGAGAACGAACAGCTGAGGAGGCGCGTGCGGGATCTGGAGCAGACTTTGAAGAGACAAAAGGAGGATTCAACAAGTGAGGCTTCTGCCACACCATCTGAAAGAATCATTTATGTCTGATTCAACTTCCATTCCAACCCATATCATTCTTTCGCATTGCCACCGTGGAGGCAGTGCCCAACATTTTCATATCGGGAGGTTTGCAGGCAAACACATTCAACGCAATCCTATTTTTTTGACATGTGAAATTCATTTTCCAGGAAGCTCCATTGAAAAATGATGTAGTCCAATTAAACAAAAAGCTCAACAAAAGAAAAAGAAAATACAAAAAAGAAAAAAAAAATTAGCTACGTGAGGCGGTGCAACAGCCCCGCCATACGTCACCACGTCACCTGTGGCGCAGTAGGCCTTGTTAGATAAATAGTCGCATCCCACCTGGGAAAAGGTGTGACGCTTAGATTTCTTCTGCAAGTTTCATTCTTATTTTCTTCCCCTAAAATCATGTCTCACTCTACCGTTCACGTTTCTGGCATCTCGTCAACAACCTCCGAGAAGGAGGTTCGCGACTTCTTCAGCTTCTGGTACATTATCGCAATTATTACTTTACTTGACAACATGCTAACTTAAAAACAGCGGAAAGATTGTTACTCTCTCAATCACCCCCGTTTCTGGTGAAGCCGATGCTCAAAAGTCCGCCACTGTGACCTTTGAGAAGGAGGCGTAAGCTACCCCGCACCCAGTTTCAACCTCATTTCCCGCATCCAGCCCACATGAAAACCAAAAGCTAACCCAATCCCTAAAAAAAACAGTGCTGCTAAAACCGCCCTCCTCCTCGACCAGACCCAACTCGGCACTTCCGCCGTGCACGTCGAAGCAGCCAACAACATCGAAGACCTAGCCGGTGCCCAAGCGACCGGCGCCGGCACCGAAACCAAGGAAGAAGAGCACCACATCGCACAAGAAGACAAGCCCCGATCCCGCATTTTCGCCGAGTACCTGGCGCACGGGTACGTTGTGAGTGACAATGCGATCGTGAAGGCGATCGCGCTGGACAAGAAGCACGGAGTCTCGAACCGCTTCACGTCGGCCCTCACAAACTTCGATAAGAAGTACAATGCCACCGAGCGCGCTCGGGGCATCGATGATAGCTACAAGATCTCCACTAAGGCGGCTACTGGCTGGCGCGGCCTGAGCTCGTACTTCGAGAAGGCTCTGGAGCACCCCTCCGGTCAGAAGCTGCGTGACTTTTATGTGCAGACCGATAAGCAGGTCCGCGATATTCACGCCGAGGCTCGTCGTCTGGCGGATCTGAAGCAGGGTAAGACTGGTGAGGCTGAGGGTGCTGCTGTCCCTCCTGCTGCTGTCCCTGCTCCTGCCCCTGGTGTTACTACTTCGGAGGCTGCTGCTGTTCCTCCTCAGGCTGAGGCTGCTGCTGCGCCCTCTGAGAAGGCGTAAGGGATCCTGGGAATGAAGTCTTTAACTTAATGAGGAGATGAATATCTGCGCTGGCCGTGTTTCCTTTTGTGTCTATTGCTTTATCTTTTTCCTTCTCATGATGCCATGCCATTTTTACTTTCTGCCTGTGTGATAACCTGATTTTTGGGCACTTGTTACAAGTGAGCCTTTGATAACTACGGGTCTCCCAATAAGCAATACAAATGGACATAAAGATTGATTCCACTCACAAGATTTAATGTATTGTTTTACTAAGTACATAACTCAAAACAGAATAGTTATTTGAGCTTATTCTTCATGATATCATTACCCAAAATTCAAAAAACAAGTACCATTCCAAGAAAATACCCCATCTCAATGATATTTTCCCTTGGTGTACTTCTCCGCCTCAATCTTCTCTAGCGGGTGTTCGGGGTTGCTCGTCAGGACGTTGTCCCTGAAGTACTCTGACGAATGTTGCGAGAACTCAGGTTCTGGGTGTGTGCCGACGTCGGTCTTGCCAGAGCCGGGGGTATCCTGCTGCTGGGCACCAGATTGGCGCTCCGGAGGGGGAGATTGGCGGCCGGAGTAAGGAGCAGACATTGTGGATATTGTAGGATTGGGATTGATGTACTAAAGAGAGGGATATGTGTGAGCTTTTTTGATCGGGAAAATGAAGTAGGAGGTGATAGTACCGACTTTCAATTGATGTAGTAGATGATGTAGTAGATATGTAGGCTGATGGATGTAGAATATTTGTGTTTAAACAGTAAATTCTACGAAGGAACGGTGCTCTTTTTATTTGATTCTGGGAAGTCAACTGACGTTACCAGCTAAACCGGTTGGGGTTCATCATCATGACGTTGTAGAGTGGCACTCCCCATTCTACTACCAACCTATAACATGATATTGCAAGTTATCAACTACAGTGTCCTTTAAGGCCGGCCTGTACACGAATATTTACTTGTTTACTTGTTTACTTGCTGGTTGTACTACATATGTACGAGGCTGTATAGTCCTAGATCCTTACTATACGCGCATCAGTAATGGTCTATTTCCTCAACTTCTTTGCTTTCTTAACTATCACTTCTTTTTTAACTAGCCTTATTTATCACATGGACAGCTAGTCTTACACATGATCAATTGCCCATTTTGCCCATTTTCATCCATTTCATTGTCATTCCACCTGCCCGGTGATGTAGTATTGAAATCGAAAGTGCATGGAAAGACTATGACAGCAAGAATAGACTCCGAAGTGCTTCTAGCTCATGAATGACTCTAGAACTTACCTCGTCTTATAATGTAGATACATGCGGATCATCAAGTTGACTCCAAAACTGAGCCGCACCGACATCCGGATCTGATAATTGCCTCTCAGACATATGACGTCATTCGTCACGTTTGTTTTGACCTCACATCTTCTTCCAAGGTTCCTTCTACGCTGTTTTTGTTATCACATCAGCTTGGCGGCAGAGTAGGCGAAAGCGTTCTTGGAGGTAATGGAGTGCCAGTCCATGGATTTCCTCAGTACAACCTACTAGTGAACGGGCGAGACACGACTCGAAGTTCATGCTTGATAGTCCAGTCACCCGGACCAACTGGCTCTTGATATTCAAGCCGACTGCCATTGTCAGCTCGAGGGTGGTGAGTTCGGGGTTCATACAGATGAGTTTCTAGATAATGGGTTCGTATGAATACATCATGCCATTGAGATTCGCCATTAGTGGCCTTCGGAACTCGCACAAGGGTCAAAAGCTTGTCTCGACAACCGAGCCATCCCACGGCGACAGACTGGTCTGAAAGGCTCAAGGATGTTGCTCTCAAGACCATATTCACAGCCACACTGGTGAAGAAATCCTTATTTTGTGTTCTGGGTGCCTTGTTGGGTGTCCATCTACATGAGTGATCTTAAAATGTTCTTGTAAAAATGTGGATTCAGTTCCGAGTCCACCTATGTGGCTGGTATCTACGGGACTACAGGTTCCAGAACTGGAATCCAGCATTCGTAGCATGGCTGATGTACTATATCATGAGGGAACAAGCGTGTCTTCAGGGGAATCTGTGCATCGAAGAGGATTAGAAGGGGGTGGGAGGGGAGATGCCCTCGAGCAGAATGTCCACGGGTAGGACTTTTAAGAGTACATCAGCGAGAGCATGACAGGAAAAAAACATGACGAAAGAAACACGGAGGTACAGAGCAGATGGGACATGATCTAAAGAAGCGGGAAAGACATGAAATGGGCATATGGTCTCGTGAGGAAAATGCGGAAAGGGGATAAAAAATATGAGACTAGACGTCCGAGGCATTGGAAATTCGAAGCTTTTTTTTTGTTTTTCTCAATCCATCTCGGTTATAGTCTCTTAGTTGCCGTTGGCCTGCATGCCCGCTGCGGCGGCGGCGTCTGCGTTGGCAGCGGCGACCATGGCCTTGGCGTCGGCTTCGTGGAAGACGCCTTGAATGACCTGCTGCTCTTCGGGACCGAGAACCTTGGTCAGACTCTCGTACAGCTGGGGCTGTTCTTGCTGAAGGTCTGGAATTGAGGTTAGCGGGTGATACGTGAAGGAAATTCTCTCGTAGAGGTCACTTACTCAGCAGAACATGCTTGAACATGCCATATGGCTCAACCTTGTCCAGAGGGGTCTCCAGAAGGCTTTCCTCGTCCATGTCATCGTCGTCATCATCGGTGTAGGAGCCGAACTTTTGAGCCTCCTGGTTGAGGAAGTCGAGGTAAGCGGCACTCTCGTCGGGGACGTCGTCTTCCTCAAGAGCTGCTTCGACTTCGTTTTCGTCCCACTCAACATCTCCATCCCAGTCATTGTCCTCGTCATCCTCATCATCCTCGTCATCGAGGGTGAAGTCGGACTCCTTGGTAGCATCCTCACGTTCTGAATAAATTCTTAGTCTTTGGGGAACACGGCGGGAGATTGGGGGAAACGTACGCTTGAGAGCAGCAGGCAGGGTCTGGAAGAGTCTTGTCACACCCTGCAACAGTCTAGGCCATCCCTGCTGGACACTGACCGGAACATCGGTAGCCTTCAGAGTAAGCAACGAACTGATTGCGGCAATTGACAGCTTCTTGTCGTGCACACGTCGGAAGTTGTCGATGTTAGCGAACCAAGTGCTGAAGAACTTGTTGGTCCAGCCCTTGGCCTCCATAACCTGAAGACTGAGAGCTGAGTTGTAGTAGATGGCGTTGATGACCATCTCCATCAAGTGGATGCGGTACGACTTGGTGCGTGCCTCGCCGGCATCGATAACCCGCATAGCCATCTCAATGAACATTGGGATATACTGATCAATGTGACCCCGAAGGTTGAGCATCAGGGTCTCAGCAAGCTTGCACCCGCAGATGCGGTCAACGCCACCAACCTTGTCGTCAGAGAAAATGTCCTGCACCATACCGACCATGGCGTCTAGGTAAGCTGGGTTCTGAACCAGCATATCGGAGCCATAAGCAACATAGTTGTCAAGGGCGGGGAGCATGTCTGCACGCAGAAAAGTCAATAGAAATTCAAACCCGCATGAATTGATGTGAACCACTTACCTTCAAGGTACAGCTCAGCACCAGCCTTGAACGTCTTGTGAATCAGCTCGAAGGCTTGCCACATGGACGGGGAAATGGTCTTGGATGCGAATGTGCAGCTGTCAATGATCTCGAAAATTTCGTTGTAGAGATCTAGAATAACCAATTAGAGCTGGATGTGAAATTAATGGATCACAAAACTTACCATAAAGCTTGTTCTCCAGGGTGATGCTGATGACAGGCATCAAGATGGTTTCGAGGTGTAGAAGCACGTCAGGAGTGCTCTCGAGTGTGAGAATGAGAGTGCCGATGGTCTGCAAAACGCCCAGAGCGGTGATGCTCTTGTCGTCCAAGAAGTCGCCGTAGCCATCCTCGTCACCACCCTTGGAGGCGTTACGCTCCAGAAGCTCACCAACAATACGCATGTAAGTGTCGCGCAGCTGCTCGCTCAGTGCCACAGCGAAGGGAGTAAGCTCGGCAGAGAAGACCTCAACAAAGTCCTCCATGACGTTAGCCAGAGCATCCACATCGACCTCATTGGCCAACTTGAGAAGCTGCTGCATAATCTGGGGGATGTTCTGCTGCATCGATGTACGGATGACATCGTGACGGATAAGGGGCTGCAGAGCAAGGGCGGCCTCAACTCGCACGGGAAGTTCGGAATCGGTCATGGACTCGAGGATGTTTCGGTAGATAACCATGAGGTTGTTCGGATCCTTGAAGTCGAGCTGCTCGAACTTCTCCAGGGTGTCGCAAGCACGGGCACGGAGGAAGCCGTGAGGACTGCGGAATTCGGGGAAAACATGACGGACGAAGAAGTATTCGACCTGGTCAGCAATTGGACTCTTCTTGCCTAGGATGACGGAAGCAAGCGATCCAATCATCCTCAAAGCACCCTCCTTCTCCCTGGGCTGCTTCTGCTCCTCCGGCTCAGACTCATACTTGCTAACAACACTGTTCACGAATGTGAGAATGGAGAAGGTCTGCTTCTTGCGGTTCTTGGTGAGGGAAACCAAGAAGTTTGTGGCGGCAACATCAGGAGCGGACACTTCCTCATAGAAGTTCAACTTGCGGTGGAGGTACTCAGATGGGTCATCTTCGAAAAGCTCAATGTCCTCGTCAGATTGGCACAAGATAGGGAAAACGAAGTGGGCAATCAGGTTGTCCATGTGCGGCTTCAAGTGGTCCCACATGGCCTTCGGCTTGACACACTCCTCCATAAAGACCAAAGTATATGAAAGTGCGGAGTTGCTGAGCCATTGCGTCTTGGACACCCACTTGTCGATCTCCGTCAGGTATCCCTTGAGAATTTCGGGGGCGAAAGTGCTAATAAAGGTCTTCGCATACGGTGTGTAGTCGGGGGTAGAGGATTTCGTGATCGTGGTGGGGTTGCCGTATCTGATGAATAGACGGTTCAGGTTGGCGTAGGACCACTTCTTGCACTTCCACCAGTGGTTCATCTCCCTCTCCTCCTTCGAGTCTGCCATTGAGCTCGCAGGGGGTACCTTCGAGACAATGCGAAGGAATAGTGTACACCAGTCTACAGTTGCCTGGTGGGTCTGTAGGCATGGAGAAAGCTCAAACTAAATGCACAACCAGTCAGTATAAATGGCTTAGCCACGCGCAGACTAGAATCAGGGTAACCGACGTAAATTGCGTGCTTGAAAGCCTTCACCACAATACGGAGCATCTCCGCAGCCTCCAAACTTTCTTCATCAACAAGCTTAGATCCGATGCTGAGCAGCTGGGGGAATGAATGCTCCACGATTTTATCGAACTCCTCTCTCTTCTCGCCGGCCTTAAACCTGTAAACGCGGCAGACGGCCAAAAGACACTGCAGACCCGCATAGACCGTACTGGCGTCATTGGTGCCGAGAAGCTGCAGAGTAAGATCCAAGAATCCGGGCCACTGCTCGGGGAAATCGTTTTGGAGGATCTTCTGGAGGAGGGGAACCAGTTGATTGCGGACATTGGGAGGCGTCGAGGCCAAGGCAGGGATAAGTCTCTCCCTGAAACTGGGCTTCTCGGCTTCGGGAATTGGCGTACGCTGCGGGCTATCTTCGACAGGGGCCCATCCACGGGTAATACGGTTCTTCAGGTAAACACCAGCTATAGGAAAGAGCGGGGTCAGTAAGAAACAGAAGTTCCTTTGCGAACCAGTATGGACACCCAAAGACTTACCAGAGAGCTGGACTGCATTGTTCTGCTCGCCCTGCAATATATCCAAGAGTCCATTGATAAAACCGGGTTGCGTCTCGGCCTAGATATTCAACCACGTGTGAGCCTGACGTTCTGTGCCCCGCCAGTCGATCTAGCACGTACATATTTCAAATCAAGCTCCGCTTGCCGGCGAATATCCGCATTCGCGTCTAGAGTAGACTGAATGCGATCTCGGAGGGCTGTGACATCCATCGCGCAACAATCCCCCAACACCAAAAAGTCAAAAAATCTCCAAATAAACTGAGAACCCCGGGGGGAGACGTGGACGGGCGCCGATGGAAGACGGGCGAGGAGAAAGAGTCAAGGATTGAAAGGACTTGAATGTCCTAAATAGATCGTATGGATCTTGAAGAGAAAGGGGAGAGAAGATGTTGTTCTTGGAGGAGGGGGATTTTTTTCGATTTTCCCGACTTCTCGGGAGGCGGTCGCCCCGCAGCTAATCAGAGGCCGCACACACGGATTTTCCTCAGAACTATGAGCTATGACTATAGCGACTATGGGCTTGGGTAACATTTGGGGTTGATGTATTACTTCTATAAAGTATTACGGGGTTTACATTTTTAAATTCAATGGAATTCAATAATTTCATGTTCATTTCATCGTGTTGGTTTACATACGTACATTGTGGTGAGCCTCATGACTACCCAATAGGGGCACAGGCATTAAAACCATATACCCCCCTAAGGATTGAGTATCATCACATGTAAAGAGAGGCCGCGAAGATGACATCGCGCTTGATCAACTCCTGGGCTTTCTGCATCTTAGTGTGAAGTGCTGGGTCGCCGACCAGTTTGGCCGCATTCTTCACTTCGCGACATGTCTCATCCAGTCGGGTGATCACGCGGACAATAGTACCCTCCATCACATCCGTGAGGTCTGTGATGCGATTGAAAGACATTCCCTTGGCCCACTCATAGACAACTTCGGCGAGACCAAAGCGGGGCTGGCTGGCAAAGTCGTTGGAATCTTCACTAGACTGAATGACTTGGTGCAGGATTTGGAAATCGTTCACTTTCTCGGCGATACGAACGATCTCCTTCTGGCCCTTCTCCAGACGAGGAGTGAGGGTGGGTGTGCTTTCTGTCTTTTCTTGGAACACAAATGCAGAGAGGAGTGCAACAATCTCCTCCGGTTCGTATTCAGCAAGAACGTTCTCGAGAACCAATTCGGTCAGTACCAGCTCGTCGGCGGAGTGAATCTCGCATGCCACCTTGCCCTTCAGTTGCACACGAGATTGTTCATCAACAAATCCGAGCTCCCTCAGCACGTGAATGCGCTGCTCATAATCCGGAAGTAGTTGAAGGTTTTGGTCGGACATCAGTTGCTTCAGCTCCGAGATGTTTTCTTTAACTTGCCACTCGTCATGTTGCATCTCGAACTATTTGACATTAGTATAGGGTTCAGACGAATAGAAATAAGACACTCACGTGTTTCACGAAATCAGGGCATTGTAGGCAGTGGCATGACTGAGCAATCTCTGCCTGAGCTTGTCGTTTGTCGAGGATATCGCGAATTTCCATCTCTTTGATGCGTTGCCAGTCAATCTCATCCCACCCCGAATGGATCCAGGAGTTGGTGTACTGGGACAGTTCAATCTCAGCCCACTTGGTTGACTCTGTTCCTGAATTAGTATTTTTGATACCCGTATATGTAAAAAAAGGCAAATATGCCCTTACCTTTCTTAATGTTTAGATACCACATTGGTTTTGTGATCTTAACCAGGGTGTTTGTCAAGCACTCGACGTCGGACAATGGGATCTTGCATACTCGAAGGCTCATGTCATCGACGCGATTAGGGAGTGGTGAGAAGTATGGTCGGAACATCGGCAAGAATGGAAGAATATCGGTGGGGTGCCGCTTGTTATTCAAGGTTCCGATCTCAAATACTTGGATACAAGGTACCGCCCCGATGACTGCCGCGGAAACCCCGTCGCGCGTAATAACACCAGCAGTACGTTGTCCGTCCTGTCAATCATGTGTCAGCATTCTCCTAACCACGTACTACCACAACACAACGTGCAAACTCACCTTGCGGTACACAACCAATCTCTTCGTTGTGAAAAGACGTTTGCCGACAGGCGATGATAGCAGCTCGGTGTGGAACTCAGCTGTGAGCTTTCGATATTCCATGGCGGCATTATGGCAGGTCATCAAATCCAGGTCACAGATCTCACATGGTGTCCGTTTGATTTTCGCAAGACTGGCCTCTGATACCTGTACTTGCTTCTCGTGTTCCGGTAAGAGAGCCTGTGTTGCGTTTTCACTGAAACTCCGCTTGATCATTTCCTCAATCTTTAAGGCTTCCACACGCAACAGATTCAGTATCATGTTGTATGTCAGTCGGAATTGAGACCTAAGCTTTGTCGGGTCTCCAAGGATCATCTGTTTCAGCGACGCAGCAGATGGGGCCTCGTCCTTTCCGCTGTTTGTCACGATAACATACCCCACCGTGTCAAGACCTCTACGACCAGCACGTCCCGCCATTTGCGTATATTCGCCGGGCAGGAGATCACGGAAGGATTTGCCGTCATGCTTACGGAATCCGGAGAATACAACAGTTCGGGTGGGAAGATTCAGACCCATCGCGAATGTTTCTGTGGCGAACAGAACCTTCACCAGAGACCTAGCGAAGAGAATCTCAACCACCTCCTTCATAATGGGCAGGAGACCGCCATGGTGTACAGCAATGCCTCTGCTCAGTAGCTCGCGAAGGCGAAGAATCTGCGGTAGCGTGCGGTCCTCGGGCTTCAATCGGGTGAGTGACTTCTCGATGAACATGTGTGTCAAACTCTTCTCGCTAGCATTGCTGAAGTCTTGGTTTGACAATGAATCTGCATTCTCCTCGCATCGCTTCTTAGAGAAAACGAAAACACATCCCGGCAGCAAGTCTTCTTTGCGAAGATGCGAAACAAGATGCACCCAGGTGTTCTTGTCCTGGGCCGCACTTGTGCGACCACCACCACGGCCTGTGCGAGCAATGTTGCCCGTTCCTCGGTTGGAATACTGTCCACCGCCCTGTCCCCGACCTCGTTGTGGACCTCCACGTTGTGGGCCGCCGCGGCCACCTCTAACATTCGCTGGCTGACCCCGCCCCCGGCCCTGGGGGACTGGTGCTCTAGCTTGCGCCGACTGGGCCTGGGCTTCAGCCTCCTTCTTAGCTTTGGCCTTATCTTTGCCCGACAAAATATCATCCGCTTCCTTCCAGCCGCTCTCAAGGAATCTTTTGTTGGAGTCGACGATCTTGTGCTTGCTCTTCCCGGCCCAGAGATAGTGCTCCAACGGGACAGGTCGCTTATGGGTTGAAATGACATAAATGTCCTTCTTCTTTGTACGGCCGACCCAGGATGCAAACTCCCGGGTATTGGGCACAGTGGCAGAGAGAAGAATCAACGTGACATGCTCCGGAAGCATAATGATGACTTCTTCCCATACCACTCCTCGTTCGAGGTCATTCACATAATGCACTTCGTCGAAGATGACGAATTCAACATCGCGGATGAGATCAGCGCCACGGTACAGCATACTTCGCAAGATCTCAGTGGTCATGATGAGACAGCTGGCCTCCGGGTTGATTTGAACATCACCGGTCAGAATACCGACGTCGTCGAATTCGGTTCTGAAATCACGGTATTTCTGGTTGCTCAGAGCTTTGATGGGAGACGTATAGATCGCTTTGGTCATGTGTTTAGCAGCCAAGGCGATTGCGTATTCAGCCACAACTGTCTTGCCTGCCGAGGTATGGGCCGCAACAAACACCGAATCACCATTCTCCAGATGGTAAACAGCCTCCTTCTGGAAAGTGTCGAGCTCAAATGGCCACTCTCTGGCCATATCGGGGACCAATTCATTAAAGTTCGGAATATCCTTGTTGATATCGACAACGTGGGCCCATTCTTTACCCTTTTGCCTGTGGATTCCTGCGAGCAACTGGCTACGCGGTTCCAATGCCGGGAACTCAACCGGTAGCAAAGCGTCAATATCTTCTTCATCTTCATCTTCGCTGACATCTTCAAGCTCGGCCATTGCTCCTGTATCGACATCCGCAGTTTCCTCGGGTTGATCCACTTTGAGGTCGCTGTCCTCTTGAAGAAGGGCGGTTTCGACTTCTTGGGCGCCTTCGGTGGCGTCTTTAGATTTGGCTCCATCGAAATCAACACCGTTATCAAAGCCAGGCGGTGTGGTTAGAAGACCCCCCTCAGTGCCAAAGTTAATGATGCGATCGAGCCCCGATTGTTTCCCGTTCTTCGATTGTTCTGTGACCTGAGCATCGGCCTCCATTGCTGCCAAGGCCTCGATAGCGTCCAAGCCCCCGGGGGCAAAAGGAAAGAAGCCTGCGGCACCTCTAACAAACTCGGCGCGGCCAGCAGGTCGGCGGAGAAGCGAGGTGGAATTCTTGGCTGTTGCGCTGGCAGCAGGAACAGTGACCTCTTGATATCCAGTAACGCGTCCTTCCAATCCCTCTCGCGTGAAACGAGTCACCGTCCGTGTTTGTGTTGGGGCGAGTTCGAAAAGGTCTGCGTAATCCGTTGAAACGTCCCATCGTCTGCCAAAGCTGTCAAAAGGCTGCCCCGCAAATGAAAACATGATACTTGCTTACCTTTGGAGAGTGTTCAGCCATTTAGTGCTGAATTTGTCCGATGGATTCAGGAACTCATTTTCAAGCTCTGTTAGCAACTCTTGGGCACCTTTAGGAGCTTGCTTCCGAGCTTGGAAGTTCTCGATCTTGCCGTTCTCTTCGTCTGCGAGACGAGCATCGAAGGTCGAAGGATCGAAGGCTTTGCCTTCTAGGTCTAACTTCTCCATTGAGGGGTCCAGTGAGTCCGCCATGGTATGAAGTACCGTATGAAGTACCGTGTCGAAGAGTCAACCGGTGAGTTGAAATTTGTCCGATGTTTGACTCGGCAGTGGCCGAACCCCACACCGATATGTGTATCGATTTCAAGTTCTGGCGCAAGACTGAGAGAAAGTTTACTTTGTGATAAAAGACCAACTTCACTCGTGGAATTGATGCTGCGAGTGAGTGATGAAGTGGTTTGAAGGGATTGAAGAGGTAGCAACATCAACCGGTCAACCTCTCTCAATGACACCCAAGGCGGTACAAATCGGCAGTATCCATGACGTCGATCCCGGTGTGGGGTCATTCAGGGCTATGATTACTACCAGATATTATTATTAGGCAGGGGGTTTTGCCAGGCACAAGATTAGTACTACAGTAAACCCCCCATAATTCAAACAGGCAAAAATTATCGTTATATCTGGGTAATCGTTAAATCCAGGTGCTATATGTTAAATATATATTTCTGGTTTACATAAAAATTCAGGCCCCAAAAAAGCTCCTTCGTCTCTCTGCTTCTGTCCTCGTATTCTCTTTACTTCAATCAATCAGTACAGCATAGTAATTAACTTGGTTTTACCCTGTTGCTGCTACTCTTTATATAAATGAAGGGAGCCTCATTTTATAAAACCTAGGGCTGTGCAATCTCGATCTTACTAAGTACAATATTATTACAATACTGAACTAGTTGGTTAAATCATGCGTAAATAAGGGTTTGTTTGTGATGCTGAAATTGATTAATAATACCCGGATTTAACGATTTGATTATCCTAGTATACGAGGTTTTAACGATATTTGTATGGCAGATTAATTCATGCACCGGATTCCGATCATTATAACCGGGTTATCGTTATATACGGTATCGTTATAAAGGGGGTTTACTGTAGTATCTTTTGGACCCTTACTAGTAGAAAAAGCCTGACAACCTGACGACCCCCCTATTCCTTGAATCTTATGTCATATCAGGTCATTATGAAAGTTGAGGCAACCCGATATGTGTATTTAGATCGATGCCTAAGGTCTAAGAGGCTCCATCTTTGTAGCAACCCGGCAGCAATATTCGTTCACAAGTCGCCCGACTAATTTGATCATGGACTCACCCAATAGGGAGTGATGAGAGCAAGTAAGATTCTGTGAATGCAACCCTGGGCAACGGGCTGCCCACCACTCCAACGCTCCAACTGCCACCGATTCGGATGTTGTTAGACAGAAACATTCGCCCTGATATATCGGAAGATGTGAGGGCTCGTGCGCTAGCGGTGCAACCTTGTTGAAATGATCGAGAACCAATTGCTTCTGGTTTTCTCCGAACAGTGTCAGGCCATAGTTGATCTCTTTCTCGTTTTCCTTTTCATGTGCAGATGTCGTGGTTGACGCGTAAGTTGCCGCATCGAGCAAAACAAGAAGAGCTGGGTATTGGCCATGCCGAAGTCGCCACAATGAAGCCATCTCGTACGCGATCAATCCACCCAGAGAGTAGCCCCCGAAAATGAATACATGTCCTGGAGAAACCCGCTTCTCTACATGATTGAGGTAAAGCTCCGCCCATTGACGTATGGTCCCTGGGGCCTCTGATTGGCCGAAGAACGGGTCATGAAGTAACAAGACATCGAATGCATCGTCTAGCAGCGGAACCAAGGGTGTATATATGCTGCCTTGTCCCCAAAATCCGTGGATGAGCACGACTGTGAGCCGAGAGTGTGGCTTTCGAACAAGTTCGGAGTTCCAAGTGGACTCATTGGTGTCTTCTTCTGCGATCCTCGTAGAGACGACTTCTCCTAACGCAGCCGGAGTGGAGTTGTTTAGAATATCAAAAACGTAAAGTCTACACCCCAGTCGATGGTTGATTCGGGTAACCAGTCTCGCTGCCTGTAGAGAGTGACCGCCGAGATCATAAAAACTGTCTGTGATACCAACTTCCTCCACCAGAACGCTTGCAAACTCCTGACAAAGGACGCGCTCTATATGGTTCCGCGGCGGCTGACGGGCTTCCAAAGATCTGTTGGCCTTGACAAATTGAGCACTCTTTGCGAGGGCCCTGCGGTCGACTTTGCCATTATCATTGATAGGCATCTTTTCTAGGACACGAATCGAGAAGGGAATCATGTAAGACGGCAGCTTCGACTTAAGCTTATTGCGTACCTGCTGTTCAATCTTCTTTTTCAGTCGTTGCCAGAGCGGCCGGTTGGTCAACTCGTCGAAATTGCGTCCAAGGTGGTCAGTAGGAAAGTGAAACAAGACCCTGCCTCCAGAATCTTCGGGCTGATATCGGTGGAACACAGCATCCAAGCCGCCATTCTGGGAGGACTGTCGTGCCCAGCTAACACTCACACGACATCCAGCAAGATCGGCTATTTCGTGTAGGTCAACAACAGAGAGCGATGGTATTTTCCTTGCCGCTTCATGGCAAGTTTCAAGCCAGTCAGTTCCCTCAACTCCCTGGCCCTGAGCGCCGTTTAGCGATTCTAACACACATCGCTCAAATATAGTCTTGCTGTACGGGATGTTGCTGACCGCTACAACAGCCGTAACAGGAAAACCTTCCAGACGTCGCAAAAGCGACTGCCTGTCCAGCTGGTCTGACACCAAGTTAATCCACTGGCCCTCGTCGACCTCATGGATGGGCTGGGATGGTCCTTCCTGGCGGGTTTTGTGTATTATGGCCGCGTACCGATAGCAGCTGAGCTCGTTGGCTGCTCTCATCCTTTTGGGTAGAATCTCAACGTGTGAGACAAGGTCCGGAAGCCAAACCCTCAACGCAGTGAAAAATGCAGGATCGATAAGAAGTTCTTCCTCTTCTCGTTCTATGGTTGTCATTTTCTGCCGGAGTACATCCTGTGTTGATCTACCCCCGGTAGTGTACAGTGCCTTTGTCACTTGAAATTCTCGATATAAGGCGTATGATCGCAGATCACCGAAGAACAGACGCTCGATACTGTCCAACCGAAGGATATCCTCTACCACTCGTAACAGGTACTCAGGAGTAGGGAAATACTGTGCTGTCGAGTTCACCACAGCAAGCTCGGGTGTATTAAGTCTTTCCATGCTAGCAAGGTCCGTGACCGTACCGATACGTACCTCGACCTTGCCTCGCAATGATGGCACTAAATCAGCCGCCTTGTTGGCGAAAGTTGCCGCTTTCTTAGCGAGCTCAAAGCCAATATAGCTTTTCAGAGACTTCGGCAAATTGAACAGAATCATTCCACTGCCAGTTCCTACCTCCAAGACATTGCGGGGCTCGTTGCCATCGAGAAGTGTCGCTAAAGTGTCATCCAGCCACTCTTCCATCTCCTTCTTGTCGATTTCACTCCCATCATACATGGATGTCCATCCGACAAAATCTCTTCCGAGATCTTCGGGGTCCATGTCGTCGATATCGGCATACGCAGTGACATCAAAATGATCCCTCCACGCCTCGACCTGTCCTTGCTCGCCGGTGTCATTCGCCTCCTCCCACTCGGAGAGACCGTGTCTGTCCGAAATGGTGATGAAGCTTATCAACTCCGCATCCTGCTCATCGCTGTCCCGCACTACCGTCACAGCTTCACTGACGGACTCAAAAGTGAGCAATGCATGCTCCACTTCCGCTAGCTCAACACGGTGTCCTCGTATTTTCACCTGGTAGTCCATGCGACCAAAGAACTCCAGTTGACCATCACTTGGCCTGTATCGCACACAATCGCCCGTCCGATAAGCCCGCACTGACTCTCCATCAATGACCACGCGTACAAATCGATCCTGATCCCGCTCCGGATCGGTGTACCCCCTGGCGATGCCATCCCCCGTGACGACGAGCTCACCCAGGACTCCGATGGGAACAAGATGCTGCTGTGGGTCCATGACATATGCGCCGGAATTACCCACTGCCCGTCCAATGGGCACACCATTTACAAACATTTCGTCTGGCGGTATGCGGTAAGAAGTACTCATCACGGAATTCTCAGTAGGGCCGTAGGAATTGAAAACACCCCCTTTCACCAACCCCAGTGCTTTCGAGGCGTCTTGTGTGTCGAAGCGGTCTCCAGCTACATAAAGAACACGAAGTATTTGCATCGTTGCTGGTGAAGCAGCTAAGCATTGCTTTAGAAAGGCCGGGGTAAACACAGCGACTTCGATTTTCTCCGTGAGAAAGGTTTTCTCCAGCCTGACACTATCCAAGGAGGTCATGTCGTCAATGCAAACAACTATCCCACCGTTTAATAGAGGGGTGTATATCTCTGCCGTTGACGTGTCGAAGGCAAGGTTGGCCATTTGGGCAACTGGAACAGCTCCCCAAGTTTGCGACAGGACATCGGCTGTTCGTACTATGCCGCGATGCTCAATCATCACGCCCTTAGGCTTGCCTGTCGACCCCGATGTGAACATAACATAGGCTAGGCTCGTAGCTGAAGGTTCTGCAGAAGCCGTTCCTAGCCCGCACAAGGTCCGCACTGTCTGAACCGAATGGTTTGAAATATCGGCAATGGAGACAAAATCAACATTAACCAGCTGAGTATCTGGAGGTGGTACATCTGGTCCGAGCAGAACCAACTTGTGACCGGAGACGGCTGAAAGTATAGCCTGTATGCGTGACTTGGGCACTTTGACATCCAGAGGTATATAGGCTAGGTTGGCCTTGAGGATCCCAAGCAACGCTATGATTGCGTGGCATGACCGTGGAGCAAGCACACCAACTAGGGTTTCAGCGGCAAAAGCAAATTTTGCGAGCCAAACAGCGAGCAAGTCTGATCTTTCGTCTAATTGGGCATATGTGAGCTCACTGCTCGAGTCTTTAACGGCCACGGAACTGGGAGAACTGGCAACCTGGCGCTGGAAGACCTCAATTACGCTTGATTCACGCGCATAGGCCGTGCGATTGATTTCAAGAAGACTCATGTCACGCAGTAAAGAGTCACTATCCATCAGCTCGAGAGATGCGACTGGTGTCTGAGGCGTTTCAAGCCCTCGCGTGAGGATCTTATAGAAAATATCAATCATCGCATTGATTGTTCGATGGTCGTAGAGGTCCGCCGCAAAAAGGACACTGCCACGCAGACAATCGGCCTCTTGGAATAAGTGAAACTCGACATCCATTCTCGTTGTGGCTACAACATTCAACTGCTCTGTTTCCAGGCCCTCAAATGCGAATTGAACCACGTCCCGTTTACTGTGCAAGGAGAAAGATGTCTGAACGATAGGATGTCGTGACCCGTCACTGTCATCGACATGTAACTCCGAGACGATTTTCTGAAATGGAGTATCTTGGTTTTTATGTGCCTCCGCTGTCGTTTTGTCAACTTTGTGGACCAACTGTTCAAATGATATATCGTCTTCCACTCGGATTCTGATGCACTGCAGATTGGAAAAGGGACCAATCAGGCCCTTTAGCTCTTGCTGGTTTCGGCTTGCTACCAGACTACCCACAGTTGCATCTTCTGCACCAGTAAGTCGGTAGTGTGCTATTCTAAACACAGTGAGCAGGGTCGCAAATGATGTGGCTTGGTATAATTTGCAAAAGCGTAGTAGATCGATATACAGTGAGCCCCCAATTTCAATGTCTTGCCTCTCCACTGCCCCTGACATCACAGCTTTCCGCGGCCTGTCGCAAAGGAATGTCGCTGGGTGACTTCCTTCTAACTGTTTGACCCAGTAGTCAACCTGATCTTGGCGCTGGCCTGTCTTTTCTTGCTGGTTTTGCCATACCGCAAAGTCTCTATATTGCATAGGCAAAGGCCTGATTCGGGACAGAGGGTCCTGATTCTTGATCGTGGCAGAGTAAAAGGTCGCCAGTTCTCGGCCAAAGATCTCGACCGACAATTCATCGGAGATAATGCGATGCATCACGATGGACATAAAATGGTCGTCCTTCTCCAATCGGAAGACACACACCCTCCACCCAGTTTCCGTCTCCAAATTGAATGGCTTCATCTGCATATGCTGTAATTGTAATAAATGCATATCCCATTCATCAGAAGATGTGTTGATCACTTCCAGGTCTTTCTGCTGAATTGAACCAATAACTTGCACATCGGTACCATTGAGGTGCGTGAAAGTCGTACGAAGTATCTCATGACGGTCTTGTAGCACCATCAGCGCAGCTTTCAGTGCTTCAAGTTGCAGACATCCACGGAGGCGTAGCCCAAAAGGCAATAGCTGCCATGTTGAGTTGGGATATAACCGATGCAAAAGCCATAGATGGCTTTGGGCCAGTGTCTGCTCAAAGATTACGTCTTCTCTTGCTGTGGCCTGGATGCATGTGGATTTCAAGATTGAAGACATGATTGCGCGTGAAGGGGAGGAATGATAGCCCAAGGAGGAGGTGTTGCTCTGTTTCCAGACGATGAAGTCGAGAGATGCGGTAGCTGGCAGGAATGAGTCTGTATTCCACGGCGACGACAACAAAGTTCTTCAATCGCCGTCAACAAGAGGTTCTAGAACCTTATAATTGCTGACCCGACTGTTCGAGACGCCTGACGCTTCTGCTGACATGAAATAATGTGCTCGTTCGTAGTATCGGCCTCTTTCGGTGCATAATAAGGAATTCGGTCCCCTTCGGGCGCCGAAGCAAAGTGCCGAAATGTCAACAACCACCGATACATTTTTAATGAAGAGGCGCAACGTACAGTGCGTTCTTCTTTCTAGATACGCTTTACTTAGGGTAAACGCTACATCCTCTGAGGGTGAAGCCTATTGTGCACACTCAAAAATTTTGAACAGGATTGGATTCTCTTCTGTCGTGATGTGGTAATTGTTTCTGTTTGAGTGGAACTATCAATCAAGACTCTGCATTCTAGTCATTTCCCAGAAAAGCCCGCGTTTGGCCATAAGCTGCTGAGGACTGCCAACTTCGGCTACATGCCCTTCTTTCATCACACAAATCACGTCGGCATTCATGACTGTGCTCAAACGGTGAGCTACCATAATCGTGGTACGATCCTTTTTGATAGCATCAATAGCCCTCTGTACGGCAGCCTCCGACTCGCTATCCAACGCTGATGTAGCTTCATCTAGTAGTAGAAGCTTGGACTTGCGCAGAAATGCACGGGCGACAGCAATGCGTTGTTTCTGCCCTCCGCTGAGCATACTACCGCTCGTTCCCACTGTCGAATATAACCCATCACTACATTTACGGTGTTAGATCACAAATTCCAGGGTAAGAGTGAGAATATACTCACGGAAGCGATTGAACGAAGTCAAGTATATTGGCTTGTGCGCATGCAGTCAGAATGTCGTCGTCGCTCACTTCTTGTCTTACTAAACCCACAGCGATATTTTCTCTCATGGTGCCGGAGAAAATGGTCGGCTCTTGGGTTATAAGGGAAAGTGTTGATCGATAAGCGTTCAAATCCAGATTACGTATATCATGGCCATTAACCAGAATCTGCCCATGGTGCAATCTGTAGAACCGTGAGAGCAGGGCAAGGCATGTGCTCTTCCCACTTTCACTCTGACCAACCAATGCGAGTGTCTGTCCGGGATCGACGGTAATTGTGAAGTTTTGCAGGGCATACTTACTTGGCCTTAGGGGATAGGCAAATGCCACATTCTTAAAGGTCACTTGAAAAGGATCACTACCTTGAAGAAGGTCATGTTCTGTTTGTTTCAGCTCCGAGGGGCCAGAATCTGTCAGTGGCGACCGAATTTCGTCCTCGGGGTTGCGAAGCTCCATAACATTCTGAAGCTCTTTGGCAGCATGTATGGCTTTCCCGGCATCAGGGGCAAAGGTGAAGATCGATCCAGCGATTTGAGAGCCAGATATGAGACTAACGAAACACACATAGACCTGGAATTGAGAGTATTCACGGTCCGCTATCAGGGTACCGCCGTACCAGAAGGCAAGGGCGGCACAAAGATATACAATAGATTGTGATGCAGCGTAGAGCGCCGAGGCAATGAGGATGGAGTTGAGAGAATTCGCTGCTTGTGTAGCTAGGAATCCATCATAAAGTGAGAGAACTTGGTCTTCGAGACCAAATGAAGCCACAGTTCGCATACAACGAACTACTTGTCCTGCATATGCGGCCGAATCCACTCCGCTTTGCCTAATTCGAGCGTCGAATGCCGTAAGCACTTGTAGGCGCAACCAACCACAGGCAACAACAACGGGTATTGTTGCTGTGCAAACAAGAGCTAGCTTCCAGCCTATAGCCAATGAGACCGCTATGCCTCCCACAATGGTGGAAATGAAGGTCAGGATTCCCCCAAGGACTGGGCCTCCCATTCCAGCAAGATCATCGGTGCTTTTTGAAAGTATGCTGGACAGCGCACTTGGGGAGTTTTTACCTTCATCGAAGAAAGCCATGTCTTGGTCTGTGATCCGACGGCAACAGGCCTCGCGAACCCGCCGGCACAGCCTCTGCGTTGCGTACGACAGACTCACTCCAAGACCTAGCCAAAGTATGAATCCCGTCCCAGCAAGGGCGACATAAAGACCGGTCCACAGGTTGACCCCTTGTCTCAATTGAGTATACTTGGTCTGTGGTAGCCCGATAATGGTGAGTATCTTTGCGAAAAATATGGATTGCCTGGCATCAGTTAGTCAACCCCTACTCGCGTGTTGAAGATGCATAGGTGAAAGATGGGCTTACGCTGGAATTTCTAACCCGGCAAGTATAGCAAATACTAGACCAAAAAGTAAAGGCTTCCAGTCAGGGATACTCATGGACCAAATGAATGACAATGCACCCTTAGCCCCTGGGTTATGGAACGTTTCTTCCTTGGGCCTGTCATTCGGCTGGACAGTCGAAGATGCTCCGGTCTTTTCATCATCTGACTTGTTACCATAGTATGACGCATTAGCTTGCATCAAATCACCCTCGTCATTGTCAGAGTACAACGAAGTTGACGGACTGTGAGCGTGTTTCTTGATTTGTTGCTGCTCAATCAGCTCGGCATAGATACCATTTCGAGCCATGAGCTCGACGTGAGTCCCTTGGTCCAAAACCCGACCAAGAGCTAGTACAATAATCAAATCAGCATTCATGATAGTGGACAACCTGTGAGCAATGATAACAGTTGTGCGCTTCTCGGTCGCGGTGTCTATGGCTGTTTGGACCGCCCTCTCTGATGATGTGTCCAAGGCAGACGTGGCTTCATCCAACAGAAGGATTCTGGGATCACGGATAATAGCGCGAGCAATAGCAATCCTTTGCCGTTGACCACCTGAAAGTTGAAGCCCCTTTTCGCCCACTCTAGTCTGATAGGCCACAGGTAATGTCATGATAAAATCATGGGCGTTAGCCCTCTGGGCAGCGTCAACAACCCTTTTAAACCGCACGCTGTCGGAGACTTCATTATTCGCACCTTCGCATCCATAAGAAATGTTGTCGAGTATAGAAGCGTCGAGAAGAATTGGATCCTGATCCACTAAGCCTATCTGTTGCCGCAACCAGCGCAGGTTGAGGGTGCTGATATCTTGCCCGTCGACAGCTGTCACTCAATCAGTGAAATGAAATATCTGCCAATGAACGTGAGACTTACTGATCTTCCCACGCGTAGGCTCATAGAATCTTTCCAGAAGACCAAAGATGCTACTTTTGCCTCCACCAGAGGCACCAACTATGGCTGTTTTCTTGTTTGCGGCGACGCTGAAACTGACATCATCCAAAACTTTGGCATGGTCTCTCGATGGGTAGAAAAGATCCACACAATCAAAACGTATGTCGCCCACCAAACTGGCTAGCTTCTGACCATCTCCAACTAAAGGATCTTGAGGTGATCTTCTAGCAATGGTCTCCAGCAATGAGCCCGTAATTGCAAACCCGGAAGTTAGTGCCTGTAGGGAGGGTGCGATCCTGATGATGGCAAACATGCCGATCGTTACCGCCAGTGTTGTTGTGGTGATATCAGGGACAGACATCTCGCCTCTCACTAGGAAGATGGAGCCTGCCCAGAAAGAAAGCGCATAGATCAGGGTTGGCATCGCATTCATTGATGCGATAAGTCCCGCCACAATATTGTGTGCTTTCCTCTCCGTCTTTTCGGCTTGACCCAAGCCTAAAGAATAGCGCTGTTGCACGAAACCTTGCATTCCGAAGGCTGCTACTTGTCTAATAGCACCGAACGCTTCTTCGGGAATACCAGCTGCGTGACTGTAGAGCTCTCGTGATTGCTTTTGATGCTTGACAGCATAGGAGCCTCCAACAGAGAATATTAGGAGCATGGCAGCGAAGAATGGACTTAGTATCAGAGCCATCTTCCAGTACATAACAAATGCAACGATAAAGGCCGCACAGAAGGTAGCAATAGCGCTCAGCATGATTGAAGTCTTGCTTGTTATGGCTTCTTGGAGAATGCCCATGTCAGACATTATGCGATTCGATATGTCACCGGGGCGCAGAACATCAAAAAACGCCATATTTTGACGCAGGACGGCAGAGAGGTATACAACCCGCAACTCTGACAATCCGCTCTCCACACCAATAAAATCCGACTGTGGCTATGTAGGTAAAGACAAAAAGACCGATGCTAAGATAGACGTAGTAAAGACTGAATGTCGATATTTTGGATCGAAACTCGGCAACCTCAACAGAGCCCGCGGCGAAACCGTTGAACACACCCACCAGGAGACCATATATGACCTATAAGAAGGCGATATCAGCAGGAGTTACCGTTAGAGAGGTAAAGAAATTCTCTGACGTACGGGCACGAGCGGGTTCAAGGCACCTGCAATAACTGCGCTGGCCGAACTGACGTACAGAATGGTCCTGTCGAGCTTCGTCGCATAGTGAGCTAGCCCTGGTCTACCTGTATCGTCACGCGGAAGACCATGCAATTGCCTTTGAAGGACAGCCTGCTTGTGTTCTTCTGAGCTCATGTCGGCGTGTGGCAAACTGATGAATAATTACCCCAGTCAGTTGCAGTTGTTTCCTAGTGAAACAAGTCAAAGAAGCATGCCTGGCGGTGAAGGATGAAGATGAGACGTGACAAGTGATCGGATGCGTGATGGCAGTGCAGCTGCCCCTCGATTAGCAGGTGTGTTTCTCAATACGATACACTTGATGTTGACAAAATTTGTGTTAGAGGGGTTCAGGGGGTGGAATGACAGGGATGCGACATCCTCGGTCACCGAGCATACGGTGTGGTAATGCCAACCTTGGGAAGTGCGGGGACCGAAGAAAGACTTGGACACAAACTATACAGTAGCAAAGATTAATCACTCAGAAATGAGAGTGAACTTCGTTCGGAGCTCTTTGTTCGGGGTCCTGTTTCTTTGATTGGCTAGTAGTCATACTACCCAGGTTGCCCTTTCGCGTTCTATTATATGGCATGATAGTAACAGTATTCTAGAAAGCACATAAAACGTTGCGTTAGTTAGATAAATCTCAAGGGGGGCCAAGGAAACAAGCAAGAAAATCAACACTCAAATTAAAATTTCTAAAACCCTCGTTAATACAAGGTGTTCGGGAAAAAGAATGTCCATCGAATATCAGAAGCCAAGCGCTTTTGCATTCCCTCTTACACCCAAAGACTATGCACCGGCGCCCCTGCCTTCTCTTGAAGAATGGGACAAGTTATGGGAGGCGTGGGATCTAGTTACCACCAAGATGATTCCTGCCAAATCTTTGATGGACAGACCTATTCCTCTTCGGAACCCTCTGATGTTTTACCTGGGACACATTCCGGCCTTGTAAGTCTGAAACTCCATTTTCCATATCACCGATTGACATAACTGGCCTTGTGTAGTGAAGACATACACTTGACACGGGCCACCGACGGCATTCCCACCGAGCCAGCGATCTACCATCAGTTCTTCGAAAGAGGCATAGATCCTGATGTGGATAACCCGACCAAGTGCCATGATCACAGCGTGCTTCCAGAGGCATGGCCCGCTCTTGAAGATATTCTGGGCTACCGGGAGAAGGTTAAGAAAAGAATCACTGCACTATACAGCGACCCAAAAGCAATAAGCAACAGAACCGTCATGCGTGCACTATGGATTGGGTTCGAACATGAAGGTGGGAAATATTCTCTTTGCATCCCAGTGCTCAACTTATCTCGTCTAGGCCTCCATATTGAGACATTTTTGTACATGACTTTACAAAGTCCACATGTCTTGCCCCCGCCTGGACCAGCGCCTGATTTTGGTGAAATGGCAAAGAAAGCCTTTTCCGAACGTGTCGAGAATCAGTGGTTCAAGATCCCGAAGCAAACGTTTACAATTGGTTTCGATGACCCAGAGAGTGATGATGGCCCGAACAGGTTCTTTGCTTGGGATAACGAACGTGAACCCTACTCGACTACGGTCCCTGAATTCGAAGCACAGGCACGGCCAGTGTGTAATGAGGAATATGCTAAATATCTCTTTATCACCGGCAAAGGAACGGTACCCGCAACCTGGATTAAAAGCCCAAACACGTCGATTACAACCTCTGATAACCAGACGATCAATCGGTCGACAGTTGAAAATGACGATTATGCTTTTAAGCAATTCATCGGGTGCCAGGCCATCAAAACGGTATATGGTCCTGTGCCTCTTGCGTTAGCACTTGACTGGCCCCTCATGGCCTCAAATCACGAAATTGAAGGCTACGCCAAATGGGCAAAAGCTCGTATCCCTTCCTTGCACGAGGTCCGGAGTATTCATGAGTATGCTGAGAAGGAGAAAAGAAAGCGCTTCTCCTATTGTAAAGAGAATAGTGTCAAACCTCAACCTGATTCCGAAAGGATCTTTGCAGACTTGACCGGCTGTAATGCCGGCCTACAACATTTCCACCCAGTTCCTGTCACTCAAAACGGTAATCGAGTCTCTGGATTGGGAGATATGGGTGGCGCATGGGAGTGGACTAGCTCGTTCTTTGCGCCGCAGCCTAATTTCAAGCCCATGGATATCTATCCCGGCTATAGCGGTACTTCTGGGACCCATGAATTTGCACCGTTTAATAGCTAACGGATAATACCACAGCGGACTTCATGCACGGAAAGCATAAGGTTATCGTAGGGGGGTCTTGGGCCACCCACCCGAGAATTACGGGACGAAAGTGCTTGTAAGGTCCCATTCCCTTGGTTGTTAAAAATAGCGTGTCATAGTAACTTCAATCTCCAGCTTGAATTGGTGGCAATCGAACTACCTTTATCCATGGGTTGCTGTTCGTCTCGTGCGTGACATAGCCAAAGACTAAATTACAGGGAGAAAGACTTGGGCTACAAGTCGAACATGCTCTATTACAGCGGCTTCAAGAGACTTAGAGTATTTTTGGGGCCGATTTCAGTTCAACCTTCTTTTGCTGTATACAACATCGTTTACAAAGTTTATATTAAGGACTGAAGTATTGGGCCAAAATTGGCTGCCGAGTTTTTACCAGCCTTGCGTATAATATTCAAGTTTTATCTTACGCCCTTAATGGTTGTGAAGGTGTAAATTTGGACAAGGATGGAAATAGTCTGAAAGCCCACGGGCCTAATGGGGGCCCATAATCAACCAAACAATACAATATATATATCTCTTCATCTTCATAATAATACTCAGTAATCCTCCCATGTACGAATTCGTGGTCCATAGGTCAAATTGGATCTTTTTAGCGTGATCTTGTATGGAATCTAGCATCATAATGCTGAAATCAGTATGATATCTACTTAATTCCTACTTCTTACAATAATAATATAATAATACTAAATATATAGGTTGGTACATACGTAAAATACTTCCATTAATCAGCTACTTTATACGTGCTAAGACAATATTTGTGCTCAGAAATGGGCTTTGATGGGGGCCGCAGGGGCCCATCAATGGGCTGTGGGCTAGGGGCTTGGGCCTATTTGTGGGCTATCTTGAGGTCTACCGGTGCGTATTGGTCCATTTTCTTCAATGTCACATGCTCAAGGAGTGGGAGATTTAGCGGGCATGGAGGTCGTGTCAAATCTGGAATGCCCCGGGGACGGTCACCGAAAGGGCTGCCAGGTAGACATATTGTGAAGCATCGTTGTATTTGTCTATTTGCTTTTTGACGCCCCCGATAAACGCCGGCTACCGAATTTCTATTTCCTTTGTTTGCTTATGCCTTTTGGAGTCTCGGCCTGCTTCACCCTTTTTTTCCCGGACCGCACGGGGGCCGTACGGGGGCCTCTAACGGCTCTGATCTCATTTCAAGCTGGATGAACAACAAAGCTGAAACTAACCGTGCTCATCAAGCCAATACCGTCCGGCATTACCACTGCCAAACCCAGTTGATAGGATTGAGCACGAGAAAGCCTGGATCCAGTGACCATTGTGTATTTCCCATTGGTAAGAATTCAAAAGTGTACACCTTTACATCAATTTAGTCCAAAGGCTTTCATCGATTGAGACAGGGTAGAAAGCCTCATTTGCAATCGTACTTTGTACAAATATGGCTATTCCTCAACAGATCATCATCGTTGGTTCTGGTGTTTTTGGATGTCAGATCTCCACTTCTTCGTTTTCCTTTCTCTTTCTTTACTGCGAGTTGAGGATATCGCTGATCGTTTGTAGCGTCCACTGCTTACCACATGAGCCTCAATGCCGCATTTAACAACAGTCGCATCATTCTCCTAGACGCCTGGGACTTTGAACCAGACTCCAAATCCACCTCAGTACATAATCCTGGTGCATCGAATGCAGACACATCTCGCATAATCCGCCGTATCTATCCACAAGACTCATATGCTAAACTTGCAGACGAATCTGTGCAGCAATGGCGTGGATGTTGGGGTGAGAATGGTAGATTTGTGGAGCAGAGACTTTTGTTTGCTGGAGAGGGGTCTTCTATCATGTCACCCCAAAGGCCCCACGAGACTGTGAATTATGTCAAGGATTCCTACGACACTAGCTGAAAAGTAACACCTGGGGGTCCGGAGTCGTTGGAGATCTGGAATTCACTTGAGAAGATCCGTGCAAAGCTTCGGTCAGCGCCAGATCGGTCTGAAAGCATGTGTTCCGCACAAGAAACATAGCAAGAAAAGTCTTTGAGGGGATTTGTTTCTGATGATTGTGGTTGGGCCAATGCCGGGGCAACAATGGAATGGTTACGACAAGAGGTCATTCGCATGGGGCGGGTCGAGTGTCGCGTCGGCGAGGTGCAAAATTTGCTTTGTTCGGATGATGGAACACGCGTTACCGGAGTGCAACTTCGGGACAGTACGAAAATCTGGAGTGATCTGACAATTGTTGCTGCAGGTTGCCATTCCTCGCGCATCTCGGGTGTGCCGGAAATGTGCACCGTTGAGAGCGCAATAGTTGCGTACATCCAACTTTCAGATGCGGAGAGTGAAGAGCTGAAGAGGAGAGACTGGCCGATGATGATAAACATCCATCGGGGAGTATTCTGTGTTGGTCCCGATCACGATGGTTGCTTAAAGCTGGGCCATTGTTCAACCGGAAGCAAAACGGAAATATTGAGACCCGCTGGTCACGCCATTGACCCCCCGCCCTGCTCCTCGGATCCCGCCTATCAGTCTCGGTGGGAGAATACCGCAGTTGGATGGGGAGGTGACGTCCCAATATCCAGTCAAGGTGATGTTGTGGGCCCGGAGAGTGACTCGATGAACAAGAATTTGGCCGCTTTCCGTTCATTCCTTCTGGAGCTGCTAGGGCCAAAAGACTTTGAAGGCATTGGGAGTCTCAAGCCGCATGATTCCCTCCTGAATAAAATAGCGATTCGACCATTTGCCAGAGTACGTCAGTGCTGGTATAATGATACGCCAACACATGATTTTATCGTGGACTATCACCCTTCGTACGACAAGAGTATGTTCGTTGCTTCGGGGGGCTGTGATCATGCCTTCAAATTCCTACCGGTCTTGGGGGAAAGGGTGGTTTCTATAATCCTTCATCGGTTGGGAGTTTCCGGGCTCTCCAAGTCAACGGGCTCTTCAATAGAAGAGCTCTGTGAACTATGGAAGTTTCCTGTGCATAATATACGTTAAATGGGAGCTTATGGGTATGTACAGCCCATGGATATTAGTCGCCATGATCTGGAATCAAACCCGTGACCATAACTCTTTCTCTTTGCCTTGCCTCATGTGAACCCCATTCCCTTCGTATGACTGGGAGTAGCTCGCATTAGCGTTCCTACTTGTTACTATATGCTTGATTTAAATCTACTCCCAAATCTACGAGTCCTCAAACCGTCCACAGTCAGTATCAGTTAAATCGGTAGGCAAGTGAGTATGCCGTGAAAATAATGAGAAAAAGATTCATAGTAGTGTACAACGAGCCACATTACTGGAAGGCTTAAAAGACCAACCGGGCCACAACCGCGCTCACTAAAGAGAGTTAGCTCTACCGGGTTGACTGCATGATGGTACGAAAACGCCGAAAAAAAAGGTCAAGTTATCGAAAAGTCTGTTTAAAAATCTCGGACACCGAGTTGAATAAAGGTATATTGTGACGAAGTGCACGCAGCAAGCAGCAAGACAAGAGTGAGATAGAAAGCCCGGTCACGCTATATTGGTCTTCAGACGGATTACAATAGCACCGAGAACCTCCCGAGGTCCTTTTATCCCACCTCTGCCAAAGGGTTTGCGTTTTCATGCTCTCCGCATATTAAAACAATGACCAACACTCGCCTCGATGATGAGGGTGCCTCGGAGCCTCCGCCTCTTCCAGCCCGGGTGAACCCAGACTCTTGTGACTCTCTCAATTGTCTTATGGTTGTCAAAAAAACGGCCGATGGAAGTTACTTCAAGTCCTGGGCCGAGTCTAAAGTCGATTTACCTGCTGGGGCCGTCTTTGCCCGCATCACTGGCATCACGCCCACTTCCAAGCAAGACTATGCCACAACGCAGAGTGGGCCCAACATACACTTTGTCTTCAACTCCGATCTTTACTATTGTAACCATTCATGTGCGCCCTCTCTAGAATGTGACACGTCGACATGGGAAATTAGGGTCAGCCGCAAAAGGCCTCTCAGGAAGGGTGATGTGTTGTCGCTGTTTTACCCGAGCACTGAGTGGACTATGGACCGCGAATTCGAATGCTGGTGTGGAGCTGGGAAGGGAATATGCTGTGGAATTATCAAAGGAGCGAGAGATATGGATGACCGGGACTTGGAGAGGTACTGGCTCAACGATTTCATTCACGAGCTGCGCAAACAGGAGACGAGTACGCGCAAGAGTTTGAGGTGACCGGTAACCAAGAGTTCATCTTCCGATGCAGTCTCACTGGTAGCGTGATAGCTATGCAGATAGTTCTACAAATTGAAGACCGGATCTGCGAGAAGCATGAGTCTTTACCCAAATAGGAAATAGAGGTTGATTTGAGGCCTTTAATATGGTATCGCCAAGGCAACACAGTCCTCGCATGTGCCGCTTACTAACTAGCTGTTTCTCCACTAAACAAGGATCTCACGCATCCACAAGGAGTTTTGACCGGTCCGTACCGAGATCCCCAGCTATACAGCACGATCACTCTAGCCCGGTGGAATTATTTCAGTCCGTCGCCTGCATGGAGGCAATAATCAATAGTTAATTCACCTCAAATGGCTCTGCGAGCTCTAAATAATTGCCTCAAGGCTCAATTCGTGTTGTAAGTCAAGCACCTTGGATACTTGGGAACCCCGCTTTGGTACACATCCCTAGACCTTGCCAAAGTCCAACTGACTCACCGATGTACATGTCCAAACAGATCCATGGGGGGGTTTAGACACCCTCGGGGTAGTAGGTGGACAAGAGGCCCCCTCGACTCGCCCGTTTAGAAACGGTTAAAAGCGGAGATACTGTAACATGCAGGGTTCATATTAATAGGTAACCGTGCTAACCACCTGCTATTGGTCGCTCCAGCCTCCAGCCAACGATAATTCCCTATGAACAATAAATTTTGACTGTACGTACGTACATTTTGTATGGCGTCCCTATATTAAAGGGAAATCTAATTTTCTCAACACCTTCTAATTATATGTCTTATTGTTTAAAAGTGCTTTCATTAATCTGCAATTAATATAGGTAAGATATATATTAAAGCAATAGAATACCGAACTTCTACATAAAATTATTATCATCTTTTAGCAAGTTGGATTGTTGATAAAAACAGATGTTATGAATTTGGTATCCTAGGTACATTTGTATGGGGACGCCCTACAAAATGTACCTGGTTTCAAATTTTATGCTTAGAGGCACTTACGAAAATATAAACTACGTATTTCTCTCACCATAGTGTCAGTTCACGAGAAACCGCACACCACTCAAATATCAAATAATCATAAACAAGAGAGAAAATAAGGACCTACTCTCTTATGGGGTCTTGGATCTGCGGGTCTCTTAGCATATGCCGGGTTCCAGCGGGCTGACCTGGGTCTTACGTAACCGGCATTTGGCGGGGCCCCGCGGTACCCACTTCGAAATCGGCTACGGTAAGGTCAGCAGGAACCCGGCATATGCCCATCAATAAAATGCCTGTTACGCCCTGGCTAGACCCATCACGCTTGAAACGACTGGGTTCTCAACCAAACATAAGTACGATACATCAGAGTGGCGGCATCCTATCCATGGATTGGTGCAGCTGTATCTAATACCGATAAGCCGTACTTGAAGTGTAGTGTTAAAACGTGACAATTGTGGCCAGTATCGTGGCAGTCGCGCGACCATTGGGGGACTGATACTCAACCCGGAGTATTATGATATAAACGAAATATCAAGGTATCACACCTTATTCTCAGTCGAGTAAGGAGATGGTGGATTGGGGATCGGGGAAATGGAACGTAAACACGTTTCATGAGGGGGCTTGCAGGGGATCTGTCGCTCTTTTTAAATAAATATTATCCTGGATACTACCTCAGCCATATCTAGGTATCTGCCAAGTTCCTTCGTTTTCTTGGCGAATGCTGGGCCCGACGGCTCTCCCGTGAAATACCATATCAATGTCAAGGCTCATTTACTATTCATCCCACGTCAATATTGACTACGACTGCTAAAGCACATGTCTGAATCATGGAAGGCTCGAGGAAACGTTTACGTGCTGCATGCAATGAGTGTCACGGATCAAAAGTGCTTATTTCATTCCTCATGTTCACCCGAGGGTTTCGCTAACAACCAATTGGATAGGTTAAATGCAGTGGCGAAAGGACAGGCTGCAAGAGATGTCTAAGTGCTGGTTAGTGATATGTATTGTTGCATACTCCTTGCACCCTCTCACCCTACCACTATTAGGACACGACTGTCACTTTGAAGTCTCCATGGTTGGACGATGCTCCAAAGGCCCCAGACGCCGCAAAGCATCCACGAACACAGAAACCACTGATGTCACCAGCCGTGACTCAAATTCAGACTCCACCGTACTGAACGCGGTGAGAAGTAGCAGCCAGGAAGGCTCCAATAGGCCTTTGCCAGCTTCTGCGTTCTCCTCTACTGGCTCGAACGGCGCCCAACTAGATTTAGATTTGTCTGCAATTCTCAATTGGAACCCTTCTTCTGCACCGGACCCTGCTGAGTTACGTTCCACTGGCAATAGTAATGTGTTGTTTGCGGATCCCGTCGTGTCACCGACGGACGAATTTCGATATGCGATTTCCCAGCTTGATATTCCAATGTCAACTGATGAGTACGCCTCTCGGTTAGAAACCGGGCAGGAGATGGCTTTTATCCCATCCTCCACTATCGACCCCGTCTCTACAGCGCTTCCCCCCACGCCTGGTGAAATTGGGGTGGGACCAGGGATCGCTTGCACTTCCGACAGCCTGGAACAGCAACAGACCTCTAGTTTACTGGGAAATGTGGATAGCAAGCCGGAGATTTGCACGCTCTTTTAAGTAATGTCGAATCTGGAGGCTGAACTCGGCAATTCTGGCCCACGCATTGACAAGATCATGCATACGGTAAAAGCAAGCACGAAACAGATCCAACAAGTGATACAGTCCAAACAGTGGCATCTTGTTGTGATAGGTCCAATGCTAGTACTCGTCGCCATTGAAGTCGCCCTGACTCTAATTGAAAGCATCGTCTCTCGTTGGCTGGGCGTTTGCAAAAGCTCAAGCCTTGATCTTTCCACCGGAGATTCGCAAAATCTAGCTGCCCTCACACTTGGCCAGTATAGGGCTGAAAGCGAGGAGGCTGTTCTCATTTGGAGATAGATTGTATTAGCCGAGCTCCAACGTTTACGCAATCTGATTGAAGTCCTCGGTGATTGGCTTGAAGATCCGAGTGGCCGTCAAAATGGTCGCCGACCGGTAGACCGTCTCAGGAACTCTTGCATCTATCAAGAGCAAAAGGCGGCATTGCTAGTCGCTACTTTGCAGGGAGAAGACTTGACCAGGTAGCTGAAGTAATTTGTTCATTGTCTGCTAGTCAAATAAAAGTGTATCTAACGGCCTCCCGAACTTCTTTGGCAATGTTCAACGCCTCTTCGTGACTCTTCCGTGAGAATACATTAAAGTAGGCCACGAAGGTGTTACGACCAGTGCTTGGGTTCGGAATGCGCTGCCCTTTTTTGACAAGACAACCACACCTACTGATGAACTCTGCCAGGTCAGGTCTCCGTGAGAGTAGATCTTTGCAGATGTCATCTGAGTCAAAGAAGCCCTCACAGGATATGGAAAAGTCAGCTGGGATAAAGACCATCACACTGGTGTATTGCGGTCCTTTGGAGTATGGGCTTGTAAGAGCACGCACACGAGTCTTATCATCCACAGCTAGGAGTAATGCCAGGCCCCAATAATCGATTCCGTAGGTGGATTCGACAATTTGGGAGCCTGTCATTCCTAGAGGGCGGGGGTTAATCTCGATTAGCCATGGCTTCGGTGGATTATCACCATCCTTGGCTCGTTGAGAGAGTACCGAGACTCCGTCCCTTGCTATGTACTGGACAGTGGAGTTCTCTATGCGTCCTTCCAGGTGCATAACACCGCTCCTCAAGCCAAGTGATAGCAGCACACCCAGGAAAGACTCGCGCAGCAGTTCAATCTCCGCCTCGGGTAAGCTCGAGGGGTAGACACTGCACAACTCATGGAAATTGTTCAAGGCACCAACAGTTGGTCCGTTAACATCTGCTGATTTTGGTAAATCATCGCAGACCTCAAAAAACAGCAACTCTCCATCCAGAAGAACAAGATTAATATCCACCTCGGGTCCATCGCAATAAGGCTCAATCAACGCGATACACTCCTTCAGAACTCCATCCCCCACAGGGCTTAACAATCAAAGGGTAGGGTAAGTCGGGTTCTTGGGATATCGAGATGGCTTGATTGAGACTTGAGGCATGGTAAGCTTGGTGACCGACGAATACGCTCGTATGGTACTTGTTTGTAGCAACCCTGAAGGCTTCTGGAGGCGCAGTTGGAAGGCCAAGAACATTGGCGGCTTCAGCTACGTAGGGCCAATAGGTATCCGCAAAGGTGATTATGCCATCCACGGGCTTGCCGTAGGCCCGTAAAGAGTCAAGGATATTATCTTTCATTTCCTTTGCTGGGGGGTTTGTCAATCGGGTTGGAATAAATGCATCGCATGACTTCACGTGGTGGGGGCTTTCAAGCCAATGTCCGGCATTATCCAAGACGACCAACTTAATCCCCAACGCCTCCGCTGCGGTATAGAGACCTAGTCCATCTTCTGGGTGCGAGCTGTTGGCCTCTACCAATGCAACTGTCCTCTGACGTGCTGGTTCTGGAATAATCCATTGGAAAGAGAGTCGATTCTCGAGCTCTCTGTTCAAATCTGATGATACACTCTCCAGGTCGCCCAGGGGTGCCGGTTGCACGAGTATAATGGCTGCCGCTGCAGAAAGTAGTTCTGGCAAGGCGATGTCGTCCTTGTGAAGAAGCAAACTAGGATTTGAATGCCCTTCATAACTTTGCAGTGGATTTGTAAAAGATCTGGTCTGATCAACGAGTGGACAGTCTTGAAGTCGTAAAGCGATGATATCTGATCGCACTATGTATCCCTTTGCCAGTGGGACAACCAACTTGATCAACCGCTCTTGACCTTGGGCCACCGGTACTGAGAGAGTCTGTAGCAAGAACTGGCGGAGTTCCGGGGTGTCAAAGGCCGTTTCCTGTAACGTCGCCGGTTCCCCGTGGGAGGTGAGGATGCGTAGAGCCTTGAAGTCTGTATCGAGTTCACCCCTTTCAGTCAAACATCCGCCAGTGACATTGGCAAATGCGATGTCAACGGATTGCCATTGGTGGTCCTGGTACGAGATTCCTAAGACTCGCCAGTTATGTACACTGACCAGGTCTGCTCACAATCAGTTCTGTTTAGCTCAGAAGACTCGTGAGACGTAGTCTTACCATTTTGGTTCCAGATCTGGACTGTTTGAGAGGGTGCCATTTTGTAAAAACTTATAAATTTATCGACAAGACCGGGGGTGTTGTAGAGGGGGGACTAGGGACTAAGCGGGGGACTCCAAGTCCAAGTTCTTTGTTTGTCTTTCGGAGTCCGAATGTGGCTGCCATTCGGCGCTTTGCGGAGCGCCGGTCGCCAAGTGCGACAAGTGTCAACGGTCCCCGAACCATATACTTTCTCTACGAAATACGAAATATATACTCCAGTACACCAAACACACTCAGAATGTACACCGCAGCCCAATCTACCCATAACGTTCTGTCAAGCAAAATCCAACAAAACCGCCCACTTATTCCACAAGGGTTCAAAGAAACAACACCCGTCATTTTAATATCGCTACGACATGGAAACAATCGCGGGCAATTTGCCCACGAAAGGGTCATTAGAAGACTCAAAGGTCCTTTTGACACGACTTTCAGAATTCCCCCACTCCCTATCATCGGTTCATTCAGCAGCGTCGGCCGTGGAACGGCGGGATGGTGTGCTCAGGACCTGGGCTATGCTGCTCCATATGTATCTCGTATCAGACACAGTGGCGTTCGCTGTGCTTGACACGGGCAGTGAGAAGCTAGCAGTATCACACTACTCGATGTCGATTTCTCAAAGCCCAACGTCCAAGCCTATACCTAACTGACGTTCACTCCTTTTGAGGCTAACAACCATCGAAACCAAGTGAATACTGCCGTCTCTTTCATTGATGTTGACAACGGGGATAGCAAATTCAGTTATATCTTACAATCAGCTGAGAGATTAAATCGCGACTTACGCCTGTACACTCAGCATGCCCGCGTTCCACGAAAGTTTGCGTCTGTATTATGGAACAGTCTCCTGAAGATTTATCCCGACTCGAGCTCAGGTCCCCACAACCCAAATGGATTCTCGATTAGTGATGCAGATCAAGAGATGCTTCGCTCTTTCCTACCTCATGTATCGTACGAGTCGACAGTCTCCGTTCTTGACCTCTGGCGTGAATCAGTCCGAACGGCCCCTCTCGCTACAGCACTGGAGTCATGGGATGGTGCATTGAACTATTTGGAGCTGGATGGACTCACCGATAAGCTCGCACATCAGCTGCTTCTCAGAGGCCTACAGCCGGGAAGTCTCGTCCCTTTCTCATTTGAAAAAGGTCTTTGGATAGTTGTAGCTATACTGGGTATTGTCAAAGCTGGGTGTGCTTTTGTGGCTATTGATCCTTCTCAGCCAAAGCCACGAGCTAAAGACATTATCCACCGAGTTGAGGCAAAAGTCATCCTGGTCTCGCCATCACAGGCCTCCAAATTCACTGACATGGGCGAAGCCGTCCTGTCAGTTTCCTCGGATACCTTCATGAGTGACTACGAGGGAGATTCCCGTAGCGCACCACTCCCTCGCACCAAGATAGAAGACGCTGCAGTGTGCATCTTTACGTCCGGATCAACTGGGAGCCCAAAGGGAATCATCGTCCAGCATGGAGCACTCGCCACGCGCTTACTGGCAGAGGGTGGGGCCCTTGGATTTCGGGGAGCCAGATGTTTGCAATTCGCTGCAACTACATGGGATATATTTATCACTGATGTACTCGCCACTTTGGTGCACCAGGGTTGCGTCTGCATACCAAGTGAAGAGGACCGACTTTTCAATCTCGCTGAGTTCTGCGCCAATTCCAAACCATCTCTAGCGATCATTACCCCTTCGCTGGCGAATATGTTGACTCCTAAATCGTTCCCTACCCTGAAAACTCTAGTGTTCTCAGGAGAGGCTTTGCGTGCCGATGTGGTAGCACGATGGTCATCACAGAGCAGCATTTCACTCTACCAAGGCTACGGACCAGCAGAAACAGGAGGTTGCATTATTGGACGCCTTGCCCAGCGTCCGGAGGTCCTTGGCTATGCTCTTAAAAACTACATTTGTGTACTCGTGGACCCCAAGAATCATGAGTGCCTGGTGCCGATCGGAGCTGTAGGTGAGCTCTTAGTTGCCGGACCAGGTCTGCTTCGGGACTATATTGGCGATTCCTCCAGAACAAACGCTGCTATTGTCCAATGCCCCTCGTGGTGTCCAGACCTCCAAATTCAAGAAACAAGATTCTATAAGACTGGAGACCTTCTCCGCTATAGTATCGATACGCTTGATGGAAGCCTGGAATTCGTGGGGCGGACAGATGGTCAGGTCAAGTACCATGGACAGCGTGTCGAAGTAGGAGAAATCGAGCATCATCTCGGTCTCTTCCCAAACCTGGCCTACTGTATGGTAACTTTGGTCAAAGAGGGGCATTGGCGGGGCCATTTAGTGGCAGTCGCTCAAATGGATGGGCATTCCCATACTCATCACTCAGCCACACAGCTCACGATGCATGAACACATGGCTTCCATCGGGGACGCGATCAACGGATTTCTCTCTGAAAGACTTCCAAAATATATGATACCCAGCAAAGTCTTAGTCGTCAACAAAATCCCTTTCAACGCGTCGATGAAACTAGACCGAGCTGCTATCAACAAATGGATCTTGGAGCTTCCGGCTGAACATACAACGGCACCGAATCAATCACTGCTTCTTCCGAAGGCAACTCGATTGCTTCCCCATGAAAGCATCGCCAGATCTATTTCCAAGATCTACGGCGGTATTGTTGAAAATTCTCGGCGATTCGAAGACCAAGACTTCAAGTTACAATCAGGTGGCATTGACTCCATCCAGATAATGTCGTTTTCGATGTCTCTAAGACAAAGATTTGGTGTCCAGATTCCAATGGCGCAACTACTGAGTTCGAAGTCAACTATCCGTACAATCGCTTCCATTATTGACCCCAGCACAAATCATCCAATGCCGATAGCTGGAGATGCAGAACTGAGAAACACAGAGAACGACATCGATGATCTCCTCCGATCGGTCATTATCACTCCTGTGAAGATGTATCATAATTCGGACATAAACCATGTGTTCCTGACTGGGGCCTCCGGGTATTTGGGCATAGAGGTACTGCGACAGCTCCTCGTACGGTCTACTTGTGAGATATATGCACTTGTTCAGGGTTCGTCGGAAACCGCTGCCCGTGACTATCTCATTCAAAAGGCTGTCACTGCGACATGGTGGAGAGATGAATACCTTTACAGAGTTCATGTTTGGCGTGGCGATCTGTCGCAGCCTCGGCTTGGTCTGGATGAGCCTCGATGGGGCATGCTTCAAGGCCAAGGACCACAAAGGATTGACACAGTCATCCACAACGGGGCAAAGGTTCGTTATCATATGGATTATGACAGTCTCAAGGCAACAAATGTTCAGTCAACTATTGAATTGCTCAAAGCGACTCACCAACGTGAAAGGCCGCTTCACGGCCTTGTGTTTGTATCTGGTGGGCAACAACTCAGCTTTGATGACAATAACGACATCACCAATATGGAAACAGCCCTTCAAGGGTCCGGATACGCACGCTCGAAGGCAATCTCCGAGCTCACTGTTGCTAGGTTCGCCGAGCAAGCGGAGACGAAAGTTGAGAAAGTGCGGATTGTCAAACCAGGATTCACTATTGGCGATGCTGAACGTGGCCTTGCCAATAAGGATGACTTCATTTGGAGATACATCGCGGCCTCCCTTGAAATTGGCGCTTACGATAAAGAAAGTGCGAATGGATGGCTTTTTGTGACAGATATTTGTCGTGTTTCGGAGATTATACTTCAGAGCGTCTTCGACACCGCGGATAAGCGAGTAGTGAAGGTCCTGGATGGCATTCAGTTCCAAGATATCTGGCAGCTTCTGCAGGATGAATTTGGCTACAGAATCAAACCTGTGCTTAAACAGGAGTGGACCTCTAAGCTACACCAAAGTGTTGCGGCGAAAATGGAAAAGCATGTCATATTTCCGCTTATGCACATGTTTGAAGCAGAGAGTCTGCCTGTTGGCGTAGCTGGAGGGCCAACCCAGCCCTCCTCTGGTGTCAAGGAAGCTCTATTAGCGAACATCAACCGATTGATCGAAAATGGATTCTTTGTGACTCCGGATTTTCTCCCAACCCCCCTATCCACCACTACCGAGGATAACGCGTCACCTGTCCGAGATGCGTTTGATGTGGAAAGCGTGCGCAAGCAATTCCCAGCCCTACAGGAAGGAATAGTTGCATTCAACAATGCAGCTGGAACTGCCGTATATCAAGGGGCCATTGAGACTACACACAAAACAATGTCTTCTTTCCCCATCGAAATTGGACTTGAAGATCCGCGAAGCCAAGAAAGAACAGAACATTGGATGAAGAAGACCGTTGAGTTGGCGGCATTCATGAATGCTGCTTCTGATGAAGTCGGTAAGCTACCCTCAACTATCGCAACGCTGAGCTATCGTGGCATGTCTATAGCCAGCAAGAAATTTGGCTAACTAAAAACCCACCAAAAACGACAGCTTTTGGCCAATCGACCACCTTTCTTCTGCGTACGTTGGGCCAGGCACTACGGCCCTCGCTGAACTCGGACTGCGAGATGATCATCTCAAACCTATGCCATGAAGCCAGTGCGGGCGCGTGGGTTTCTCTAGCCAAAGATATCGGTATCGCCATTAAATGGTGGGCACCACCGGCGGGAGACGACCCTTGCCTTTCCCTCGAAACATTGAAGCCACTCTTAACACCCAAAACGCGAATTGTCGCTTGCAACCACGTTTCCAACGTTCTGGGAACTATTCATCCTATCCGCAAGATTGCCAGTATGGTCCATAGCATTCCTGGAGCCATCTTAATCGTCGATGGAGTCGCGTGGGCTCCTCACCGTCCAATCGATGTCAATGATCTAGACGTTGATTTTTACTGCTTTAGTTGGTACAAGGTCTTTGGACCCCACATAGCACAGCTATACGGCCGGCGAAGCGTTCAGAAACGTATGTTGACTGGGATTAGTCATTTCTTCCTGGGTGAAATGCCTGGACTTAACTGGCGCCTGCGCCTTGGTTCTCCTACCTTCGAGCTCGAAGACGCTCTTGTGACTGTAGCAAGGTACCTTGGTGAGATCGGTTGGGAGAAAATGATTGCGCAAGAGACAGTTCTTCAAGAGGCCCTTCTATCTTATCTTCGACAGCAACCAAGCGTATTTCGCATTTTCGGAGAGAAGTCGTCGAATCCACACAAACGGGTATCCGTGATCACTTTTTAAGTTATTGGACAGTCTTCTCGTGAGATTATGAATCGGATCAATCGGCAGACCAAGTTCAGGATTGTGTCGGGTCACTGCTGGGCACCTCGGCCCACACATGATGTATTGAATCTCGAGAGTGAGGGCCTAATCAGGGTAAGTTTTGTGCATTATAATACCGTCGAAGAAGTGCGGGAGTTCTGCGAAGCATTGCAATCCACTCTAGAATCTATATAAGATAGTAATTGTTTAATGCTTCTTATCAATCATCGGTTCGATAACTTAGTAGAACCGATCTAGGGCTTACAGAATCTGAGCCCAGACTGAAATTTACTCAGCCTCTGAGCTCGTAAAAGCCGCAGCTAAGATAGGAAACCCCTACCCGGCAGAGGAATAGAGCCATGGAACAATAGGAAGGACCCAGGATTTGGCACCTGGGCAGGTACCTCTGGGGTATAAGAGTCTTGTTTCTTCCCTTCTCTTTCCTCTTCTCTCTTCTTCCTCATCCGAGTTGGTTATATCTGATTTTCCTGTCCTTGCAACACTTCTATAGTCTTCGATTGTCTCTGCTCACAGAAGGTTTGTCCTCATCCTTTCTCACTTACCTCTCACTTACCTCTCACTTACCTCTCACTTACCTCTCACTTACCTATCACTTACCTATCACTTACCTCTCACTAACAGCATTACAGCCGTGCTTTCCTCGGCATCTTGCCTTTCCAAACATGCCGAGAAACAACTTTTCAGACCAAACCGCATGTTTAAAATCCCTCCTGTCTTTCTTCCAGATCAATTGTTACCTCCTCGCCCTCCTATGGTTATCCAAGAACACGGTGTTCTCAATGAATTCGGCTCGCTCTGGGCAGGGGATTATTGTGTGAAAAACGGCCGTACCACTCGTGTTACTGCAGGTGTCTGCAACGGACCAAAAGCGTACTGCAACTGGAAATCTGGCCAGAGATACAACCCTAGTGGGAACCTAGTGGATTCGACTACCGAGACAAATGAGGAGTTTATTATTGTGACTGAGGAATCTCAGCTGGACCACTCTAAGCGAGCCTTTTGCACAGATGGGGATCCGGGCTCGTTTATTCTGGACAGGCTTGGGGCTGTAACTGGGTTGCTCTGGGGAGGGGTGGTGTATCAAAATCTTGATGTTGGGTTGGCATCGAGTATGTCCGATGTACGGCAGGTTTTAGACGCCATCGCGCCAATCCATATAATTTCTTTACGCCTGCTTTACTGCCTTGCTCTCACCTATATACTCAACCCTAGGGACCAAAATCATTACCGAGGAGATTGAGACCGGTAATATTGAAAGATATAGAAGGACTCTTCTTTTCTAGGATCAATAAGAAAGACGCCCTAAGGAGTAAAAGGCAGACATATTCTATCCCCTTCTCTAGATATGTCTTTTGGATGCTCTTTTGGATGCTCTTTTGGATGCTCTTTTGGATGCTCTTTTGGATGCTCTTTTGGATGCTCTTTTGGATGCTCTTTTGGATGCTCTTTTGGATGCTCTTTTGGATGCTCTTTTGGATGCTCTTTTGGATGCTCTTTTGGATGCTCTTTTGGATGCTCTTTTGGATGCTCTTTTGGATGCTCTTTTGGATGCTCTTGTGGATGCTCTTTTAGATGCTCTTTTGGGTGCTCTTTTGGATGTTCTTTCTTAGGTGCTATTAGGTATATACGAAGGCAGAGACTTTTCTACATATAACCTCGATAGCATCTAAAACCTGCCATACCGATGTCCTCGAGTCAATCAAAGAGAAGATTAGAGGTTTTGTCTCTGTGGATCTTCCGCAATGATCTTCTATCCCTTCTACGACGTTGTTTTGCTCTTTGCTCACTTGAAATTCAATGCCTTTTCTTTTATCCTTAGATCATTCCGAATGTCTCCATAGCATACGCGCGATCCAAGCTAGATGAATTCGACATCCTGGTGGTTGCTGGTGGATCGCCACCCATTGTTTTCTCCCTCGTTGAAAGCAACTCGGAAGTGCTGCAGATCGTGAGGGACTTTGGAAACCTATCACGTAAAGATACAGACCAACCAAGAACCATTCTCTCTATCTGTACTGGCGCTCTCTTTCTAGGAGCTTCTGGTTTACTGGGCGGGTCAAGGGCAACTACACATCGTCTATTTCTTGATGACTTACGAGCAATCTGTGAGAAGGAGGATAAGACCCATGTAGTGCAGGCCGCATATGTGGATGGCGTGCTTGGAGAGAACTGGCTCCGGGTGATCACGGTGGGGGCGGACTTTCTTCTGGTCTGGACTCAGCTTGCTATTTTGTTTCTTGGTGGGAAAAATACAGCCATTTTTACCACTAGACCATAACAAAAACCAAGGTTCCTGTTTAGGGGCTTGGGGGCTAGGGGGACCATATCCCAGTCTGACATTTCCCAATCGTTTTCTCCTGAAATAGCCTCGTTTGCGGCCAAGATGTCTAAGTTCTCGTAGGCCCACTTTGAATACAGGATAGTGCATACAGGGGATATTGGAAGTTTAGCTAACGTCGAATGGTTTAAGCAGACGGTATTTACAGCCCCAGATCGGTAGATAGTCTCTTCTCTTCCTCACACATTCACAGAGTTTTCGAGCGCCTCTTTCCTAGTAGTTCTAGATCTCTTTATCCTCGATACAAAAGAATAAACTGCACAAAGGACTTTTCCATGTATATCCAAGGATCCTACATTGTTCGAGATTCCAATATGAGAACTCATACGGAGATTGCGATTGTCGGGAAGCCGTGCCCTTGATCGTATAACGAGCCGGCCACACAAGCCGGCCACCCCAAAACACATAGTAAATGCGATATATTCTACATTTATATCTCAACAACCGTGTTTTTATTCTAACTCCTTATTTGTTGATCGTCACCGATAAAGCTGACTACCATCATATGTCAATTTTATAGAGAATAGATGGCTATATTATCATTATTTCAAAAATTACCGAAAATTATATTCATAAATTCTAGAAATATATATACCGCAGTTATAAAGGCATGAATTTTCCCCAAGCTCTCTAGATATACTAGATATCATATATAAAGCACTATACTATAAAGAAAAGTTCCTATAGACCACCGTGGTTAAGATATCAAGTTGTAATTTATCGCATTTACTATATGTTTTAGGGTGGCCGGCTTGCTTGTGTGGCCGGCTCGCTTTTGAAATACGTTATACCGCGTGGACCACATCTAGCCAGCCAAGCCCGACAAGCTCAAATGCCCAAGAACTCCCAAGGTCCCCCAATGCTACCAAGTCGTCTTGGCAGCGCATGCCAAGAGAGACCAATGAAACTCCCGTGTCTTGGCAGGTTATTCCCTGGCGCTCAAGGTCCTAAGACTTAACACAAGAGGCGGAGAAACTACGCCGAATGCCTCTATGTCAACTGATGTCAGCCGCAATAGGCGAGAAAAAAAAATCGGAAAAGGAAAAGGCTGCTGGGAACCTTGCAAGTCTTACATCGGCTTTCTCCGAACTTGATGCCATATTGTCATATAAAATGATGGGAAGAGGCTCTTGATTACCATTCTACATTCTATTCTATTCTATCAAGGAATATCAAGGTTGAAGATGTGGCCTGATAAAGATACGACAGTCTCAGATTCAGGCAGGGTTTCCGCTAGCGAAAAGAGAGAGGCCGATGTCCAAGCCAAGTCGTTTAGCAATGAACTTCCCAACGATCCTCCCCATGATCCTCATGTGGTAGATATACGCGACACCGACGACACAACGTATTTCTACAACATAAACAAGGACAAGGTTGGGCCTTTGACTCCAGAGGCTGAGGGAAGACTGGTCCGCAAGAACTTCTGGTGTCTTCTAAGTCAAACATGGTGGATATCCTTCCTTATTCACCTCGACAAGTCGACCCTGTCTCAGGCTAGTACTATGGGTATCTTCAAAGATGTCCAGATGACCAAAAATGAGTACAACCACCTATTTGTTCTGTTCTATGCTGGATATCTTGTCGCTCTTTGGCCAGGTGCTTGGATATCGCAACGTGTTGGACACAAGTATTTCATTACCGGGTCGCTGTTCCTCTGGGCCCTATTACTTGGAGTTCACCCTGCAGTTAAGACCGGTAAACAGATGATGGCTGTGCGGTTTCTACTGGGCATGGTTAGTACACCCCCGCGGGCTTCGATTACATACAACTAACCTTTTCAGACCGAGTCCCAGATTGTTCCCTCAACCGCCATTCTCCATCAAGCGTTTTTCCCTCCGAAGAAGAGTCCGTGGGTGCAGCTCTTATGGTGGGCATTCGGAAGCATGGCAAATGTCATGTTGACAATGATTGCATATAAACTCATCATTGATAACAATGCGGGAGTTTTGGCTGGGTCTATCAACTCATGGAAATGGCTTCATATCATCTGTGCTGTTTTGACCTTCGCCATCTTCATTCCTCTCCTGATATTTTTGCCAAACTCGCCACTCGATGCTAAATGGCTTTCCACCGAGGAGAAGGTCCACACGATCCAACTCATTCGCGACACTCATTCTGGAATCTCAAACTCGACGTTCAAGTGGTCGCAGGTGCGAGAATCTTTCACGGACCTTAAGAGTTGGCTATTCATGTGAGACAATTTTCCCTCATTCTTCTGCCATGTTTCTGCCATGTTCACTGCTAATGTCCTTCTCAGCTTCCACATGTTCTTCAACGAGCTCCCCAACAACACATCCCAACAGCTCCCGCTTATCGTCGTTGGATTTGGCTTCACTCCGGCTGAGAGTGCCTTATTCAATATCATAAAGCCAATTTGGGGATTTATTTTGATTATTGGATCCGCCGTTCTGCTTTATAGTACACGTCTCGGTACAGGGTACACGTGTGCTATATCCTATATCCCTTGCTTTGTTGGCGGTATCATTGAGGTAAGTGAATGCATCTTTGACATCTCTACTCTAACTTATTAATTCTTTCTCAGCTCGCATCTCCGTGGTCAAACAAGGTGGCCCTGGTAGTTGGCACCCAAATTTCTACATTCAAGCCATCCTACCTTCTCGGTCTCACTTGGGCTGGAACGACAACAACCGGACACACAAAGAAGCTCTGCCTAATGTCTTCTTGTATTATCGCTGCCTCTGTTGCAAACATGATATCCCCTGAGTTAGTCTACTCTCAAGACGCCTTCTAAGGAATACAGGCACTAACGTGTGATATAGATTCTGGCAATCGAAATACAAACCTAATTATGTCTTGCCCTGGGCATTCATGACTGCATTCTGGTTGATCTCGCCTGCGATGTGTATTCTCATTCGTTCCTACCTACAGCGGGAAAACAGACGCCGAGAGCGACTCCTCGCTGAAACTGATACGGACTCTGACCAAGATGAAGTGATCAATGCTGGTGGCCAGATTGTTAACATTAGTGATCGTGATCATGACAAGACTGATCGGGAAAACTTGAAGTTCCGGTATCCCCTGTAACCTTTTACTTTGTTCTCCTAAAAGGCCAGGGACTTGGAATCTGTTACACTGATATATTGAAGATGGTATATAATGTGAAGCATTTTGCTAGTGGAGGAAACGGAGGAAAAGAGACACTGCGCGTTGCAGAATCTACCTAGGTAGATACGAGCACTGTTTGCAAATGGAACTTTCTGGTATCTAGATAAAAAAGTCGATGTGAAATACTCCGGTTCTACATTACTGGGTTGAAAAGATTTCCGTATCCCAAAACGAACAATTCATGCCGGGTACATCGTAGAACCTATCCTCACACTGGATAACTTCGACATTGTTTGGGCTTTGTTGATTGAGCAAGTGGTCTCTGACATAGGATTAAAATAGTTCAAACTAGGCCTGTTAGGAGATATACATATTCATAGTTCTCGAAGTCATATCTCATATCGACAGACAGTTAATGCCAGACAGCTCTTCACTTTTCCGTGCATAAAAATGTCATCAAAATATACTAGGCCCACCTAAAATTACAAGTCTACTTGACCACCTTTAAGGGATCATTATATGCAATTTCTCTCACTTCGGTACCTCTAGATCAAAGCGCGAAGTGCTAACAAATCACATTGCTATACATTTACTTCTCAGTAGGACAACTGGCGTGGAACACGGCAACGATACATCCAAGTTATTTTTCTCTTGCTCGTTTATTTGTTTATTTGTTCGCTTTCAATTTGGACAAGATTGTATTGGCAGAAAGTAAATATGTAAATGAACTTTTTGTACTTCAATCAGTCATACAAAAAATGGTGGATGCAACATGAAAAAGACAAATGGGATAAAGACAAGATGATGTACGCCCCTAAGCGCCGAAGGGTATGTAACATGAGAACGATTCAATATGAAAAAAGGATTGACTTTGTGATCACGACAAGAACAGATCCAAACAAGGAAGGGCAATGAGTTCCCTTTCTGCAAAGTGAAGACTGCAAACCATCAATGTTTTGTAGTAGATCCAATGTTCAAGAGGCATTTCCGACCTTTGGGTAATCTGCATGGTCAGAAGCAAGAAAAAAATGACGAAGAAAGTAAATAAAAAAGTGAATAAAAAGGTAAATGAGAAAATGAGACCCGATGGCGTTGGATAAACAATTCCGTGTAACGCCAGACATAGGAATTTAACGGCAAGAGAAGATAGGGAATGTTTTCCGATCATGAATGTTCAGTGGGAATTCAAAAATCCCCTCCATTGTGGCGATGTACCTGCAGACGTTAGTCTAATTCCGCAAAGTTGGTGCATTATACACTCACAATGTGCGTCCATCGGCGCCCCAGCCAACTCCAGCAGTAGAATCTGGCTCTTCGGCGCCGCAGCCATTCGTTGAGTTTCGATCAGGGAGGTCATTGATTATGTTTCTGATCCAACGCGGAGAGTGTGTCTGCTCAAACCCGAGAAGCTGTTGGCGATGCCGTTGTTCCCTTTCAAAGGAGCGGTTGTGCACCTCATTGGCAATTTGGCGCTGACGCCGAAGTCGTTCAGCAGCGACATTCGCACGAATCTCATATGTGGTAAGGCGTGAAGTATCATATCTTCTTTCCGCTCCGGTTTGTGGTCGTTCGATGCGTCGGGGAATGGAGCTTGATCTCTGGGATCGGTGGTTCAAGCCATGGATGTCTAGACTTGGATTAGAAGGTCCAGTCCCTTCAGTTGGAATGCTAGTTTCGGTGTTGGCCGCTTCAGGATCGGCACCAAACCGAGAGATCATTTCTGACCTGAGGGGCGTAAGCTCGGAATGTGAGTTGGAATAACTGAGGGTGATGCCCGATTGGCGATCAGGGTGAGAGGACATCCCTTCCGAAGGGCGGTTCCCTTGAGATACCACCACCGAGCTCTGGCGTCTTGGATTGGATGCAGTGCGGCCCAGATGGCTATCTCGGGAGACATCAGAAGGATCATAGCGATGCGAGGGTGAAGTAGGACGATTAGTGCGAGTGGTACCATCTGTGGAACCGTGATTTTGCGGCCGAGCCCCTAATTGAGGTTGAAGGCTTGCCCTAGCCGGACGCTCTGGTCGTTCAGTAAGTCCTTCTTCCAGCCGCGACGTCCAGCGTGCCGTGTTCAAAAACTCCATAATCAACCTTTCTCTCTCGGTAAGATCTTGAATCAAAGACTCTCGCAAAGACGAACGCTCCGTTTGCTCTTCGTTCCGTTCAATCGGGAAATCTTCGTGGTCGAGTCTCACTCGTGGTGGTGTCTCCAGAAGACCTTCTCCTAGCGGGTGTCGTCCGAGGTTCTCTGTCGAAAAGTCCGTATACACTTCTTCCAATTGTGGGTCATCAGAATCTAAATGGAGTATTTGCCTGCGCATAAAATGCTGGCGGACATCAGCCACACCGGCTCTGCCGTGGCCCTCTAGCCATACAAGAAGGTCCCATGGTTCGGGCGAAAAGGTCAGACAACGAACGGCACCGCCCTCGGCGCACGATCTTGACGCCGGAAATTGACAAAGAACAGGGGAGTCGTCTTCGGAGTCGCCAAAGGTTTTGTAGATGGATTCGACGTCGATAATCGTGATGATTCCAGATTGGGATCCGATGGCACACAAGCGACTGGATGGCGAGAAAGCGACAGTGAAGCAGCACGCATCATCCGCCCGCAGGCCAATATTCATCTCCAGGCGATTGATAAGCTCCCATTCCCACCCCGTGAGCTTCTGTCCAGATTCAGTTGTCCCGGATGATGATTCCAAATCACGAGTGATTTCATAAAAGTAGGCGTGATTCTCATCCCCTACTGCCGTGAGCAGTCTGGAATCCGGGGAAATTGTCGCATAGTTCATACAAGTCGAATGATGAAGGACCTTCAAGACTTTCGCTCGAGTCAGCGAATACACGGTAACTGTCCGATCATTATTGCTAGTCACGAGTTAGCATGGTCAGCACACACCCATTTTCCGAGCAGCGCGCACCTCAGCACCACAATATCCTCATCGGCCAAGTCCTCGCTACCGCCATAGAAACGATGGATGGTCACTGAATTGACAATGCTCCCACCGAACCTGTGGAGTTCTACTTCCGGTGATGACCTGCTGCTCCGATATCGGGTTGACGCAGATTCGCCATTGAAATCACCCGAAGTCATGCTTGACTGCGGATCGAGATCGAGGGGGAGCGCACTATCTACATCAGTCTGGAAGGGCGCATCGCCAGGGACCTGCATTCCGCCATCGCCGATGTGAATGAAAGCACATTCGCCATTTTCCGGACCCCCCACTACTATCCAACCATATCCAGCGACCAGACAGCGCGGCTCAAATGGGATCACCGCTACACTCTCGCGCTTTTGTTCCGATATATGTATTGAATACACGATTCTCTCGACGACGACATAGATGCGATCGGGATCAGCCGTACTTATGTAGTTGCGTAGCTGTGTGTGACTAAAAGAAAGCTCTCTTTGGTTAGGTTGCGGCACGGAAGATAAGCGGATTGATCAACGAACAAGTTGGGGATCTTGAACGGGAAGAAGCGTCGCTTAGTCGGGAGAATGAGAGCCTCGGTTGGGCGATGTCTAAGACATGTTAGAGGGTATTTCCGATAATAGGATGCACCAGGCTCACATCAGAGTCGAATCCGAGGTCATGGTGGATAAAGCTAAGCCAGAGATGACATTGTTCGAGCGGGGAAGTTTTTGAGAACAAGAGGATCTCGGGGGTCCCCGGTTGGAGTATGGTCAACTTTGACAGTTTAAGCACGACACTCTTTGTTTTTTTGTTTTTTTTTTTGTTCTTGAATAAATTTCCGTTTGATCTGTGCTCTGCAGTTGTTCAGAGTCAAACCAGCTCTGGAGGTGCCTTTGGATGACGTAAGACTACTGGGACAAAAAGCCGGGGAACTGCGAATTTCCAACGAATGCGGTTGGTCTGTCGCTCCGGAACCGGCCTTGGTCATTCATGATGATGCACTACACTGTTGATATGGTGTTGGTTTTTGTTTTTGCTTACTTACATTTACCGTTAGAGCAGATCCTAGCAGATCTTATTATTGCTCCACAGTGCATATTTACCATATTGCCACCCATGTCACTGCCACCTCAGTCACTCCCAGTCCCCGAAGTCCCTACAATCTAGAATCTGCACCAGACATTGTTTCCCCCCCAGAGTACATGGATTATCAATTAACCATCTAGATCCAGGCGGACTTTTAGCTCTATCTTCAATCTTGTCTCGGATTCGGCCAAATCAACGAAGGGGAGTTTACCGACCAGGTCACACGACACGTTGAGAGTATGACTGGTTCACCCACTGGAGATACACGATCGTCGCAACTGCTATGAGAAAGAAATGCTTATTGCGACAGCTCTTTTGCATGGTGTTTGTTTGAAATATGACACACCAGATATCGTATATGAGATTCCCATCATACATATGAACCTCGGGAGTAGCTCGGAGCTGAGTATTTGCCACCGTGGAAGGAATATACCATTGAACTACCACCTTGACGGGGAAGCATATTACTGACTATTACTAACTACATTGGGTGAGAATATCTCAATTTAGTCAGTAATATCTCAATACATTTCAATATATCCCATTTAATCCCAGTATCTCTCCGTATATCGCAATGTATAGCCGCGTATACGGCACCAACAAGGCGGTGAGGTCGGTTACCTAGGAGGCTGTCGACGACAACTCGCGTTGTGATTGGTCAGATCCCGTGATTCTACCAAGTTCGACGGGCCGAAGCTCTCCGTGCAATTTCTATTTCCTTTTCCCCTTCTTTTCGATTCCATCTCTCCATCTCCATCTCTTCAATCCCTTCTTCTGTCCTTTTATTACTTCACGATTGAGTCGTTGGAGTTTCTCTTTTTCTCTTTTTATTAATTAATTTATCACAATGCTTCCTCGCACAATTACTCGCGCAGTAAGTTTTCCCTTTTCCTCGAGGAACAATCCAACGCGTCACAGGTCACTGACTCAATCTCTTTCACAGCTCCCGCGCGCTGCTTTCGCTCGCACTCCTGCCTCCAGACTCCCTGCCTCATTCCGGAGATGGAACTCCACAGAGGGTGGTGAGGAGAAGGTAAAGGGCCAGGTCATCGGTATTGATCTCGGTAAGTTCAGGCGCGAGATGGAACAAACATCAACTTTCAATGATGACAGTATTCTAATGGTTCTTCATTATAGGTACCACCAACTCTGCCGTCGCTGTTATGGAGGGAAAGTCTCCTAAGATCATTGAGAACGCCGAAGGTACGTGAGAAGAAATTTCAACTCCTGCGGACAAGTGGTCAGAGCTTTGGAGCTAGAATACACCAAACTTTCACCCACGGTCTGATGCGTTCAAATGGAATTGGAAATTAACTTGATTTTTCGATAGGTGCTCGCACTACTCCCTCCATTGTTGGTTTCGCCCAGGATGGCGAGCGCTTGGTCGGTATTGCCGCTAAGCGTCAGGCCGTTGTCAACCCCGAGAACACTCTGTTCGCTACCAAGCGTCTGATCGGTCGCAAGTACACCGATGTTGAGGTTCAGCGTGACATTAAGGAGGTTCCCTACAAGATCGTCCAGCACACCAACGGTGACGCCTGGGTTGAGGCCCGTGGCCAGAAGTACTCTCCTTCCCAGGTTGGTGGCTTCGTCCTCAACAAGATGAAGGAGACCGCCGAGGCCTACCTCGGCAAGCCCGTTAAGAACGCCGTCGTTACTGTTCCCGCGTACTTCAACGACTCCCAGCGTCAGGCTACCAAGGATGCTGGTCAGATTGCCGGCCTGAACGTTCTCCGTGTCGTTAACGAGCCTACCGCTGCTGCTCTTGCCTACGGTATGGAGAAGGAGGCTGACCGTGTCGTCGCTGTCTACGATCTTGGTGGTGGTACCTTCGATATCTCCGTCCTTGAGATCCAGAAGGGTGTCTTCGAGGTCAAGTCTACCAACGGTGACACCCACCTTGGTGGTGAGGACTTCGATATTCACCTCGTCCGCAACATCGTCAGCGAGTTCAAGAAGGAGACCGGTGTCGACCTTACCGGCGACCGTATGGCCATCCAGCGTATCCGTGAGGCCGCCGAGAAGGCCAAGATCGAGCTTTCCTCTTCCCTCCAGACTGAGATCAGTCTTCCCTTCATCACTGCCGGCGCCAGCGGTGCTTTGCACATCACCCAGAAGATGACCCGTGCTCAGCTCGAGTCTCTGGTTGACCCCCTTATCAGCCGTACCACTGAGCCCGTCCGCAAGGCCCTCAAGGACGCCAACCTCCAGTCTGGCGATATCCAGGATGTCATCCTTGTCGGTGGTATGACCCGTATGCCCAAGGTCACTGAGTCCGTCAAGTCCATCTTCGGCCGTGAGCCCTCCAAGTCCGTCAACCCTGACGAGGCTGTTGCCATCGGTGCCGCTATCCAGGGTGCCGTTCTGGCTGGTGAGGTCACTGACGTTCTCCTGCTTGATGTCACTCCTCTTTCCCTCGGTATCGAGACCCTCGGCGGTGTCTTCACCCGTCTGATCAACCGCAACACCACCATCCCCACCAAGAAGTCCCAGACCTTCTCCACCGCTGCTGACATGCAGACTGCTGTCGAGATCAAGGTCTACCAGGGTGAGCGTGAGCTCGTCCGTGACAACAAGATGCTGGGCAACTTCCAGCTTGTTGGCATCCCTCCCGCTCACCGCGGTGTTCCCCAGATCGAGGTCACCTTCGACATTGACGCTGACTCCATTGTCCACGTCAATGCCAAGGACAAGTCTACCAACAAGGACCAGTCTATCACCATCGCCTCCGGCTCCGGTCTTTCTGACGCCGAGATTCAGTCCATGGTCGAGGAGTCCGAGAAGTACGCTGAGACCGATAAGGAGCGCAAGGCCGCCATTGAGGCCGCCAACCGCGCCGACAGCGTCCTGAACGATACCGAGAAAGCCCTCAAGGACTTCGAGGACCGTCTCGACAAGGCTGAGGCCGAGACCATCAAGGAGAAGATCGCTACTCTCCGTGAGTTCGTTGTCAAGAGCCAGTCTGGCGAGAGCACCACCACTGCTGAGGAGCTCAAGGAGAAGGTCGACGACCTCCAGACTGCCAGCTTGACCCTCTTCGACAAGATGCACAAGGCCAACAACGAGCAGCAGCAACAGCAGCAGCAGGGTGGTGAGCAGCAGGGTGAGACCAAGCAGTAAATGCTTTTTCCCTCTGTAACTGCCGCACCTGAACCGTAAAAGGTTCCTGTATTTTTCTACCAATTTCCTTTTTGTTTTTCCTTTGTGTTCAGAGACTTTCTGAATTTTGCATCTCCTTCTCCTCGCATTTACCTGTACACATACTTTCAAGGCCCTTTTTACCCCTTTGCGTTTTCTGGTGTATCGGTGTTCAAACTACCACACCCATGTATGATCCTATATTCTTTTCTCTTCTGCCCTCATGCTACTGTCCAGGTTCATCGCCTGGAAGTGGTCATGCCGGGATTGTCTTCAATTGTATCTAATGACATTACGGCAGGGGGGCCACAAAAAAGGATGTGGTAGGCTTTGGCTTTCATGGGCATGTGACAATAGAAATCGGACAATTCTCCTCTCGCTTCACAATTATTTTCTTCTTATTCCCACTGTAGGATCTAGTTGTAGCAACCTTATCAAGCAACATGCATGTGTACCCATGTCCCTGCCGCGGTTTGAACATTTGCTGCCTCGCGGATGCGGACGTAGCTGCTTCCGGCCTATCAGCTTCCAACTCTCCAGGGCTACATACATACGTACATGTCAGTACTTGATACCGGCCAATCCAGAGTTCATATGCAGACAGGCAAACAACAAACAGCACACTGCTCGAATCTCACTGCAATATGATAGGCTGTCTCTCTCTCTGCAGTATGTAACCTGATTCCACTCGCATTCTGTCTGCATATGGCATGATAATATGGTGTTGGTAATAATAGTACAACAAAAGTCGCCTGTCTATGTGGCGTCTTTCCTTGACGACCTACTCCGTAGAGGGCGATAGATCGCATTCATTTTGCTTAACATGACACAAGGGACGTTATTTTTAAGCTAACACTACATCGTTTCAGGACCGTCTTCCCCGTGTTACAGCTAGAAAGGCATGGAAAATGGCGGTAAAGAGACATAAAATGTACTCCGTACATACGTCTCTTCTGCAGAGAATATAATATATATAAACAGGGATATATAACCAGGGAGGTGATGTTACAACCAATTAAATCAATAGCGGTCAAGCAGACCACGATTACGATGTACATAGGTAGTTAGTGGTTAGCAGTTGCTATTATTGTCCGAAATATATTTTAACGCAGTTACGTGAGAAGCATATTACTGGATTTACAGCATCATGTCCACCTCAAAGTCAAATTTTGGAGTGCCGACAACGATGATAGGCCAGAAGCTCCCAACTGGCGCACGGGTTTTGACCCTTAGTCCCGCCAGAATACACGTTGAGCCAGTCACCTGAAACTGTATGGCTTTCAATCGCACCAATCTATTAATTTAATTCAAGCGTCTGCGAATCCACTTAGCATCGTACAAGGTTTGAAATGCAGCCCGTTTGGTCAGACCAATGATCTCTACGCAGTATAGTCTCGTCATCCTTGCATTATCCAAGGGAATCAAGGCTAGTTTACTTTGTCCATAGTACCCCTACTAGTATATGATAGGATCTCGGTCGAGAGGAGCCAGGATTGTAGAAGGAATGAGAAGGGGGTTATAATGGTGTTAGCTAGGTACAATATACTTTGATAGAGGTAAAAGGTAGGTTTCTGCACGGTTCTATTGTGTGTCCCTTGTGCCCCCTTAACTTTAACAGTGCATGCTCAGTCTAGGACAATTGCCCTTGATAAGTTGCATCTTCATAGGAACAAAGGAAGAAACAAGATTTCGCCTTACATTAAACAAGAACACGAGAAATTACCAGGCCAATCTAAACTCGAGCCGGTGGTGACAGAGCGAAGCAATCGTGCAGGCTTCCCTGCAGCGGCGCGGTCGAGTAGCAAATCATCGTTGTACACACCAGTCGGGCTGCCAAAGTGGGGCTTTTACAATGATGTGTGTAAATAATAATTCTTTCTAAATAAGATTATATATACGAGGCTTTGTGGGGTTCAATGCAGAACATTTGAAATAGACAGGGGGGAGAGAGATGACTGATACAATATAGTACCTCCTATTGTCCCTAGATTTGTAAATATAACCACTATTAGTGCTAGATTCAATATTGTAAAGTACCGATCAACATCTGAAGTGTAAGATGTCTCTTAAATTAAATCCCGGTGCAACTAGGGAGTAGAAAATTTTCGAACGCCCACATAACTGGCCGCTCGACCATTCGTCGATCACTTCTTGAGTGAGACCATCTGCGTTAGCGTGCCCCTAGTACGTATGATTATTTCCATTTCCCCACTCTGTTGACATGGTGTTTTGTTTTTTCCTTGTTCTAGTGCTCTTTTTTGTTTTCCCTTTTTGCCTTTGCTTCCCTTTACAAGTTGAGCCCTGGCGTTTGCTGCAGACCCATAGCCTACTGAGTCACTTGAGCAGAAAATCCATTCAAGACCCATATTCTGGGTTCGGGGACACTAAATATGTGGGTTGGAATTTCCTTGATTTCTAATCCCCGGGCTTTGAAAATATTCCATGGCTATAATATATTTGTTATTGTTGATTGTACGGAGTATATCGGGAGGAGTCCGTATCCTGGGACTGGGGTAGCTCTACGGAGTAATTCAGAGAAAAAAAAGATACATAACAAATCAAATAGATTGATGCCACTAAACAATAATGTGTGGAGAGTAATGTACCAGACAAGAATGATAGTGTACCAGAAACGGAGTACATGGACCACTACGGAGTAGAAGTGTGGAAGACATTTCAAGATCCATCGTGATTCTTCCCGCTTCTACGGCTACCATGGAACTTGTCAGGAACAAGTTCTCCCCCTGTGTTACATAATGATCTCCAGGATGAGCACACCCTTGGCAGTAATGGGGTAGATCTGTTGCTTATTATTGGACGGTAATTTCGGAATAAAGTAGTTGGCAGATGAGGAAAAATTCAATCGCGGAGGCTCTGATTCGAGGCTTCGACTATCGAGTTTAGCTTTGTTTTAGGGTCAAGAGGTAAAATACATCTTGATAATATACTCTAATAAGGTACTTTACTCCTATTTTTCTCCGGGGAAAGGGTATTAAGATTATTAAGATTATTGAAAGTATTATTGAAACCCGAATCAATACCTAATCAATACCCTTTTACTTATATTATGAAATTATAGTCTCGGACCAATGACGCTCATAGGGTGACTGCAGTCAGAATTTTTAGACTTGTCATGTTTAGACTTATTCTCCCCCTGAAGGAGATGTCAAGTGACTATTTTCTTTTTTTCTTTTTTTGTTTTTGTATTTGGGGATGCCGATCATTGGTCCGGTAGATTAGGGTCCATTCTGATCCAAAGGAAATGAACCTTAGGGCTCTCCAGGGCTAATTGTGATTTGACTACATGGCTAGCGTCGTGCCAATTCCATGGATGAGTGGTTGTCTTTCTGGTTTGGGGCTCCATCGACCACTCTGGGAAATTTTTAAAAAAAGAAATCATTTCTTTTCGGATTATATATTGTTGTACATTGTATATTCCAAGGTTAGTATATTAGTATATTGGTATAGTATAGATTAGTATACGAGTTTATATTTGAAGCTATTCCTTTATTATACACCCGATTCAATATTCTATCCAATAATACCCTATCGGAGTAGATAAGTCTACGATCAATCACAATCGAGATCCCCTGAGACGATCCCCTTACGCCGTTACGGGAAATTTTCAAGATAACGGGGGTGCAGAAGAGTCGCGCTAGTGGAAGAGTCATTTCTTATTTTCTATTATTATATTATTGTATTATTCTATTATTCTATTATTTGACATTTTCATTTTTTCATTTTATTTTATTTCAGATTATACAAAGTAGTTAGCTCCAAGGTCTGAATGTCAATCCTTTCCAAACCGTCGACCCATAGATCGGAGATGGGTCTTCCCTTTCGATTGTCTCATCCTGTTTTCTTTTCTTTTTAGTTTCCTTTCCCTTTTTGACTTCTTCATACTCTGTACACTCCTCTTCTTTGGTGCAGGAGGGTTCAAAACTGTATAACCTCGAGCACCTCCATCCATAACAATGACAACTGCACCGCCGGTGCATCACCCTGGCCCCGATAGTGGTATACCCGGCCATCTCGTCAACCATCTTCCTCGCTATCATCCTATTGCCATGAATCCGAATCCGCCTCCACACCAAATGCCACCTCCGGAACAGATGGTGCAGAGCCACCATTTCCGTCATTTCGCGCCGCCCATGCATGAACATCATCCCCAAGGAGTGCCACCAGTACACAGTCCAGCTACTTTGGAACATATTGAAGCTCGACTCCGGCATCTAGAGCACGAGGAGATGGCCCGGAATGCAACCCGTAGTCGCATACTGGCAATGCGCAAACATGAAGACGAAGAATTTCGGTCAATGACGGAGAGAGCCGAAGCAGAGGAAGAGGTAAGCCGGATTTTGATACCCATTTAGGGAATCATAGGTCTAAAACAAGCTTCACAGGACCTTCGAAGACAACGCAAGAAATTAAAGAGAGAGTCCATGGGCTTGGGGCTCAATGCTGCGAGCGACTCGCCGCCTCTACGGCCTACACCACCTCGCCGATTATCAGAGACCAGTGCAGCAACAACATTGGCTTTCTTCAAGCAACAGAGTCCCCCCGAGCCCCGTCAAGCACCTCTTCCACCTTCATCTCAGGCACCACCACCCTCAATGCCGCCACCCCATATGCACGCTCAACCTCATCATCAAGCTCCCCAGCCTCCCCCACCATCTCAGCATCAACACCCAATGCTTCCCCATGACCAAATACACAGCGCGGGCTCTATCCGCCGCAAGCAAAAATACACCATCAAAAACGTCGAGGCATGGGGCGAACGTCACGGCCGACCAGCAGCCCACGACCCATCCGGGCGAGCATTGTGGAAGCGACCCTCAGATGGAAGCCTCGTATATCTCACATGCCCAATTCACGGCTGCGGGAAATCCGACTTCGTCACCCTCCACGGCTTCATGTGCCATCTCACCAAGAAACACAAAGACCGCACTCTGGGCAGCCAATCCCGCGCCCTCGAAGTCTGCGGCGTAGTCTACGACCCGAACGCTCCGCTCCCACCAGTCATGAACAGCCACCGAGCCTCAACAGAAGGAAGTCCACTAGGCTCCATTCCCCTGGACCACGATGGCGACCAGCACTACGAGGACATGGACTCAGACTCGGAGGCCGAGCTCGAGCGCGAAGGCTCCTACCGAGTCAAAACTGAGGTTTTAGACCGGTTCATGCCCGATGCAGAAGGCACTCCCATCGAATCCGCTGCGGCAACACCACCCAAACACGCAGTCAACGGATCAACCAAGCAATCCATCTCGTCTATTATCGACCGCACCCCCGAAACAGAATCCAGAGAGGCGTTGGCTACCCTTCCACCGTCGGAATCGGGTATGCAGGGTCCATCTCCTACACCAACTGAGTCGGCTGTGCCGTTGAAGCGCAAGTACGAATTCTCGCCGTCTGCGGCGGAAAAAGAAAATGCGGAGCCTTAGTTGGTGTCCTTGCGGAGTAATGTTTATCTTCAATGTCGATTTCCGCCGGCTATATATATATATCTATATATACAACTACATAATTTCTTGGGCGTCTACAGATATTAGCGCTCTCGATATGATAATCAATTGCATCATGTTACATCTATATTTCTTTGGTTTTTTGTATCTGGGGTTAGATTGCTGGCTTCGAGCTTGTGTTATCGTTATACCTGGGTGGTCTTCGTGTTCCCTATTTGGTTTGATATAGCAACTTAACATTGCGCGTGGTTATATCATATAATCCATTCCTATCTAGTTTCATACTTACTGAGCATACCTGAGTTCATCCATATATGTCTACTGTAACAATATCCTTTACTTGTGTAATTGAGGTAAATGAAACCACATAGTCGGGTTTGTGGTTATTGCACTTGGGAATTGCCGTGATATCCACGGCCGCTTGAGGGTGCTAAACCAGGAGATTGTGCCACAAAGGAATGCCTACTAGAAATTATCGTTGAAATAGGGTGGCTGCGGAGACTGTAGAAGACAAAGTCTGCCTCCGATGCGTTTGCTAATGACACCGGCAAGCTTCATTGGTGGTCTGAAGTATGTTTTGAGATACCAAATGATATCAACCACATCGAAGCATCTATATCAGAAGTCTGGAAACCTGATTCAGCCATATCAGTCTGATTCCTCTTCAAGAGCCTCTTAATTTTAGCTCGAAAACGTTCATCCCAAACAATCTCGCTAGTTGGGGCCATCTCACTGTACGCTTCAAGGTTCCAAGGTTATACCTGGTGATTTTAGTAAAAGGGGAGTCTACGTTAGCTATATACAGTACCTAAACAGCATGCATCCCCAACATACATATGAAAAAAGCCAACCCATATGTACTTAAGTTACCTACAGCTGTATTCTATTGATCCCTCACCAATAACAAATGTACCAAATATCCAGAGCCACTCTTTAGTCCCTCCCCGAGTACATCATCACTCAACCTCCAAACCCGAAACTCCCGCATTGTCTCTCTAAGCCAAGTCTCAAACACTTCCGGCGACCTCTGCTGTTGCGCGATAATGCAAACCGTCGGTTTACGGTGCGGGCGAGGTTCTTCCGAACCAGGCACGTACGCCGGCCGGAGTCGACAGATCTCGGCGCAGGTGCGCACGAACGGCGCAACAAGTGCTTCGTTGTAGATGCAGTCACAGGAAAGGAGGAGGTCGAAGCCTTTATCTTCGCCCCCTTCTTCCTCTTCATCTTGGCCATGGACATCGTCGGAATCCATACATTCCTTCAGTGAGGCAGCTTGGTCAGTCTCCCAGTCCAGTGTTGTGAAAGAGATATTATCAACACGTTTGGCGGTCGAGTTTGACACTGATTTGGATGATTTGGATCCCTTGCTCTTGCCTTTTGCTTTACTGTTGCTAGAAGAGACACCGATGGAGGCATTGGCGTCAAGGTTCATCCGGAACAACTTTCGCACGTATTCCTGGTCTGTGGCAATGTAGTGGCGCACGGAGGGTGCCAGCACGAGAGCGACTAGCGCTGAGATCCCAGTCCCGAGTTCGGCCACTGTGGAAGTCTGGCTAAGGAGGGAGGTTGTCCAGAGCGGGTTTGAGGGATTGGTTATCCATTCTGCGAATAGGGGGGTAATTTTCCATAGAACTGGTGGAATTTTTTTGCAGGGTTAGTAGTGAACTAATTTCGGGATGGATGGTTATTGATTGCAAGTGAACATGAAAGCGGGTGGTGATTTTGTGGATAGTCGGGAAATCGCCAAGGTATCCCGAGGTATAAAAAGGGAAAAGCCAAGGGATAGCAGAGCAGGTGACAATTCGATCTCGTGTTCGGGGAAGAAAAGCGAGAAAAGCATAATGTGACAGTGTCAAGGTCCGAATCAAATGAGACATTCACCCTCCGAGAGCCGAGGCACAGACAAACAGCGGATAGAACGACTTGAGAAATTCGACGCCTTGACCCTCGGGCCTGGTCTGGGCACTTCGGACTCGGGTAAAAGACCTGCGGAGAAGTCCGTGCTTGGGTTTGTGGTCTCTGGGGATTCCGGGGACAAATCATAAAGGAACTGGTGTAGATCATGGGAGCTGTACTCCGTACCGGAGTCCGTACTTACCGGCGCCTGTAGTACCTCCTGTCCGATGGGAGGAGAGTAATGATGGTGATTGGTGGATTGTGTATTCATTGCCATTGATAGAGACCTCTACTGATGGTGCTCGGGGATCGAGCATCCCTAGGTTGTTGCTTGGGATGTCTTGTGCGTAGAGGAGAAATGATTCTATAGTTAAGTGAGTATAAGTACTTTTGGGGAATATATGCGGGGGTGGCGTACCCTCGTCCACGTCGATAACCTCTTCGCCATTGGCGAGTAAGTGGATGATTTGGTCCATGAGTTGATATCCATGGATGTTCTAGTGATGATTTATGGGGGCATTTGATTTGGTTATTATTTTTTAAGGGATCACGGGACCAAGGATATATAACTTGTGATTACTTTTAGGTTATGTATATATGAAGTATATTGGGGATATCCAATAGTTATATAGTATTTACGCCTATTTAAACCTATTCTAGTGGTTCTATCAAAGCTATGACTTGTAATAGAATTGTTGGGAAACCCAACAGAAAAAGGGAAAACGGGAACTGATCTACCGGAATAGTACTTCCAAATAGTAAATATAGGTTCACAGATTGACTATTATTGATTGCTTGAATTTGAAATGAGATATATTAAATGTAAGAACTAAAACTAAATTAAACAAAAATAAAAAAATAAGAAAAAAGCACTTGAAAGTGCCTTTGGAAGAGCTCCGTGCGAGAGTAACTCGAAAGGCCGAAAAACCTTGGACACTCCTGCGTCATTTGCCGAAGACCAGCCACCATATCTAACCTTCCCAAGCTCAACTCTCTTCCTCTTCTCCTCAGAAGGCTCAGATAATACTATAATACTCCCATCTCTTCTTTGACTTCTTTGACTTGGTAAGGTTTTCCATTCTAGCTCCTGCTCTAGCTTCCTACAGCTCGTGTGTTTTGTCCCCTTCCTAGCTCCGTGCTATTTCCGCACTAGCTAACATCGCCCCCCCTCCCTCAAGTAGAGGATCTTTTCTTCGAGTATCCTCGATACCCCCCGGATCCTTCCGCTTTCCCTTTGATCGAGACATACAGTCAATATGTCGGTACAAAACATCCACCTCCAGCCGCGCATGGTCAAGAAGGGCCCTTTCTCGGTCGAGGCGCCCGGATATGAGCGCGTCCCCGGTGAGACAATCCCCCGTCGACACCCCAAGGCCAAGGACGGCCTTATCACGACACTCGAAGATGTCTCTACCACCTACGAGAATATGCGCCGGTCAGCTCGCGTCTTTGGCAACTCCAAAGCTGTCGGTAGCCGCCGGCTAATCAAGACTCATGTGGAGAACAAAAAGGTCAAGAAGATCGTGGATGGTGTTGAGCAGGAGGTTGACAAGAAGTGGACCTACTTTGAAATGAGTGGTTATACCTACAAGACCTTCCTCGAATATGAGAAGCTCTGTCTAGAGCTTGGTAGCGGTCTCCGCAAGCTAGGCTTCGAGAAGGACAGCAGAATTCACCTTTACGGTGCGACGAGGTAAGTGATACATTGCGCCTGCAAGGAAATTCGGGGCAGGATGACTGACTTGATTCTCCTTGATAGCGCACACTGGCTGGCCATGTCACACGGTTGGTTTACCCTTATTTTCCTGACGCGCGAACAAACCCACTAACCTACTATTACAGGCGCTGCCTCCCAGTCCGTGACCATTGTGACCGCATATGATACCCTAGGCGAGGAAGGCCTAAAGCACTCTATCGTTCAAACTGGTAGCACTGCCATCTTCCTCGACCCCGGCCTGCTGCCATCGCTCATCAGCATCCTCCGAAGCGTGCCTTCCATCAAGCACATTATCTACAACACCGACACGGAAATGGACCAGAAGCTTCTTGATCAGTTACATAGCGAGTTTATCCACATCAGTGTACAGAGCATTGAGGAATTGCGCAAGCAGGGCGAGGAGAACCCCGTGGAGCCGGTTCCCCCCAAGCCGGAGGACCTGTGCTGCATCATGTACACCTCGGGCACAACAGGCCCACCAAAGGGTGTGCCATTGACCCATGCCAACGTGGTCGCTGCTAGTAAGCCGAAAAGAGCCCCCGGGAACCACTGTCTATTAAACTAATGTCTCGCAATAGCTGCTGGTGTTCACGCCGTCATCGGTCCCTGTATCAACCACACGGACTCCCTCCTGACCTACCTTCCCCAATCTCACATTCTGGAATTCATGTTCGAGAACCTGTGCTTGTTCTGGGGTGGTACCATGGGATACGGTAACCCCCGAACATTGTCCGATGCCTCTATGCGCAACTGCCTGGGCGACATTAAGGAGTTCAAGCCTACCGTTTTGGTCGGTGTTCCGGCCGTGTGGGAGTCAGTGAAGAAGGGTGTTTTGGCAAACCTAAACAAGGCTAGCTTCGTGGTCAAGGGTATGTTCTGGGGTGCCATGTCGGCCAAGAGTTTCCTCATGAGCACCGGCTTCCCTGGTGCGAATCTGGGCGCCTCGGTTTTGGACGCTGTTGTCTTCAAGAAGCTAAAGGAGGCAACCGGAGGCAGACTCCGTGTTGTCATGAACGGTGGTGGCCCCGTCTCCAAGGACACCCAGAGGTTCCTGTCAATGGCTATCGCCCCCATGGTTAGCGGCTACGGTCTAACCGAGACCGCTGCCATGGGTGCCCTGAACGACCCCTTGGCTTGGAACCCCGATGCCCTGGGTGAGATTCCTGCCTCGATCGAGGTCAAGCTTGTTGACTTCCCCGATGCTGGATATCTGACCGCGAACAACCCCCCTCGGGGTGAGATTTTCATCCGCGGTGGCAGTGTGACCACAGGCTACTACGACAATGAGGAGGAGACCAAGGCTGCTATCACTGAGGATGGCTGGTTCATGACCGGTGACATTGGCGAGTTCGATCGCAACGGTCACCTGAATATCATTGACCGCAAGAAGAACTTGGTCAAGACCTTGAATGGTGAATACATCGCTCTGGAGAAGCTCGAGTCTGTCTACCGCTCGTCTCCCGTGGTTGGAAACATCTGTGTCTACGCGGCCGAGGACCAAGACAAGCCCGTCGCAATCATTACTCCCGCCGAGCCGGCATTGAAGAAGCTTGCCCACGAGAACGGTATCAAGGGTGACACCCTCGAGAGCCTCGTTCACGACGAAAAGCTCAACAAGATAGTCCTGCAGCAGCTGCAATCCGCTGGCCGTGCTGGTGGTTTGAGGGGCATTGAGATTATCAACGGTGTTGTGCTATCTGACGACGAGTGGACCCCGCAGAACGTAAGTGATTCTCGAGCTCTCTGGAGTAGGAACTTTGCTAACAAGACATTAGGGTTTCATGACCGCTGCGCAAAAACTCCAGCGCAAGAAGATCGTCGCCCGCTATGAGTCCGAAATCAACAAGGCCTACGGCAAGAAATAAAAAAAAAGCGTGTCAAACTGCTTCATTTGGATTTTCGAGCTTCACCCTTGTTCTTTTTCCCCCTATTTTCTTTTGCCTGCTGTATTTGCTTGCGTGTATTTGCTTGCGTTTTGAGACCCTCTCTGTTATTACCACTTTTTCAAATCTATGTTTACATTTTTCTCGACTCTTGCTCTTGATATTTTTCATTTCTGCCACGATGTAGACGATATAGTAATCAATGTGGATATGAATTGACCGACATCGCGACGGATTTGTTTTCTATCATAATTAACTTAACTTCACCTTATTTCACAGGGCTTCTTTGATTTGGCACCGTTCAAAGGATCTTTTTTGGTCCAAGAATGGCCCTTAGGCCCTCAGTATGCACTCCGACTAAAAGACAAAGATATTAGAATAAGCGGCGTCTTAAGATGGTCCAAACATGTGATTATATTCAAGGATATCTCCAATGACTGCTTTATCCATCTGCCAGCAGACCTGTCATATACACAAAAGTACAAGTACACATGCATGTAGCAGTGCCTCTGTCCAAAGTACCCAAGTACCTCGGTACCTCTGATCAGCCACAGTTACACCACCCCCTAGCAACCCACAAGTACCCGGGGATGTCCATGTACCTGACAGGACTTAGCGTCCGACAAAAAGACACACGTTCGAACCCGTCACACTGGTACAAATCGAAGTAGAGTTTGCTAGCCTCAGGTACCAAATAATCCCGTGACCGAAAGTGTAGATATCTCCACGTGACTCTCCCCGTCAAAGTAGCAAAGCCAACATTGAAGTCACACATTGCCCCATTATTATCTCCCTCCAAGACCACAATACTTCTATTCCCAGTCCAAATGTCTCTTTGGAGGTACGTCACACATCCTTAAACCGACCAAACCCCGCACACACCCCAGCACTCGGACCACAAGACAAGAAAGAAAGGAAGAAAACTAATAAGCTTCACAGCTCCTACCGCGGCCTCACCCCCAAAACCCGGGCCCTGTTCGGTATCGGCGTTATGGCCTGGGCAGGCATCGGACTCTGGACCACGCCCCAGGTAGAAAACGCTTTGGGCATGCAACCCTCGAAGGAAGAGCAGGATGCGCTGGATCGGAAGTTGGCGGTGCGCGTCTCGCGTATCGGCGGACAGGAAGGAGAGACATCGGATACCCGGGCGAACTGAGCAATTGAGGCGTCGACGGACGACGCGCGAGAACGGAGCCCCAAGTGCTCATGTGATCGATCCATGAGCCGGTGATGGCGATAGCTACGGGGTGTGCTTTGTGGTCGGCCGTGATTATCTACGGGAGTCATGGGTGCAGTTTTACGGAACCGTGGGGTTGAACGCGACTGGTCAGAAAAGGCGAAGAGGGAATGAAAGGCAGTTGTAGGCTGCCGGGCTGGTGTGGAAGGAAGTCTTTCCCTGGATATGGAATATCTTGCTGAGTCTACCTTCCCCCCGAAAAACTCAATTGCAATATTTGTAATTGCGATGCATTGCTGCATTGCTGCAATTCCCTGCGCCTGTGTCCGTGTCCGATGTCTAAACATTCAACTGCCTACCTACATCCCGCACCCGTCTATCCACCCCCTCAACGCATCGGGACTCCAGGATTCAAAAGAGGACCCGGTTTGTCGGAGCCGGAAGCCCACTTGCTATGTACCTCTGGAAAGCGGTCATAGCGAAGCACCCTGCCACTGTTTGTCTTGCCTTCGCGCGTCCCGCCAAGACAAAAAACAAACAAACAAGCAGTGGTCAATGGTCAGTGGCTGACGCCCCCCGTCTACATCTGCGAGACTTGATCTGTGTGTGCACGTTCCCATCGGAAAGATCACAGGGAATGGCCTGATAATCCATGCCTTACCCTGTCATTTCCCACGCTCACGCCCACGCCAGTCCGTGCAGCTGCAACGACCCCGGCTCCAACCGCCCTGTTCGCAGCGTAGGGAAGGATTGGACAGCTGCAGTCAGCGATCTTTCCCCGCCTAGCCTCACCTGGTGCGGACGTTTTTCCCTCCCTTTCCTTTCTGGGGCATTGGTTGGGGATTCATGTGGCTCGGAAGAATTGCTGCGGCTGAGAGGGTGGATCGTTGCTTAGCCTGGTCTGGATCGTGACATGTTGGTTGTTGTCTCGATGGTCCAATTAGAGGTCGATTTTAATTTCCGACATTTCACTTTTATCCGATTGGGAAAGTGATGCGAGGGGCAATTGGTCTGGTTGGGATTGGGGGTTAGTGATTCTTTGTTTGGGATGTTGGAGTGTCCTGTTTTTAGATTTTTGATCATGGGGTTATAGGGTGTCTAGGTTAGCTTCTACTGTAGGCATCTTGACATCTCGAATATTTGAATTGGTCCCTGATGTCGCATTGTCTATACTACATAATATTGGATGCTAGGTGGGATGTCTTTAGGAAAGTCATATTCTTCCAAGGTAATGTGAAACAGTCTTACCGAAGCACCTTATATCATGAGGTTCTTAAGACAATAAGACCTCAGATGGACATACAAATTGCGGCTCTAAAAGCATTTTTTCAGAGAGTAGTTTTATGATATCACTTATAGTGTAGCACGGTGGACCCTTTTACCTTGAAATATATCTTGTGCAGCCCAAAGATCGACGCTCATTAATTGGGGTAATCGGGGATTTGATCCATTGGACTTTTCCTCATGCCAGTCTCGATAGATTGCGCCTACATATTCCTATTCTATTCATAGATACCATGATCTCATTCATGTTCGTAGGTGCCCGGAAAAAAAAACGCTATTGATTTAGAACATTACCTCGCACAAGATCTACAGTCATGTGCTTTTATTCCGGGTGAGACAAACCTAGCACCATGCTCGGAGGCCGTTGAAGTGGACCACGGAGATATAGACCATCCTCCCTAGATGGCTGATAGCATTCCAAGGCCCTGTGGTAAGTAGTTGGGCCGATCGATATCTCGATCCGGAAGGAATACCTAAGGTGCACTAGAACATAGCAAACTATACCTAGAAGCTAGTTTCCTAGCACGTAATGCGTCCACGACAGTGGCGAGGGTTGTTATTGGAGCAGGCATGTCATGGACAGGGTTATTTGGTCTGCGGTAGCAAAGAAATAGATCGCGGAGGTGTTCATGCAGATGTCAATTCCCACGTCTCTTGGGCAACAGAGACAGATATCGCACTCGGGATAAGCTGGCTAAATATAAAGTCTTAAGAACACAGATTGTCTTCTGGGCGTCTTGGCTTGATGGCGGATAGGGTTGATTATCGTCGCACTGACAACCCGGGGTCCATAGCTCCAGGCTTGTGCCTTGCTATCTCACATAGTTCCCTTGCTATGTAAGCCTAAGCTTTAAAATGCGCTTCCCGGGATTTGCTGGCACGCTTTTATTAGCCAGTAATTTCTGCATGGTGTATTTTATGCTACCACATTATATTTCCCAATCTCGTGTGGAGATATCTGAGACTCTCAGCCAGCCCCAGCAATGTCTATTCTTTACAGGGTTACAAAAGAGGGAAAGTGAGGGTAAAAAGTGACACCGAAAGCCAAACAAGGACTTTTCAGACCTCAGTACTCGGTGAGATGAAGCTCGGCAGATGAGATACGCAAGGAAGGGCTTATATGCATTATAAAGTGCCATTTGCGCAATCAATCGCACTTTGATCTACACTTCTCGAGATATTATGTTAAGTCCACGGGACGGGTGGAGACGTAGGGAGTTGTCGAGGGCGCAGCGGAAGCGGCAGGGGCCGCAAGGATAATTCAATATTTGGATTTCTCGAAAACATTTGAAAAGAATCAAAACGAGAGTATCATATTCTATAATTGGCATCCAAGTAGATTGTAGATTATCCGCGTAGGATAAGGAGCCAGCACAGCAATGCAACCTGCTTGACCGTCACAATAGCAAGTGCAGCGGTCAGGCCATAGCACGTCATTGGTGCGCTCTAACGACATGAGTCATGAAGTATAGATATTTTAAGTTAATATGATTAATCTTAGCGTAAAAGAGAAGATTTAAGAGAGTAGATTAGGGTACATGTACTTTAAAGTGGAAATGCCAATAAAGTAAGAAAGAGTGGCGACATACCAGTATATCAAAATGCCCAGCATGACCAAGGACCAGATTAGGAGTGTCAATTCACGATATTGAATCAGAAATAAGAAACCCCCAGGCGCCTAGGATTGTCCTTTTGCCTGACTTCCCTTGTACGACGTGCAGAAGTACCTATCCAACCAGTTATGAGTGAACAACCAATGATATTGAACTTAACCCAAGTATCTGAGCGTTTTGCCCCCGTTTTTCTCAGTAAAACTAAGTAAAAATACAAAATGATTTACATATAACTATTTCCTTCCGGTGGCAAACACGGTACTATGTGCCAACGAACCTTGGAAGCTGGACTTGAAATGGTTTCAGATTAAAGTCAAAAAATAGGCTTCTAATAATAAAAACAATTAATTTCTTTCCCTGAACATCCTCCGTATATCTCTCAAATCTCTTACCGCATGTGGACACTACTACCCCGGCCGATCACAGGGGATGTTATTGACAGGGATCAGAGTGTTTAACACATCGGAATATGCCGAGATGCAGGTAGGCTTGGATGATACGAGGATCTCTTATTCAAATATAATTTAACCTGACACATGAGCGGACTTAATTGGAGAGATTAGATCAACCGCACATCTATTTTACTCTCTATCAAAAAGCATAACATCAAATTGATGGTCACACCGAAGCTTGTGTTGTTTCACCTGACAATCCTTAGATTGAGAAATGTCTGTTCAATTTTTTTTTTTCAATCGCATAGCTAAAACAGGGCTGAGCTGACATGTACATCGACGTACATTGTAATGAAGCATCACCTGCACTGTTGTCGATCAGGATCTGCATCTAACGATTTCTTACATTTAATACTTTAATACATTTAATATATTCAGATTATAAAAGCTGACCAACTTTAAAAAATCATTTATATTACTTACTTTACTTACTTTACTTGTTTTATAAGGCGATCTCTGCTGCCTAGCAGGAAAGCAACCTTGTAAAATATTCAAGCCCTAGCCCCTAAACTCTACAAACAGACTGCTGCTCACCACTCCAATTGGTTCTACTCTCTTGATCCATTCTGCATCTTACCGTTCTCTCTCTCTATCTGCACGGAGTACTGCTTACAGAGTACACAATACGGAAATAGTACCCACCTTGCTTCGTTTGGTTTCGAGACCGCGGAGCCTCCCCAAAAAGCAAAAGAGCGAATTAAGTGAAAAAAACCCCCCAGTAAAACCAAGTAATCCACACTAAGCCCTTTAATCTTGCATAGACTTTCAATGAACTCAACCCAATCATTCCCGCAGTCGGGCAACCCATGTCTGCTTACTCCGGGGACGTTCACGTAGTCATCAGACACGAAAAGAGAGTCCTGGAAGCAAATTACCGGTCCTTGCTTCACGTTTTGATTGGATAGCCGAGAGAAGAAAAATAAAAAATAAGTCAAAACAAAAGACAAAAAGAAAACAAGGCAAAGTCCGCATAAGTCCATATCCATTGAAAATGGGACTGGGAGCCCTGCAATAGATGAGGACTAGGACCAGGACCGCAGCAAATAACGGTTCCTGGCTATCGAACAGAGCAAATCGGGGAGTTTTGAATGTTGGACTGGATACTCCGTGTGCATTTGGTTTTGATGTTTAGTTTCTGGAAGATTTGCTTTTTTGATTGTGTTGTACTATATTTGGTTTCATCATATGGGGGTTTTATCAGTATTTTAGTAGACAAATGTCAATTCAGCTTTGATTATCGAGATACTATGATCTCATGTCCAGATCTTAATTAAAAACGGTTCTATTCGATAGGAGATTCCGTCATTTGCTTGTGAAAACAGTCTTTAATGGCATTCTGTATGCTTCTTTTTCAAAGAAACGAGAGACGATATCTCGAGTAAGAATTGGAAGCGAATCAAAAGGGATAAAAGAATAGATCACAATGAAATAAATCAAGGCCACAAAGTCCAACTAGCAATCAGATGATAAAATAAAATAGAAAAAATAAGATAAAATAAAACAACGAATAGAAATGGCCTCATGATCCCCCCACGCCGTCCTGCACCAGTGCATAAACCCCCTTCCCATTTGGTCATAGCAAAAATAATAAAAAAAAGATAAAAAAGATAAAACACGAAAAGAAACATAATTCAAATAAACCAAAGCACAAAATAAAAAAGGCACAGCCTAAGTGCATAGACTATGCGAATTCTGAATAGGATCGTAACGGCTATAAGTTGTAGAGTAAACGGGTTCGTATCCACCAGTACTAGACTGGCGGTGTTGGTGGCCGGGAACCCCTGTATAGGTATTATCCTGATAGGGATCTGATTTGAGGTAAAGGTCGGACTTGATCGTATCCATGGGATCCATGGTATCAATCATTGAGTACTCGAACCCGGAAGAAGAAGAAGAGGAGATGAGAGGACTATCGCTGAGTGGGGAATGATCAGCGACATTCATTTTGCGATGATCGGGTCTGCCGTAAGAAAGACCAGTTCGATGAGAGGCGTCGTACATGAGCATGTGTGAACGACCCGTTTGGCCCAGCCCGTGAGGAAGGACACCGCAGGTATTGTCTCCGCCAGCCCCATCCGGACCCATACTGCCAGTACTGCCACGGCGTCCGTCCTTGTAGTGACCGGGTGAACGTCCGCGGACAACTAGGGGGTGGGAGTGGCGTCGGGCGATTTGGATCCACTCGGTTTCACCGGGAACCGAGCTGGCAACCTCAGCGTACAGTTCAACGACCAGATTGTAATATTGTTGCTGGGCGCGGCGCTTGCCGTTGTTGGCGGTCGCCTTTTGGAATTGTATGCGTTCGAATACGTGGGAGGTTGGGGGCTGGCACGGCTGAGGGGTCCCGGCGAAGGAAGGGTTGTAGTCCATAGATTGCGAGCCAAGGGGGAATCCAGAAAAGTTTCCATTAACTGATGAGGTTGCTGTGAATGAAGGTGGTGGTGCAGGCTGAAGAACGACACGACCTGGTTTGCGTTCCGATTGCTTGTCTCGCTTTGGGGTATGTTGAACAAGTTCTCGGGTTTCTCCATATTGACCGTTCACGATAGCTGAAATCGCCATTGAGAATCCACGGATTGGTTCAAGGGTCTGGTCAGGATAGCGGATGTATAGAGGAGCAGTGGGAGGCCAAGGATGAAGTCCAAAGCCGCAGGTCACTGCAAAGTAATTGCGGCGATAGCAAGTCCACTTGCCCTCAGCTGGGAAGGGCCCTCGACCCATTTTTGCTTGGACATCTGGTTTCACTGTCTGATATTGGCCACCAAACTCTGCCACAACTGTATGAAGGATTGTCGTGTCGTCAAAGGGCGGAGCCTCAACCTGAGGTTGTGAGCGTTGTGAGGACTCCACTATCGGTTGCTGATACATATTATTCTGAGATCGATCCATCCCGCTATCTAAAGCGCGAGGAGTGCCAGAATACCCATGGCTACGGGAGAGATCGTTCATTCCCCCCAAGGGCATGCCGATATTTCCGATTCCGCGCTGTAAAGCGTATGAGCCGTAGGAATTATTGCGTCCCATGAGGGGTGGAATGGAGTTCAAGGCATGCCCTGAACTTTGCATACCAGATGGCATGCCAGTCGACGGTTGACTAGATGAGCAAAAGATCAGTACTCGTGAACCTCATCCAACTTTATAGTAGAGCGAAAGCTTACAGCGCTGGCACCCGTTGATAGTCTGCCATTCTATCAAAGGGATGCTGAAGCCGAGAGATATGAGGGAAGAGGGGACCAGATGTGGGCGAAAATGAGTCTTTACAACACCACAATTTCATCAGTCAAAGGAAGTTCTTTGGGGGGAGTTCGAAGTATAAGAAAGAGGGGCTTACCGGGACAAGAGTCTGGTGGAGTCATTGCAAGAGCGCTCGAACCCGAATATCTAAAGTCAAGGAATGGCTCAGTCAAAGCTCCTAGGAAATCCACGTGCGATCGCCTGGAATTAAAACAGTCCAGAAGATATCATATGAGTCCGGGCGCAGCACGGAAACCATGATGCGTAAAAAAAGAGACAATGGAAACGGGGGCGAAAAAGAGGCAAGGACCTCAACGGCACGAGCTCAGCTAAAAAGGACAAAACATCGGAAGAAAGACATGCAGGCAGCAGATTGGTATGGTAGGTACAGAAACAGGCTGGCCTGAAGTTCAAGCTGCCCGGACCCGGAGGAAGCGCAGCGACAAGGGGGTCGAGAGGCTGACCGAGTGGAGCGCAAGGGCAAGTCCGGATTGAAAGATTGAAAAGAATAGAAAAAATCACTTACTGTAAATCCTGCATCACAGGCTGCTGTGCGTGGTACCTCACGCCGTTGGTGTCAGGCATAGAGACGAGACCTCCGACTCGCTGGCTGTTGTCGTCTTCGTCCGTTCCAAACCCTGTCACATGGGAGTTCATATAGTCACCCTCCGAAGTAACAGGATCGTTCAATGAGAATACCTCCGAGAGAAGTGCTGGGGAATTCATAGGTTAGAGACAGGGAAGATATATGGACCAAAAAAAGAAATTGGAAAAAGAAAAAAAGTAAAAAGGAAAAAGGTGAATAGAAAATAATGTCAACCGCATGACGGAATGAACAGGGAATGGAAAAGAGAGAAGCTTACAGGGATTCATCTTGAGCGTGCTTCTAGGTGCCTCGAGGACCCTTAAGTTTTTTTTTTTTGGTTTTTTGGTTATATTCGATGTAACACCGGGCGAGACGCCAAAGCTGTCTGGGCCTTGAGGTCTTGGGTGGCAAGAATTTGATGTCTAGAATAGCAGCGAAGGTTAGGTAAGGTCAAAAAAAAAGAACTCTGTGCATAGTGATATTCCCTCACAGTACTCGATTGATACCTTTAGTGTCCGGAATCACTCAAAAGGGCGTGTGCCTTGAATGACGATCACAGGAACAAGAATCAATACAGTTCTTGGTCTTGAATATAAACCAAAACACAATTCACACAGTAAGAAGTAATTTGGAGAAAGGCAAGTGATAAAAGCCTGGAGTGAAAGGGAGTAGACAAGTGGGTGATAAAGAGCGAAGAAGTATAAATGAAGATAGGAAAGGTCTCCAGGGTTATAAAGATGAGGGTGAAGAGTAATACATATGTAGTATTCTCAGTAAAACGGTGCGTAAACCGGTGCCCTTTTGGACAGGCGTTGACAGGAAGAAGTAGATGAATGTCCGAGCCAAAGTGCGTCACCGATTTATAGACATGACTTCCTAATCGGGAAATCTCGCATCAACTTAAGTCATAGGTACAAAAGTACAAGGGAAGCGTGTTGGAATAGATCGGGCCAGAATCTATGTTCTTTGCAAACCCACAATCTAAGATGATGGGGGGGTGGTATGAAGAAAGAAGACTGGAGGAGAAAAGAATTAGCCAAAAAATCCAGCAAAAAAGCCCGAAAAATAACAGAAAATAACAGAAACAACAATAATAGCAATATTAACAATCGCAGAAATCGCAGCAATCACAGTTAACGGAGGGGCAAAGTGAAAAAAAAAGAAATTAAAAAGTAAAAACAAAAGAAATAAAAGAAATAAAAAGAATAAAAAATAAAAAAAAGGAGATCTCCAGAAGGGGAAAGAAAAAGACAAACTGATGTAATCTGGTGTGACAGCCATGGAGGGTGAGCAAATAAAAAGCTCTTGTCGGCATAAGTATCTTGCAGGTAGCAGGTATTGCAGAAAGAAGAAAGCTTCCAATTCTGCAATCCTAGCTTCGGTATTTAAGAAAGAAGCATGGCCAAAGCATAGTAGATCTTAAGGGAATCATTTCTTTTGACAGGTTGCAGGAAGTAGATCGGTGGCTTACCTGAGAAATGGAAGATATGTGTGAGGTGTTAAGAACATACGTGGTACGTAGTGGACGTATACAAGTGAATCTTGATGGTCCTCGGAAATAAAGAGAAAAGGTTGCAATTGGGACCTTCTACAGAATGAATGATTCCGGTCTATATTATTGTTTCAAGCCGTTCTCGGGATTGTTACTTCTTGAAGGATCATTAGTCTATCCTAGTAAGGCTCCCACGGCCTCACCAGTGATAGTCTAGCCGATAGGCGATCAGAACCACGAGTTGGGATCTGCCAGGGACAGTGAAAATACGTTGTATTCGGCAAGGCTCCAATGGGTGGCAGTGGGTTTGCATAGGGGTCCAACCATAATCAGCGAAAGAGATCCGGATTTTCATTTTCATTTTCGGTGTATACCCTGGGTACAGTCTCCCTTGAGGAAGAAAAGAAAAAAAGTAAAAATTACTTTTGTTTTTTCTTATTCTCAATGATTTGTATTTGGAGCTTATGAATTTGGAATTTTGGTTGTCCGGGTCAAGCGCAAATAGTTTAGTGGTATCTCATAGTAAAGACCACCGGCCCGAGGTAGTTTGATTGTTCAAGGAGGACGGCATTGGTCAGAAAACCCCATGTTGCGTGCTAGCAGGACCCGATGCCAGCTGCACGGACCGTGATGGCTAAGGGCACGGTACGTACACGTTGTATGTGTTTTCCATTACAGATAATTCCCGATGGGATCAGATGTCCTAGTGCGAATACCCGACAGACGGGTCACTGCAGGAGAGCGAAATAAGATGAAACTAGAAAGGATAGAGGAGATGATCGGCCCCCAGGATATGTACCTATGCAGACCCATGATAGAAGTGGTTGATGTATCAGACTGGGGGGGGGGGACCACAGACCAATGACAAAAAAGGTGAATTAATATGAGAAGTGACCAAATCGGGTAGACAATCTTTACTGCATTCCATAATGTTCTTGTTGGTCTATCAGAATAGTTCCCAGATTCATTTTCCAGTTTGGTTCTTTAAGCCGTAGGAGGCTCGAGGCACGAGCAGCAGTTCTTTGCATGAAGAAAGTGGAGGATCATGCGATCGACAAGTTCCATTCAGCATGTTGCATTGTCCATGTTGGCGGTGTTCACACCGACAGAATCGACCCGACCCGGCGGAGCAATAAAAATAGCACGTTCGAGACGATGCACCCAACTAGATCCACCCCACTCCGAAGGAGAACCAACAGAGCTTTGGTAAGCCCGACTTTTGTTCTGGCGCGAAACCGTAATGGTGCCCTCACTGCAGATGGAGGGGGGTTCTCCACCACTAGAGAGGCAAAAGCAGCCTAGCGGGGTAGACAATGATTGCGGTCCGTACCCGGGAGCCTTTTCCAGAACCGTAGCGGCCCTAGTCCCACTGTTCCGTCCCGAGAAAATATCAAGAGGAGGTCATGGATTCAAAAAGAACCTGGTCTTCAGTGGATACTGATCGTGTCGACAGAACCGCATTAGTGGCTAGCACGATCGACCATCCCGCAGGAGGCTGGGTGAAATGGCAAGGTGCAGTGAAAAAGCACCCGCAAGCTGATGATTGGCTGGATAAGTAGATTCGTTTTCCTCAATAAATTATGGCGGGTATGTTGTGCAGCTATTTGCCCCCACAGGGCCACACACACGAGACCGTGCCCGTACCAAAATCGGTACTAGGTGCAGAATCGATTTAACTGTATCAGGGTAATAGTACTCATCAATGACATCGAATCATTAAAGTCAAAAATTAAAGGAGGGGGTGACGAGCATGTTCTAGTGGGCGACCTTCCTTTTTGACTCTCGGGGGATCAGCCCCTTCCCGGATGACGGTCATGGGGTTAGCACGTGCAGGGGGCGGTGAACTGAATACATGAAATTTACAGGTATCAGGGACATGTACCAGGTACATGGAGGAGAAATAATCAATTGATGGATAGGTCATGTATAATATACACTGGTCAGTACACTGGTAATCTCGGAGCCTACTAATAGGGCCCGTAGGTGGAGTACATATATATCTTCAAATGTTCATTCATTTCATATTTAGGAAATATTGGAATCTTAGCCCAACTTTAATTGAAATCAAATCTCAAATCATTCTATTATGCAACTCATAATCTCATAATGCAAGTCGAAAAGACACTATCAGATCCATCAACCCACTTACCCGTGAACTCTCCACATGTCACTTTTCGATATATCAGTCCTACTGGCTCAGGGATCACAGCACTAGTAGATGAGATACAGAAGAGAAACGAGGGCTCAGAAATTGTCCGATACGTGGGTACCATCCAGGGCTCACTGCAGGTACCTCGAACCCAATGCCAATAATAATTTGACTTTTAGGGAAATGCATGAACCCATCTATGGATGTTATCGACATGGATTAGCCCCAGAACCCTTGACGCCGGAAAACTCTGAAAACTTTGACGTTGCAACTGTCTCAGCTCAATCCGCCCTAGGGCCTTTGGGGACCCTGTCTCTGTTTCGGGCACGTGCCATCTACCGACTCGGTTTTCCCCATGGTTGACATCTTCTAAAAAAAAAAACAAGAAAGAAAAATTATATTCCCCGTGCAACAATTCTTCGCTGCAGGTCAATAACAAAGCCCGTGGCCAATGCCATGCCTTTCATTGCTGGTTACATTCGGGTGTTCGATCTTTGGACAAGGCGGGGGGGGGGGGGGCAAAAGCTACAGCTCGGCCCTACTAGGCAACGGTAGAGGTTGAGCTATAACCACATCCCGGAGTCGGGATTGACTTAACCGTGTTTATTCCAATATTTACGATTTTTACAGAAAATTCAAAAGCCAAAAAGAAAAAAAAAATAGCCATTGGCTGACAAGTCTAAACTGGGTACAGATCTAGAGTGTCATTCTAGACTATTATCCCCCCTTGTCTTGCTGCCTCAGCCCCATATGCTCGTTGCTCCAGGATCTAAGGATGCGACATGCCCGATGGACCCATATGCCATGTTCAATGCACTAATCCTGGTCGATTGGGTCTAGAGTTTCAATCCACGCATGTCGGGGCAGATATTCCTGGACGATGACTACCAAGTAAGGAAAGAGTCGGCATATCCTCATATCCGAAGACAATAGCTTTTTTTTGCTGCCTTTGACTGAGACGGATTAAAGTTTTACTTTTCCAACGGCCGAGGCCTCCAGGTTCTTCCCTTCCATCCCGAGACATCCACCGGCCTTGACCGGGCAATCCATTTACCAAATTCTACCTAGTAACAATATCTTGTACCATCTCACGCCCATCCCACATCGAGCTAAGACATCCATTCAACGGCAATGGTACGATTTCGAACCGAATTTTGGCCCTGCCCCTTCCAACCATGGAGATTAAAGCAGTTCAGGCCTCTATGGCTCCACAATTCCTGGCATTGGGTCGTCTGGACACAAGGTTCTGTGATGGGTTACCTGTGTATCACTTCTTCCGAGATTGATGGTTACTTTCAGTGAAAGTAGAACCGAGTACTGGTAGCCTACTACAATGGGCTAGATGCCTTGCTGTGGGAAATTGGGAAGATCCTTTCGCCCTCGACTTTCCTTGTCAGCGAAGGCAAGAGTTTGCCCCGAGACTGGGATGATCATTGGCGGTTTCCCCACCCTGTGATCCCAAACCTTGATCACCCTGGATCTATAGCCCGCCAGCACAGATCGTATCACGACCACGAAGCTCCCGGGCAAAAAGTTCCATCAACATCTGAAGTATCCGACCCTGTCGGCATGGATGGAAAGACAAGGCACCAACCAAACAAGGATTGCCATAGAAAGAAGGATGTGTCATTGGCTCGCCGCCCTCCAAAATTCTGGATATGAAGCTTGTCAGGCGAGGGAATATGCTTTGGATGGCGTTGGATGCAGACCAGTTGAAGACTCCACTCATCATCCAACAACTCATTCGGCCGTTTTTTTTTGCCTCCCCGTGGCAATTCTTACCAGCCCTTGACAACCATCCTGGGAGTAGCCCAGCCAACCCTAAGCCGTGTCGATGTAGCACGGAGGAACAGCCAAGAGAAAAAAAAAACTTGCTCATCGGCCGAAACGCTCACAGTGAAGAACTGCCCTTCTGGTCGAACTACTCGAGCCAATGACAATCCTACAGGGAAACATTTCGGCCCTCTCCGCCACTGTCTACGTAGCCCGTCTTGTTTCTAGTAGGGGAGCATTCGGCGAAAAGCCGGACCCGTAGGTAAGCTTTTCCCGCCGATTCAAGTCTCTTTCCTAAAAGAAACACCGATGCTACGTTATGCAACCCAATCCCGTTACCGGGAAATTTCAACAACACTTCTGCCGACGAGGCTGGGTCTGGGTTTGACTTGCTGAGATCTAATATCGATCTGTACATTGGTACTTTGGTGATTGACCCTGGGATCTGGCACCCGGGGGCGTAGCTAGTACGCAGTAGTATGAAGCTAGGGCACAATAGGAAAAAAGTCCAGGTTGTCTGAGGTGCATTTCCTTCCGATGTCATCTCCACTGTCATGCGAAGATGCAGAAAATTTGATGTCTCAATGCAATCCCTGGAGACTTGGAACAATCGAACAGTCGAGGCCTGCGACATTTATCTTCCAGATGACAGTTTCGCCGTCAACGGCGTGCAGGATTGTTGTCAGCCGAGTCAGGCACCTGGGCATCAGATTGTTCTGGCTAGGAGGGTGGAAAGATGTGGAAATTTGCCAAGGCTGGAACCAGCAGTGAGAGAAAGCTTGCAAGGAGTCGACTGGCTAGCGTGCCTGGGTTAGCGTGCCTGGGTTAGCATCCACTGTTATCATCAATTGGTGTTAGGAGCTTGAGTCAATTTGAGCTCCTTACTAGGGAAATTGCGCATTAACATGTCTAGTGGACGCTGCAACGCACTTCCAATCCAACGATGATCTTCATTTCCATGCTGATCCGCATGTCGAATAACAAATGAAACGCACATTGGTGAATTATCTCAGCAGATATGCTGCTTCTAGGACGTCGTCCCTTCATACAAGCAGGGGGTTGGTTTTCCATGGGTGCTTGAATGTTCCATGGTAGTCGTGAAGCAATTATAGAAGAGTTGCTTCGAGAAGAACCTTGGAAGAATTATCAGAAACGCAAAAACGCAAAGAACAGCTACCGTGGATGAGGGTACAGCCCGTGAAACTACCAAGAAAACCATGTATGAAGATCAAAATTTCTCTAACCCATTGCTTTTGTATAGACTGACGAATGCAAGTAACTGACATGCTGGATGTCTTTTTGGGAATCATCATTATCAACCAGGTCCTACAGTACAAGGAAAAGAGCTTCGGCACAAAGATAGGCCCGCCTGAGAAGAAGGAAAAGTTCCATTCAAAAAGTCGTAAGAGAGAACCGAGAAAGAAGTTTAAGTAGTGCGCTTGGCGAACTCGACGCGGAGAATAAGGTGGCGGTAACCGACTAGCAGAAAAAACAGGTTAGCACTCGAGGAACTTGTAGAAAGAAATCCACGAAACGGAATATTGAAGACATACAGCCATCCACCTTCTCGCAAGCAAGTGCTGCGTCGCCACGATCCGCATAGCTGATGAAAGCAAAGCCCTTGGCTCTCTGGGTTTCCCGATCCCGTGCAAGGAAGACTCTGGTGACACGACCGAAACGCTCGAAGAGATCCCGCAACTCGTTCTCCTCTGCCAACTCGCTGACCTGTTTGCGAAAAAAAAGTCAGTACCGAACCAAGATAAACAAGCCTGACACTCGTAGAGCGCGTAGGAAGCAGAATAATGGCAAAACATACGTTTGTAACTCTGAGAGTCGCCAAATCGTCCTTCTCGAAACGACCTCCCATCTTCTCGCCGCCACCAGCACCGCCCTTCCGCATGTGAGGAGGAACGTAGCTGGACTTTCCAGCACCAAGACCACCCGCATCGTCTTCTGCCTCGGCGCCACCAGCAGCAGCAGTGCCCTCCTCGACGGGGGCCATAGTGTCCTTGAAGGGACAGCGAGCCGTGAAATGCTCTCCACTGCAAATACGACACTTGACCTTCTTGTCCTTCAACTGGTCCTTCATGCTGCCCTTCTCGCCACCCTCCTTCTCGGCCTCCTTAGCGTTGGCCTTCCAGTTGACGCTGGGACGGAAGATGATGTTCTCGCCGACGGAGGTGGTGTCGAACGAGGGACCGGCGGCGTGGCCCTTCTCGAGACCGAACTTGTCCCATTTGCGGCGTTCGGCGACCTGGGGGTTGACGTGTTCGCGGACAATAGTGGTCTTAATTCGGCGGGTGACCTTCACTTTCTTGTTGTCATCGTTGTAGCGGTAGGAAATGACGGTCTTGGTGCCGTCCTTGTTCGCGATCACTTCTTGCGGCGGGAGCACGGAGGGGTCATCGAAATCTTCGTCGTCAGCCCAGTCGGCGCGGCTGAAAAATAGAGAGATTTGTTAGGTCGGAATTTTTGGTAGGACTGAAACTGTGTATACTCACTTCCCGGTTGGAGACATGTTGTAAGTGATGGTGTTATTACGGCTGTTGAATTTCTCGATTTCTTTCAAAGGCGAATCCGTTGTGGATTTAATAATTTGCCGTGGCGCAGCTGTGGCTGGTGGCGGAAATCACGTGGCGCGGTGTGTATAACCCCATCTCAAGTGGTTCCAAGGTTCTGAACAACCTCGTTTCTATATTCGAATATAGTAAATATTTCTCTCACTCTCACTGTTTTCTCGACGATAAACATGATCGTGTGCCAAAATATCAAATCTCCTCACGGACGCCATTTTCAGACATAGTTCACTTTGAGGACCTTTGCCTTCAAATCAGAGCGATTACCTGCAGTGGACAAAGTAGCCATTCGCCCTTACCTCAGCTCGACTGGGAAATAACATGGCCTTCCATTTCTTCAAGCAAACCGACTATAATATGAACGAGGTGTTGTTTAAATTGTCAGTCCCAGGGAACATTTCATTCCGCCTCTACATACTCCGTACTCTTCTTTAACTACCAAATATGATATGCTAATATGTTATGCCACTGCACTGTCTCATCATAGTGAAATGTCTTCTATTTCTCTATGCGGCCTTGAAAATTGTGCTCCGTCTATTCGAAATTTACCCAACTCTAATCTAAATACAAGGCTCCAAAAATTATGAAGACGGGTGAATTCAGTTACCGACAGCGCAAATTCGGGCCGCATTCTTAGACCTTCAAAACAAAATCTTTGTCAAACCGCCGAGGAGGTTAAACAGACAGAGTCCCGCCAAGACCTCAGCAGCCTCGCAGCAGCCTGGTGTCCATTGCGTTCGGCAAGCTCGACAGCCCTGCGATACTGCGGTTCACCTTCACCGACAATCAGTGCTCCTTCATTGAGCAGCATTTGTAGCGTATCAATTCCACCGTGTTCTGCCGCTCCCTCCAAGGCGGTACGCCCGTTGAACTTTGCGGGGGCTTCATTGACATCTGCTCCTAGGTCAAGTAGTCTCCTTGTAATACCAATGTACCCTTTGAGGCATGCGATCTGCAATGCAGTAGCACCACCGTCTGCGGCAGGGGGGCCATCAATTCTAGCATTGTGCTTTGAAATTAATAGGTTGATAAGCTCCATGTTTCCTTTTTCAACGGCATATTGCAATGCTGTTCGACGGCGGGCCCCACGACCAAGATAATTGACATCAACTTTTTTCATCAATTCCCGCGCGATCGGGATCATTTGCATGTTGACTGCGGTTTCAAGGGGACGGTATGTTTCTCGCTCTTCGCCTTCTTCGCATTTGGCGTATTTGATAGTGATCTCCTGAGTCAAATCAGGATGGAAAGACAGTATATCCTCGGCGAGATCCTCTAGATCCAAGAATATTGCTATTGTGAAGGCGCGGCCGGTCAGCCTTGGACTCCAGGGCGTCCATTGGAGCAGGAATTGTAACGTCTCCCTGGTTCCTAAGACCACTGCTATTTCGAGAACCGACTCTGGTAGTGGCAGTTCAAAATCGTCCAAATCCCAATACTCCTGGAAGAGCTTTGGTACTCCAGTGGGGTCCAATCCTGCCCCTTGAAGCAGTTGAAGCAGTTGCAGGGATGCACGGCAAGAGACTGCAGCCCCTACTGCAGTTGGGGCACTTCCGCGGAACCTGGCCAGTAGGTATTTCAACAACACAGGATCTTTGCTTATAGCATCTCCAAGAACCCTGTCTGTAACCCTTGCACCGCGTTCCAAAAGCCTTTTTACCAAGGCAAAATCCTGGGCTTCAATTGCTGCTTCCAATGGGGTCTGTTGGCAGGGGAAATCATCTTCATTTTCGATCCGCCCTTCATGATCAGCGTTATGCTCAAGCAAGTAATGAGCTAGATCGATCTTCTTCGCAGATAAAGCAGCAGCAAGGATGCCAGGGCCTGATACACTCAAAATGCCCTCGAGAACTCCATTCTCCTGCAGGTATATCGCAGTAGGTAAACTGCCAATTGCTTGTAGTTTGGTTCCCACAAATGTAGCCCCAGTAGCGAAAAGATTATTGATCAGCACTTCATTGCCCTGTTCAACGGCAGCTCCAAGTGCAGTGTAAGGGGGCTTGGTGTATTCGTCATTCAGGCGTGCACCTGCGTTGATCAAGAGTTGAACAACTTCGGGCGATGGTAACTTTCGATTGAGTGCAATAAGAAGAGCTGAGGTCTCATATTTCTGGGCTGAAAATGGTCTGTCAATCTGGGCCCCATATGCAATCAAGACTTTGCACAGGGGGACCAAGGAGGCCGTGGAACAGTCTTTGGTGACGCGTTCAAGCAGTGTCATTTTCCCTTGCTCATCGGCTAGTTTAATATCAACACCAGCTTGGAGTAAAGCCTGAGTGATCTCAACACTTTCCTCTCTCACTGCTAGTACAATGGGCGAAACATAGGGCATGCGAACGAAGCTGGGGTTCATCTCATGGCAGCCCCGCAACAGGGCACGCACAACATCGATAGATCGTGACATGGCGCCAAGGCCCAGGATAGTGGTCGTCGCGATGTCATGATCGATGTTGATACTGACCATGTTATCCATATTGGCACCTTTGGCGAGTAAAATCTCAATTATCGGGACGTTGCGACGTTTGACAGCCTCGGCAAGAGCACTCTGCCATCCCGTTATTGCGTTCACGTTAGAACAGGAATTGGCGATGTCTGCAAAGACCTCGATATCCTTCAAATGTGTGGTAATAGAGAGGCAAGATGGCGTTACAATAGCACCATGAAGCATAAGAGCACGGATGATTCTGTTCTCGCGTTTCCTGATGGCATAAAACAAAGGTGGGTACTCAGTGCCCGCGTGATTCACACCCGCCCCATAAGACATAAGAAGATTGACAAGTTCCTCACTCCGTTCATGATGGCTTTTTGCAGTAAATTGAAGGGGTGTCAAGACACCGTGGGGTGTTGACTCGATCAATGGGATGTTTAGATCCATGTGGGCTTCGAGCATCATCTTCACCGCGTCCACGTGGTGTAGTCTCAATGCAATTGCAAACACCTTTTCTGCAATAGCTTCAGCAGTTGGCTCACTGGTTGATAAAAGGGTCTGGACATGTGCCAAGTCCTTCCAGCCATAATCGCCCAACATTTGCATCATTCGCTCGTCATCCGATCTCATATTTCCCCTGGATGTTTTATCTGGATCTTGCGAAGTGATGTTGTTCGAAAGAAGAAAAAGCTCCAAGGCCATGCGAGCTCTTCCCTTGTTTGTAGAGCTGTTCAAGTCCGCTGACAAAGCATCGTGCTGGCCCTGAAACTCCTCTGGCATGAGTATGCTCAAAGCCGCCGATGTTTGAGAGCTACTATGTATATTCAGGGGATGACCGAGTTTATTCCATGGTATGATTGTGCTCAGGCGACCCATCAGTTCGTGGTTGACGGTGCGAGTAAGCGTATCGGTACCACGAGGTGAACAGATGGGCAGGGACGAGGCTGAAGATGGTGGTTCTGAAGATATGGTGAGTCTCGGCGGCATCAGTTCTGAATAAGAAAACCCAGAAATGCCATACCTCTATTCTCCTTAAGACGCACAAGTGAGATGAAACGGAGCCATGGGAGTGACCCATTCCAGGTGAGGTCCATCTCTGGCGATGTTGGGGTGCAAACAAAGAACCCTTCTGGGGTTTTGGGGGAAGGAGCTAGACATTGATCAGTCCATTAATCTCTGGTCCGATTGGAATCATCTGTTCAGCTTACCAGTAGAGTACCTGGCTATGCTTGAAACGTAGGCATCTCTATATTTTGCCTTCTTGAGCTTTGGTATGTGAACCTGGTTTCCACCAATATAGAATTCGCTTTCCTTCTTGTCGTTGAATTTTCTTTTGTTCTGCTTGTTTGCCATACAATTCCACTGGTCTGCCGTGATGCGACCCTTGACAAAGCCCCATTTCTTGAGTTGGCGGTTATACTGACCTGGGCTTTCAACCTATGAGTTGAGTGAATTGGCCTAGCAGTATTGCAACACTTACGACTTGATCAAAAAATGTTTAGACGCCATGTAATCCATCACATGGGTTAAGGTTTGGTTCTCATGGATGTATAGACGCTCGATTTCGAGCTTGAATGGTTCGAAATCTGATCCCGCCATGGTTGTGAGAATTGTTGAGGGGAGTAAGCTATTAGGAGTGTGACGGACGAGCCTTCTTAAGAGATTCTGTGGGAAAACACAGATCATCTGGTCAACCCCAAAGTTGCTTCGATCTCACAGACTGTAAGGTCCAACATTGAAAAATGGGACCGAAATCTACAGTCTCATTGGTCAATTCGCAGACTTCGCTGCTGCTAAGCCCTGCTCAGGTGAGATGCATAGCAATATGGGTACCCTATGACGCATTGTGAGCTGTGATTTGTTGAATTCATCGCTGCGGTCAGGGTTAGTGGATGGAAAGAGATCCCAACCCCGACCGCTTGATAGAAGAATCTCATTGGTACATCCTCAAACATCGGGTTGTCGAGGTCCTCTTCCCCTTTGAACATCTCTTGCCTTCTACCAATAATTATATGGCTTACACCAAGGTTCGTTTTCTAAATATTTATTGCTGCTAAAGCATAAATAACTGTTACTTACCCCCGACAGAATGGGTTTGATCTCCAAGATTTCCCATAAACCGTTCTTTAACAATTCTTTATTTTTAGTCCCTCGTCTTCGGGGCTCCTCTCACATTAAATCGCTTCCTCGGCTCAAAATGACATGGCCCTATGATCAAGGCTGGGAAGAGGCCCGTATCTACGGGTATAGTCTAGACAATCCGGGCCAGACCTTCCCTCATCTAGCCCCTGATCTCAGCTGGAGCACATGTGCAGAATTCGAAATGTCCATGCCCAATGCTGTACCTGCCACTTCCAACCTATCACCTCCCCGGCTGAATTCCTTGGCGGTGCAGGGAGGCTCTACTCGTGCCATGTCACCTAGCGTGCCCCACCAGCCGAACGCCTCGAATCCTAGAATTGCTACCTATCCAAATCCCCCCAAGGAGCCGGCTGTAGTTTCCAGGGGACAGAACAACACTCGAAACCGCGCTAGAGAACGCCAAATCAGCGGGTAGGACCACCTCCCGGATATGCAATACAAATCGGAGCTATATCTAACTCATTCCATAGTTCGCCCCCGCACAACCCCCAGGATCCGGAGTTCCAATGCAAGTGGGACGGCTGTGGCTACCGAGGCACTTTCAAACGGGAATCGTCCCTCATCCGCCATATTCGGAAAATACATGTCAGCCCTCTAGCTCATCCATGTCCAGTACAGGGCTGCGAGAAGGCTTTTAATCGTGCGGACAATCTGGTTCAGCACACACGAAACAAGCACTATACTTACTAAGGAGGGCTTGGGTGTTGTTCGGGTTTCCTTTTTGCTCTTTATTTCGAGATTATTTCTCGCGGGATATGTCCGTTGGTTTACCTTTTTACGCTCTTTCTTTCTGCTTTTCTGTTTCTTATACGGCGAGACGCTAGAATTAGTAAACGTTCTTTAACCAAACATATCTAAGAAAGCATAGTATTAGGTAGAAAATATGGTCGGAAAGACTCGAGGGCTATCTACAAAAATAAGACCAAGCTTCTAATACTAAGCCTAGTTCACAACATAGATCAATTACCCATCGACCCCCATTATTTCTACATTATTTTACCAATTAGGCCGTGCCAAGACGCAAGGACTTGCTGATCCTGCTTTCGTCACTCGATGAATTATTCGGCTACATAGTGCTTATTTAAATTACAACGATCCAGATCTCAGCGACATAAACTTTAAAATTATATTAGAAAGGAGACGGGCGAGCTCCCAAACTAGATCTAAGATAGTAGATGCCGAAGGCACAACGACCTACATATTTATCTTAACACCTACGACCTGCCTAGCGATGTGGAAAATCGTGAGTTCTCCGAGGACCCGAGATATGTAACACCTGGCGAGCTACAGAACTTTGAGTATACTCAATCCGAAAACCGGAATTGGTAGTCACATTTCGGAAATTATGTCGACCATGAAATTCGATTCATTCCAGTAGTTTGCTCGCGGATTGCGAAGCTATAACGGACTATTTGAGCTGCTGGGAATTGTTTCTCAAATACGGCGCATATAATTTCGCGATAACATTGAATAGATACAGTTGCCCAAAGGCCCCAGCAGCCACTACAATCAAAATTCCTTCAAAGCCTCCTCAGTCCAATCCCACAGCCTTTCCGCAAGGGCCTCATCCCTCGCCGTCGCATCAAGCTTCCTATCCATCAACTTCCCAACAGGCTCATAGTACCCGCCATTCCGAATCTCCGCCTTATCCACAGTAGCAGCCCAAGTCTGACTAAACGCACCCTCATGCGGCTGCAGAATCATCCACCAAGTAGTCGCATAAACGAGCATCTTCTCCTTAATCCCAAGCCCAGTAACAAGACCTGTCCCCACAACACCAGGATGCACCGACACCGACGTGATAGCCGGGAACCTCTTCGCGAGCTCGCGCGCATATACCAAATTCGCTAGTTTACTCTGTCCATACCGCACCCACGGCCCGCCGAAAGCAATATCCTGTGTCGTCTTGAGCTTGTCGAAGACGATTCCGCCACGCGGGTGCAGGCCCCACCCCTGTGAAGTGAGGAGCACGATGCGGGGGTCGGTGGTGGCTTCGAGGAGGGGGATGAGCTTTTTTATCAGTAGTGCGTGGCCGAGGTGATTGGTGCCGAATTGCAGCTCGTAGCCATCGACTGTTAGGCTCGGTGGTTGGGCCATTATCCCCGCATTGCACATTAGGATGTCCAAGGTTGAGTGTTGGCTAGTGAAATGCTCGGTGGCATTTTTGACGGAGGTCAAGGAGGCTAGGTCGCATTGTATGAATGTGACTGCGAGCTTGGGATTGATTTCGTGGATTTGTTTGATCATTTTTTCTGCGCTCGTAGCATTGCGGCCGCTGAGGTATATGTGTGATGGGTTGTGCTTGGCGAGGTGGAGTGCTGATGCTGCGCCTAGACCACCGGTTCCTAGATTGGCTGTCAGTTGAGAAATTTAAAACGGAGAAAAAGTATTAATTTCATACCTCCTGTAATGAATATTGACTTCCCCGCTAGATCAGGGATCTCTTTGTCGGGGTTATAGGCGAGAGGCATAATTGATGTATGAAATTAGGGCTAGATATGTTACGCGCAATATTGGGTTAAATGGGTATTAGATTGGCTTGAAATGGAGAATCATGGCTTCAAAATAAGAAGGATCATCTGGGACTTGGTCTACTTTTTATACCTTTTGTACTGGGAGGTGCACGATTTCTGTGGTCGGAGGGTCAGATATCAACGTGCCGGATTTGGATGTCATCAACTAACCAGATTGGGAAGTACCTGGGCACGCTGAAGTCTCCACATGTGGCTTTCCCAGCCAATGAAAGTTAGGAATGTTCGAGCTCTCCAATATAATCTGACGGGTTTAAATTATTCTTTATATCCGCTGCTAGAACGGCTTGGTATTGTACCGACGGACGAGTTGAATTTGTCCGAGTGCGAGGGTGAAGGTACTACCAGTGGCGTAGAGAGCTTTGGCCGGGCTGGGGCAATTAGCAGCGTATCAGATTTCTACTTTAGGACGTCCTCTCAGGGCTGGGGTGAGTCCCCCGTCCGCTCGGCCCATCGCTTGGCCCAAACCCTGTAGTGGGGGTTGGGACGGGTTGAATGGCGGTTGAAAATATTTGGTTTTAGGTACCTTTTCCATAGGGGACACATAAAAGGTACCTCAAAACTAGCACATTGTGACCTATATATCTCTACCGAGAGTCGCTTTTATCTCTACAACGTTTTTGTCATTATTTAAAAGTGGAAAAGTCTAGAAGCATGTGTATATAGTGTAAAAGTATTCTTAAAACCTGTTCTTCTAGACCACATTTTTATTTCGACTTATATTCTATATTACTATACTATATAGGCCATAATAGTTTAGTACTATATCTGTTGGGTATAAAAAATAATGATATGGTCGAGATATATAAGTTTCAAATATACAAATTTTAAAATACGATACTCTAAAATTAAACTTATCGACCAGTCATACGAAGCTCGATCGGTCGGAATATGCAATAGGTCGCAGAAGAGAAGGCAAAGCCCAACTCAAATCCGATGTCGCCACCAAACGCTGGGTCTCCAGCATGCTTGGCGATAGGACCCATCCACCACGTTTGGCTCATACCCACAACAACACCGACAACACCGAAAGCAAACGCAGCAGATGCGGCGATTCCCATGGGCAGCTTGTCGGGACTGTCGTAGTCCTCCGGACGGTAGCCGCCGAATCCACGTCGGAAAACGAAGTGGTCAACGAGCGCAATGCCGGAGTAAATGGCCAACCAGTAAGCGATAAGGCTCATGAAGTTCTCGAGAACAGTCTCGAAGTGGTCATAACCTGGGATAGCAATGGCAAGGGAGACGCACGAGGCGAGGAAAGTCCAGATAAATCGCGGCACGCGCTGCGTAGCCCGGCTCAACACCTGCAAGGTCAAACCGACGGAGTAGATGTTGGGGCAGTTGTTGGCAATAATGGACAGGGCCAGGATGACAAGGCAGAATTTGCCGAACCCGCCGAGAGGCTCCAGCACGGCCGCGATCAGGCCGCCGTTGCCTGAGGCTAGGTAACCCTCGGCGTATTTGTTGTGAACTCCGTCGCCCATAGCCGTTGCAGACATAACGGCGATACCTAGGAATTGAGTGAAGATCAGGGGGACGATCAGACCAAGCCAGGCAGATAAGAAGACCAGGCGAGGGCTCTGGGTCTTTGGCTGGTAGACGGTGTAGTCGGCAGCGTAGCTGGTCCAGCCAGTTGCAAAACCATACACAGTGGATCCAAAGGATAGGCAGGAACCCATTTCAGAGATTCCGACTCCCATTGGGATGTTGATGAAATCGCCGGAGTGGGCGAATGTGCCCAACACAATGATAAACACAATGGTGGTAGGGATCCAGCTCCAATACTCATACATGTGAACGAACTTGTACCCGGCAAAGGTGACGAAGAGTGTGCAGAATGTGATGATGAGGATACCGGCGTATCCGGGGACTTCGGTGTTCACTGCGTTGAGGAGCTGGGCACCGACAATTGCGTTGGCAGCAGACCAACCGACACAGGCGATAATGTTAAGGACGGCAACTAGAAAATTATGAATTAGTATGACCACACACACAGCCCAATGGACATGTCGAGCCAACTTACTGAATCTCACAGGCCACCATCCAAACCAGAATCGCGAGAGCACCATCTGGCGCAACCCAAAGGGTGGACCAAAGCACGAGAAGAAGCAAACGGTCATAACACCGAGGAGGTTGAAAAAGAGACAGACCAAAATGGCATCAACGAAGCCCAAACTGAACGCAGACTTTCCTAGGACGCCAATGGCGAAGGAGCTGACGACCATGTTTGCGGCCAACCACTAGGTTTGGTCAGTGGAAAGGGCCTCTAGGCCACGGCGATCACGCCAGGTAATTGCAGGAACACACCATGCTGCCAACATTGAAATAGGACGTATCGGTCTGCTCAGACTCTGGAACTCGCTCGACACCTCGCTGCTCAATGTTGAACTTGCCGGCTACGCGTTGGAGCTTGGCGTACATCGAATCGCCGTATTCGAAGCTCTCGCCGGGCACGGCGCCATCACTGGAGTTGTCGAATAGCTCATTGCTGTTTACGTCGGAGGTATTGTTCACCCGGGGTGCTTTTTCCAGGTCCTCATTTGAGCTGCGGAACGTTTTGGCGAGGTTAGGGAGCATCTTTTCGGTCGAATCCTCACCAATGAAGGCGAACAATATAATGTATGTAAACGGGATTAATCGGAGAGCTGGAAAGGCTCAGCGAGACCCAGGGAGATCAGGATGAAGGAATTAAATAAAGGGACAGTGTCACATCGTCCTTTCTTTCTTTTTTTTCGCTCCACCGACCGGGAGGAGCTGTTAATATAGCGTCTCACGAGAATTCTTTGCGCGTCCGGCCCCACCGGCGAGCGCGCACTGTGGCAAAGATAGCCCTGTCGCGTGTTCCCCTCTCGAAAAAATCCATAAATTCCAGAAGACGAGCCGAATAACAAGCCTTGAGGCCCCATGAAGGCATCAGTTAAGCCAATCATAACCCTCCGGATAGCCCTAGCTTATCAGCATGCCGAGAATTGTGCACTCGCTTGGCGTCTTCAACTTGGTGTTTGATTGTCATTGGATGAAGGAGTTGTGTGAGCGGATCTGAAAGTCCACGAGTGGAGTGTCCTGTCTCGGGACTTGATAAGAAGTATCTCCGACTTCCGGTTATCTCCTGATAGTGACAGCATCCTTGACTCCACCTCACTAGGCGCTGAACGCTTGATGATGCTTGTACCAATCACACTTATTCGAGATACCTGGATGTCATTTACTCTTATCATTTTGCAGGGGGCCTTCTGCGTGGCTAAACCTTGTGTTTGCGCAACACCCCCTGATTCGCAGTATCCCAGCCAATCCCCCATGGCTTTCATTCAAGCTTCCAGGTCCTTGACGGGAGACGCCGATGTGCGTGAAGCTTGACATTTGCAATTGCTTTCTATCTCTCACGGTGATTTCCGTCCCCGTATTTCTGCGGGGGAATATCCACGCTGGGACCTAGCGCTTCTCTACCCCGGACGTTCTACGGTTGACTTCCAATGTATCCCACACCTTGCACTTCTCAAACACGTCTGGGTTTAATGATGTTCGATTGGAAATGGGGCAGGCGGCATATTGTGATAATGGCCCTCTTAAGGTTGAGCCGGTCGGACATGCTCACACATATCTAAGCATGTTCCGCACACACTTGGCTTGTCTGTCCTATCTCTGGGTTTGACCATTCTTTTCCTATTGAGGACTATAACCGGCCAGGGAAAAGGCCGCATATATTGCTATTATGGGCTTGAAGGTGTGATTGCGGACCAGATCTCTTGACAGATCCGATCACGTAACCTTGCTATCTATCCTTGATTCTGACTAGCGCGCTTAGCGCAAATCGAAAGCTCTTCATGGGTTACAAGGATGGGGGGCCGTACCTGACATCATATGCTGAGGCAAATCGAAGGGGGTGATTTTGTTATTCTCGTCCTTCTTGGATGGAAGAATTGGGTTTTCTCCTACCTACTTAAAAACTTATTCAAACCACACATCAAGGGGCCTCCCGAAAACAGGAGAACTACTGAAGCATATTTGTGCCTGAAGCCAATACCTCTGCTCCTCCAGTGCCATATCTCTCTCGTTTCTCGTCTCTCTCCCCCTCATGTCACTATACCTGCAGCTCAGCCAAATCCACAATAACTGTAACAGATTTCAAGGCTTGATTTCTCGGGATTATTCGGTCAACATCATTTGACGCTTTCCTAGCAATTTATGTCGATCTTTTAAGCATACAATTGCCGAATACTCCAAATCAAACATTCACGTGTACAATTTTGCTGATCTCGATCCTCTTCAGCCTTACATTCAGATTAACCGATTTGAACCTCGAAAAGCAACCTCCTTACCTGTTTCGCCTGAGAATATTGTGAAGACTAAGTCTTCAAACGCAATGTATATATCGTACATGATATTCTTTGTACATTTGCAACAACAATCCATGGAATCCCCCGTGAACAATCAACTCCCGTACGCATACACAGTCGAATATCTCGTCAGCCTACGCAGGTGTTTTCCAAGGAAATAAATCGGAATTCCCAGGAGCATCGGCCCTATCGTTAGTGCGAATTCAACCATGGCAGGCGCCAAAAAGCCCCTTCGCGCTGCCATCGGCATAACCCAATAGCTCATCACAAAACCACAAACATTCTTGATCACAGTTGCAACAACCATGATCTCCCCAGAAATGGGTTTGTAGCAATCAACAGCATAGGCAATGGCGATTGTAGGAACAGCGGTCACACAAACCCCACTGAAGCCATATCCAACAACTAGGACCACAGGCCAATCCCAAAGCCGATCATAGCCCACGCCACCAATCACAATACCAACAACGGTAATGAAGAAATAGGGAATAAGAGCTGGCAACCGCATCTCCGCTTCTCGAATGCCATTATTGCGTTTTGTTGCGCGCACAGCAACCCAATCCGAGAGCGGGCCCGCCGTAGCAAGTCCAATCAAGCCGCCAACAACGAATGCGAAATTCGCATATCCCACACTAGATGGCGAGAAATTATATGGAGGTGCGCTGAGGACAGAAGATTCCGTGAGGTTCCAGAAAAGGAGGATATTTGCTGGTCCGGCGACGTTCAGCCCCGCCCAGAGAATAATAGGAAAGAGAAACAGGCGGAATGGCGTGATGATATCCCGTAGAAGAATTGATTTCCATGCTGCTTCCGGGGCTTGCCACAGTTTAAACTGGGACTTAGAGGGCCGGCCAGTGCCTACGGTAATGGCTCGTTCGATGTTCTCGAGTTGTTCGGATTCTACCCCTGGGTCCTGTTGTTTGATGCTTTGGCTGGAGGATGTAGTTGCTCTGAGCTCTGAGCTCTCCGGGATTGAGTTCCTGCGAAAATGGGTTTCAGGGAAACAGATCAAGAGAGTGGCGAAGTTAAAGCAAGTCAGCGCCAGAGAGAGCCAGAAGAAGCTACGCCAGCCATATCTATGGCATAGAAAGTTAGCTGTGTATATTCGAATATTAGACCCGCTTGAGCTCAAATGGCATACCTTTGCGCGATATTACCGGCGATGACAGGGCCAATGAATAGACCGAGGAAGTAGCCCATGCTGATAGAAGATGAGTATAAACCATGGCAGTGATAGGGGTCATACCCACAAGTAAATACCAGTCCAAAGACCCCCCTCATGGATAAAGAACATATCCGCCACAACCTGCACCAAAATTGTCTCACTGGTAGCTGTAGCAATTCCGTTTATAACGCGGGCAGCGAGTATGCTGGTATATGAAGTAGCCAGAGCTTGCCAAATACACGAAGTAATGCCGAGCAAGCAAAAGATGAGACTTGTGAAACGTCGCCCGAAGGTATTCGAACAGGGAACGATGATAAAGTTCGCAAAACCAAGAGCGAGAACGCATGCTCCAGTCAACAAACTCAGCTGGGTGTCGTTGAGGTGGAATTCAGCGGCGAATAGGGGAAACATAGGTCCCATTGAGAGTGCTGACTCCACAGAGACGAATAGAAAGAGGAATTGGATTGTAATAACTAGATCTGTGTGATTGGTATTTTAGTTAGCTTCTACCCTTTAAGACACCGGACGGGTTACTTGCACTTCCACGGCTTGGACCAGTTCAAAGGGTCCGCCGAGTCATCTGAGGGACAGGGAATAAGCCTATTCGATAGAGTAAGCACCAATATGGTCAAATTAATCTCTGCATATTGCTTACTGCATATCGTGTTTTGATCCATTTGTCAGATGGACTCCCTCTCCTCCCTCTCCCTCTCTCATTAGTTCGGTTCCAGGAATAAGGTCCATGTTGAAAACTGTAGTTGGATCAACGGGAGGACTTTCTTTTCCAGTCATGATGAATTTAACTGAAAGAAAATCAGAGGAGATTTGAACCAAGCGCCGTGTCGAGGCATCATTGCATCTTAAATCAAGAGCTGGAGTATCAACCCTAGGATTAGACTTCCCCAGTTACCCCAGACCCGGGGTAGCCCCACAAACCATACTGTTGAAAGTCACCGGTGACCGACCAAGCTTTGATTTGTCAAATTACCATTACTCGTCACTGTCTGTTTGCCCATTAGGTCCCGCCAAAATGCGGGACCAAAAAGAATGCGGGACTTCGGCAGAACGCGGGCACGAGGAACAAAGAACGTCGACGTAGAATAATGTGAAGCTGTACACAAAATTACCCAAGCTTAAACAAAATTGGGAGTTATTTCATGAGCCTAACAAAGATTAGTGTGAAGAGTCGGATTTCCTCAGTCTGGAGAAATCCTGGGGTGCATCACACTGAGCGCCCCAGACTGAACCTTAAGACTTTCCCACCGATGATGTCTCCGATCCTCACATCTCTTCATCCTTAATCTCCCCAAGTGATAAACCACGTCATGGCCGAACGTCCACGCACTCGTCGCCAGCGCTTGTGTTCTTGGTGTTGCAAGTCATTTACTAAGGATGAGCACTTGGCACGCCATGTTAGGACACACACCAGGGAGAAACCGTTCGTCTGTACCATATGTAAAAAGGCCTTTAGCCGCCAGTACGTGTTGTGGCGTATACCTATCTGTGATTAATTTAACACCGACTGATTGTTCAGTGATTCTCTTCTGCGGCATTCAAGATCTCATCGACCATCCAGTGCTATTTTCTCTAGTGCGGCCCACAGCACAGAAAATGATGCCACACACCTGCCACTGAATCATCACGGTGAGCAAGGGTCTCCATTCAACAATAACAATGACTATTCAATTGGCACCCATGAGGCTCCTACAGCCCCCGGCCGTCTTTCCTCATTTGGATCGAGGTATCCAAATTCTGCTCATCCCAGATCGGCATTTCATTCACTTACAAATCCGGCACAACCCCTGGCCGCGGTCGGTTCGAGTGTCGAAGAACTGGCGCAGTCAAATTTCGATGGAGCAGTGGCCGGACTCCTGACACCAGGTTCCCAATCTCAATTAACTGGCCTAGACCCGTCTCTACATGATTCCAGTCAAGACGGGTCATGGGTCTTTGGCAACGCAAGTACTCAAATACCGGCATGGTTTGCAGATGACGACTTTGATATCGGTGCTCTGAACTCGGAGATCTTGATGTCAACTACCAACTGGGTTCCTCCAGGAACTTCCGGCCAATATCAAAATGAGCCTGAGCGCGATACTTTGCGACCGCTTGTGGAGGATACACTTCCATCACGGGAGGAACTAGTACAAACACATTGGTACACGTTCATGGGCACATCACGAACGGGACACACTACCCCGGACATGGGCCCGGAGCCAACCCAGGTGGATGAAGCATACCGAGCTAGCCTAGCTGTCAAGCTCCAGCCTCATACGCCCTTCCTACCGCTTCCCTCTACGGACTTCCTGGTGGGTTCTTATTCTTTTCCCTTGATCCCTGTTCTCAGCTAACAAAATAGAATATATGCATCCAAATGTACTTCACGAAATTCCATCCAGTGTTTCCAATCGTACATGCCCCAACCTTCCGGCCGTCTGCTAAAAGCTCATTGCTGCTGCTATCCATTTGCTCCATTGGAAGCCTGTTTATAGGATCTTCACATGCTGCATCGAAGGGTATCAAAGTGTTTGAGACTCTTAATAAAGCGATCCTGTCGTCGGTTCGTACGTCAGCCTCGATCTATGAGTCTTTAATTAACTTCATATAGTGGGAAAGATACTTCTCGAGAAAAGGACCTGAGACAATTGCCTTGATCCAGGCGGCTCTCATAGGTCAGACATTTGGACTTTTATCCGGGGTGAGGCGACTGCATATCTTTGTATTGTTCAATAACTAACAAGCGTGATCAGAGACAGAAGGATTTACTCATTGCACAGACATTTCATGGCACTCTTCTTGTGGTAAGCGATGCAATATTCCCTCCCCCACCCTTTATGTTTGAGCCATGCTAACAACCCCACTAGTGGGCTAAGAGGGCAGCTCCATCCAACTTCAAGAGAGCATCTGACTATATTAGTTTGAGCGAGGTCTTCCACACACCACAAAGGGCCTGGAAAAAATGGATTCAAGCAGAAGAACAGAACCGGTGAGCTGAGAAAAACATTAAGATATATTCAAATTACTAAGATCTCAGCTCAAGGTTACTCGCAGGAATTCATATTCATGATGTCGAGATGTCAGAGCTGTTTTTGACAGACACCTATCTGCGACATTCACCAGAAAAGCTCCCGCCATTGTCTGACGATGAGCTGTGGGCTGCAACAACAGCAGAAGACTGGAGCGAAAAGATAATGAGCCGCCTACCAGACTCAAGTATGCATGAAACCCACTCGCGGCCACCGGACACAAAAGCCGATCAGGCGCCTCTACCATTGCCCCCAATTTCCAGCAATGGATTCCACGCCTATCTTGAGCTCGAAGGGCTTGGCACATGCGCAGTCGAAGCGAATAATACAAATAGCCCAACCCAGCGACAGTACTGCGAGGACAACCTGATGACCTTCCACGAGTTGCATATAGGCGTCAACGAAGAAAATAGCCTGGATCCGTACTGCCTGCCCATTTTATGGCACTCAATCTTCTTCTCACTATACGCCAACACAAATCGACTGGAACTGGTAATCGGCAAAGAGGGCTTCACCGAGGCCCAGAATCACGTAACCTACGTCCGTTCCTGGGCCTCGTCACCAGATGGGCAACGCTGCGCACTCCACGCCGCACTAATCCTGCGCGAACTCGAACAGAAGAATATTGGAACCGAGCCACCGATCCACATCCCGCGAATAATATTCCGCGCAGCACTGATTTGGTTCTGCTATACTCGCTTTGGATCGGATACATCAAACCCACAGCAGAATGTGGAGTTTCCGGAGCTGCAGAAGATAGGTCTTGATTATCAAAGGTTGCTGTTTGAAGCGCATGGGTTTAAACCCTCCCGGCCTACGACGGCTGACTCGAGTACTTTCTGTGGATTAGTGGACATCTTGCCAAGGGCTGGTCATTGGGGAATTTCGCAGTTGTTTGCCTCAATTTTGGATTTGCTGCTTCCTGATGTTAAGGATGACGAGAGGTATGGCCGGTGATGAGGCCATCCGGAAGACAATGTACTTCGCTTAGCTTTACAAGTATCCTATATGAAGTAATGAATCGTGGATTTGAAATGAATCGTTTCAACCAACTCAGATATTATTTATACATGCGTGACATATATAGGGACTAAAAGTCTATAGCCAAACAGCTGTTGGGTGGGGTGAGACATAAGACACCCATGGGGATATTATTTGTTACCTAGCTAGCTCTCCCCTTCTTTCTCTCTTCTGTGTACCCTTTCCTGGAACAGCTGATACGGAAATCGTGTGTAAAGAATGTTGACAAAGGGTAATATGCAATGTTACGTGTGATATCTGATAGCGATGTTGCCAGAGATTCTGGGGTAGATCTAAATGCAGATCCACCATATCTCTGACTTATATATGTCAACGAAAAAAGATATAAACACACAGATCACCAGTAAAAGCTCCAAGTGAATAAATTCATGCACGTAGATATGCCACAGCCTCTCTAACCTCTTTATCGAGCTGGGAAGCGTTATCGCAAGCAGCATATACAACGCGGTCCGCTCGAACAAGCACGAACTTGGTTCCTCCTAATGCCTTCCCAAGTTGGTGCGGGTCATAGTACTCTGGCTTCGGTCGTCCACGACACAAGTGTGACCCAGCAAACTCTTCAGCGGTAGCCAGACGGTAAACCGGATAAGTGTCTTGTGTAAGAACCCTCGATTCCATCTCTAACTTCCCAACGAGGTATGTGACTTCAGCATAAGGGATCTCTCCCTTGGAGGTCTCTTCAATCCGAGATACTGCCTCGCGTGCAGCAGTCAGCTCATTCTCATCTTTCAGGTATACCAGCAGCTGGAAGAGCCCTTTCTTCTCTTTTTCGAAGATGATATCATCCGAGAACAACACATCACCCCACTTTCCAATAGGCTTACAATAGACCTGTCGAAGGAAAGTACCTCCCTTGTGCGCTGGATTAAAGGGTAGTCCAGGCGAGTACTTGTACGGCACCATCCCTTCCTTTCGGCGCCCAAGCCGCAGATCACGCCTCCAACTTGGAATAAAGTGCATAAAGTACAGAGACCAATCGCGGAGGAATATCTTTAGGGGATTGCCTTCGGTGACAAACTGGCCATTCGCGATCGTTGATGCGAGGGACCGCTCCAGCTGCTGCTTGCGCTCTATGTACCACGCCGATAGAACTTGTTCGTGGTTGCTGGGTTTGGTTGATGGTTGTAGTCGGCAGAGAAGGACGAGACGCCAGGCTAGGCTGATGGCGTCGCGGAAGCCGGATGCAATTCCTTGGCCACCAACTGGATTTTGTTATTATGACGCATCCGTAATATTGAACTTCAGATACTGACATGGTGGGAAGACGTGTGCTGCATCGCCGCAAAGGATTACGCGACCATGCGACCATCTATTGCAGCTTCGCGCAGCGAACAGGAATGGTCGTGATCGAAGGACGCGGATGCAGTCATCGGGGAATGTGATATCTTGGATTAATCTGTACTTGTCAGTACTGCTGCTCCATATCCTTTCTCGGACAGTCTAACTTGCCCATATTTACTCCCCGGGTGTGTAATATAGGGGTATACGACACTTTCAATATTCTCAGGATTGGACATTTCCTGTCCATCTTCACCAGGAAGCACAACAAACTCAAAGCGCCAGAGTCTATCTGCTGGCAATCCAAAACGTCCACACACGGCGGGACGCTCTGGATTACAGACGAACCTGAAGCTCTCTGGGAAAAAGAGATCGTAGACTTTTTGAGGGGTGTATCCTAGCTTCCACAGGGGAAAGTCGGGGTGCGTCTTTTCCGTAGGAAGTGAGATCTCCCAATTCAGTGCAACCCATGTTTCATCGTAGAAACATCTAACAGCGGTTAGCATTTCCAAAAGCGAAAAGAAAGAACACACTGAAAGACACCATAACTCACTTATGTGCCTGTTCCATGCGGATACCCAAAGGCTCCATGAAGCTCTTTCTGGTAAAGCCTGTCTTGCCATCGGCGCCAACTAGAAATCGAGACTTTAGGTTGTGTATTTTGCCTTGCGCATCACGATACTGCGAATAGACATGGTCTCCTTCCTCGCGCATATGGATCATGGTTGCGTTGGTTTGGAGTTGACAGAAGCTGGATGAGGTCATTGCAGTTCTCAGATGCTTTTCAAGGATTGGTTGTTTGTGGCATATGAATCCAACATGGCCGGTGCCACCTTCCGTCTGTGTAAGATGAATGAGCAGGAACACTCTGAAAAAGGATAGATATACAAACCGTGCCATAATCCATTTCCAAGAAAGCCTTCTTGTCGAGGACTTTATCCGTTCCTCCAATAAACTTGAACTTGTGCATGCCTGACATCGAATTAGCAAAAGAAAAGAGACAACGCGTCGAATTGAATATTCTCACAAGTCCCAATATCAGAATAAAGGAGATCATAGATACCAGCGCCCTGTAGTGCCCGAATTCCATCCTCATCCAGCGCGATACCTCGTGGATCAGTAGTGATCTTAGGCTCCTTCTCAATCACAACGTGCGGAATGGACATTCGTCCAAGGTACGTAGAGAGCATAGCCCCAGTCGGACCACAGCCGCAGATGACCACATCAGTAGTCTTATAATCATTATCAGCCATGTTTGTTCAAACACAAATGGGCAATGATGTTGTTAACGGGCAAATGTCACATTAAAATAATTCAGGGTCCGGATCAACCATGAGCAAATTATGCGTATTTGCCCGTTATATTCGGCTATACCCCCGGATTGTGGGACGGAATTTTGCCTTGCATGGCTCATGTCTATGTCTTCATTTGTCTTCATTTGCCGTTGTAAATACTTCCAAAGTTATTCCGTAACCCCGTCCTAAAGCCGAAAACTGTGGGGTCCGGGGAAGGTCCATGTGGGATTGGGTGGGACCTTGCGGGGACAAGCTGAGGTGTGACGTCAAAGGGCAATTCCATCCGCATTCATAAGACAACCTAGGAGGTCATGTTAAGTTAAAATTAGAATCTTGTTAGTTTGAATCAGGCCAGGCCAGGCCAGACTCAATCGAAATTAAATCATTCAACATGGTATGTGTAGCATCCCATCTACAAGTCTAGTACTAATCCATCGGCCTAGACTATCCAACCAAACCACGGTGCCTCGATTGCTGATATTATGGCGATAGGCCCAGAGGCGGAAAGTATCCCTACGTGGCAAGCGAGATGTAATATCAAGACGGATGCGCAGATCCGCTTGGTTAAGCTGTCGCATATGCGTTACCAACACCCTGATCTGGATGAGATTACCACTTTCCTTGAAGGTGTGTAACTGTAGTACCCCTTTTTGAAAAGACCATGCCCTTATCTATTTACAGATTTTGGTATGACAATCGCAAAGAAGACCGATGACCAGATCTGGTATCGGGGATATGGAGTAGACCCCTATGTCTACTATGCGAAGAAAGGAGAGAAGAAGTTCCTTGGTGGTGCTTGGGAAGTTGAATCTTACCAGGAGCTGGAGAAGTAAGTGACACGAAAAGCAACTACGAATACCAACAATACACCGCTGACATTTCCAAGGGCAACAAAGCTACCCACAGCGGGCGAGATTCAAGATCTCACAGATGCCCCGGGCGGAGGCTATATGGTGACATTGACAGATCCCGAAGGATTTCCCATGAACCTATTTTATGGAACGACACCTGTTACGCCTGGCACCTACCCAGATAAGCTGATTGCCAACTATGAGATCGACAAGCCACGAGTGCGAAGATTCCAACGCTTCCAGCCTGGTCCAGCCGCAGTTCATAAGGTTAGCCACTCTTCCCTTTTATCCTAAACATAGATACTAATACTTAACAGCTCGGTCATTACGGTGTCTGCACCACAAAATTCGAAGGGCTTGTCGAATTCTACACGAAGAACTTCAATATGGTCCCAACAGACTTCCTCTATGTTGAGGTAGAAGGCAAAAAGAAGAATGTCGCCCTATTCGCCCACGTCGATCGTGGCGAGAATACCGTCGATCACCACTCATTCTTCATGAGCGCAAACCCAACAACCCATGTGCACCACTGTTCATTCGAGGTTCACGACTTCGATACCCAGAAGCTGGGCCACCAATGGCTCGCGAAGAAAGGCTATGAGTCTGTCTGGGGTGTTGGCCGACACGTTCTTGGAAGTCAGATTTTCGACTACTGGTGGGATACTACAGGAAATATGATCGAGCATTATGCGGATGGGGATTTGGTCAACAACCAAACTCCGATAGGGTATATGCCTGCGGGTGATGAGTCGTTGGCTGTGTGGGGACCTGAAGTGCCGTCCTGGTTCTTGCAGTGATATTTCTACTCCCTGAACAAATTGTGCAACAAGTAGCGAATGAGTTGGAATATAATCGCAAATCTTGACTCGTTGAATGCCCTTTCCCTCACATATACAACATCCAAAATGTTCTTCCCAATTAAGAGAGATCCGACCACCTTTGTTGGATAGGAATGCGGCATGTGATTAAATCCTGTCGTGCACTTGGAAAATATCAATTCTCGTATTTCTAAACGCCCCGCCGCAATGGTCCTACATGCCGTAGATTGTTTGTCCCACGGCGCTTATAATTGGGTTTCCTGGGCTTCAAGCTGAAAGACAGGAGGCGAGAAAGCCTTGTCACGGTCTTTTCTTCGGTATATCCGATAACATGTAGTAAATACGAGATGCATAGCATATATCATTAAACTTTGCAGTTAGAATGCTGTTCCGTAGATGTTCCGATGAATCATCACGACGAGTGACAGAATTTGATATTTGTCATATAGCCAATGTGGGAGGGACTGAAAGGTCCCGCTTTACCACTTAGCAGTGTGACAGCAACACACCCGGCATCACCGCGCCTTATGATGCAATTGTAACATGGACCAACATCCCATTTTTCCTTGATGCAAACTATCTATTAGGATCCATTCTAGGTTATGGCCAAGGGCTAGCCGGTATACCAACGACCCGGAATGGAGAGAAATATATATCTCTTTACTCGACCTACCTAGTAATTTTGTAATGTACCAATCCACGAAGCAATCATCAAAAAGATTTATTGAATGTGTCTATATACAAGAAAATATACCATCCATGGGATTTTAACGACTCTCGTAACGAACCTTATTGACGAGAGTTCCAATTTGGTCAATCTTAACTGAGATCTCATCACCATCCCGGAGAACAACTCTGGGCTGCCTGAAATATCCAATACCGGCAGGAGTTCCGGTCAAGAACAGTGTCCCAGCTTCGAGTGTGGTGCCCTGCGAGAGGTATGAGATTTGCTTCTTGATATTGAAGATCATATCCTTGGTCTGCCCGTCTTGAACAGTAGTGCCGTTGTGGATAGCCTTGATTGACAGAGTCTGTGGGTCCTTGATTACGGAGGGTGCCACAAGGACGGGACCTGCAATCACCCTTAATTAGCACAAAGAAGTCAAACCAAATTGTTGTCAAAACTTACCGATAGGGCAGCTTCCATCAAGACCCTTGGAGAAAGACCATTGGGCCGTGATCAACTGCAGAGTACGAGCAGAGACATCGTTTGATGCAGTGTAACCCAGAACATAGTCGAGAGCCTCCTCTTCTGGAATATCTCTGCCAGTCTTTCCAATTACTAGACACAACTCGGCTTCGTAGTCACTAGTGTCATCTTGGGCACACTTGGGGATGTTGATGGCAGCAGGATAAGGGCCAGCGAGCGCAGTGCGGGGCTTGGTGAAAAGAATTGGCGCTTTGGGGAGAGGCATGTTGGCTTCCTGTGCGTGGTCAATGTAGTTGAGACCCAGGCAGCGGATATAACTACACTGCTCTTGAGTGACGGGTGCAAGGAGCTGTAGTGGCTAGGTATCAGCATATGTTCCTGCATTAATGGCTATAAAGACAAACAACTCACCTGTTTCACATGCAAGATCTCATCTGTAACTCGGCCATCAAAAATAGTACCTTCAATGGCCTTCACAGCGATCTCCACTCCATCGACGCTATCGCGTCCAACATCACAGGTGGTATTGACCAGTTGGCCGAGGTGAACCTGGCTGTCCTCGACAGCGATAAAACGAACAAGATGAGTCCAGGAAGGCATTTCAGATGGTATAGAGGCCGAATCAGTGAAGTGTTTGGAGTGGGAATACAAAGAAATCGGTACTTAAAATAGGTTCAATGGATGTAGACTTCGGATATAGACCATCGCTCCGCGGTATGTGGGGCGAAGAAATGTGGGACATGGGGATGCGGGACGTGGGGTACGACACACACATTATACGGGGCTGTCCCACATAATAGCAGAGAACCAGAGAAATAGAGTTTAATATTTGGGACTGCAATGGCACTTTCTCCTTGGCCAATGAACATATGTTTCTGGTAGATTCGTACACAGGGCAACGCGCCAGGTTCTATTGGAATATGAGAACAAAGCAAAATGCCCTTCGTATTTGCGAGGCTTACATTTTGTTAGTTATATGCATTAAACCCAAGCCGCGCCCATCAGTTCGGGGTCGTGGTCACTTTAGTGCTTGCACGCCCTAGCAACCTATGTCCATGCTGGGTCGAGATTGTATTCTTGGATTAAAGTATGACGAAAATTGAAAATATTATATCTAAAAGAACCCGGCATATAAGGAAATGATTGGACTTGTTGTGAAAAGTAAGGTGGCACCTGGGATACTCGGCTTAAACTCCGTTGATGATGGTTCAGATCTACAAAGCTCTCAATCCAGCTTTAGGCTGGAAAAGGATCGACGACTGCGTACTTCCCTCTGAGTGAATATATACGCGAGTAAAGATAACGGTACTCTTGATGTCTCGTATCAAGACTGGCCCATTTTAGCTTGATTATACCCAATAAAGAACTAGTATCGGATATGCCCGCCAAGATAATGCCTGGATACATTGCGAGAAGCCCTTGCTGGCCCTAGGTCTCAGATATATGTTTCATTTTAGATAAAGGTTTAAATCTGGCAAATATCGGTGGATATGATACACTGAATAGTCCAAGCCAGCAACGAAGAATTGGTCCACCCAGCTCAGGGTTGCCTAGCCCTTATGCCTTATGCAGATTTACGTCAAGGTGTATATTTGGCGAAGATGTGTGAGTGGGAGTAGGAGGTGAAAGTTATGTGGCGGGACGGATGTCTTCTGTGAGACGGATATGGTTATGCAACAGAACGGAAAGTGGATAGTGATGGGGATCATTGATATATAATGCGGTGTTATTGGAGGAATTGAGATCATCACCACCGTGAGCCCGCTCATTTAGCTACTATACTATCTAGATAGTTCATCGATTGGTATTTTAGACTAATCCAGACAAACGTACAATAGTTGGAACACGGCCATACGGAAGCTCGTCATAGAAGGGCGCAGGTAAGATATTTTTTCGAGGTGGTTTAAAAGATTCATTTTTTCAGCGAGAGAGAGCTTGTCACCACCTTGAAAAATGGAGATGCATGCATTTCCATGGTGCGAAAAGCTTCATAGTTGTATGGTCTATATGGAGGTAGCAAATATGCCGGGCTCGAGAAGTCACAAAAATTGTGCTAGGAGTGGCTGAATGCTAGATGTAAATGATGTATAGAACTTTCAATTTTGCAAGAAAAGAATCATATGGCTGGAAATTTTGAGCTCACTGTTGCAAGAACGTTACATATTTATAGGACCATTGATCTTGCATTGCTTGGAGTCAAACTCTGGTTCGGTATCCGGTAAGCCTGAGGAGGCTCTGCTGATGTCGCTGTTGCCATATATCCTTATCTCGCTTGCCGTCACGCGTTCGGTCACGTTGCCATGACGAACCCTAGCTCTAATGCTCCTCATGTATAGAAGGTTATATTTATGTTCCCCTATCTATTCCTTCTCGCAGTTTCATTAAAATACTTCGGGATTCTAAAACAGCCGATCATTTCTGGCTAAGTAATGTAAACCTCCAATATTTCAATGTACAATATTTTAATGTATACAATTGGCAAAAGGCGGAGAGTATGCATCTCGAGGGCAAGAGCGATCAATCTCACTAGGTCTTGACCACGCGTGCCTTCGATTTTAGTTGATCTTAACCAGACCTCTAGCATTGTTGTTTTCTTTTCTTTTTTTGTTCTTTCACGTCACATTTTCACGCGCTGGCATAATCGGTATCTATCTTTGCTGATCATTCACATGCTTCCTTTATGTCATTGATGATTCGAATGGTTGGATAAACGTCACAAAGCAATCTGAACAAAATGAGTCCTGCCAACGAGCAGACAGGCTCAGACACCATACGTCGCCATGTATTCTCGTCGCTATCATCAATCTTCCGGTCCCGGGCAACCACGAGACCTAGGTAATTGCATACAAAGAATGACAGAAGATGAAAGAGATATCCTGCTAACCAGGACAGCAGCATAACTGAGCCAGTGCAGGAAGAGCCAACTTGCCAAGAAAGGATTCATTACCCTGTGTTTAATCCCCTAGATCCTCGCCACAATCCAGAGATATCGAGCTCGTGGTGGCATTCCAATAAGCAACGGAGTTTGACTTCAGAATCGCACAATCCAAAGGAATGGGTCCAATCCATCTCGAAACGAACTTTCCACAAAGCACGGTCAGGTTTATCGGCGCTGCGGTCAGGGCTTAGCCACCGTTCAAGTGAAGAAGATAACCCCAAGAAGGGTTTTGTTACCCCCGTTGCCCTGAGACACGAAAGACAACGCTATGGAATGTCATCCGGGGTGTACACTTCGGATACACAGGAGGACGTGAACTTCGGCGCCGAACTATCTCGCATGCATCTTCCACCATCTTCGCAATCGTCCAGTACTGAGGTAGAGCAGTCTCTTATCCGCGTCAGGTCTCTGGGTTCGATACCTGACTCGTTCGCAACATTTCCCGGATCTGCATCTGCATCTACGCCCATATTTTACCCACCCAGCCGAGCTGTAAGTAATTCGGGGGTAAACTCGACATGTACACTAGCCACCGACCATGACCTTGATTTCCAATTTGGTGAAACTGGAGAGTTGGAGGCAAATATGGATTCCGAAGATCACTTTACTCATACCACACCATCGACAGAGAACCATATGATACAACAGACATGGGGCGTTGCAATCTCTACTGATGGAGAGATTAAAATGTCCACCCACGACCTGGCAGATCCTGGGTCAATTTGTGAAGAGCAGCAGGCAACAAATCTTCAGCAGGAAAATATCAGTCATGCAAGTTCGGATACAGAAATCAGTGATGATCAACCAAGTTCAGTTCCCATCTCGAGACAGCGCTCCGCCGAAGTTCGATTTGCGTTTCCAGGAATCTATCATGAGGCGATGCACCAGTGGTCAAGACAACATGATAGTCCCAGCCCTAGTCAACACACTCCCAATCCCAGTGCACAAAGTCCCAGCACCAGTCAACACAGTTCCAGTCCAAGTCAACACATTTCTAGCCTCGGCCAGCACAGTCCCAATCTCAGTGAAAACAGACCCAGCCTCCATGAACAAGGAACCCCGTGCGCTTCCCAAAACCCACTCAGATGCATTGTGCTTCAGGATAATACATACAACAACCTGCCTCCATATGATGAAGGTGATGAAGGTCTCATACCCTTGGTACCCCCACAAACCCCGATCACCCGTTCTGAAGAGATGCAACCATTTTCTTATCTCAACCCCCTCAGTTCCATCTCCAACTGGAACTTTGGCGAAAGATGGTCGTCTATCTCCGAAAGAGCAAGAACACAGCGGTCAAGTGTTGAAGATTATTCAAGCCGTTGCACACCCGCTGATACCACATCGCGCGATCGCACATCAACTGAAGTGACTTCAATGGAATCAATGACGAACGATACATGGTCCCCATGGTCCCCCATCGAGTCTGAACTTCTTTTCCCAAGCCCAGTGGAGGATAGAAATGGGTATTTCCTTGTTGACGGCAAAACTAGCGGCCAATATCCCGACGGAGGCAATCAACCAGTCAAATCTGCACAGCATACCACCAGCAACTGTGGTACCACCAGAGCATCTCAACAACTAACTGGGCTGATCTCTCCGGGGATCCTGTCCCTACCGCCCATATCTGATGGCATTCCCGGTGCAGGGTTAGACTTTGTGGAAGATGATACGGACGACGAGTTTTATCCTGGAATTGTGCATCCAAGACAGTTTTGGTGAAATTCTTCGTTGATACTTTTTCATGGAAATGGCCATATTGTATTATTACCCACATGTGCACCCTTACCTAGCAGGACCTGAATGATGTTTTCACAGTAGCAGTTTGTTCTCTCTTTTAATGTTCTTTCTATGTACCTCTCCTGTGGTCTTGGTATTAATGTTTTAATGTATAATCAACTGCAGTGATCCCACCCCGGAACAAGTATAGTCGCAAAGGAAGATGGGGCTCAATTATGGCCAAAGAAAGTGCTTCATATATGGCTTTATCCAGGTACCTTGGCAAATGAATTGAATAGTAAAAGAACATCACAAATAAGGAGAAATACAGATTATGGGCACGATGCAAGCAGTTTGTTCCAAGGTGTGCGTGATATCTTACTGAAGGCAAAGCAAAACCACCGTCATTCATAATCGCATTTATTCTTCGTGGTATCACATATTCAAAGCTACGTATATCACTTGTTAATTGATCTGGTTACATGTTCAAAGAGTGGTATCATCGCCAACATTCAACACCACTCTTGATAAAGTCAACACCAGAACTCACCTAAGCCATACCCAAGACAACCTGCTCCTGTCTCTCCTGCCATACATTCTTACCCGAGCACGAGCAAACCATCTTATCATTATCCCACACGCCCGCACTGCGCGCAATAACACCAACAAGGGTATTCTCATCCTCACGCTTGAAAGGACCCTCCGTCCCCTTAGAAACAACCATACTTCGACCAATAAGCTCCCAAATCGCCACAGGTCTATCCAAGAACACACTGCCCTTGCCTTTATTGTCAACATCCACGGTACCGAGAATGCCCCGACACTCCTTGGCCGGAGCGGCAGCATCAGCGCCAAGCACCTTGGTCTTCAGAGACTCCCAGATACCACCGGTGGACTCAGCGCCCCGGGAGATATCTCCTGCTACTCGAATAGTTGTCCAGTATTTTCCTGGCGCAAGGCCGTTGATTGTCAAGTCGATGAGGGTCATGCTCGGCGAGACCTGGACCATGCGCGCGAGACCACGGATATTGTTTGGGACGCTCGTTGAGTGTGTTTCGAGTATGCAGACGGCGGAACCTATTTGGTGTGAATCAGTTGGCATTGCTCATATATGTTGCGTGGAATAGTCATTAGGAGCCGGTGATTCCGTACTGTTTGTAGTCCCGCTGCCGCGGAGGATGGCATCGCGGCCGGTGCTTTCGATTGCGGTTACGATGGAGCTGGGAGGGGCGGTGCCTTCGACAAAGACCAGCTGGTCTTTGAGGTTTGCTTCAACCTTATTGATTCCTGTCGCGGGGTCAGCTTGGTAAAGGTGGGTTTGGGCTGTTTTGGGAGATGATTACCTTCTAGGCTGTGCAGAGAGTTGGAGATAGACTTCACGCAGCTTTCACAGGTCATTGGGACCGAGAAGGTTGTCTAGACAGGAAAACCGCATTAGTATTGGGTGTTTGTGAGTCAGGGCGCTCAGATAGGCTGACCTGGAATGGTTCAATCATGGCGGGGAAGAGACAGTAGATCCGACACCGGTGAAAAGTATAGGAGTATGTGCACAACTAGAATCGAAGGATGTAGAGGGAAAGAGAGAACGATAATATCTTGGAAGAGAAAGATCCAAAGGTTTAGAATAAAGAACGTGCAATGTGCTATACAAATTCAAGGTGGGGGCGTTGGATTTCAAATCGAAGGAACTCGGCTTCTGACGAAACGTCATTCCCGAACTTCTCCCTTTCAACCTTCCCCCACGAAAAATGTCATCCCGATGGGCAACTGAGGACCCAGAAACAGAGGCAATTATTGCGCAACAAAAACGCGACAAAGAGCAGAAAAAACGCGCTAAAGCAGAGAAACAGCGACTGGAAGATGCCAGAAAAGCTCAAGCTCGGGATGCTCAAGCCAATGGCGAGCTAGGTCCCCCGACAAAACGACGAAGACTCTCCAACGACCCCGATGCCCATCCAAACGATGCCGAAGTGGTGAATATCCAGAAAGAACAGAGAAACCAGTCGGCCTTACTACGCTTCCCGGCTGGAGAATGGGGCCCCTGCAGACATGTGGATAACTTCGAAAGATTGAATCACATTGAGGAGGGCTCGTATGGATGGGTTTCACGTGCGAAAGACATTTCCACAGGAGAAATTGTCGCGCTGAAGAAGCTGAAACTGGATAACTCGCCGGACGGGTTCCCAGTCACTGGGCTTCGGGAAATCCAAACGCTTCTGGAGGCGCGACATCAAAACGTCGTGTACCTACGGGAAGTAGTTATGGGCAATAAAATGGACGAGTGAGTTCTCCGTGATCGACTCGATATCATTTAACATATGCTAATCAATTGGTTCCATAAGTGTATTCCTAGTGATGGATTTCCACGAACACGACCTCAAAGCCCTACTCGACGAGATGCGCGAGCCCTTCCTTCCTTCGGAGACCAAAACCGTCTTGCTACAGGTGATTGGAGGACTCGAGTTCCTACATTCACAGTGGATCATGCATCGTGACCTCAAGACCTCCAACCTATTAATGAACAATCGTGGCGAACTCAAAATCGCCGACTTTGGCATGGCCCGCTACTTCGGCGATCCACCTCCCAAGCTGACCCAGCTGGTTGTGACACTCTGGTACCGAGCGCCGGAGCTGCTCCTCGGCGCCGAAAAGTACGGCACGGAGATCGACATGTGGAGCATTGGCTGTATCTTCGGCGAGCTGCTCACCAAAGAGCCTCTCTTACAGGGCAAGAATGAAGTCGACCAAGTGTCCAAGATCTTCGCGTTGACGGGGCCACCAAACTCTGAAACATGGCCTGGATTCCGTTCATTGCCCAACGCCAAGAGCTTGCGACTCCCGGCAACATCGGCACCTTCTTCGGCCGGCAACCCACCTCTACTACCTCGCTCTCGATTCCCTTACCTGACTAATGCGGGCTTGAGTCTCATGTCCGGATTGCTGGCGCTGAATCCGGCCTCCCGTCCTACGGCAAGACAGTGCCTTGATCACAAATATTTCAAGGAAGATCCGCGGCCCAAACCGCGGGAGATGTTCCCGACCTTTCCCTCCAAGGCTGGCATGGAGAAGCGGAGGCGTCATCGCACACCCGAGGCTCCTAAACGGGGCCAGGAAGCACCCGAGCTGGATTTTGCGGGTGTCTTTGGAGGTGCTCCGGGTGGAGATACCGGTGAAGCGGGGGCTGGGTTTACTCTTCGATTGGGATAACTGCTTTTTATTCACATTACAAGAGTAAACAATACCAGATTCTGTTCTATTGTCTGCATTTGTGTCGATCTACGCTGTACAATACATATATAATCTACTTCGGAGATATGCTCCGTGCCTCTCGCCTTCCCATTCAGTTTCAGGTGCACCTTTTGGATTTTAATCAGGTAGATTTCAATATTTAGGTAAAAATCCTAGAATAGAATAATGTAGAAACGTAGAAACAACCTTGGCGTCAATGGCAATAGATGTGGCTATGCATAATCAAGGAGTGTGGATAAGGATTGATAGCTTGGCCCCCAAGGCTGATCGGCTCCTGGAGCTTCTTTTCTTCTTCAACATCCCCACCAATTGTCACGTATCCTCACTTATTCTGACTTATTTCTTTTCTTAATTGCCTTTCTTAATTTGTCTAATCTACATTCGTTCTGCCATGGCGCCCAAACAGCCCATCTCGTTCGACGCCATCATCCAGGCTGGTAATCACTCCAACCACCCGACATGACACCTAGCAACATCTGACTGTTTTCCTCCACAGACCGTCAAAAGAAGAAGCAAGAGGACCTCGCAAACCAACTCCTTGGAAAGAACCGCAGGTCAAGCGCGCCAGGCTCGGGCGCTGGTGCTGGCAAGAAAGCACAGAACAAAGGACAAAAGGAAAAGCCTGGAAGCTTAGCCAGCAGGATCGGAGTAGCCAAGGTATGAACAATTCCACCATACGACCATCAATGCGACCACCAATGGGGGAAAATCTCTGACAATCTCTCGCGTCGAAATTTAGCGCTCCGCGTCAGCGACCGTGCAACCCAACAAGAACAATCCCGCACCCACGAACAACAATCGGACACGCGGCAAAGCTGGCAGGAAAGATCGCGTGAATGCGGATCAAGTCCGGGCAGCTTTCCAACCCGAAAATGGCCAAGTGAACGCGCGATCAAGCAAGTTCACACAGAGCAGCCGTCTATCCGGTGGCGGCAACATGACCATTAAGGGTGCCTCGGGCCCATTCATTGTCGTCGGAAGGAACTTTGCGCCTGGGACAACAGCTGCCGACATCCAGTCTGCCCTTGAGCCCATAACAGGCCCCATGATCAGCTGCCAGATAGTAGCAAGCCAGCCAAGTGTTGTTGCGGAATTTGCATATGCGGAGAAGACGGCTGCAGAGCTGGTGGTAGCCAATTTCCACAATCAGAGGGTAAATTCCGTTCTTGTTCAATGATATCGCAAGATAGATTCTGACACACAACTCTCTAGGCTGACGGGAGACTTCTTACAATGACCCTCAAATCGACGAGGGCCACAACCCACCAAGATCCTTTCACTGCCCTCCGAGCACAGGCTGATCAGGAACGACTCCGAGCCCGTCGTGGCCCAGGCCATGTGAACGACCTGCTATCTGAGGACCAAGGAGACTCGCAGACTGGCCTCTACAGCGATGAAATGATGGTCGATGCGCCAGCGCGGAATACTCAGAAGAACCAGAACCAACGGAAATGGCGTCGTTGAATAACCCAGTTTGAACATGAGAAATTGAGGTTGGCTAGCGTTGTTGGTGTAAGGAGTACATAGTAGGCACTGCGCGAAATGGTCGTGGAGATCATGGTTCTTCTTGCACTCTCATGAAATGTATGATATGGTCACAGCAGTTTATGGACATTTTATTTTTAGCATTCGGAGCACACATTTTGCAGCAGATAGAGGCGAACGGGACAAATCGGACAGAATATTAATGTTTTATTGAGGATTTTTCTTTAACATGCAGATCACCCCTAGCCCTGCTATGGTATTACCTGTCGCTCCTTCGCTAGTTGCTTATTTACTCCTTCGTCGAAAGAAAAGAAGTGAACTATAGGGACCAACCTAGGTCTATGGCATTTAATCCTCGCAATAACATTTGAAACAGTAAATAATCTTCCAACAATCCCAAATTCAAAAACTTCAAATACACGAGATATATACCGCGTCACTTCTCACACATTCAAAAAGTACCAGGACTTGACGCAAGTAAAGCTCAATATAAACCAAAACGAAAGACACAAAACAAAAACAAAAACCCAAGTATAACCGAGTAACATGAGAATATATAACCAACAATCGATCTCCAACTGTCCATGCATTATCCAACATTCCCGAGAAGAATGGTTTGATCAAATGTTATATACGACGTCGTGGTGTGGGTGGTGGGTTTGCGGATGCAGGGTTGCAAGGGCGTAGATTTGTCAAAATTTCCTGGAGATTAGTTCCCACGTACATATTCCCAGTGTTATCAGGCGCACTCAAACAATATAGCATATGGTGAAGCCAGACACCACCCAGCCGTACACCCGCCGGACCAGTATTGGGGGTTTGACGGCCTATACATGCTCGAATTTCAATCCACCGGGGGAGCATAGCCTGACCATTGTGGAACATGTTGACATGCAATAATACAGTATCCGCCTGGACCATACCACCTGCTGTGGACATACTTGTTGAACCAAGGACAGGCAGGGAGGCGCCACTCATGCGTTCAAGGCCGACCCGATCCTCTTGGAATATCTTCATTGCTGAAGCACCAGTATCCTCCAGAACAGTGAGGTGAATGGTATGTTGCCAGGTGTTTTTCTTCCAAGTATTAGGATTCCGGACCGATACCGTAAACTATTTCATGTTAGCCTTCATTCTCGGGGTTCTTTTTCGCCTGGGAAGTCTTACGTGATGCATCGCGTGTCCAAAAAGGACCGGGCGCAAAGTGAGGAACAGGTTCATCGGTTCCGGTTTGTAGTCGTCCATCTAGTAAGTCAATGTTAGGGTTGTGTGCAGGTTGGACATGTCTATTGTCTTCTTCTTGGACTAACTTGATAAAACAAGAAGTCTACGTATGGATGGGGGATGTGGCTCAGATCTTTCATGTATTCCAACTCACTCCTTCTACCCAGACACCATGTGGGCCATGCTCCTGACTAAAAGCGAGAAATTCTTTCACATCCATTTCCATCGGACCGGCCATCAATTTACCGTGTGCCCAGTAAGTGACTGTATTTTCATCCCAGACAAGGTCCCCAGAACGGTAGGCAGCCATGATAGCTTGCACGTTCGGGGTATTTCCACTGTCGTTTCCCAACTCATCGAAACTGGCTTTAATCTTCTTCAGAGAATCAAGGCGCTGAACGACTTCCCAGCTAAGACCTTCAGGCTCGGAGTTGATCATGTCTCTATAAAAGAGCGGGGTTAGTCATTGTCATAAGAAAAACAGAGTACACATGGAATACAGGATTTCCTTACATCTGTTCCTGCTTCATCTGTTGGTACATCTGCAATCTGCGCTCGAAAATGTCAGGCAAGATTCCCTCATCGATGCGTCTGAGACATCTTGTAATTTGACCGTCGACATCACTACCACGAAAGCGTCAGCAAAGACTCGATAGACAGAGAAAGCTGACATTGGTCCTACTCGTCAGCTAGATCTGTTTCACTTAGAGACCATCCTTCAGGCAGCTTAGTAGGATCGGTTATTGGCTCGTCACGATGTCCCCATACTCGCGGTGGGTCGAAACCTTGACCAACTGCAGGGGGTCCAGAACGGAGTAGCTCACCCCCACGCCTGAGGAGGTCGTTTGCAAGTGCCACATAGGGCGGCTCTTCTTGCTTCTTTTCAACCAATCATTTGTTAGTACCTTCCATGATACAAGGGACATGGGGATACAATACCTGTTTCCCTTTTTTCGCAGCGGGCTTACGACCGGAGGTAGAGGCAGCCCCCTTCTCACTCCTGGGTCGCTTTTCTTCGGGGAGACCAGGTAGAAGGGCCTCGCCGGTTTTCCTTTTCTGGCGAGTGGTGGGCATTTTAAATCAACACCACACAGTTATTGATGAAGAAGGAATTGGAAACCGTTGTGGATTGATACCCACTAAGGCGATGGAAGAGAGAAAGATTAATTTTTTGAAGAACGGACAGCTTTTATAGCCCGAGGCATCAACTTTCGTTTATTATCAAACAAAGACAAACTCGGTAGACTCAGCACAAAACAGATACAACTCGTGGACTTTAACACGAAGTTGGGACTCATTGACATACAAGCGAGAGCTGCAAGACAAAGAAATGCTTTGAGCTGAGGGTAGAAACGGTAGAACGTGAAGCAAGAAAGAAAGTACGAAGCTCTTCAAAGGCAAAGGCAAAAAGAAAGGCTGTGCTATAGATAGCAGCCAATGACTTTCTTAAGACGCACTCGGTAATGAAGTCAGAAGCAACGAAATCACTTTTCATTCTTTTGATTCACTTGATACTGGAATTTAGTGCGTTTCTTGTTTCATGCTTAGATTCCTCTGACTGTCTTCACTGCACTGTGGTTTATTTCTTTGTCTGTCATCCGAAATCTCCTTCGGCCACCACTTACACAAAGATAATTCGCATTACAATCAGTAAAATACTACCTGGTGGATATACGAAGCCATTAACATTTGAGAATACCTAACGAGATTGTTAAGGGGGACATATAAAAAGACCTTTAAAAGACCAACAAAGAGGACGTCACAAGGCCTCAAACGCGAGCCACTATTCTTGTGTTTAATAAATGGCAAAGATGTGTGGGAACACTCGAGCCCCTTGTCCGGTAGTAGGGTTCACTACTTCGCGTGAGCGTAGGTATTTCGAGACCGGTACGCCGTTCTCCTCGATGTAGGGTACTGGGGTATTAGCTCCTGATTTCCTATGGAACAGTGGCTCTAAGATTCCACGGTTGATACCAGATAGTTCAAAGCTGATTAAAAACTTCTTTAACCCTTGGATATCTCGGGGAAAACGTGGGAACGTGGTGTCTGATGCTGACATCTTGGACGAATAGACAAAAGATACCACAAACTCTACCCATAGTAAATAAGATTTCTCGTCCTTCGAAGCTCAATTGTAGTTTTTCCTCTGTAATACAGATTCCTCAGGTTCCAAGCGAAGTATCTTCTGCCGCCGTCGTTCAAAAGATCTGCAATTTCGGCACAATTTGTGCATCGCTCGATTAGAGCCAAGCAACGACGGAAGGTTTTTCCTTTCAGGCGAGAATTGTCGCAGTATTTACTCGCTGCGTAACGATTGTAGCGTCGGTAGTCTAGGATAATGGAAAGGATCGCTGGTTCGAAGTAGAGAATATAACGGCAAATAGATTTCAGGGTTTTGAGACTCTATGGATTCCCCTAAGGTGGAGAAATGAAGTGGACGTGAACAGCACAGGTAGGGTTCGTAGAGATCTTGCACACTAAATCGAGAGCTCTGAACATATGTCGTACCTCGTCTCTCTAAGGGCTTTGCGCTTGGTAAAAAAGATTGGAGGAATAAGTTCCACTAACCTTGATCCGTGTTAGTATTTTAGACATACATTGCTCAGAATTGGTTTACAGAGAGAGAGAGAAGTGAGAGAGATAAGTGAGAGATGGAAGGTGGGGGTGCCCTCCAACAATCATTATATGTTATTTCTTATGTATGGGTTCGGATGGGTTTGGATTTATGGGGTTTCAGTTACAGGAATGGGCTGGTTCCGCACTCTTTACGATCAGCATCTATATACTCTGGGAGTGATCCCACTCGGCGTTTGGCTTCGAGTTCTTGCTTCAGTTGGATGAAGCGCCTGCATAGTCATACTCAACTAGTTAGACTGCAACAGGTTAATTGAACTTTGATCGATCGATTGATTGAATGTTCATGCTCGAACCTTGATTGGATACTCTCTCAATAACTTGAAAACAGAAAAGAGAAGATAACGATAATAGCATTTCGTAGCTTTTGACGTCCCTGATAATGATAATAGTTTGTGATCTTTTCTCATCAGCTCCCTGGCCAGGTGTTTCCCCCACTCAATAGCTGTCCGGTGCCAGTTTGTCCATCTCCATCAATTTCCATCGGAATCTTCTGCAAGGTGACCAAATTCTTCCTTGCGAGGCTCGACCTTTTATCCGGATGTTTCTTTGTCCCCCAAATCCTTGATGATCTTCTCGAGTCGATCCTGATGTTGCTGAGAGATAGATGCTGGAGTAGTGCATATGAATAGACTGAAATAGGTTAATTGAACTTTGATTGGTTGATTGATTGGCAGGTAGCTCGAGTTCAATCCCAATCCGCATCCCAGACTCTATGCTTGGTGTGGGACTCATATGGGTGTGATGGTCGGCTCTCGCCTGTAGAAAGTACTGATTTATATCTCCTTCGCATACTCTAAAAAGACATCTGAAAGAACATCTAAAAGAACACCTGAAAAGAACACCTGAAAAGAACACCTGAAAAGAACACCTGAAAAGAACACCTGAAAAGAACACCTGAAAAGAACACCTGAAAAGAACACCTGAAAAGAACACCTGAAAAGAACACCTGAAAAGAACACCTGAAAAGAACACCTGAAAAGAACACCTGAAAAGAACACCTGAAAAGAACAACTGAAAAGAACACCTGAAAAGAACATCTAAAGACCGCCAAAAGACTATCAGAAAGACCACCAAAAAGCCATGACAAGGCCGCATAAGCGGCGACTATGATGGTTGTTCCTATAATAGCATGGAGTAATTTTAAGATTTTAGGGCTTTGGATTGCCGACTATACCATTCTGGGACTGGCGGCTGATAACAATCCGATAAGGTATGATCACGTGTAGCGGAGCTTCCGCGGAGAGATGGAGAGAAACATCTCGACTTGGCGCGACGCAATAGAACGTGTTTGGAGCCGGACGTTTTGTTTCCCCACCGCAAAACGTTCTATTATTGCATATCCGACGATACAAGCAATTATTGTCACTCAGCTCCGGGGCAAGAATGAACCAAACCACGAGGCGCGTAGCGTCGCATATCCTCCGCAGACCTCGCAACACAGTACTTCCAAGATGCCCAGGAAGATGGAACTCCACGTTTGAACAGAGAGAATGGTCCACGCCGCTGGCGAAAACATTGGCCAATGTCATGAAGGTAGCTATGCACTTCGCTTTGCCTCTCACTGCACTTTTGCTGATCATTCACTTCTGGAAATTAGGTCACTGGTCCCGTACCAATCGCGTCGTTCATGCGCCAGGTTTTGACTTCCCCTGATGGTGGATATTATACAACTCGAGGGGAGGGCGGAGGTGTCTTCGGCAAAAATGGTGATTTCGTCACCTCGCCCGAGATCTCGCAGGTCTTTGGAGAATTGATCGGTATATGGACTATCGCGGAGTGGATGGCGCAGGGACGGACAAGAAGTGGTGTTCAGCTGATGGAGGTTGGCCCAGGGAAAGGAACTTTGATGGATGATATGCTGCGGGTAAGTGGTTGCATTTATGCCTGTCTTCCTTTTATGAAAAAGAGACAAAAGGGTCATTGGACTGACCACCATTTCTATAACCAACAGACTTTCCGAAATTTCAAGAGCTTTTCTTCAAGTGTTGAAGCTATTTACCTTGTGGAAGCTAGTGGAACCCTCAGAGAAGTTCAGAAGCAGCTGCTGTGCGGCGAGGAGGCTGTGATGGAGGAGACGGATATCGGACACCGGAGTATGTGCAAGTACTTTGATGTGCCTATCGTCTGGGTGGAGGATATTCGCCTTCTACCACATGGTGAGTGATGATTTTAAGTCAGCTGCCCGTTTATCTAATGCTAACCAATGACATCGGCGATACAGAGGAAGGCAAGACACCCTTCATCTTCGCGCATGAATTCTTCGACGCACTTCCAATCCATGCATTCGAATCTGTTCCGCCATCCCCAGAAAACCAGCAGGCCAACGAGCCACGAAAGATCATGACTCCCACCGGCCCAGCAGAACTACACAATCCGCCTAAACACGTGAACACCCCGCAATGGCGTGAGTTAATGGTGACATTAAATCCAAAAGCCGTCGAAGAGAACATAAAAGGAGAGCCCGAGTTCCAATTGACCAAAGCCAAAGCTTCCACGCCGTCGTCGCTAGTGATCCCGGAGATCTCCCAGCGTTACCGAGCACTTAAGTCGCGGCCAGGCTCAACCATCGAGATCAGCCCTGAGAGCCGAATCTATGCTGCGGACTTTGCGCGCCGTATCGGTGGTGACTCTGCTTCTGCGCTTGCTGCTAAAAAGACCTCCGTGTCTAGCCCACCCCCGTCATCACAGAAGAAGACTCCGTCTGGCGCAGCCCTGATCATGGACTATGGGACATTGTCAACCATTCCTATCAATTCGCTGCGCGGAATCAAAAGCCACGAGAAAGTAGCACCACTCTCAGAACCGGGCCGAGTAGATGTCAGTGCGGATGTGGATTTCACTTCGCTGGCTGAAGCAGCCCTCGAGGGCAGTGATGGTGTCGAGGTCCACGGTCCTGTTGAGCAGGGCGACTTCCTCGGAGCCATGGGTATTGAGGAGCGCATGCGACAGCTGCTCCGTAAGGTGCAAGATGAAGAGCACAAAAAGACACTAGAGACCGCCTGGAAGCGATTGGTTGAGAAGAGCGGCGGATCAATGGGACAGATCTACAAGGTCATGGCCATTGTACCTGAAAATGGAGGACAGAGACGGCCTGTTGGTTTTGGAGGCGGCATTCAAATGTAGAGCAGCAAGTAAGTATATTGTCTTATGTTTCAATAGACTCGGAGCGTGGACTGCTCATTTCATGTACAATAATTTCATCTTCCATCAAAATAACATGGATCCGCCCAGAATACAGAAAGAATCAACCAGAATAATAGAAGAATGAAAATGAAACCCATAAATGCATCTAAGTGGTATCTCTCCCATCAAGTTCGTTAAATCTCATGAAAACAAAAAGCAGATGCAGAAGTGACCGGAACCCCCATAATCCCAAGGCCCAAATCAATATTCCTCCCAGATATCCGCAGCATAAGCCTCGGTCAGCTTAGTATCATTGCCATACTTCTGCTGCCATTCCACAAACCCACCCTCGAGTACAAATACTTGCTGCTTCTGGTTCTCTTCCGCACCGAGGGTGCTCTCACGCTCACGCGCATAGCGAAGAGCAGCAGAGGGACCACGTTGCTGACTGAGTGCACAATGGAATACAACCATTTTCTTGTCTTTGAGAGTGCGAATAAGCTCAGGCATGCGCACGTCCAGTGTTGAGCTGGGGACCCAAGTTGATGAGTGGATATGGCCACCAACGTGGTCTATTCAAAATATCAGTTGATAGTCTTTGATTATATAGTGAAAGAATAGTTGTCTACCTGAGTCCCGGACGTCGACAATAGCTAGATTGCTTGGTTCACCGGTCGAAAGCAGGGCCGCTAGAACATCACGGCCCATGCGGGGGAGAGTTGCGATTGAGATGGATGACATTCCTGATTTTGGCCGAATTTTGTGAACCTTTTATGTCAATGGAGCTATTCAAATTGAAACGACAGAGATATTTGAAAGATCACAAGATTTGCAGGTGTGATATTTGGGATCTCTAAAAAATGACCCCAAAACCACATTGCACGTGACCTACAATTTCCTTTCCAATCGGGAGGCGATGATTTTCCGTCACAGCAACTTCGAGCACCTCCGACCCTACGTGCCCACCTCGACCAATCTTTCCTTTCCAGGCCCAGGAGACAGTTCAATTCATCCCCATAGACCTGCTGCTCTGACACGAGCGAGTCCAATCGAAATGGACTTCCGCCTCCTAGCCCGCAGCCTCCGCGCCAGGCCAACACCATGGCTCCAACAGCAGACCCAGCTCCACCGCGTCGCCTCCCTCGCGAACGGAGTGCGCTACAATTCCTCCACCTCGTCACCAAACACACCCTTCAAACCCACATCACCCACCGACCAGCCAACCACAGTCCCCGAGGCCGCTCAGCAAGCCCAAAAGCCGGCCTCCGATGCCAACGAGCCCAGCACAGCCGCCCCCGAAGCCGCAAAGCCAGCCCGCAAGCCAGTCTCCGATTTCGACGACATCCTCAGCAGACTCGACCTCACCAAGCCCCGAGAAGTAAGCAGCGCCCAGCGCCGGATCTTCTCAGACTCACTTTCCCGGGCTGTCGGCGAAGGCGCACAGAGCAGCTACCGGGCACGCTCGAGGGCACCTCTGCCTGCACGTAAGGTCGAGCTGAAGCTCGGACCGACGCTTGGCCGCCAGGCTCATGTTGAGCCTGAGCGTGGTACTGATCTTGGTGCTGCGCTGCGCAGGCTTCAGGTTACTCTTTCGCAGAATCGCGTGAGGGCTGATGCTCATGAACAGAGGTTCCATGTGAGAAGAGGTATGGTGCGCAAGCAGAAGAAGATGCAGCGGTGGAAGAAGCTATTCAAGTTCTCGTTCCAGGGGACTGTGAAGAAGATCCAGCGTATGCAGGCACAGGGTTGGTAGATTTATGCTGATCTTTTGCTTTGGGCTTTTGTGCTGCCGCTTGTCTACTCGGCTTGTATGTATATACTGAAGAGGCTGGTGTGAGTGATGGACTGAGTGGACAAAGTGGCATTGGCCTGAAAATTGGTGTTTTCTTTTGTTACTTGTACAACTATTATCTAGGTACTTGATTTTTCTGTTGAATTTGGCTCTTGCATTAGATATGGAATGCATCGGATTTGTTTGACTCGATCACTTGGGATATAGCATCATAATACGTAGAGCACTAGCTTTTTGCTAATGGTCAATTCTGCCTCTCAAGTTAGGTACACTGTACACGTCGTAAGCGCCACTCTATATGTACCTGGGCTATACACCCATTCCTCTCGGTTCTCCATATCAGTCCCTCTTCCCACTTGGGAACCCATATCCACTTCCAACCCCGTTTCCATTGCCATTGCCATTGCCATTAGCAGGGCCAGAGTAACCACCGTACCCATTGTTCTTCCCCCCATTGCCAAAGGTAACACCAGGACCCTTCACTCCACGCGCGGGACTCCCACCCAAAAGCCCATCTCCATGCCAAGCGGTTCGCCCACGGCCACGCCCACCATTGCGCTCCCAGAACAACGCAACCAAAGCGCCAACAGAAGCCGCCATAACAAAGAACACCAGCTTAGAAAAGAAAGATCCAGACTTCTTCCCAGACCCAGTCGCCAAAGCTAGCCACGAGTCCAAAGCGGGCCGCACCGGCCACCCAATACTGGCACCGCCCTCCAGCCACGCAACGTGGAAAGAGAACGTGAGAGGCTCTCCGCGTACAACCTTAGTACCGTGCCCGGCAGTCCAAGGCTCACGCGCCGCCTGAACAAGAGCAACAGGCTCCTCGTCGTCGTCGAGTTTGGCATTCTTGCCGGTATTGTCGAACTCGGGAGTTGAGTATGCAATACCGCCAACCGCGAATCCGGGCTGTCCAGACTGGCCGCCACGGGTCTTAGAGCTTTGTTCTGCGGCCGCGTCCGAGGCCATGTTGTGCATGACGACGTTCATATCCGTCCAGATGTGCAGATGGCTCCGCTGAAGCGTGCCCTGCAGCGCGATTGTGAGCGGCGTGAAGGGTGGCCCGTTGTCGGCTAGTGCGGAGAGGGTGTCTGCTTCTCCTGACTTCTGGTCCGGGTCTTTGTCCGCATGCTGTGCTGCGCCGGCGGATGGTGTTAGTGGAGCTGTTGGCACACGGCAGGTCATTGGGACATCGGAGTGGACGTAGAACTCGAGGAGATGGTACAGCTCATCGGAGAGGGAGTCGATGGTGCATGTTATTGTTTCGGAGATGCCGTAGTGGAGGGAGAGAGGGCGGGCGGTTTCGTTGCAGGTCACGAAGGGGACGTATTGGAGTTTGCCGAGATTATCAGTGACCTGGATATTTTCGCAGTTGTTATTAGCTTCGTGGTCTTTTGCAGTCTGCGCTACTGTCCTCGTGACAGGAGACGGAAGGCAGGCTGGTGGCGCTTACATGTTCTCCTTCCCTGTAAGCGTCCAACAAACAATGGTTAGCCATGCTCCAGAGGTTGATTGAAGGGTGATCTCACATAGTCCGGTTCAGACATGATACCGGGATGTCCTCTCTCAATTTGTATCCCTCGTTGTCATTCGTGTTCCCCGCAAGTGCGCTGGTTGGCCACAATGCGCCTGTCAAGGATAACAGTGCCACTGCTGCAGAAGACGGACTCAATTGGCGTATAGAAGACATTGTTGCTTTTTTATTGTAGGAGGGTAGCCGCCCCGCGTCGGCAAGTTTCCAGAGTTCGAGGATTGCACAGGAGTCAAGGACGGAGGTTTACCGCGTTGCGGAGTTGCGGACAACAAAGCGGGTTTCCCCTTGCTTCCAACCACCTCCGTACTTCAGATTGCATCATGTCTAACCACAAAGGTCCCTATTCTATAAAGTGATTCGCAGTCTCTACGAAACATTACTTGGGAACGAAAAAGTTGAGAATCATTCATTTCTTTTCAAACCAAGAGAAATATGTGGAAAATCGTCGCTCGTCAAAACTACACACCCCACAGTGCTTCTTCATATAAGACTAAAACACTCTAAGACAGATTGGCCTTCTGCTTGAAAGCAAGCAACAGACCGCTGGTCGAGCTGTCGTGGTTGGCACCCTCACCTGCGGTCTCCAGCTCGCCCTGGATGTTCTTAGCCAGGGCCTTACCCAACTCGACACCCCACTGGTCGAACGAGTTGATGTTCCAGATGGCACCCTCGGTGAAGGTGACATGCTCGTAGTAGGTGATCAGAGCACCCAGAGTGGAGGGGGTGAACTTCTGAGCCAAAATAGAGGTGGTGGGACGGTTGCCCAAGAAAGTCTTGTGAGCAACAAGCTCCTCGGCAGCGCCCTCGGCCTTGACCTGAGCAGGGGTCTTTCCAACCATCAGAGCCTCAGACTGAGCGAGGAAGTTAGCAGCCAGCATGCGCTGGTGCTTGCCACCCTCGACGGGGTTGTGCGACTCAGCCGCCATCAAGAAATCGGCAGGGATGAGCTTGGTACCCTGGTGCAGAAGCTGGAAGAAACTGTGCTGCGCGTTGGTGGCAGGCTCACCGAACAGGATGGGTCCAGTGGTGTACTTGACGTATTCACCGGTGCGGGTGATGGCCTTTCCGTTGCTCTCCATGGACAGCTGCTGCAGGTAGGCGGGGAAGCGGTGCAGGTACTGATCGAAGGGAGCAACCAGGTGGGTTTGAGCACCGAAGAAGTCGCTGTACCAGACGCTCAACAGACCACCAAGAGCGGGGATGTTCTTCTCGAGGGGTGTTTCCCGGAAGTGCTTGTCCATGGCCTGGGCACCAGCCAGGAACTGGTGGAAGTTGTCGTAACCAATGTACAAAGCGACAGACAGGCCAATGGCACTCCATACGGAGTAACGTCCACCCACCCACGACTCGAATCCGAACATGTTCTTAGCATCAATGCCAAACTTGGTGACCTCGGCCTCGTTGGTCGACAGGGCCACGAAGTGCTTAGCAATGTGTGAATCTTCCTTGGCAGACTTGAGGAACCAAGACTTTGCCGTGTTGGCGTTGGTGGTGGTCTCTGCGGTAGTGAAGGTCTTGGAGGCAATCAGGAAAAGGGTGGTCTCCGGGTCGGAGTCCTTGAGCGCTTCAGCGATGTGGGTTCCGTCGATGTTGGAGACGAAGTGGAGCTTAATGTCGGGGTGACCGTAAGGCTTGAGAGCCTCAGTGACCATTACAGGGCCGCTAGGTGCAGATGTCAGCTACAATTCCTGATTAACCAAGGACAGGAGAGCTTACAGATCGGAACCACCGATACCAATGTTGACGATGGTGTTGATCTTCTTGCCGGTGTAACCCTTCCACTCGCCGCTGCGGACCTGCTCGGAGAACTCCTTCATGTGCTCCAGGACGGAGTTGACATCCTCAACCACGCTCTTGCCATCGACCTCCATGGGCTCGTTGGCAACATTGCGCAGAGCAGCGTGGTAGACAGCACGGTCCTCGGTGAAGTTGATGTGCTCACCACGGAACATGGCATCACGGAGCTCCTCAACGTTAGCCTCCTTGGCGAGCTTGACCAGAAGAGAGACAGTCTCCTGGGTCAGGAAGTTCTTGGAGAAATCGAAGAGAACCTCCGTGTTGTCCACGGTGTTGGCGAACTTGTGGCTGAAGTTCTCGAAGCGCTTGGGGTCCTTCTGGAACTGATCCTTGAGGACTAGGTTGCGTCCCAAGGTGGTGTGGTGCTCCTGGAGCTCCTTCCAGGCAGGAAGGTCGCTGGTCTGCGAAAAGCCGGGCATGATGACGATGAGGGGTTCTATGGGTAGAGGGTCAGCGCGGGGCAAGCGGAATAGAAAGGCAATGTTGAGGATAGTCAAGTTCAGGATATAGAAGAAACTTGTGAACGTACATTAGAAGGTGAATGGGGTGATGGAAAAAGAGTGAAGAAACAAAAAAGCAAGAAAACTAATGGCGTCAGTTGCACCCGGCGCATTGGGGTCCGAGGGGGGTCGTGGGGCAACATCATCATTGCCGCATTCGGTTGTTATTTCTGTTATTTTGCCTATTTGATTTGTTTTGGGGGGCACTTGTTTTACTGCTATTATTGTTTTGATTGGAGCCTTTATATTATTATTTCTCCTTTTGTTCTCCGAAGGTCCTAAAATACTAAAATATCTATACCCGGTATACCAATTCGGCCATGTATAATCTCCTACTCCGTAGGCTATTGCTTTTACTCTTCTAGGCCCGGACCCAATTCAATCCCAGAATGCTCTCTAGTATGTTGTATAGCGAGACATTGGAAATTGAACGGCTATAGCCTTTTTTTCCCCCTCAGTTGAAATAGTTTCTATTCTTAAGGAGTCCAAGGCGTTTGAACCTGGTACGCCACTACTGCAAGTCTACATGCAATTGCAATGTACCTTCCAATCCTCCCGAGGACCTGCATACATAGGGACTCATACTTTGTAATGTTCTTCTTAATTATTTCGACAGTAGCGATATCGGCCTCAATAGCAATCCCGAGCCCGCCGAGGAGATGTGCGGAAGGTGTACGGAGAGTACGGAGGTAGGCATTTGCAGGTCCCCGTGACAGCTAACCGGGCACGTGCCACATTTGGTGTTCTGGACAATTCACCGCATATCTCACCGCCCGTGCCACCGCCCGTGCTTTTTTGTTGGCAACTGAGATTAGTTCCAAAGGTTTGAATTGAGCCTTGATCAACCTCACTTTCTAACAAGTGGTACGACTTGCACCATGTACAATCCTTACCAAGGTGAGCACTGCTTTCTTCTTGACCTTTGAGAAAGCCTAGTTTCTTCGAAGAAACTAACTGTTATATAGCTCCGGGTCTTTATGGACAGGCTCCTGACTATGGTGCTTATGGTGCGCCTCCCGGCATGGGTGAGTTTGCTCCTTTCCCACGATAATTTCTTTTTTTGATTCAGGCTGACTAGCTCCAGCACCTCCTCCAGGGATGGCTGCTCCCGGGATGGCTGCTCCAGGCACTGCTGCTCCTCCCGGCATACAGCAAGCGAATACCCAGCCTGGTCGTCCAGGAAGCTTCCCGCCCAACTTCCAGCCGCCTGCGAATATGCCAAACATCAATTTTTCTGCACCAGTGATTCGCTTGGGTACCGCGGGTCCGACAAAGCCTGCAGCTCAAGAGAGCGGTCGGGAACGAGGACCCGACGCTCCTGGGCGCCGCGGTGGTCTGGGGTCAATGGGAATGGATACCCAGCGCCATCATGGTCGTGATCCCATGATGCAGCTCCAGCCACCTACACGCGATGAGATTGTGCGCACGCTTTTTATCGGCGGAATTACAGAGGGCGCAGGTGGCGATGATGGCATTGAGCGTATTCTACGATCTACTGGTATCTTGCGTCGCTGGATTCGCGCGACAGATGCTGATGAGAAACCTTGCCGATTTGGCTTCGCCGAGTATGATGATCCGGAGAGTCTTGAGGTTGCGGTTGAGACCTTGAAAAACGTGGAAGTGCCGGTCAAGAGACAGGCACCCCGCGCCGAAGGTGATGAGGAAAAAGAAGTTGAAAAGAGCATGCTTCTGGTGCGTATAAATTGTCTACCATTTCCTCAAATCATTCTAACTTGTCTGATAGGTCGTCGTCGATGAAGGCACCCTCACCTACCTCGAGCAATTCGAGTCTAGCCGAGCCGAACAAGACCCCGAGGAACGCCAGGCACGTTTCACCGCTGCCCGCAAAAATTTGGATAATGTCTTGTCCAGCCTCTTCCATCCCGCAGCCCCCCTTCCAAAGGAGGAGGCATCTGCCCTTGATCGGGAAGGCGACAGTGAAATGAAGGATGCCGAGCTTGCGAAGGATGGCGAAGTAGTCACTATTCCCATCACAATTGAAGATGAGCTAGCGGATATTCCTCCGGAGATGCGCGCCAATGTGGCAAAGGAGATCTCGGCTTTCCGTGAACGAAGTACTCGCCGCGACATCGAGCGTATGAAGCGCGAGGAAGAGATTGAGTCGATGGAACGTGCACGCAGTTCTGGCTCTCGGATTAATCGACTTGCTTCACCCCCCTTATCCGCTCCCAGTGGCCCTGCTGCCGGTATCAACGGTATTCCGTTGGGCCCACGGGATCGCAATGTGTTGAACGCACCTTCTGGTCCGAAGGCGTTCGGTGTGCAGATTCCCAAGGATTATCAGAAGGGAGTTGCTTTTGTCAATGGTGGATCCCTCAATGGAGTCTCTATTGATCGCGAAGGCGAGGATTCCGATGCCACCGACGAGGAAATCGAACGCCGTCGGCAGGATCGGGTTAAGGCCGAGCAAGAGAAGCAATTCTCAGACCAAGAGCGTCGCTGGCTTAGCCGTGAGCGCAGCCGAACTGCTGCCCTGGAGAGAGAGAAGAAGCGCGAGGATGAGGAAGATGGAAAGTTGCAAGCTGCGCACGATGAGATGGAAGCACGACTTGGTGCTTGGAACGATGATGTCGAAGACAGCCGAAAGGCGGTCGATTACTACGCAGACCACGGTGTCTGGCTCCGTAACCGTGCAGCCTTCCGTTCTCGTGAAACCAACATTGACGATGCCGATCGTGCCGCTGAGGATCGCGAACTTGTGCAATCCGCCAGGCAGCAAGAGCAGGCTCGGGGCATGGCCGACGACTTCCTCGCTCGCCAGGCAAAGGAGCTCGAAACCCGTCCCCAGGAGGCACCACGCGAACCCCAGCGCTTCAAGCTCTCTCTTGGAGCCGCCGCGCAGAAGGCGCAGGCCGCGACCAGCCGTCGCGCAATGGCCGATGTGGAAGGCCTGCTGGAGGACGAGGAAGAGCCCGTTACTGCAACCCGTCGGCCACTTATTCCGATCAAATTCGATTCCGCGGCCGAAGCTGCAGGTCTCACCGACGAGGAACGTGCTCAGGCGGCCCGTCAACTCGCTGCAGAGATTCCGGCCGAGAAGGAAGGATTGTGGAACTGGCCGGTCAAGTGGGAATTTGTGGATGACGCCGTCATCAGCGACCAGCTCAAGCCTTTTGTCGAGAAGAAGATCGTCGAATATCTTGGTGTACAGGAACAAATGCTGGTGGATGTGGTGGAGGAACATGTGCGGAAGCATGGATCGCCTCAAGAGTTGGTGGAGCAGCTGGCCGAAGTGAGTATTCATTCATTCCTCTTCTTTGTAAAACAAGTTACTAACCGCACTCACCTATCTCTAGGCATTGGATGAAGAGGCCGAAGTCCTTGTGCGCAAGCTTTGGCGGATGATCATTTTCTGTTCCGAGAGCGAGAAACGAGGCCTGTCCTCGTAATAGGGCTGCATATCAAAGACAGGTCCCTGTACCTGATGTCTCTAAGCTTCCCTGAAATACAACAACGTGTACACAATGGAATAGCTGCATGTATGGTATGATTTCAATCTTTGTAAAATCGCATACCCTCGGAGACTTTTCCAACATAATCCGGTCTAGTCTACATGTAGAATGCTACCTCCCCACGTACCTTGGGGTAAATCACGGAGCAGCTCCGAGTATAGTTCCAGTTCTGTGATTGGTGGAATGGCATATTTTCCCGGCATTTGTAATTCTCCGCCAATGAGAACGCGTCGACGGCAAATGACAGAGGAAGAGGGAGGGGCGCGGGATAAACTGGAGATGGCGCGGGGGGAATATATTTGCTGTATATACAGAGTGGAATCTCTTTCGGTTTTTGAAATCTTTTCTCACTGATATCCCTCATCTCCTACTCCTCCTTGCATCTTTGAGCTGCCAAAAAAGGGTGAAATCGCCTCTCGACTCTATACCCCAGATCTATATACACCCCGCATTTCTAGATTAACCGCCTTGTTTCTCTAGAACTGACTTGCGCCAGCAATATTGCTAGCCATTGACAGAAGAAAAACATATCTCTACCATCACAAGTAACAACTATTCACAATGGTCAAAATCACTGGCTTCACCACGCGGGACGTGAGGTTCCCGGTGCGTCAATCTTGCCCCGGAGCATTTCCGCATACCCAATGCACTCAATACTAACAATCCATCCATAGACGTCGCTTGACAAGACCGGTTCAGATGCTATGAACGCAGCAGGTGACTACTCCTCCGCCTACTGCATCATCACCACCGACTCAGAACACTCCGGACATGGCATGGTACGTTACACCACATCACCTACCCGCGAACACTCCCACTAACCCAAGCCCCTACAGACCTTCACAATCGGCCGCGGCAATGAAATCGTCTGCGCAGCGATCTCCCTGCTCGCCCCAATGGTAGTTGGCAAAGATCTGGACGAGATGACCGCAGACTGGGGCAAGACCTGGCGGTACCTCGTCTCTGACAGCCAGCTTCGCTGGATCGGTCCTGAGAAGGGCGTGATTCACCTCGCCCTTGGCGCTGTTGTCAACGCCCTCTGGGATCTGTGGGCTAAGACTCTCGGCAAGCCCGTCTGGCGTATCGTTGCGGACATGACACCCGAGGAGTTCGTGCGTTGCATTGATTTCCGCTACATCACTGATGCCATCACGCCCGAGGAGGCTATTAGTCTGCTGAAGGAGGTTGAGTCTGGTAAGCAGGAGCGTATTAAGGAGGCTGAGGCTAGCCAGGCTGTCCCTGCTTATACCACCAGTGCCGGATGGTTGGGGTACAGCAAGGATAAGCTCAAGTCGTTGTTGGAGCAGAGTGTTCAGCAGGGATATAAGCATTTCAAGCTTAAGGTTGGAGGAGATTTGGAAGATGACAAGACTCGCTTGCGTATTGCACGTGAGGCTATCGGGTATGACAAGGGTAATATTTTGATGGTTGATGCCAACCAGGTACATTACCCCTCCCTGGAATTAATTCTGTTAGTTTAGACTTAGACTGACACTGGGGAAATGAATAGGTCTGGTCCGTTCCCGAGGCTATTACCTGGATGCAAGAGCTCGCAGAGTTCAAGCCCTGGTTCATCGAAGAGCCTACCTCCCCCGATGATATCCTTGGCCACGCTGCCATCCGCAAGGCCCTGGCCAACACTCCCCACGGCCCCGTGGGCGTCGCCACTGGCGAGATGTGCCAGAACCGCGTTATCTTCAAGCAGCTGCTGCAAGCTGGTGCTTTGACTGTACTGCAGCCCGACGCCTGCCGTGTCGGCGGTGTGAACGAGGTTTTGGCTATTCTTTTGCTGGCACGCAAGTTCGGCGTGCCTATCGTGCCACACTCCGGCGGTGTTGGTCTACCAGAGTACACTCAGCACCTGAGCACGATCGATTATGTTGTTGTTACTGGCAAGAAGAGTGTCCTCGAGTATGTCGATCACCTCCACGAGCACTTCGTTCACCCATCCAGTGTCAAGGATGGTTACTATGCTACCCCCTTGGAGCCTGGGTACAGTGTTGAGATGAAGGCTGAGAGTATGGATGCTTTCGAGTACCCCGGTCAGGAGGGAAAGAGTTGGTGGAGATCCGAGGAGGCCAAGAGCATTATTGATGGGCCCAGGGTTGTATAATTTTGGTGGTAGACTTGAGTGTGGGATTTGTTCTAGACGATCATGTGTTTATGTGTAGATGTTTATGTGTAGAGAAGGACTACTACGGAATAACCTCAGCGACCAATTGCGCCACAGAGGCTTTGGGAATCAATTTTCTGTGAATGCCATCTTAACCTGGAATCATCTGACTATGTACCACCATATGGGGTAAGTCCGATTGTCTTCTTGTTCCGTCATTTTAGTTGTTAGAGTCATACATATCATTACTCCGTACCATACATTGTCATATAGCCAGATTTCTGTCAGATTATACACTTATATACACGGCTGTCTGGCGCTGGGCCGCAAATTCTCAATGGACCTTGGTCAGGTTCTAAGGCGAAACTGCCTTTAGAGCATCAAATATGATATACTATAACGTATTTCACAAGCGAGCGGTCATCTCGAAAGATATTACAACCTTATGTCAACAACGTTAGTCTATAAGGTCCTTTCCTTAATAGCCCAATTCTATTTAGGTGATATATTTGGGAAATTTATATTTCTTACTCATTGAGATATATATGCCCAGGTGTTTCCAGCTTATGGCAACGTAATGTCTAGGAAATTTTTGAAATGACGATAATATATCTTTGAAAGTGATATATAGTGCTAACAAGTCTTATCAATAGCCATCGAAAAGTAATCAGATAAAACAGGGGCGCGGTTGTTGAGATATAAAGTATAGAAAATGTGGCATTTACTATGGTCCACGGGTGTCTTGAAGATGGCGGCCAGCTTTTATGGCTCAGTACCTCTACATAATGCAATCAAATATACATCCCGAGGTCATAGAAAAGCTAGCATGGTAGGGTTGCTCCTTGGATATAAAGATTGGGCAAATTCGTCAATAGATATGGATCCCCAGGATCAATTTGATTTGTTGAGTAAATATGGGACGACTAGCGCATTGAAGTTAGGATCACACGAAACTATAATACATTTCACAGGTCATCATCAGAACCTGAGTGGGCACCTAGTGGCCTAGTCCTATAGAATACAAGGGAGGCGCCTTCCAAAACTGGTGTAGACCAGCCTCTGGAGTAAGCGCCAGGAACAAAAGTTCAGCGGCTGTGAGTGTCCAAATGCTCATCGCAAGGTGCAGAACCTATGTAGTGTGGTTGGAGTTGGAGGGGTATAATGAGAAGATGGCATCATTGCCAGATCAGCGCCATTGAATACCAAAAAGCTTTAAGGCGCTAGTCACATTAGCCTTCTCTGAGGCTTTCTCGAGGACGATCCGAGGGTGCCCCTTCACATCCAGCGCGAGAAGCTGGTACTCGAAATTGCTCTTATCCAAAGGCTTCATCATATGCACAATGACTACGCCGGAGTTGAGAGGACCCTCGACCTAAAAGTCACAGTTAGTACACGTATCCAATATTGACCGGAAAGGGTATCATACATGGAAATGCATGCGAAGGTGCTCACGACCCAATCGATCCTTTTCAGCTGATGATCTAGTCACTGTCAGTATTACGGCTCTATAGTATAATGCAGAAACCATAGAACCTACGCGATAGGCTTGTTCCGTGCCCACCGGCTCGAGGTCTGCTCGCCATATGCCTTGATCTCTCTTCGATCACCGAGCAATTTTATACACTCGGGGTCATCTTTAATGCGCCCTACCGCTGTTTCAAATTGCCATGTCTTGCTGTTTGGTGACAAAACCTCGAGATAGAAAAGTGTGAAGACTCCGCCCTAGTCAGATCATATAGTCAGCAATGGTTCGCTATATACTCGCGAACGAATGAAATCCATACCGTCAGTACTGCTCCAGCCAAGACGATAACGAAGTTGAAGGATTGTTGTGTTGTCCGCGCAATTTTCTCTCCTCGACTCAAATCGCCCCACTGAACTCTCCCATCATCGGACAAGACTGTAATGCTTTTCTTCCTTGACGGAATAGATCGAGGCCCGCTACCTATGTCGCTTTGCGTGGTGTAGAGCCGAGTGATATGTGTCTGTATGCGGGGAGAGGGGCGGAGGACAAGAGATGCCGGCGATAGTCGGGGAAGCGCTCGTAGTTGTATATAACTCATTGCGAATGATCAAAACCGAGCGTCTTGAAAGGAGTTGGAGTATCTGAGTCGAATACCGAACTCGATCATCTTCGACCTGGGCAAGGTTGCTACCGATCTTGATAATCGGCACGTGATTACAATACGGTATTACAGTACAGCCAGTGGCAGAGAGGGCCCCGGCCAAATGGGAGGCGTTGTATGACGATTACACCAGGCACCGGGTCGAGAGAGAGTCCACGTTCGCCGTTCCCGACTCGGGATGCTTTGCCCTTTGCCTTACCTGCTCACATTCTCGCCCAAAACCCCCCTTTTCTTTTTCTCTTTCCCATTGATCCCTCCTCGGTACCATCATGAGTGCCACAAAGGCGCAGTCTCAAAAGATCTTTGAGAAGGCCAAGCTGAAGCCCGCGAACAAGGTGCGCACACCCCCACCCCGTACACTGCATAATTGTGGCACTCGATTCTGATGGTTTTGTTTCTAGGTGTGCTTCGACTGCGGCTCTAAGAACCCAACATGGTCTTCAGTTCCATTCGGTATCTACCTATGCCTTGATTGTTCGGCTCACCACCGTAATCTCGGTGTGCACATCTCCTTTGTCCGATCAACAAACCTCGACCGTACGTACCCTACCACACAATCTCTTTACATGAAAATGCACCGGTAGATCAGCGCTGACGTCCCATGCAGAGTGGCAATGGGAGCAACTGCGAGTTATGAAGGTTGGCGGAAATGAGTCTGCGACCAAGTATTTCCAATCGCACGGGGGTTCCGCTGCGCTGGCGAGCAAGGACACCAAGGTCAAATACACGTGCAATGCGGCTGTCAAGTATAAGGAGGAACTCAAGAGGCGCGCTGCGCTGGATGCGCAACAGTCAGTGGATCCAATCTCAGTGGAACTGGCAGGACTACGTGCTAACCAGTGTTATTGCTTCATTCAGGTACCCCGGGGAAGTCATCATCACAGATATCCCCGCCGGCACTCCCTCGGATGGCTCGAACACCCCTGCTGGCGACGGTGACGACGATTTCTTTTCCTCCTGGGATAAGCCCTCGATCAAGCGCCCGAGCAATCCCCCATCGCGCACCAGTACTCCCCCCGTTGTCAGCCGGACCAGTTCTCCTTTCCTGAACGCTGGCGCCAATTCAAATGGATCCCGCTCGAAATCTCCCTTGTCTGCTTCGGAAGAAAAGAGCGCCTCTCCTGCACCGACTGCTATCCGGCCCACTAGTGTTACTCGGAAGACCCCTACTACAGCTACCTCTGCAAAGAAGGGCAGTGTCCTCGGTGCCAAGAAGGCACCTAAGCTCGGGGCTAAGAAGGTTGCCGCTGCGGATATTATTGATTTCGACGAGGCAGAGCGCAAGGCCAAGGAAGAGGCCGAGCGCATTGAAAAGCTTGGCTACGACCCCGAGGCTGAGCAGGCGGAAGCCGAGGCTAAGAAGGCCACAGCTGCCGCCGCTGTCCCGATCGCTTCTCCTATCCCAGTCAGCCCTGCTGGCAAGTCCAATGACCGAAACTCGGGTGATGTGGAGCGACTAGGCATGGGTGTGAGCAGACTTGGCTTTGGCCAGGTGTCAAAGCCTGCTGCCCCCAAGAAGCCAACCTTTGGCTCTGTTGGCCCTGCCAAGCCCAACCCTGCTGATGGTAAACTTCCCTGATCGTACAACATATGAAAAATAAGCTGACACTCGACGCAGAAGCAGAACTAACCCAGACCAGAACCCGCTTTGGCGCTCAGAAGGGTATCTCGTCCGATGAATTCTTTGGACGGGAGCGGTTTGATCCCGCCGCCCAGTCGGAGGCCAAGGAACGTCTCCGCCAATTTGATAGCGCTACATCCATTTCCAGCAACACCTACTTCGGCCGGCCCGAGGATGAAGTCAATGCACTTGACGATGGTTATGGTGATATGGAGGTTGCTGCTAAAGATTTCATCCGCCGCTTTGGTATCACCGCTGGAGATGATATTGAGAACCTGTCGCATCTTGTCGGTGAAGGCGCAACTAAGCTACAAGGTGAGAAATCCTTTAGGCATGTAGCCACTTCTTGCTGACCGTATATCGCCAGGTGCTATCCGCAACTATCTGAACAACTAGGCTAGTCGCCCATGTTCATCAGATATTACGCCTATGATCACTCCAAGTACCTTAGCAAGCAACATTGTTCCCTGGCTACCCCCAGCCCCGCCTTCTTCTTGCGCGACGTATATTGTGTCTCCCCCTGCCCCTCTCGTCCCCTTGACAATATTTCTTTATCTGGAAAACCATTGCGATCAGCAGTCGGCTAAAAACTTGGGTTTCATATCATTCTGGTTTGCAATCTGGCGTGTGATTGTCGATTTTTGTCTTTCCCCCTTACTTCTTCCCATTCCTACACCGCAACACAGGATGGTAGAAGGGACCTTTTTTTATTTTGTTCATTTCGTTGATATGGTTTAGGATAATCGAGAAATTCATGATTTGATATTATTGATAGACGAGAATTTTTGACAAAAGCACAACTCCAATCCCTCAAGTCCCGCACCGCTCACCCCAAACTCCATGATGAATGAAGAGAACACAGTAGTACATCATAGTACAAGCCACACCCAAGTGTTGAATACAAAAACAGGCCTCCATATATAAAGCAGCCGGGCAAGGCTATATAACAAGAAACGTAGCAAGTACGATCTCACTCAACGCGATAAATCGCATCCGCAACCTTCGTCACCTGCCACATCTCCTGGACATCATGAACACGAACAATATCCGCCCCACCAGCCACACTAGCAGAGACAGTAGCAGCTGTGCCCCAAACGCGCTCTCGCGGCGTCTTCACCCCAGTAATATGACCAATGAACCTCTTCCGACTGGGTCCCATCAACCATGGGAAACACTCAAGCCCCGGCATCGCACGCAGCCTCGGCAGCTCCTTCAAGATCTCGAGATCATGCGGCTGGATCTTCGCAAACCCAAGACCCGGATCGAGGATAATGCGCCAACGTCGGATCCCCGCGTCTTCGGCAGCCGCAATGCGCGCGCTCAGCTCAGCAGCCACTTCCGGGATAACGCCGGACGGGTAGTCGTGCAGCGTTGTCATTGTCTGCGGCGTGCCGCGCATGTGCATCAGGATCACGGACTTGCCGATCCGCGCTACTGTCGGCAGCATTTCTGGATCGAGAAGACCGGCTGAGATGTCGTTGACGATGTCTGCGCCGGCGGCGCAGGCGGCTTCTGCTACGCTGGCGCGGTAGGTGTCGATGCTGATGGCGATGTTGGCGGCTTCAGGGATGGAGGTGCGGATGTGTCGAATTGCTGGCACTACGCGGGCGATCTCTTCGGCGGCGCCAACTGGTGTTGAGCCGGGGCGTGTACTCTCGCCGCCGATGTCGATGATTGTTGCGCCGGAGTCGATGAAGTTGCGTACTGTTTCTGTTATGTAGTTTAGGTCTGTTGGGGCGTGCTTGCCGCCGTCAGAGAAGGAGTCTGGCGTTAAGTTGAGGATTGCCATGACGTGGGTGCTGCGCCTGGGGTCTGTTGCGTGCAGGGATGGGAATAGTGGTGAGATTGGGGTTGTTGACATTGGGGTTGGTTCTGGGGGCGGGAGAGCCTTTAGATGTGTGCTGTATGTTTGCGTGTCCTTTCCTGGTAGTGGAGGGTATTCATCTGGGATTAATCTAGATTCAGATGGTTAGTTTCACGTTTTTGTATGCCGCCGGCATGGCATATATAAAGCCATTGGGGGCGTACTGGCTGAGAGGTCGCAATACAAAGTCTCGCTCGAGCATCAGATTGTGCGGGATGTTGAGACGCTCGTGAGAGAAGATCTCCTGATCATATAGTAGAATATCCAGGTCAATAGAGCGTGGGCCTTTATCGATGAGCTTCTTTCTGCCCAGCTCAATTTCAATGGTTTGAAGAACGTCCAAAAGATCCAGAGGCTCAAGGGTTGTTTCCACCTGAAGGCAATTAACAACTGATTACCAAATTTGGAATTCCCTAACATACCTCGCATACACCATTGATGAATGGATCTTGATCCAGCACATACATCGGTGCGGTTTCGAACAATGAACTTGTTCTTTTCACTTTGATACCAACTCGGTCCATTTCAAGACAAGCTTGCTCAATCATTTCTACTCGGTCTCCGACATTGCTTCCCAGGGCAATAAAAGCCCGGTGAATGTCTGGACTTGGGAACTTTAAATTCATCTTAGAGTCAACTGCTTGCGCAGTGGAGAAATTTCTCACAGGCGGGGTCAAATGCAACGTTACTGAACGTCGTGATAGACCATTTCTGGTGAGAATTCCCGATGCCAATTGGGCGGTATATTCCAACTGGGATTGATAAGGCAACCCTATTGAATATTAGTGTTGGAATAAAGTGCAGACATGCAAATCCAAAAAAAAAAAAAAAAAAATTGCGGGACAGGCATATTTCCCCATTGGGATGATACGCCGATAAGCGTGGGAGGGACCCGGGGGCTTCTAAGAAGTAGCTGGGTACATACCTAGCTGTGGTGAGGATATTTTGTAACTATAAGATGTCGTCAGATTCGCCACAGCCAATTGATTATTTGTAGGCTTTACCGTGTATGCAACGGTCGATGATCAGCTCTTCTTGTCTGAGCTACAGTCGATGGCGAAAGTCTTAGCGACCTCCCAATTTGCTTCGGATGAGTGGTAAAAGATGCCGATGGTGGGGCTCTCTGTATTGCCCTGGCACTCATGCTGATTTGAGAAGAAATGTAAGTATACAAGGTAAGAGCTTCGAGTCAGTTCTGGTACTCCGTAAGCTTCACGTGGTTTGCCTTCTTCTTGGCGTTGACGCCTCGACGCTTTGACACCTTGGTGCCTTGGTGCCTTAATATTTACATCCCAACCAAGTACTTCGGGTCAAAGTGGGGAAAACTACGGAGTAAGTCGACGACAATACACAGCCTTCATGGAGAACAAGGAAAAGAAGGCCTTAATCAAGGGCAACCCTCTGAAGACTGGGCACTATAGATTCCGGGGAACCAATGACGGCGAGGATGTGGAGGATTTTGCAAGGCAGGTATTGGCTGTCACCCTGCAAGCTACCTAGGTGGTGCTGAAGTCGTAGCCATTTTACAGGGGATAATCTCAGGTAGCAATATGTTGCATTCTGAGGTAGACTTGTTCTCAAACTTGGATACTCTCCAGTAGTTCAAGTCAATAGGCGTAGGCGTTGGCCCCCTAGATACTGGATCTACTCCAAACGGTCCCCGTGAAATAGATGGCTGGTATCATGATCGAATCTCCTATTGTCAACCCCTTGCTGGCTATTCTCTCGGCTATCTCGGTCGCAAACGGACAAGCGGAGCGCAAGGTTTCTTCGTCAGTCGGGCCTTGTGGAACTTCTCTTGTCAACACAGGGAGATCAGATATCATGACTCTTCGACAGACAGAGTATCGTCGTATTCCCTAGGAGCGAGATTTTCCTTTTCGGATTCGGTTGATAGGGAGACATACTCGGGGGCCTAGGTAGGATACATCCTCCTCGTCGCTATAGAATTCGTACTCTGGTCCATCTTGAGGATCGCAGGCATAGTAACGCAGAAAAAGATCAAAGGGCGCCTCGGCCTTGCGTACAAAACTATAGATAGGGGAGACTTGGACCTTCAAGATACCAGACTTTGTGAAGTTTGCCTGTAGGAGACGCCCATGTCGCGGCCCAAAGAACGAGATGGCTAGCACCTAACAATTTAAGGGCGTAAGGTTAGCATATATACCCACAGTAGGTAAGAGCTTTTTATAATATACCGGGAAGAGGGATGTCTTCTCGAACTCCCTCTGATCTAAACGGTTCCGGATCGCCTGCGTGATAGAGCCGAGTTCGCCAAAGAGTAATTCATCGGCTTTAGCATCATCCTGAGTGCAGACAACGAGCATGATGTGTGGAGAAGTCGTCTCTGAGTCGTCGTCCTGCCACTCGCGTTCGGCTCTAATCTCCCAGCGTGGCACCCCACGGCAACGGCCATGAAGTAGTCCCATTCCGCCATCGAGAAATGAATTACCCTCCCTAAGTTATTCAGATGGGATATTAGTATGATAAATCTAATAAATAAGCCGTTTTGCACTTACCGGATATGGTTCCATCCATCGAACTCCTCAAAAAGATCGACGTCCCTCCCGCTCTTCTTCTTCAAGCTGGTGTAGTAGACACGCAGGTAACGGAAGATCTGTTCTGCTCTTGCCCGAATGATATAGGCAAAGGAAGAATGTCCCACATGCGTAGGATCATGATAAATCTCGTCAAAATCATTGTACCAGTACTTAGAGCCCTCGGGAAGATCGGACCTGGACACAGAGAACCCTTCGAGCTTTTTCGAAGAGATAGGCTTGAATAGACAGGCTTTAGGCTCAAGGAAACTTGAGTTCTCGGGATTAAACGATGCAAGAACAACTCCAAGTTCAGTGAGATTATCACTTGAATAAGCAGCCTTTGGCTCAGACTCGAGTGCCTTTAGTAGGTCTGACACTGCTTCATTGTACCTGCTTCTCAACTGAGCTCGCTCCTCCTCCTCCTGGCGACTAGTCGCAGTATCCATGACGTAAGGATAACATAAAATATGGGGAACTTGACTGAAGGAGGAAAGGAAGGGATAAGTTGATAGATAGAGAGTGAATGAAATCACAGAAGAACAATATCTCCTGTTGAAGGTCCTATGGGATATAGAGTATCCCACTATGGGTGCCGCGCAGGACTTCGAATCTTGGAGAGTCCTTTGGTCAGGCCAGAGACTGGCTGGCTACCTTCCAACCGTCCCAAGCAACCTGAAGATATCCATGGATGGAGCCGTGGTTACATAACATAAATTACTTCCAAGGTTGGAAAACATGGAGGATTAAGCAATCCTCCGGTATGCTATGCCGGTGCTTCATTATACCAACAACACTTTGGTGCCTTAACGTATTTCACAAGCGAGTGGGCCACCCAAACCAACCTACTAATTTTAAATGCATATATCTCAAGCAAAACGCCATTAAATTAAATAAACTAAAATCATAATTTATCTGGACATGTATCTCTCCTATGGACCTGACTTTTACATAAACCGCATGTTGGTAACCTTGGAAAGCCCTAGTTCTTGGCTGCAAAGGTGGCGAAGGGCCTTCTTCGACGGGGGAGTATAGGTGCTTCCACTACTTCCTAGGCGGCTCCTTCCGCTGTATTACGGCGGGAAATACGATTCTATTGTTCCGGTTTCTTAGCTTGTATGTTTGGATCATCGACTCGATATCGTTACTATTAACGCCGGCTTTCTAATATAGAATGGCAATGGTTTAAACTATAGGCAATCACTAGGTAAAATTAAAAACATTTGACATCAGAGTCCAAATGATGAGAGTTGTCAGTGGCTTCGGTAACGGCTGTTTGACCTTGGTGAATATGTATACGTCCAACCATCTCCAAGACACAATGTAACTCCAACCCCCCCCCCCCCCCCCCCCGACTGAATCCGCTGCGCCCATCGGGTGCTGTCAATATACCACGTGTAATATATCGAGATTTGAGGTATGGTGTAGATGCGAGGAAGGGGGATCAATAGTGTGCAATAGTAATATAATTTAGTGGTGAGATCGTATATGTAGATTAGATATAAGTAGGCAGTCAAGCAGGCAATCAAGCATAGCCCACAACATCGTGAACTCTCACTTTCACTCGGCCTTTCCTCTTTTTTTGTTGTTCAAAACCTATGCTTCGCCACACTCCAGGCATTTCCTTCCTTGATCCCTCTGACCTTGACTTCGCCACGCACTTCTTCCCGTTACCTTCGTCAACAAGTACTGGTTGCACCTACACACCAGTCCTCTCAGGGTGATAGCGTTGCGATTGATCAGACAGTGCTGGCTTGGCCTCAAAACAAGCGCTCTCACCCCAACACCTCACTCCACCCCAATACCACTTCATTAAACCAACAACACTGATCACAGCCTGACACCACAGCTCTCAGTTTGACACCACTGGCCTCAACCTGATAGCACCAGGCTCAGCTCAACATCACTGCACTTGACAGAGCTGGCTTCAACACCATACCTTTGCTCAATCTACCACCATTGGGTTCAGGCTGACGCCACAACAATCAAATTGACGGCCGTTCCCTCAATTTGACCCAGGCGGTCGTAGCCAGTCATCATTCCTACACTTTCACTACCTTCAAATCGACACACCTAAAAGTTTCAGACCTACAGTCGGAAGACTACTCTGGTTGTTACCGACATAATCCTTGCAGGAAGAGTCAAGAAACGCGTTTTTCCTAGAACAAGCACAATAGCCGAGGGCAAGGAGTGAGACTACCGGAATGGCTACTCCCAAGGCTCAGGGCAAGCGACCCCTCCATCCACAATCCGCTGGAGGTGATAATCCGGCGAAGAAAATGGTAAGGATAGTATCCATTCTCTGAAAATGAGAAGCCTGAACTGACATAATTTCTAGAAAGGTTCCCCTGCCGAAGAACCGAAACCTACGGAAATGCAGGCTGCCCGCTGTACCATGCCGAACAATTTCGAACAGGTTAAAGTGAAGGGTTCAAACTGGGTGAACGTGTATAAGATGAAGCTCAGTTGGCCGCATATCTCTCGTTCAAAACCACATCGGAGCTTCGGCAATTTGCTATCTCTTGGGTGTGCCTGAGTGCCGAAAGCTACTTCGCGACAGCAGCCAAGGGATTAGCGAAGAAACAACCACTCCGATTCTTGAACACAATCTCCGGAAAACGTCAGATAGAGGCTGTCAAAGATTCCCCAGTGACAGCTTGGCCATACACAGCAGAGGACAGGATGGACACCCAAATCAATCAACGAAAGAAGATTGTTGCTTGGTGCCTGGTAAAAATGGTCGCGGACATCGAGACATACAACCAAGCCACTGTTGAAGCCAATAACCTGAAAACCCACCAGGAGCAGCAAGCATTCCTGGAACGACACAAAGATGTGGCCAGCAAAAATGGTACCAAGCTTGAATTGAAGTTTCCCGAGAAGCCTGTTGGCTTCCCTAAACCATCAATGGGTCCATTTACCGATCTTGGCGAGAACCAGCTCGAAGTTTACAACCGCTGTTGGGAGCTTCTTCGCTACCTGGGCACCGGGTTCCACAGGCAAAACTGGGCTAATCGCTTCCAGTCCATCACAGTGCTTAACAGGGGACGTTTGGTCAATGACACGAATTTCCCATCGTGGATGAGGGAGAAAGCCCCGGTTCCGAAAGTCTCGTCAGGCCTGGGAAATTTCCGCCAGGTATTTGAGTATGATCGTCTCCCTCCCATCAAAGTGACTATCCACTGGGACCCGATTGTCAATTTAGATGGCACGGACCGACTTCAATTGCAAATGGAACTGTTCCGAACAGAATACAAATCTTGCCATGGGATCCCAGGGCGTGTTCTACAGGCGCTCAATTCCGCGATGAGATTCGGAGGCTGTTCAACTGCAAAAAGCTTGGAATGGATATTCTGACTATGCGCCTGGAATACTATGACGGCAAGTGGCAAACGAAGACTGATCTGAACGTACAGCAGGAGCTTTGGGAGGATTTACGAGACATCATGTCTGACCCAGGGAATTCGGATTTTAAATTCACTGTGGCAATGGAGTCATTCGATCGGGATGATCCCACAATTGACATTTTCGAAGACCCGCACAACGCGCTGAATCTGGGCGACCTCCCGGCACTATTCAGCGTTGACGAAAATGTGGATGGCCATGAAGGCCCGGAGGTTGAGGCTCCCCCCAATGCTCCAGTACTTGAGAAGTCTGCTTAGTTTGCTGAGGCTAGTGCAGAGGAGATATCCTCCTCAGCTAAGCCTCGGACTTTTGCGTTGGAAAAAGAAGGTCGACGGAATTCAGCAACTTATAGACCTTCATGATTCTGGCTCTATCCATGGTATCGCAGCTTATCTGATCGCCGTTAGCGCAGTATACTACGAAAGCTTACTCCAGGGAGTATCCTCAATGCTCAATTTACGATCTTCGCACTTGTTCATTTCAATACATATTTGACTTTCTGAGTCACTTCGCTACTCACCAAGTCCACCCTGTAGTATCCTTGGCCAGATCCGTCGTCCCCGGAGATGGCTTAGCCAAACGAAAAAGAATATAGTATTTGTCATACCACTCTTCGTTTGTATCAGTACGGCCAGCGCGTGAAAAACCCGAGAAATGCCTAATTGCCATCAGCTTATTATGTTCACCGCTCAATAACGGATAGAGAGTACATATTCCCGGTGCCCTTATCATAGATGATCTTCGACATAGTGGACATACGCGGTAGGTAACCATACTTCTTGAGCTTTCTGATTCTCATGTCATTCAAGAGCACGCTAGGCAGAGAGTTCGACAAACTTACGGAAAGGCCTCACGAAATTTATTGCGAATTTCTTGGCGTGACTTAAGATCTTCCTTCCAGAATTCTTCTACGTTTAGGGGTTCCCCCGGGACTTTATCCCAGACCACATAGGTGATATAACCTCCCGGAACTATACTATCTTCACCTTGCCTTCCCTCCTGGTAAGCAAGGAGGCCAGGGACAACATCGCATTTAAATTTCTTGAGCGCTTTTAAGGCTGTTAGCTCAACGTGTGGCTGTGGCTTAGCAGCCTGCTCTCGTCGAATCTGACGGCTCTCATATTGAGTGCCAGTGACAGGAATCTGAAGATAGATCCTCATAAATGCCTTTTTACTAGGAGTTTCCTTAGGATAGCAGAGAAACTTAGCAGCTGCGAACGGAAGTCCAAGGCCATCGGTAACGTCCTTCTGCGTCATCGGCTGAGATCGTTCAGAGAGCTTCTTCTCGATCACCCAGGTTTGGTGGGGCAGGTGGAGATGCGGCTCGGATGGTGGATCGAGAGTGACGTCCGTGCCTTCGAGGCCGCATACAAACTCTGCAGTTTCGGGATTGTGCATGCTGGCTTGATCAGATTTGTAGGAATGGAAAATATGTTTTATTGGCGAATAAAAGCCTAGTGCAGCTGGCGTTTGGATGGGAGCGAAGAAGGCGGGAGTTGTTGATGGGAAGTGACCGGAGAAATGCAAAGCGTATTTGTCTTCCGGATCTACGAGTTTATGCTTCTTACCGCCTTCGGTTTGTAGACCTGAAGATTAGTTTTAGTGTAGATTAATGTGGATTAGATAGTAGAAGAGAAGAGAAGTCTCCATAAAAGAAAACGATAGGACAAGGAAAGAATATGGCCAAGTATGGGCCACAGATCTATCTTGCACTTTTACCAGTTTTGAATCATTCAGGCAAATAAAACTGCAGAAACCCTTTAGGATAGGTAAATTAGAAGATATAGTTAAATGCCAGTTTACAAATTCCTTAGTAAAATTCAAGACCTTTGGCATCAGAGTCGAAGTGATGAGAGCTGCCAGTAGCCCTTATTGCCAGTGGCGTCGGTAGCTACACACTAACCTACTAAGACATATAACGAGGCGCCTAGAAAGGCACCTGGAGAGGCAGTTAAAGACGTCAGCTAAACACAGCTAAACACAGCTAAACACAGCTAAACACAGCTAAACACAGCTAAACACAGCTAAAAGAATAGCTGAAAGATGAGCTAGAAAGACACTTGAAAAGCTAGCTACAAAGATAGCTAAAATACAGTTAGAAAGGTAGCTAAAAAAGAAAACTAAAAGGATAGCTAGAAGACAGTTAGAAAGGTGGATAAAAAGATGGTTAAATGGATAGCTAAGAAGATAGCTAAAAAGACACTTGAAAGACACTTGAAAGACACTTGAAAGACACTTGAAAGACACTTGAAAGACACTTGAAAGACACTTGAAAGACACATGAAAGACACCTGAAAGATACTTGAAAAGATAGCCAAACAGATAGTCAAAAGACAGTTAGAAAGGTAGTTAAAAAGATAGCTAAAAAGACACTTGAAAAGACACTCGAAAAGACACTTGAAAAGATAGCTAAAAGGACAGCTAGAAAGACCTCAGTGAATAGTATTATTGGATCATCCCATGGATGCCTAGTTGTTTGCTAGCAAACTGAGCGCTTGTTTGTTAAATTTAGGGTATAAATACCCTGTTTCCCATAGATTAAATGGATAATGATTCCTCTTTCTCTCTTTCCCCGATCTCTATAGCACAAGCTATAACAAGTGTACGTCCAACAATTTCCAAGACACAACATTCAGACTCCAAAAGCTGATTCTTGACCACAAGGCCTTTTATCCTGTGAATAGGGTCAAGTATGGCCATCACCAAAAGGCAATGATTGTGGAGTCCTCTCCGCTGTCCGCATGGTACCTGGAGGTGGTCTTAAACGCTGCATTGATCTGCACCCGGGTGATGCATTCAGGCCTGAACGAGGAGCAGCGCATCAACCTCGTATGGGATTTCAATAATCCTGCCAGCGCGCTCAAAGTTCTCAAATCACATAAAACATTGTATCTGTGGGCCCAAACCTCCACGAGGCATGTGATCTTGTCATCCTATCCACTCCCGGACGCAGCTAGGGCCATGAGGCCCAAGCCTTCGGGCGCTGTCTAAGAGTAAGCTACACTTCCTCGGAATATTTCTCGGATGAGACTGGAGACTGCTTTACTAATACTTTACAGATAAACTCTTTGTTTGACATCAAAGTGTTCTGAATTGAGGTTCCACAATCGCACGATCAATACCGTAATGCGAGACAAGCAGAGAAGGCTCCAATGAGGAGAGGGACCTCTACTCCATCCAGCCTTATTAATCCCAGCGAGGCCACTGATTTGGCGACTGGCGCAGATATCGAAAGGTTCAAATAACAGATGCGCTGGAAATACTTTGCGCAGGTAAAGCAGCCGAATGATGAGACGCGATACCAACTGGCTCTGTTCAATATTCCAGCTGGCAAGGAATGGACCACGGACGACCTTCATGACCCAGAGCACCCGATTTATTTCGAGATCGCCCTCAGACTGTTGTACAACAAGCTGGGGGATTCCCAAAGCCTGCACGTGGGAACCTTTACCCATATACACCACCTGGTCAGGGATTACATACTAGGTATTACCTGGAAGTTTATCATTATTAGGGACGTCTGAAGCTAGGAAATGGTATCATCGTTATTTCTCTTTTTAAATAATCAACACAGTATCCAATCAAGGTTTAAGATTGGATATTCCATTTATTTTGTAACAAGTATAGTCGGCCGCTTATGCCTTGCCGTATCTTTTTGGTGGTCTTTTTAGATGTCTTTTTAGACGTCCATTTTTAGATAAGTTGTCCCCCTTCTCAAGCCTTATCAGTGGATGACAGAAGAATTGAAAAATGTTCAATTTACAACCATCTCCTGTTTTCCGTGGTGGATGGACTCGGAGCGTACCGGGATCTACCCAGGTGAAGACATGCAATGCTCACATCTGCCTAGCAAGCTGCAACGTTAGCCCTTCGAAGATAATATCTACTCAGACCAAATATCTTAAATATTTTCTATTAGAAGCTGCAATTGAACACAAGCAAAGGAGAAATCAGGGGTCCAATGGTCAAAAACAAGTCGCAGCCAAAATTCCCGATCGACTAAGTTGTAGTCTGCTTATGACCAGACTTTGGGCGGCTGAGACAACTCCATGCAGCTGACTATATAACTAGGGGACCTCGGGAACCCCGCCGAACTTGTAATACAAAATTCCACCAGTTGATGGAGTGGATTACGGCCATTTGATCCCTGCCTAAAATCGTGGAATGTTGAGAAAGTTTCGGGAGGATTCTGTGTTATTATATACTGCACAATACTCAAGCCTATGAAGTTGAGATCACACCCTAAGAAAAGCCGTAGAGAAAAGAGATCACAGATTAGACCATATTATTAAATGCTACAAATCCAACATGCAAAGCGCCACTGGGAACAAACCCGAATAGAAGTAGGCAGTGCCCTACTACCAGTATTGATCTACCTTTTAATATCAGGGCAATAGAGACGAAGACATTAGCTAATTGTACTGTATTATTATCTTTCTCTGTCTGTTCTCTCTTCTCTAGGGCTCTAGGGCTAGCAAGTACGCTGACCTAATAACATACTGCGACAAAGAAGGTTGCCCCACCCTTTCCAATTTCCCGAGTCTTTAATTATTTCTTTGCCTTCACAACACCTCTCTCTACTACCAGAATTCCCATATTCTTCCCCATCTCTTCATATAGCAATCGAGAGCCCGAAGGTATTTGCCAGTTCCTATACCTAAGCGTTGTTATTTCATATTTTCCGAGCTAAGGACTGCCCGAAGCTATGAGTACAATCCTTCCAGAGACCGAGCCCGTGGAGCAACTGTTCCTAGATCTCCCCATCCAGGAGGTCCTTAACAATGATGCCGGGTTGCAGATCAAAGAGCCCTGGTCTAGCCTATATGTTAAAGCCATACGCGATGGAAGATTCGGCGACGCTGTGTGGGCACGTTATCACATCAGTGGGGATGTGGTGAATGGAATCGTCAGCGGTTCAGGTGGCAAAACCGTGCTTCAGATCATCAGAGAAGATGCGGTGGAGTATCGGGTGAATGAAAAGAAGGAATTTGCCAAAGCTATTTCTTTCTACGCGAAAACAAGCAGTGAAGATGGACACGCCGACTTAATTGAGGCTATAATGAATATTGCAGAGAGCAACATCGCCGACCTTAAAGCAGAGCTTGAGCAGCGCGGATGAAAGTGAAAAGCAAAATCGTTCATAACAGATCGAGAGTCACAAATAGCACTTTCAACTATACGAAAACATGTTGATATTCGAAGCAGTCGTATCTTCTCGGCAGATTTAACGACGTAGCATTCCCACGGGCAGGGTTACGAGTGGAGTAGTTTCAGGGCTAGTAGAATAAGCGTGTTATTATAGTGTAGAAGCTTTATAAGCTCTGGGGTGAGGACCGGGTGAGAACTCCTTTGGGTCTGTGTCTGTGCACTGCCCACACAGGCCGCTCAGCCAGGCTATGGTGATATATCATTAGATCTGGACCGTTGGGTCTGGCCAAAAGGCACAATAAATGGGCAGCTCAAGGTAAATTTGCATAGCTCATTTCATCCAAACAACCCAGATAAGGACTGGAAGTTCTCGACAAACTGCTATTGGATCGCGCGCTATAACTACATCGCTTAAAATAGCAGACTTTGCTAGGACTAGACCCAGCTCCCAACGGTTCAAAATTGCCGCAAAACCAGAACCTTTGGGATCTCAAAGCTCTGAAAACACTGTTACCTAGGGGAAAAGCTTAAGTCCTTCCCATTAATCGGGCCCCACACATCATAACACATCATACCCGGCGGCTCTGTGGTAAGGATTATCTGTTCTTTCGACTTTCAACGCTTAAAAAGTCCTGTTATATAAGTGCTTGCCATTTCCCTGTGAACTTCCGGTGTATCGGACATTTTTACGCTCCTATCAACACCTTCAACTTCTGGAAACGATGTCTAGCGCTGTTGGCGAACAGATGATCCCTGGGTAAACCTACCCCACATTACTGCCCAGTTCATAAGAACAAGCTCATCTAACTATGCTTCTAGAGGCGATCCAGGTCATTCTTCAACCCCACCGGAGCCCAGATGCGTTGAGTACTATGACATATCGCGACCAGACCGCCCTTCGATCGCCAATACCAATTTTTGTCTACCATTTGTCTCCTTGGCGCCGCAGCTATCCTTACAGATCAATCAATGTACCAATTGGAACAAGGGCTCTGTATGGCCAATCTTCAATGTCTGGCGTCCAGGATTTTTCGGTACCTCTCTTACACAGCTGGGGCCCGACCCTGTCAAGCTCAGAAACACGACCGACTTCGTTGTGACAGCATACGAAGATGACATGGAGGCTTTAAAAGCACAGGACACAAACGTTATTTTATTTAGTACAGAAGGCTTGGTAGCCGGTGTTGATGTTGACGCCCCTCCTTGGTATGGGTGTAAAGTGTGCAACTCCCACCGGGGATACGTGTTCTTGCCAAACGGCGAGCGCTGGCACTGGGTTGAAATCGACAGTGAACGTTATCAATTCAAACGTGAAGACGATCACCGAGATCAAGATGTACCATTGAAAACGTTGAATTGGGAGTTCCAGAATAGTTGGACGCCTTCCAAGGACCTCCCGGCAGACCTACCATTTGCTGTAAATCGAGATGCGCGAGTCTGTCGAGTCGGCGAATCTAACTCATTTGCCGGCCCCATTATAGCTGGAAGTCCCGTTGCCGTGATGAATCGTGATGGTTTTATCTTCTTTGATGGTGTGGGGCCGAAGATGGCTGAAATTCAGACCGAGGATAGTCGCGCTTTGATTCTTCTATCCGGGCTTGCGATTGCAAAGTATGAAGGTTGGTTGGCAGAAGGATGAACCCTTTGCTTGATTGAGAGAGCGACTTTATAAAGATAAGTAGCATAATTCGAGGACCTGGCACAATAATTTGTTGGAAAAAAAAAATATAGCCATTCTACCACTAGACCATAACAAAAACGTCCGTTCTTGTGTAGGGCCTAGGGGGGCGCCGGCCATATTCCCAGTCTGACATAATTCATACCCGACGCTCATACCTGAGGCACCAATTGTATGCAAACCTTGCAAAGTTTTCAGGGGACTTTTTTCCAAGGTCACGTGTACCCCATCTGGAATTTCTTAACCCATTGATCCTCCACCTTATCTCGTGTCACCGCTGGGTTTATTGCCATTTCTAAATCCTCGACCTTTACGACTCTCGCGCCTTTCACAACTGATCTCGTCCCGGTGATCCGCCTTTTCTTCCCGACTCTCCGCCCATCCACCTCATTCACACATCATGGATCACACGCGCGATCCCTGTCCCTGGGTTGCCCTGAGCGACTTCGGTGGTGCCTTCGCCATGGGTGCTATTGGTGGTGCTGTCTGGCACGGTGTTAAGGGATTCCGCAACAGTCCATACGGCGAGCGCCGGATAGGTGCGCTCACAGCAATCAAGGCACGCGCCCCCGTTCTCGGTGGCAACTTCGGCTGCTGGGGAGGTCTCTTCAGTATTTACGACTGTTCAATTAAGGGTATCCGCAAGAAGGAAGATCCCTATAATGCTATCATTGCTGGTTTCTTTACTGGTGGCTCCCTCGCTATCCGTGGTGGTTACAAGGCCGCCCGAAACTCCGCTATTATGTGTGCCGTCTTCCTCGCTGTCATCGAGGGTGTCGGTATTGGATTCCAGCGCATGATGGCCGATAACACAAAGCTCGAGGTATGTCGAACTTATCACCTTTAAGTTGGTCCGTATGCGATTAGACGTCATTGCTAACTATGAAAATTATTAGCTTCCTCCCCTTCCTCCGTCGGAACAGAAGGCCCTCGCTTGAATTCTCTCCTCGGTCCATATCCTCCTCCGATCGCCATCAACATATCCTCCCTTCTACCACTGTCTTCATAACAACATCGTCACATCAAGTCTCTCTTCTCAGGCGTTCGGTTGATGTCATTATTCCTAAACAACATAGCACCGAGGCTCCCGTTTTGTTCCTACTTTCCGCCCTCGCTTTTAATGCCGCCTCCTACGGCCTGTGTCGAAGCATTGTACATTAAATACGGCGATTCATCCTTATAGCTGGTTCTAAGACCGGTGTATGTCTTTTCGTGGCCGCTTGGCTAAACCACAAAATTTATGATGACATTTGTTTTCTTCTTCCCTCAGCACCTATGAAATAGACAACAAAATCTGCATATCGCACGGGATACTGCTAATGGCTCGTGGAATGAATAGAGTTCACAGGCAGCAATGCATAGTCTATCGTCTGAGCCTCCTCGAGCAGCTCCCAATCACAACGATGTAGATCGGGATGTCGGCTGTATATAGCCTACGGACCCACTTGTGGTATGCGCCATTGTGCTCTAATGCTGAGATGACGGGACTCTTCTCCGACTCATCGAAGTCGACCCCTTATAGTACTTCAATGTTGTAATCGAATTTGAAGTACCCAATGCCAGTAACAGCGACCAAGCGGTCAATAACACGATACATCCGCTGACACACTAGCAGGTGCCGGGAATCCAGCTAATACCGGCATTTCTCAACAACACGTCTGCCTTTATCCTAGAAAATAGGCCCCATTACGCAATCAAGGAGTGATACTACCTACTTACTCCCTCTCCAGTTATTCCCCTCTCGTTTTTTACCAATGACCTACGTCAAGCTCCAGTTGATGCACAAGGGGGGAAGTGTAGGCGGATCATAATATAGAATGATCGGTCTATACGGGAGAAGATAATAGCGAAGCAAAAGAGAGGCTACTTTGTACAGGAGGAAGAGTTAGGCGTGTTTTGCGTGGAAGTTCTGGTCGTGATAAAGTACAGATGAGATTTAGTCTGTACCTTACCATCTCACCTCCACTCTACAACTCTATACCGTTCCAGGAGTGATCTCTTAGACCTTGGAAGTATTTGATATCTGATCCAGGGCTGTCAGCCTTGCTTATATAAAGAGCCACTAGTTCGGGGCCAAGAACGTTGTCCCAAGGTTGCCCCTCCTGGGGTCAGCCCCACAACCCGAGCAGATCCAAGGACCTTTCTATCACTTTGAAAGTACAACGCATAACTAGGTATATCCTCCATGGAGCCCGTCAGCTTTGCTGTCGGAATTATAGGGCTTGCAGGTCTCTTTAGTACTTGCTTGGAGGCCGTTGAAAGATTCGATTCGTGGAAAGACTACGATTCCGAGTTTCGTTCTCTTGTCGCCCAATTTAAAGCCCAAAAGCTTCGACTCGCAAAATGGGGTGTGGCCGTGGGCCTGGAAGATGATGAACTCTCATATGTACACAACGCCCTTCTTGATGACCCAAAGATTGAGGCGACAGTTAAAGAGCTCCTCTTGGCAATCAATGCTGTTTGCCGTGATGAAGATAAAGCGTTTTTGACACCGATGCTGGGAAAAGACGAAACCCCCACCAAAGACCAACTATTCCATCGCCATGCTCCTCGAGAGTCCAAACGTCAGAAACTTGGATGGGTTTTCAGAACCAAAGCTAAGCGAGTCGCCCAAGTTGATCATTTCTCCAAATTGGTGGAAAGTCTTCATAACTTGATACCAATCGATGATCCAAAGGAACACATGGGAAGAAGACCCACTGGTGGTAAGTGGTTATTTGCCACCTCTTGAATGTTTTGAAAGCTTATGAGCCATCTTTTTTTCCCGCAGACAGAGTGTCGGAGGCAGATGTATGGCGAACTGAGCTCGAAAATCTGGTTAAGCGCATGGAGACTCAGATGGAAGGTTGTCCCATCCCATTTTCCATTGATGCTCTTTAGCTCATGCTTGATAATTTTAGATGAATATAGACGAGATCTACACGCATGGCTTCTCGGCTCTAGCTCTTCAAACGAGCTGTACGAGATATTCTCTGAGAGGAAAATCAAAGGCACTTGCGAGTGGGTTTTGGGCCAGCCATGGTTCCTTGACTGGACCTCGCCAGACTTCCCAACTGGATGTGCTAAGATCCTCTGGATCAATGGTCATGCGGGGTTTGGGAAGTCAGTCATATGTGCGAGAGTTATTGACCACCTTTCTTCCAATTCGAAGGACCCCGTTGCTCATTTCTTCTTCTCATCCGACTTTGAAAGCAGAAGGGACCCATTTATCGCAATTAGATCATGGCTATCCCAATTGTTACGTCACCCTGTTGTCTTTTCTTTGGCCCGCGAGAGATTGGCAACGCAACAAGGACAGAGCGCAACGCGTGGCGATACACTAAAGCTCCTACGTGAGATTGTCATAAAGATACCCAGGTGCACATTTGTCCTGGATGGCCTCGATGAATGTAGATGGGTTGAACAGGACTATAACTCCAACCTTGGGGCTTCGATCGTTGACTTTCTGGAGGCATTGAGACAAGCAATCGCTGGTACATCTACTCGACTTTTGGTTGTTAGTCGTGATGAGCCAGAAATCCGGGCTTGTCTTGTGAACGAGTCCAACACCAATGATGATATTGTCATTCAGCACAGCATCACACCCGAGGATGTCCGACCCGATCTTGATATGTTCGCTCGCTCCATGGTGAACAAAAAGTTATCAACAATGACAGAAGCGACAAAGGAAGACATTTCTCAGAAACTGGCTGAATGTTGTAACGGACAGTTTCTCTGGGTCCAGATGCAGGAGAGTCAGCTGCGCGACTGGAAAAGTCCAAAACAACTTGAAAAAGCGATCAATTCCACTCCTCCTGGTCTTGACAAGTCCTACGACCGGGAATGGAGGGGAATCTCGCATCTCTCGGAAGACAATCGAGAACGAACCATCGCTTTACTACGATGGGCCGCGTTTGCCCTTCGGCCGCTTTCGGTATATGAGATGGCTGGAGCCTTATTGATCAGCGCAGACTGTGATGAGGTCAGAGTCGAAGGGGTCCCGGGCAGAATCAACGAGAATTACATCAAAACAGAAATGATGGAACTTTGTGGGTCGTTGATTGATATTCGAAGTCCTGAGGGAGAATGTGATCCTGGGTTGAGAACGGTACATTTGGCGCATTTCACTGTCAAGGAATACTTGCTATGCAACCTTCCAGTGCAAGGGGGACTACTACAACTCAACTCGGGCTTGAAGTTTTCGACAGAAGGAATGGAGAACACTTTGGCTGCCAAGATGTGTCTTTGCTACGTGGACTGCGACGAAGTTTGGCAAGAGACCTCCGAGGAGGGAGGGGCTCAGGTTCTCGGCTCTTTCCGGGATTATGCTGCCAGATCATGGTATCAGCACGCCTCTTTCGGGAATATACGTGACTCGGAGCTGGTGAAATCTGTAAACCAGCTTTTTGATATCGAAAATCCAAACTGGTCCTCGTGGAAAGAGTGGTTCGACTTGAATGATGTGTCACAAAAGATAGGGTGTTTCGACGGCGAGGAAGACCAGGACCCATCAACCTCTGACAACGACGGCGAGGAAGACCAAGACCCATCAACCTCTGACGACGAAGAGATAGGGTCTTCAAAGAGCGGGGACGATCCAGACTTATCTATATCTAAAGACGGACAGACCACCAAAACCACCTCCATGAGCCCTCTGTACTACGCAACATGGCTTGGTCTGACTGATACTATGGACCTGCTCCTACAAAGCAAAAAATGCTCAATCGACGAGCAAGGAAACTTTGGACGGACCGCGTTATCAGCAGCTTGTGAAAGAGGGCGCCTGGATGCTGTCAAGAAACTCTTAGACAATAACGCGGACCTTGAAATAGCCGGTGGTAATGGGCACACTCCTCTTCACACTGCCGCGTGCAGTGGGCATGCCGAGTTAGTAAAGCTACTTCTTGATAAGGGCGCCAAAATTCACAATGGATCTGATGGATCAAAAACGCCACTTTATTGTGCCTGTTTAAACGGTCATCATCAGGTAGCCCAAATGCTCCTTCAATGGGAACCTGAACTGATAGCCACACATGAAAGATGGATACCTCTGTTTGCTGCGTCCGAAGGTGGGTTTCTAGACATTGTCCAGCTCCTTATTCAGAAAGGAGCAGATATTGGCGCCTCCGATGGCTTTAGAGAGACACCTCTCTATATTGCGTGCGAAAATGGTCACATTGAGGTTGTGCGCCTATTGCTTGAAAAAGGTGCAGATGTTCACCATTCCAACCAATTGGGGTGGACGCCAGTAAATACCGCCTCCGATGAAGGATTCTCAGACATTGTTCTCCTCCTTGTTGAGAGAGGGGCAGATATTAATGCCCCGAATGAGTCTGGTGAGACACCTCTCTATAATGCTTCCTGGGAAGGTCATATCGAGGTTGTACGTCTATTGCTTGAGGAGGGGGCAGATATCGAAGTCCAGAACGAGTCTGGTGAGACGCCTCTCTCTAGCGCTTGCCGCAGAGGTCATATTGAGATTGTGCGCCTATTGCTTGACAAGGGTGCAGATATCCACCATCAAAGCCAATCCGGATGGACGCCAGTAAATGACGCCTCCGAGGCAGGCTTTTTGGACATTGTTCAGCTTCTTATCGAGAGAGGGGCCGATATCGAAGTCCAGAACGAGTCTGGTCAGACACCTCTCTCAAGCGCTTGTTACAGAGGTCATATTGAAGTTGTGCGCCTATTGCTTGACAAGGGTGCAGATATCCACCATCAGAGCAAATCCGGATGGACGCCAGTAAATGACGCGTCTAAGGCAGGATGTTTGGACATTGTCCACCTCCTTATTCAGAAAGGAGCAGACATTGATACCCCTGATCTGTTCGGAGAAACATCTCTCTATGTTGCTTGCGCAAATGGTCATATTGAAGTTGTGCGCCTATTGCTTGACAAAGGTGCAGATATTCAGTATCCGAACCGAAAGCAATGCACGGCAGTACATATCGCCTCACATAGGGGGCTTTTATATATTGTTCAGCTCCTTCTTCAAAAGGGAGCAGACATTAATACCCCTGATCAGCTTGGACAAACGCCTCTCTATGTTGCTTGCAAAAATGGTCATATTGATATTGTGCGCCTATTGCTTGACAAAGGTGCAGATGTTCACCATTCAAACCATAAAGGATGGACGGCAGTACATATCGCGTCACATAGGGGGTTTTTAGACATTGTTCTGCTTCTTATTGATAGAGCGGCAGATATTAACGCCCAGAGTAAGTCTGGGGAGACGGCCCTCCTTCGCGCTTCCTACAACGGTCACATTGAAGTTGTCAAAGGTCTCGTTGCAGAGGGAGCAGACCTGGAAATTGGGAATCGATATGGCTTGAAACCGCTGAGCGTTGCTTGTGAGGAAGGCTTTTTGGATGTTATTACTCTGCTACTCGAGGAGGGAGCAATAATTGAAAGTGCGGACAATGGTGGCAGGAGGCCCCTACATATGGCTACATCGGAAGGTTCTCTGGACATTACCAATATGTTGCTCGAGAATGGAGCAAACATTACTAGCGTGACCAAATATGGTCTCACGCCTTTACATTCTGCTTGCTTTGGTGGTTCTACGGGGGTTGTCAAACTTTTGCTTGAGAAGGGCGCGGATATCAAAAGTGTGACGAAAACTGGTTTCACGCCTCTACATTTGGCATCATATCATAACTCATTGGACGTTGTCAATCTCTTGCTTGACAAAGGAGCGGAAATTGAAAGCATGGACATGTCCATGGGGACTCCGCTACATAGAGCTTCGCTTTCTGGGAATCTGGACGTTGTTAATCTGCTGCTAGAGAGGGGCGCGGCCATCAACAGCGTGGCAGAAAGTGGTATCACGCCTTTACATGCTGCTTCACTCAATGGTTTCAAGGAACTTGTCCAATTCTTGCTCGAGAAGGGGGCGGTCATCAAAAGCGTGACCAAAGATGGTGTCACGCCTCTACATTTTGCATCATATCATAACTCATTGGATGTTGTCGATCTCTTGCTTGACAGAGGAGCAGAAATCGAAAGTGTGGACGTGTGCATGGGGACTCCGCTACATATAGCGTCAGTTTCTGGGCATCTGGAGGTTGTTAATCTGCTGCTAGAGAGGGGCGCGGCTATCGAGAGCGGGAATTTTGATGATAGAACGCTCTTGCGCCATTTGTCGCCACATGGCCAACTGGAAGTCATCAACAATCTCCTTCATTCTGAAAAGCTCAGGATTGACATTCGGGTTGAAAAAGGCTGCACGCCAACCTTCTATGTTGTCGCACGAGGCCCCAGCAAAATGGTGAAACTTCTTCTTCCGCGTCTTCATGCAAATGCAAAAGATCGGTATAGCGTGATGCGACTATTAACCGCTGCGAGAAACGGTTATGAAGAGGCCATCGAACAGTTGATCACGCTAGCAGGGGGGCAGTCAAACATGGATGGACTTGGTCGAGACTTGATATGGTGGGCGATAGGGATTGGGCGTGGTCAGATCCTTGGTATGATACACCAGTGGTGCTACACACAACGCTTTGGTGCTCGAATCCTACAAGCTAGCGATGACAAGCTATGGTCCTTGGTTAATTTGGATCTGGGGAGGATCTGCGATGTGTGCACTCGGCCGATGCTGATTAATACTTCATATCGCCGATGTGAAGGTTGCAACAATTTCAACATTTGCTTGGAGTGTGTGGGAATCAAAGTTAAATGCTTGGATACCGTTCATGAATGGTCCTCTTGTGAGCCTGATGGTTTGGGAGAGGACGAGAGGGACGGCAAAAACGACATGAATGACGACACGAGGGACGGGAATGGGGATGGCAACTGAAGCGTGCATTCAAATCGTATAATATTCTGCTTGGATTGTTCTGGGTAAACATTTCAAAGAGACAGGCATGGGAAGTTCTCGAAATCGCAGGTTACAAACCTCTCCGGCTAGAACCCTCGTTCATGTAGCCAAATCCATCACTAGCCTCCATCACAACGACCAGACCTAGGCATCTAGGCAAATCAAGGCTCACCGAATGGAAATAAATGCAAATCAACTAAAAGCCTGGGTAATGAGCAGTGATGTTGGTTAACTATAGTTCGTCCTCCCAGACCCCAGTACCCCTCTTACCTATACCGTCATAATCTGTACATTTTAACTCTTCAACAACTTTTCCTAAACCTCCACACTCAAGATGTCTTCGACACTCCTTCATTGTGGGTGCTTTAAGGATGCTGCAGTAACTATTATGTTAGCTGCACCCATACCCAGCATGGCAGGTCACTTATCAGACGAAATATGTAGAAAGACGAATGGCTCAAGAAATATTGCATTTCAATCGTTGTTGATTTTAGTTTCGTCGATTAGGTTCTAACACCGATAAGGTGCGATATATAAAAGCTTGAAATTCATTATTTAAATTCGCCTAGTAAAGATTCTGCATCACGATGCCCTTGGTAAAAGTGAACCTTTCTCCTAGGATTTCACATGCCGGGAATGACCAGTCCTGAATGAGGGAATCTCTATCTGTGAGTTCCAACAGAGATTGCAATAGAGTGGTTGTGAAGAAAAGGGCTGACGATATCGGTAGAGAGGTAGCAGGCATTTGTTCCGAGTTGAACATGAAAGGCAGGCTGGTGTAGATCTCCTGTAACAGTAGTGAAATGGTGGAATATGACTGGTCATGTTGTAATTTGAGATTATCACTCGGCAACATTGAGGGTGACAGGATGTTGAAATTGTCAATGATTATCTTGTTTGCTAGAATGCGGGCTAGGCGATAGTAGTTCCACATTCGAGCATACCAAACGTCCTGGTAAATGTATTGTGGCCCTTTGAGGAGCTTGTGATACGTCCATGATGCAGGAAGTGAAGTTCCCCAGTTTTGGAGGGCTTGATCGGTTTTTATGGCTAGCACAACTAGCTGACTGGGTGAAAAAAGGCTCCGGCTCGCCAATCCACGCATATTCACCAAGGTGCCCATGATAGCAAAAAGTCTCATTGCTGATAACAAGGGACCCTCATCATCTTGTGGGGTATTCGATGTTGCTCCAAAGCGGCCTGGTAATTCTAGTAAGAAGTGTGGAATCGTTTTTCCACTGATAAGACACGCAAGTGCCTTGAAAGTACGAGTAATTAGTAAGTTCCTTGATCTCTAATGGCATACCAACGTACTGTAGTGTAACAGATCTCTATGATTTCTTTCACTGGCGAGACTGGCAAACCATTGGCAGAACATAAATAGCCCAAGAATGCAGCAGCACCGTGGACATGATTCTGCCAGGCATTTGAAGAGGAGTGGCTATCGCATGTGATCATCTGCAACATCAACTATCCGTCAGTCCAGTAGCTTAAGTTTGAATTAGCAGGATATCAGAGCACAGAACCTCGAAGATAGACAAAATAAAACTTCCAGCGATAGACTGTTCAATTCCAGAGGCCTGGTGGCCAATGATTGCTTTAGTAAGGACCCTTATAGCAAAGTTGTATTTTCTTCGCGCCAAATTCATCATGTCAGGATCTTTGTGGACAACAGCAAGTGCAGCGAGACCAACGGAGGTAAGGCTGATAGTGGCGGAAGATGGGTGCTCTGCACCGGAATCCATCCAGTGCTTACACCTATCCCCCAAGATGGCAAAGTTGTCAGAAAATACTTTCTGTGCAAGCTCTTCGATATTGAAAGTGGGCTCTACTGCGACTAGGCTCCAACAAGTGGCATACTTGTTAGCCTTGGTCACCCTGGTACTTGAAGCATGCAACTTTTGAATCGTCGACTTAGTCTGATCTCGAAAAAGTAGATCTGACTGAGACCTATAACCAGTGCAGCTTAGACCAGCTCGAGCGCACTGGCTACATCTTGGTTGGAGAAGATTGCACTATCCAGAGATGTTAGTGGGGCGCACAATGCTGGCCAAACTTTTGTGGAAGTGGAAGCCAACCTTGATCCTCCTAGATCTGCAGTTCCCACAAGCCGGGCTAGCTCTGGTAGATGCCATGATGGTGGCAAAGTGACGTATCTGAATAATTCAGTCAAAGAACGTTGCAATAGGCGCAGCACTGCCGCTTGGGCACCAAAACTTGCTCTCTTGGCCGCTGACAAAAACACCCCGCGGATTCTCTTTGCGTGACTACCGAGACAGTACTCCGTGCTCCGTAGGGATTTGGTCAGATATATTGTGAGTCTTAAGTTGTCCTAGGTTATTCAGGCGAAGGTGGAGTAATATTTCAGCAAACAGCTCCTCATTGGTTGTAATGACCGCGCTAATCCACGACTGGCTTACCGAAACGGGAATAGCGCAATGCTGGGATTGCCAGGGACTATACCACGACTGACTTGCCTAATTGGGAATAGAGCCGACGGTGTGATCAGGTTCTTTACTATACTATTAGTGAATTGCCTAATGCAGATACCGTCGATAATTATATGGAGGACCATACATTCCGTCACATTTTTAGCTATAAAAGGAAGAGAGACTGACTTGTCTTTGCTATTACCATCTCATTCGAAACTTAGATATTTCTCTTTCGATTCACAATAGTTCCTCGCCTTCTTCCTCCTTATATTACTCCATATACACTTCGCTTTCAAACATCACTTCCGTCTAACATGGAACCTATCCGGAACGTCGCACTCTTAGGGGTTAGTTTACCGGGGATAAAATGGTTATATTTGGTATACTGATATATGACCAACAGAAAGGATGGCTCGGATCCGCAATCTTGGACCAGCTTGTGAATACCGGCTTCCAAGTCACGGTGCTAAGTCGCACAGCTCGCTCTGTGGATGAAGCCCCTTCCAGCATTAAGACCGTGCAAGTCGATTATTCGTCTATCGACAGTCTTGTAGCCGCCCTTCAGGGCCAGGATGCTGTGGTGTCTACCGTCGGTTTATCCGGTATTAGCGCACAGAAGACGGTCATAGATGCCAGCATTCAAGCTGGCGTCCGACGCTTCATCCCTTCTGACTTTGGGGCGCTCACCACCAGACCAGGAGCGCAGTCACTTCCGCTGAATGCATTATGGATAGACATCCAAAATTATCTCAAAGAAAAGGCACTGAGTGGACAAATCGAGTACACACTCTTTGCCGTTGGGCCCTTCCTGGAATTTGTCATGTCGATGCCATTTTTGACCGACCTGCAGACTCAAACTGCTCCAGTTTATGACAATGGTGTGCATACTTTCAGCTCCACTAGTGTGTCAAGTGTCGGGAAAGCCGTTGCTGGTGCTTTGAAGAATCCCGCAGCAACCAAAAACCGCTTGGTAAGCGTTCACGACATTGTCCTGACTCAAAACAAAGTCTTGAACCTGGCAAAGAAGTACTCGGGGCCTGATGTCAAATGGATCGAGGATCCATTGGATGCAGCGGCTGAGCTTGAGACGATTCTCGATAATACCAAGCAGAGCGACCTGGACCTCTTCAAAACACTTGCGCTGTTGAAAGCTGCGCTCTTGGGTGGCAAATTCGAGGCCGAATTCAAGACTTTAGATAATGATCTTGTCGGGGTGCGCCTTCTTTCTGACGATGAATTTGAGAAGATCTTTGCTACGGCTTTTCAGCCAGGCCAGATGGTTGCACTGGAGGACCTTCAGGCAAACGTTGAAGGGATCCAAGGCGAGGCTTAACAAGCGGTTAAAAGGATATGAGATGCTGTTACATAGTGTGTTTCCTGTGATCGAGTGCCATTGAAGAACAGGGGCAGGGGAATGATGATTTGATTTCTCGATTTTTTCGATTTTTTTCTTTAGCACAGCCTAGTGAATATTTAGTCTGACAGGGGGGGAAACCAAGAAATGTAGGAAAGGCGAGAAAATTAGACTCCAACATATTATCCGACATACCCCGAAATTGACCGAAGGAGGCAAACTACTCCGCAACCGCTTACTCCTTTGATATTATTGAACAAGTCTCATGGAGGAATACGCCTTGGCTAATCATTTGGACGCTCACTGTCAAAATGATAGCCCCACAGAATACCGTGGCAAAAAGTGTGGCTGAGTCGATAGATGATAGGAACCGACTTGGAGTCTTGAATGGATAGGGTATACTAGGATACTAGTCAAGATGTCTGGGTGTTGAACGACAAAAAGGAAAAAATTCATATCTTGCTGGGAATTTATTCGAGCTTTAGAGTGATAGATAGCATCCAGAGGTCAAATCATCAACATTTTAACAATCGGCTGCTTTAGTTCTGGATTTCTATAGGTGAAAGGAGTATGTCCGGATAAAAGGTTGCCACAGGAGACTGACGTAAATTTCGAGTCTGTCAAAGTGCCGGGCAGCTGCGGATCCAGGTGGACAATCTTGGAAGATGCCATGAAGAACTGATGTAAGGTATCCGTTCTTTTCCTCTCGGATATGTTTCGGAGGGGAAACAAAGTCTTCTATTTGGCGAACCAAACTCATTGAATGATTGGATCGATCTGAAGTTTAAGAATCGAAGTTCTGGAAACCGCGAGTTCCACTCGCAAGCTGATGACGAAGTGTTCGAGATGACGAAGCCGTTCCAGACCGTTTGTGGAAACCTCAGCCGCATGTTCTGATTGGCTGTCTAGTCTCGGAAGCCAACCTTATTGATTGAACCCACATGTATAATAGTAGTCTATCCACATCCTTCGCATCTTTTTGGTCCTCGTGTAAAGTTTCATCCTCATCCGGACGACTCCACCGAGCACAATAAAAAGATGGACATCCGCAGATATGGCTTCCTTTTTCTTTCCTTCTTCAAACACATTCTTTGGTCTTCAAGTCACTCTTTTTCTTGAAGTCATTCATTCATTCGAGGTTGATCCTCCATTACTGTCACTTTAGTATCTCTGTAAACCAGGTGAACTATTCTGTCTTACCACTTTCACTCCCTCAATCTACAATCTTCCATCATGACTTTCAACGTCTTCCTTACCGGCCTTCTCGCTGCCACCGCTGCTGCTCTCCCCCACTCCGCTCGATCCGGAGAATCCGGCGCCGTTGAGACCCGCGATTCCGGCAGCGGCAGCCTTCAGATCGTCAACAACATGGATACCAACGTCTACCTGTGGACCACCTCATCCGATGCTGGGTCCATGAAGACCCTCAGCACCGGAGGTGACTACAGCGAGGAGTGGGTCACCAACTCCAACGGTGGCGGTATCTCCATCAAGATGTCGACCAGCGAGAGCGAGGATAGCGTCCTTCAGTTCGAATACACCCAGGATGGTGACACCCTTTACTGGGACATGTCCTCCATCGATCTTGACTCGACTTCCGAGTTTGTCAAGTCGGGCTTCAGCGTTGTCCCCAGTGACTCGAGCTGCAAGACTGTTTCTTGTGCCGCTGGAGATGCGGACTGCAAGGATGCTTATCAGCTCCCAGATGACGTGAACACCTACTCTTGCTCTCTGAGCGCTGGTTTCACCCTGACTCTGGGATAAATTCTCGTGTTTTTCTTTTCTTAAAACCGGCAGGACCGATGGATTTTTGTTTTTTTGTTTTTTTTTTTCCCTTATGATTTGCAGAATATTACTGCCTCCTTGGGTTTGATGAACCAACTCTTGGATATGTATATAAACTTCTGCAGAAGTCGATGTTTACTATGCAGTGAGCTTATCAAGTATCACTAGCACCATACAAGAATGAGAATGTGTTGATAAAAAGAATATCCTATCTAGGCGTAGGTATAATTTGATGTTCGTCGAATTCACCCTGCATGTTTGATCTGGTTTCTTGCTATTGTAATTGACCTCATGAATTGCGATGGGATGTAATGACATCATGAGACTTTTAAAGTCTGCTTCAAGCATATATTACTACATGACTGATCGCTTCTCTCTCCTTCTCTCCCTCTCTCCAGCGTCCGCCATTAGTTGTCGACCGACACAAGCAAAATATAGTCGCATGTTCTTTCATCTTTTCTTTTCTCGTAAATATTGTGCCCCTGAAACCCCACTATGTGGAATGTAGCTTCCAAGAGTGACCTTTTAATCCTAAGGAGCAGTAAATATGACGGCTTTCTGCAAGCAAAATTTTAAAGAGCCATCCAACCCATTCATAAAGTCCAAAATGAATCCAAATCCGAGAATCCCGTGCTGTGTTACACATGGACTATTTATCCGATTTGATGACTTTGTCGCCGATGTGCTATCACCATAGATGGCTGCACGAACATCGACGCCGCTTTATGACAGGGGTTAGGGCCTATGCGGAAGACAGGACATCCGGGGCCACGAGTGTGTAGGGAGCAAGTGCGGAATCTGCATTCTGGGGTAGACACGTGAAAGTCTCTGCCTCAGGTATCAAACTCGATCCCCGCAGCAATTTCCTTGGCCGCGCGTGGTAACGTGGTGACTAATCTCTCGGTCAAGTCGTGTGGACCGAGGCTCATCGCGAGTCTGTGAACCACCGAGGTTGCTTTGCTTTATAGGTTGGCTGCAACCCCATCCCTCCTCTTCCCCAGGTTTTCTTTTTCCATTACCTTCACTCCACATACCTTCATAATGGCGTCTCCTCGTAAGTGTCTTCCATGGTTATACTTTACTCTGCCCATTATTTTCATGTGATCTCCTTCTACAGGACGGAGGGCTCCACATAGGCACATGGCCACAACATCGATGCTAACCATGACCACTGAACAGAACAAATCCGTACCCCGATCACTGATCTGCTTAAGATCAACCACCCCGTCCTGCTGGCTGGCATGAACGTGGCTGCGGGGCCCAAGCTGGCCGCCGCTGTCACCAACGCCGGTGGTCTGGGTGTCATCGGTGGCGTTGGCTATACCCCCGAGATGCTCCGCGAGCAAGTCGCCGAACTCAAGAGCTACCTGAACGACAAGAACGCTCCCTTCGGTGTCGACCTTCTCCTTCCCCAGGTTGGCGGCAGTGCCCGCAAGACCAAGTAAGCTTCCCTGCCGGTGCTTTTTCCATTATTGACACATGCTAATCGCGTTTTGTTTCGGCAAATAGCTACGACTACACCAAGGGAAAGCTCGGTGAGCTCGTTGATATTATCATCCAGGAAAAGGCCAGCCTTTTCGTCTCCGCTGTCGGTGTTCCCCCCAAGGCTGTCGTCGAGAAGCTCCACAGTGCCGGCATCCTCTGCATGAACATGATCGGCCACCCCAAGCACGTCCAGAAGGCCCTTGATGTTGGCGTTGATATTATCTGCGCCCAGGGTGGTGAGGGCGGTGGTCACACCGGTGATGTCCCTACCACTGTCCTCATCCCCACCGTTGCCAAGTTAGTCGAGGGCAAGAAGAGCCCTCTGACTGGCCAGCCCGTGCAGGTCATCGCGGCCGGTGGTCTTTTCAACGGTAACTCGGTTGCTGCTGCCCTTATGCTCGGCGCCTCCGCTGTCTGGATCGGTACTCGCTTCATCCTGTCTGATGAGGCCGGTGCCCCCACCGCTCACCAAGAGGCTGTCCGTACCTCCAACTTCGAGGATAACATCCGTACTATTATCTTCACTGTATGTATCCGCTGGCTATGCTATTATCAAGATGTTTCAGGTTGCTAACAAGGGTACAGGGTCGTCCCCTCCGTGTTCGCAAGAACCCTTACATCGTCAACTGGGAGGAGAACCGTCACGAGGAGATCAAGGAACTCACCTCTAAGGGTATTATCCCCGTCGAGCACGATATGGAGAACTTGCCCGATGATGTCGATGATGACACCTTGGACAATGCCCGTCCCTGGTTGATGGGCAAGGTTGCCGCCGTTGTCAACGAGAAGAAGTCTGCCAAGGCTATCGTTGATGAGCTCGTCGGAGATGCCGCTGTTCTGCTCCAAAAGGGCAACAAGATGGTTGCTAAGCTGTAAATAAAGTATTCCCTATATGTTTCGGTTTCTATAGTCATCTTCAGCGTTGAATATTCAACCTCGGCCGAGAATATTACCGGCCGAATTTTGGAACTTACCTATATTTTGCTCAATGTGCCTGGATTTTAATGTAGTTAGCGCTGCATAATCCCCTCTCAAGGACGCTACGGAATTATCCCTGCTATTTCGGAAATTCCCTGATCCAAAAAAAGCTCTTAAGCGCCGGGGTGGGGTACTCAACCACCAACCGCTACTCCGGATTCCATATGGAGATTACATCCATAATCCCTGTTACCGGCATTAGCTAGTCAATTTCCGATATAAATAGATTGTTTATCCTTGTTTTTCTCATGAAAGTAGACTTTGCTTACCGTGTCTACATGTGCTCGCATGCTGTCGATCCGTATTTTGCTCGTCTTTTTTGCTCAATTGGTAACACACGAAGATAACCTTAGAAGCAAAGATGTCCACTATATGAAGGCTTGGTATAGCTCATGCTACTTGAAATACATATCAAAACTCAACTCAGATTGTTCTATCCGTGAAAAGGCTAGGAGTGAAGGCTGTTGGAAGTAACTGAAATACATGTACAGACGGACGTTGAGTGGTATCCCTGCATGAATACATACAACTATTTCCTTCTTTCTCGCACGGACTGTGACGGGAGATACGATACAGCACCGATGAATGGCCATGCGCGATAGATGGGTATTTCACCGCGATCCGACGAGATATTCCTAGAAACCAAGGCGTCCGTTCTAGAGCGACAACTTGGACAAACAGCCAAGATGCTGCACGCCACCTTTATTGAGTTTCCAATAGGCACACGAGGTTACTAGACGGCCACTATCCTACCTCTGGGCAAACTCAAGTTTGGGCAGTTGCTTATGATCTAAGTAGAAATCCCACACATAGATACTTCCGTCATGATATCTTTGCAGCTTGTAGGGCTATCTCGGGCTACCCAATCCTTTGTAGTCTGAACACGCAAATAGAATTGCAATGCAAGGTACAGATATACATAGTAATGCAAATGGCTCAACGTGCAAGTGGGGCGTGTGGGTCTGACAGCCCTACCTATGTACATGGATACCTAGTTAGGTAGGTAGAGGATGTGAGCATATCAGGCTTAGCTCCAGACATTAGGCTTGGCCAACCATTAAATTCTCCAAGCCAAGGAAAGGATCTAACTTCTTGCTTTACGCATCAATGTCACAATTACCTAGGTGATCAGCTAGAAATCGGCTGCACGGTCAGTGGCATCAAGCCAATAGCATCGTAGTCCAATGATCAAAGGCCCGATGGTGGAGAGTCCACCTAATTATAGAGACCATCTAGCAATTAGATGCAACACAGGAGGCCCTCCTGCAACATAAATCACATTCCAGGCGGTCGACACCTTCCCGTTGGAACTGATCTACAAGCGGATAGAAAAGAAAGCGGAGATTGCAGTTGCTAAATATAAAAGTCAGTGCAGGGTGGTGGACCACTGAGCAAAAGAGAGTCCTTGATGGCCAATGAGGATTGATATGGCGCTATGCGCGGCATTCACCAGGTCATATCACAGAACGACCATCCGTGACTTGGGGCCTCTTAGCTTTTCCAACTCACCGTGTCCCTTTGTGCCTATTTTTGTATATCTAGACCCACGCCAAGCACCCAATTGAGCCTGAAAAGTTACATTCACCGAGTGCTATATGCTCTCACATGATGGGATGCTTCCTGTGCGTATTGCAGATGTGCCGTCTTGCAGGCCCCGCATGGTGGCGGACTCCGGAGAGATTCTGGCCTATGATTCTGGCTTATACCAGGGTCTAGAATGTGCTGATCTCTTTAGCTATAGGATTGAGGTCTTGAGGTCGAAAGATGCTTACCATTACCAGTCTTCGGGTGGACTCGAAACGCAATGCGATATCAATATCTTGCCCTGTGGTTGAGCAAGCTCCGTGCGGGCCTGAGAGCCTTATGGAGATTAACAAATTAACAACACCTAGATTGTCACATTTGATCTGTCGGTCAATATGTCTATTTTATGTGCTGAAGAATGGTCTCTTGTCAACGATTCATCCATGGATATCAATGTCTGGTGGGCGGATCGGGCCGGGCCCAGAGTGAACCATAGGAAGTGAACACTTGGACAACCTCCAGCTGGTATAGACTGTACCCGCAGGTAAATTGTACGGATGTTCAAGTTGGAGGAATGTGCATAGACAACAATCTGGCATAATTTCTTAATATTGGGGGTGTTGATGTGGGCCGACTCAGTATCGGCCGTTCTTACCCGAATGCACCACTGGGACTTGGCAAGAGGACAATGACAAGCCTAACACACGTCATGTCCAGTCCAAGATACCTAGGTACCCAGTCATCCACTTCAATCAGATGGCATGAGGGATAATATTGGAAGTTTGTGTAACACCTCAAAATGAATGGAACACCGGAGGTCAAGTATCGAGGGTGAGCACTAAAACGAAAAGGGAAAGGTCGTGAAGTGTATATATAGCCCTGTGGAGCGAACATCCCTATCTCGAGGAATCCTACTTCCTTTTCAAGATTCGGTAGCGAGATGGATAATCGGTACACTCGGGCCCTGTTCAACTCTAAATAAAGCACTGCAAGCGCCGTGGCGGGGAATGAATTTAGTGACAGGGGGGCCGAGGACCAATGAATTGTGAATTCTCCCACGCGATAGACCAGATTCCAATTCCAAGAGAAAGTCCCCGCACTGTCCAGACGCGGCCCTCTGTGATGGGTTAGAGTCAACAGTTCAATTATAGAATTCCAAAGTTAAAATGAGGACGTCAAAGCTCATGGGATAGGCGTGTCACCAACAATATACAACATATCGAAAATCTGCCCACTCACAGGCTCGGCAGTACGAAAACGCTTCTGTGAGATCCTATTGATCAAGAGGTGCATAATTGCTGCAGCAAAGCGGGTTATTTTGGTCCCATCACTCGGTCAAAGTAGCTCTTTCCAGTAAGCATCGTTTCTCCCCCTGCCCCTCCATGCAGCCCCTCTGCAGGTTCTCTAAGATTGGTTTTTTGGTTTTTTTATTTTTCTCGACAATTTCATCTTTTCTTTTCTTTTTTTTTTTTTTTTCTTTCTTCCCCCCCTTAATCCCCTAATCCCTAATCCCCTAATCCCGTTAACCCTACAATCCTTCTGTCCAAGTTGCTGGGTCACCCCTCATCTCCACTCTCCAACCGTTCAGATTAAACCAATTACTTTCTTTCTGATATCTCGGATTATACCTAAGTCTAAGTATTCTATAAATAACATTTCCCGATATCCCAGCCTTTTTCACCTCAATTCTCGGGATATCACATTACGGGAGTATTGGACTTCAACCCGCCAACCCGCCTCTCTCCCCGCTCGTTCCGCCCCATCAGGTGGTTCTTGGCCCCTTTACCAACACCTAAGGTTTTTTTCGTCACACCGACTGGGTTCTTGGCCATTGGCGATTATATTATACTTGCGCTTTCCCAGCTTTGCGCTGGTGAAGCCCACAAGCTGGCGGACACCGGAAATATTACCGTGCCCTAGAGAGTTGGATGGAAAGTACTCTTTCCCCAATCTATATCATCTAGGCACAGGAGACTCGGAATACTTTACTAGATTCCGGGACAATGTCGCTCAAACAAGTAAGTGTATATGGTTGTGATCTCGGAACATTAAGCATGCTGACATCGTGGTCGAATAGGAAATCGAAACATGGGTGCAGGCCCTGGATGCCTATGACAATCAAGAATTCGAAGAGTCCCTGCGATGCTTCGATCAGATTGCCGACACATCAAAGATCTTGTTCAACTGTGGAGTGATCTATGCAACGCTAGGCGAACATCATAAAGCAGTAAGTGAACGCATGAGATGTTGTTTTGTTGTTACAGCTAATTGATGTCGCTGCAGGTAGAATGCTATCAACGTGCTGTCGGCCTAGACCGGTATCTGGCAATTGCTTACTTCCAGCAAGGTGTATCTAATTTCTTGATCGGGGACTTCGAAGAAGCGTTGGCCAACTTTAATGACACTTTGCTGTATCTGCGAGGGAATACTTCCATCGACTATGAACAATTAGGTCTTCTATTCCGCCTCTTTTCATGCGAAGTCCTGTTCAATCGCGGTCTCTGTTATATCTACCTCCGGCAAATGAACCCAGGCATCCAGGACCTCGAGTATGCAGCCAAGGAAAAGGTTACCCCAGACCACGATGTGATTGACGATGCCATCCGGGAGAATGCAGATGTATGTGGACTCTCCTAATCCCGCTGCAATACAACCTAATTGAAATACAGGGCTACACCGTCTTCTCAATCCCAGTGGGGGTTCTCTATCGTCCCAACGCAGCCAAAGTCAAGAATCTCAAGACAAAAGACTACCTAGGCAAGGCTCGCCTAGTTGCCGCATCGGACCGCAACCAATCATCAGACCACCAATGGAATCCAATGGTGATTGACAAAGAAGCCCTCCAAGGTCGCGAAGGAGTCTCCTTCGCCGCATCTAACCTGGTCCGCCAAAACCTCAGCAGCCGCACTCGTCAACAATCCGAACCACCCCTAAACCGCAACGTATTCCCCCCAACACCACCACCAGACGACCGATCCGTCAGCACAGCCTCTGGATCAGGATCAGCATCCGGACACCACCGAACATCATCTCTCCGCACCGTCCGCCCACCCCGTCTAGACCTAGATCGCGCAGGCGCCAGCCTCGACCGCCGACCCTATCCCCAAGAACAACCACCCACCGAGAAACCACGAATAGGAACGACGCGAACAGCCTCCGAGCCGCGCGGGCCATCCTCACGACAAAATAACATGCGCGGATACCAAGAAAGCAGTCGAAGCAGTTTAACTCGCGAACAAGCCGGCCACCGCAGAAACCTCAGCGACACAAACACAACCTACGCGCCGGAACAAGACTACAGCCATACAGACCCGTACGATCCATACTCAAGCCAGCGCAATCTAGCAAACACAGGCTGGGGTCGTGGATCCCGCCACCAACCACCGCAATACATCGACGAAGAGGAAGAATACGGCAGCGACACATGCGATGCAACGACCCTCAACGACGGCGCTTTCGAGCTCGTCGCGGCTCCTCAGGCTGGTCCGAGTCAGTCACAACAACGTCGCACTCGTTCTCCGGCGCGACACTCCCGTCATGCGAATCCAAGGAGACCGGAGATTCAGAAATTTAGAGTTAAAGTACACGCTCCGGATGATACGAGGTATATCATGATTGGGCCTCAGATTGAGTTTGGGGAATTTGAGAATCGAATTCGTGAGAAGTTCGGGTTCAGGTGTCCTCTGAAGATGAAGGTGCAGGATGATGGGGATATGATTACCATGGTCGACCAGGAAGATTTGGATTTGCTGGTTAGTTCGGCGAAGGAGGTTGCTAAGCGGGAGAGAAGTGAGATGGGGAAGATCGAGGTGAGTCTTATTCTGTTCCTTTTTTGATTTTTTTAGTCGCATTTCCTGACTGGTGTTTCTTGTCTAGATATGGGTGGAAGAACGCTCTATGATTTGATGCATGATTGGATTTTCTTTTCTCTGTTGATATTAGCATTATTTCTTTTTCTTTCTTTTTTTTTTTTTTTTTGTCTATACCCTGTTTTGCGTATTTGGCATGAAAATACGACCGGTGCATGAGAAATACTAGTGTAATTCTCTTTTGATCTGGGTTTTACACTTAAGAGAATGTCGTAGGTAGGCTCGCGAACCATGTAAATCACGAAGAGGCTTCGCTTGGAAAAATATATGGATCGCGGGATGTTGAGGGGTCTTTTGTCGAGAATAAATAGGGATCTACTAATACTCATTTCCCCTGGTAACAACGAGAACAAGCATGGTTGATTCTTGTATTGCTAGTCCATCTAAAATAGCATCATTGGCTTAGCAGGACGTGTATTAAGTGAATGTCTCCGTTGCTTCCGCATGCCCTGCTCGTTTTCCAACAGTATCTTCTGCACACAGCGACTTCCGCTGGGATCGTGCTTCACCCGGTCATCGTTGAGGATGTTCGTGAGAGTTGCTTTGACTTGGTGGTGGTAGTCGCGAATTTGGTCATTTGTAGTATCAGTGGCATTGCCAAAGCTTGACACTAGCGGGTCTTTTTGGCGAGGCATGGAATATGAAGTGATGGACCGTGTGATGGATGGGGTTGAATTTACGGTGGGCAGCTCAGTAGATGTTGCTGCTGGACGCTTATTTTGAGGTGGACGTGCCATTTTGGATGTGGGGTATGATGGAAGATGGAATTGTTGGGTTTGATAAATGTTAGTAAAGACAGATCAAGTTGCTTTTAAGCAAGAAATATATCTGATACAAGCTGTGTCACTAAGGTGACGTCTGGCCGACATATCTGAAACCTGGCTGATTCCTTGTCTGCCAAGCGATACGTTTTAAGGTCAGAGGTATAGACATGGTAGTTTCGGCCAATCACAAGGTGATTTATGCTTAGTCTTTGTTAGAATTTCAGATCCTGGTAGAAAAACGTGTCTATGACCTATCAAGTGTGTTTATGTCATGCTAGTCCCTAGCTTGTAGGGTTTGTCGCCACTTGCGGACTTGTGGGTGAAAACAAGAATGGGCTATTATCAAACTCTTTCCAGTTTTATGGTCATCGTTCCCTGGTCTGGTTATCCTTTATGATGTCCTGTAAATATTCCCAACGCTCCATAATCAACCAAGCAAGTTATAAGTTGATACGTGTCAATGTGTTGGATTGGGTTCAGATTGGCTTAAGGCGTTGGCTAGATGTCCATAACAAAGCCACCCCGTGTCTCTCCGGTCTCCTATTCAGTATCGGTCTCCCAGCTCGTTGTCTTTCCAGTCTCTCTCTTCTCCGTCTCATACTCGGCTGTACCTCCAATCCAGAGGCCAGTAACACTACTTCCCCATGTCCTAAACCTCAAATTAATCTCACGATGACGGCTCCCTTCCAAACGCTGCCTAATCTTAAGTGTCTTGTTAGGGTCATGGACCACACCATTTACCAACACCCCAAAAGCCAAAGCAGTCGCAGTCTCCTCCCAATCCCTCCAATTCTCAGGAACCTGCCTCAGTTCGTACTCGTACGGTTTGTGGTCGTCGGTGGCATACAGACACATGCCATTGCTTTGGATCCTGCCAAGGTTCTTCCTGATGAGACCATATTCCAGCTCCAACTCATTCAACTTCCAAACTGATACGATCGGAATCAGCGTCTTCACCATTCTGTTCTTGCCAGCATTCTGGATTGCTGATCCAGGTACCAGGTCCTCTCTTTTGATGTTCAGGTCACGTAGTATGACGTTGAGGTGGTATTTGTTAGCCACGTTGTTCATGATTGTACATTTTGGGTAGGAAAATTCAACCCAGATGCTGTCCTTGTCTGGAGTCTTCGTGATCCTCGCTTCAACCCGACCGGTCTTGGACCAGATGTAGAGGTTGTTCCCCGGCATCATCCCAAGCTTCGATAATAGCCACACAGTTCCAATCATACCATGGACACAGTTATCTAGTTCATAGCGTGGGTCCCAGAGGCGGATCTCAAAGTCGCAATCTGAGCCTGCCCGTGTGGGGAAGGCGAACCCGCTCATGTGGCCGTAGCTTGAGGCAACCTCTCGCATTTCTTCGTCGGACATGCGCTTGTCGCTTAGAATAACTGAAAGGGTGCCATCACCCTCTGGGCCTCCAGGACAGACTCGTAAAAGATGGACTTTACCTTGCTCCATTGAAGATGGATGTGATGTAGTGTAGTGGTTAGAGAGATAGGTTAGTTCTGTGTAGATGTAATATCACTTGAGAATTGATGAGTTTCATGATAAAAATCAAGAGAAACAAATGCTAAAGACAATTTAAATAGTTGGGGAACATTCCTCATCCCATCTCTGCTCCAAGTACCCCAGGAACAAACAAATACGGGGTGCGAGATAGACCACCCGCGCAGTGACGTTGGGTGTTGATCGACAAGTGTACAGTATAGCAACAACACAACACACATTTCAGACCATGCCACTCCCATAATGACCGACCTAACACCAACCCTCAACAACCTGCTTTCAAAGCAAGGCTCATCAATCCCCCAAACCAGAAAACCTTGCACAGAAACCGCCGACGAGTTCCTTAAGGAGGCATACCGAATTGTAAGCCACGCCCTCCGCATTCACTTACTCACACCCTTTTATACCCAAACCCCAGCAAAGCAGAAAGAACCTCTAACACAAGTATACCCAGAACTCACACATCCACTCCCTCCTCCAATACCTCCAATCAATCCGGCACGCCTACCTCTCAACACAACCACAACGCCGCCAAAACACAATAACCCCCAACCCCAAAAATGCACCCCCGACCGCCAACGCCCAAACAAACCTCACAGACCCCGAACGCGACGCAGTCGACACATCAACAGCCCTCCTCCTCCGCGACCTAGCAACCTCAATCGCAAACCTTTCTTCCGCAGAATCCCTCCGCCAAGAAACATCCTCCACCCTCCTCCACAAGAAATACGGCCACTCCGCCGCCGGCGCCCTCCTCTGGCGCTGGGCCGGCGGGGGCGGTGCACTAGACAGCTCCAGCGCAGACGAGGGTAAATCCGCGGAACAGATCCGCGCAGAGGAGAGCGCGCGGTCGATAGCAACTATCCGCGAGAGCGTGCTTTGGTTCCTGAGACGCGGGCTTGAGTGTGCCGTTGGTGTACAGCGTCGGATGGTTGAGAAGAGGATTGAGAGGGTACGGGAGAAGGAGAAGAGTGTGCTTTATAAGGTTGCTGCGGGGAAACCTGCTGGTGGGAATGGCACTGGGCCTCGGAAGGGGTCTGTTTCTGTGTCGGACAGGACTGGAGCTGGAGCTGGAGCTGGGGGAGCGGGCGTGGGTGCGGGTTTCTTCGATCCTAGTTTCCAGGCGCCTGATGCGGCGGTTCTGAGTGAGGCGGATACAGCGCGAATCGAGGCGCAGCTTTCGCCGGAGCAGTTGCAGCTTTTTGCTGAGGAGAATGATTCTATGCTTAGGCATTATGAGGATACGTTGGGGAAGGTCCAGTACGTTTCTTCTTTCGGGGATTGGGATTGGTTTTTGATGATGCTAATACAAATGCTCTTTAGAAACGCTGAGAAATCTCTCCTTGAGATCTCCTCTTTGCAGGAAACACTTGTCTCTCACCTCGCTACGCAGGAGGAGCATATTTCTCAGCTTGTCTCGGATGTGGATACGACACAGACAAATGTCGGACAGGGAAATCGTGAGTTGAAGCGTGCTACTGAGCGACGGAGTACAGCGCAGGCTGTCTTCTGGGGAACTGTTGGGTTGTGTACCTGGCTTGTAGTTTGGGATTTGGTCTTTTAGTCCCGATACTGCTGAACAGGTTTATCTCAGATGCTTTCATGGAAAGCATTTTTATACGATACCAGATACCATTATGTCTATTTCATTAAAATGTAGCATATTGTCTCAAAGTCTCTTCCTCAATTAGGATGCCGTAGTTATTTTGTCTGGCTGTTAGGCTGCATCTTACTATTGACGGCCGGTCTGGCCAAATAAATGGGAATCATATCCCAAACGAGGCGTCAATTGTATTGGCATACTGTAGAGAAACCATTGGGACATTAGTCCCACACTAGTTCAATGCCATATTGCTATAGTCTATGATTTACATGTGATGCATGTGATAACTATATCATGCCACCCAGACCCACTATCTACGGAGGAAAGGATTCAGAAATGCGAAATCAAGACCGAAGTCCCAGAATATGGTAAATTGCTGCGTAATGAAAGTCCTTCCGAACTTCCACCAAAAAAAAATGCTTTCAAAAAGCAAATAGAACGCTAGACCAAGTCTCTCTGAGTGTTTCCACACTATGTCAAGACCGGGGTATCAGGTAGGTATCACAACTTAGCAGACTCGCGAACAACACTATCAACCGCCTCAGCGAAGTAGTCAATGTTATTTGTGTTCAAGCCGGCCATTGAGATGCGGCCGTTCTTCGTCTGTAGGAAAAAGAGAGTTAGCGTATATCCAATACAATACACCAACGAAAAAAAAAGAAAGTCAAAACATACCATGTAGACATGCCACTTGGAGCGCAGCGTCATAACCTGCTCCTCAGACAGACCGGTGAAACTAAACATTCCAATCTGAGAAGTAATATGCTCCCACGAACCAGGGGTACCACGCTTCTCCAGACGCTCCCGCAGTCCCTGTCTCATCTCCAAAATGCGACCACTCATCGTCCGCAAATCCGCCTCCCACTCCTTAAAGAGCTCAGGATCATTCAGCACACGACTAGCAATACGCGCACCGTAAGCAGGCGGGTTAGAGATCTCCGATCGCTGCAGGATAGCAAGCTGGGAAGCGATGTGCGCGGACGCAGCGGCCGCGTCTGGACCCGGAGCAGAGACGAAGTGGAAGGCGCCAGTGCGCTCACCGTAAAGACCGAAGTTCTTAGCGAAAGACTGGGCGACGCACAGCTCGAAGCCCTGCTCGACGAAGTAGCGGATGGCCCAGGAGTCGCGCACCAGGTCGCCGGATGCGAAGCCTTGGTATGCGGTGTCGAAGAAGGGGAAGTGCGAGCGGGAGCGCATTAGCTCTGCGATTTGCTTCCATTGGTCTTCGGTGGGATCGACACCTGTTGGGTTGTGCGCGCAGGCGTGGAGGAGGATTACGGAGCCTTGCGGGGCAGCTTCGAGGGCTGCGATCATGCCGGTGAAGTCAAGGCCTTTTGTCTTGACGGAGAAGTAGGGGTACTTTGCTAGGGTCAGGCCGACGTTTGTGAAGATTTGGTTGTGGTTTGCCCATGTTGGGTTTGAGAGGTAGATTGCGGGCTTTTGAGGGTGGAATTTGGAGAGGAAGAGGCCGCCGAGGTGGACGGCGCCGGTGCCTGAGATTGTTTGCAGGGAGCAGATCTAGTGGGGGGTGGTGGGTTAGTTTGGTACCTGAGGGCGGGGGTGGGGGTTTATTGGAAGGGATATAGGAGGAGGGAGAGGTACGTACTCGCTTTTCACGAATTGCAGGGCTGTCTGCGCCGACGATCAGTTTCTGGGCTGCGGAGGTGAACTCGGCGAGACCACCGATAGAGAGGTATTCGTGGTTGAGGGTGGGATCGTTGTGGATGGCATCATCGGCCTATAGATGGTTAGATAACTGAATAAAGATATATATAAGTATAGATATAGATACCTTCTTGACAACAGGGAGAATCCAAGGCTTCGCGTTGTTGTCGCGGTAAGCACCAATACCCAGATCAACCTTCTTATCGGAGGGGTCTTCGCGATAGGCCTTCATAAGGCCAAACAAAGGATCCTCGGGGGCGGCAGCCACAGTGGCCGCGGTAAATACTGAAGGACTAGAGGAACCCATGATGTGTGATGACAGGGAAGAAAGACGATTTCTGGCGGATTGAATCGAAGTCATGGTGGAATTATACCCGAAATTCCAACGTAAGCTTTCCCCGGAATCTGACACCGAAACGGGATATTCCTGCTTGCGTTCACCGGATGGAGTGAGGGGGTGGGGTTTGTCTTGGGGGCAATCAGCGCACGCCGTTTGTAATTGAATTATCGTGAGGTACAAAGTAGTATTTTGTTATATGGCTGTATGTTGTATTGTCTTTGTCTCTTATATTTATCTAGCTATAATATCTATATATCCTCGGCGCACAAGATACCGAGGGACGATTTGCCGTATCTTTCTCGTTCTAGTTCACATGCTAGTATATCTTCATATGTCTAAACGGTAAAACTATCAGGTTCGATATTATTTCAGTAACACGGACACAGAATACAAAATCGAAATCAAAATAAACAAATTGAAAATCCTGCAACATATTTCCCCCTCTCCGACAGGCTACTAGAAACAGTGTGTCATACAGCGCCGACGGAAAAAGACGCACTGTGGAGACCCTTCTGGAAGGCCAAGCTTGTTGCATGATAGGTCTCGGCTCAGGGGTTTGTATATGTCCATAAGTAGTAGTTTGATTTTCAATGCCAATGTACAACATACTACATTCCGGAAATGTATCTCTTTCCAGTAATATTCGAACTACTCCATACAGTAACTAACTCCATGTATGTGTCATTCCCCCACACTCGTGAGGGGACGAAAATAACTTATCAGGAGGATCCCGGGACCGGGACTACGGAGAAATAAAGACGAATTTGGGGGGGATAAGCGGGTAAGGACAGTCTCCGATTGCATTCCCCACAGGGCAGAGATAATACCCCGTTAGAGTGTAATTATGGTACTTTGTGAACGTAATAAGATGTATGATTTACAGATGAAGAGAGATTTACGTACATAATATATCCACATACTCCAAATACGTAAATCGGTCCACGGCTGTTTATATGATGTACGCGGGGGTCCGGTTAAAACCAGATTTATGTCAGCCGCTGATGCAATCCCAGGTCAGCCAAATCGGACAGAAGATGACTTGTGCCTGGCGATCTTAAACATTGGACTCTGTCAGGTGTTTTATGTATCGAGTTTTAATAAGGCATATATGCATGGATTTCGTAATGAAGATACCCTTGGAATGACCAGATCTGATATTGGTTCTCGAGATAAAAGCTGCCGAACCCATGGTACTGGTCCCTGCTGACCTGGCACAGCCTCAGCTATCTTTTGGTAAAAGAACAATCAGGACAAATAAGATGATAGCTCGTGAATCGATGATGCATCCATCGATCCAAGTCTAGACCTCTTGTCCTCGTGATGGAAATATTATCTTCTACCTCGATATCCTATACTCCTAAGATATATGCCAAATGTTATGTTGAAATGTATGTGACCCTAAATTCATGATATACAGAACAGTATATGCAGAGAAGAAACCAGTAGATACAAATAAATCACGGAGAAAAACCAGTCTCTCTTTTCCTCCAACCCCCATTCAAAAAAACGCCAATGCTCATTCAAACAATCCATAAAATAAACAAGGAAAACCATAACTCACTGGGAAAAGAAAAAAAAAGAAACGCCATATAGCCTCCTACCGAGGACCTTGAGATCATCTGAATCGTAAATCAAAAATATATGCAAAACGTAAAGGAGTGATATGTGGAGTGAAATCATCATGCAGTAGACGGCGTGAGATGGACGGGTGCCGGAGCTGCCGGAGAAGGCGCAGCATTTTCGGCGTCAGCAGAAGACTCAGCCTCGGCACCGTGAGCGCGTGTTCGGATACGGAAGCGATCGCGTAGTCGGGTGGTCAGACCTCGACGTGATCCTTCTTCGGGCGCAGCCTCGCCTTGGTTTGCTTCACGGACGCGTCGGAGCGCGGCAAGACGCTCCTCAACGGTAGCGTCGCGCATTCGTCGGGCGTTGAGGGGTCCGTGGAGGTAGTTGGTGAGACGGCGATGCGTGTGGCGGGCTTGCTCACGGGCTTGCTGACGGGCCTCTTCTGTTGTTAGGACTGGTCCACCTTCTGTGGGTGCGTGGTCGGGTTGTTCGGTGTTTTCTTCGGGTTGTTCTGGGTTTTCGGGTTGGGGTGGGTTGAGGTCGATGCGGCTGCGATATGGTTAGTTTGGTTTATGTATGGGAGTGGAGTTTGATATCAATATCAATATCAAATAGAACATACCAAAGGGGACAAGTACCAGACACGTTCATCAACCATGGATCAATACATTCCATGTGGAATTGGTGGTTACAGGGTAGTACACGTAGGTCCTGGCCCTTGATGAAGTCATCTGTGCAAATCGGACACGAGAAGTTACCTGCGTCGGGCATCTCGGTCCTGGCTTCGGGGGCTGTGGAAGTGGGGTTCTCGTTATCGACTGGGACTGGGGTTGGCATTTCAGACTCGCGGGGCGTCAATACGCCCGTGTTTCCATCGGCCTGGGAGTGTTCACGGTCCTCAGCGCCCACCATTTCAACGTTTCTTTTGGCGGCCTCCACGTCATCGTTTTTGTCATCAAACTTGACGACCGGTATAGTGTCTAACATCGCTCGCGCTATACCTCGTGCCCGGCTTTGCCGCACTCGCCCGGCAATCCGGCGAGGGCCATATCGCTCTGGATGGCGATGAGCCCGGACTGCACCCGTGATGATAATACCCAGGAACAGGGCGGTGATGATACCCGTGATACTGTACAGGATGATCATGGCTGGGAGGGTAAGTTAATGGATTGAATGAGGTAGAGGAGTCGGGATACGAACCAGTATTGGGACTGTCACTCGTGCCACCGGCATCATTTTCGGAAGGAACACCGGAGAGGTACGACATTGAGACGATGCTGATAGTTGTTGATCGATCGAAAGCACCGAGTAGTGCAGAATAGCCGCCTCGGGTTGTGAATGTGAAGATACTGGGATACCGTGCAGCGGTCTGATCATCGGAAGTGAAATTGCAGCCGGTAGCTGTTTTGCTGTATAGCAGAATGGCTGCAGCGGATTGAGCAGAAGTGACGTATTCAATTGTCTCGTCGACTCGGATATTTCCAGTGTAGTCGTCCTGGTCGCAGGATATGCAAGCGATTTGCGAGCTCTTTAAGTTGAGGGAATTACTTGGGATGACTTGAGTGGCAGTGCCAGAAACATTAAAGGACTGGTAGATGTCAGCAATGCCCCGCGTCAATTGCGTAGAGCGTATAGGCACCTTGAGTTGGGCAGTGGTTGATTGAATCAGCGAGTCGGCTAAGGGGACAAGCTTCTGGCCAGTCAGAGTGCTTCCCTCAATACGAAACCCAGTGGATTGGATCTGGGTAGTGTTTGATGGTAGCGAGATGACCTCTGCTTGAACTGAGAAGAACAGAAGGAAAAGAAACAGCCCCATTATGCGGGAGACGGCGGAATGGAATTAATGTGGGGGGTCACATTAGTCAAGAGCATTAAAAAAGAGAGAAACCGGGAAACCCAGAAAATGAGGGGAGAGGATCGGCCCTAACAGAGCTGGGGGGCGCGGGATCAAAGCGGATAAGAGGAGATTAGGAGGAGTTTGGGGATTTCAGATTTATTTCATCCATTATTGTATTATTATTGTACATTATTATTATCGATAACTACGGAGTATTTTGATAACTATTATGATTCCTTTCCAACTTCATACATATATTATACCTACAACATAGGTACTTATATATAACTAATATGGATTATCCCACACTATCGCATGAACGTCATCGCTGGACTTACCTTAAGGGTAGATCTTTCGATGATGCACACCAGGATCGTTCTCGTATTCGGTCCATTCGCCCAACTTGCCCGTTTGTGAAAATCCCGGACTTCCGTCCACTGTCTTACTTCTTAGGCTCTTGGGATCCTTCACCTTTTTTTTTGCTTTTTCTTTTTCACTCGCCTCTACGGCAGGTTTTAGATGCCATTGCGCCAACCGGGCTTTTGCCAGGCAGAAAATTAAAAAGGTTATATATAGAGAAGTGTCTTACGCGGAATATGCCTTTTTTACTGCCTTCGTATATACCTAAAAAGAGCATCCAAAAGAGCATCCAAAAGACATATCTAGAGAAGGGGATAGAATATGTGTGCCTTTTACTCCTTAAGGCGTCTTTCTTATTAATCCTAGAAAAGAAGAGTCCTTCTATATCCTTCAATATTACCGATCTCAATCTCCTCTGTAATGATCTTTTTAGATAGAGAAGCCGAGGAATCAATCATATAGGTAGGGTTGAGTATATAGGTAAGAGCAAGGCGGTAAAATAGGCGGTAAACGAATTATATGCCGTACGCGTCGAACCCAGACAAGAGACATTGAGGTCTGATCTTACATCTTCATCTGACACCCTCAATAATAGACTTCTTCAGCTCCAGGATTATTGTTCCACGATCAACGCTCTCCCGCGCTGGCAGTTGGAGACTATAGCCATTCCTTTTCTCACTTTATATTTACTTTATATTTGCTTTATTCCTTCTCTCACTTTTTATATTTACTTTACTTTATTCCTTCTCTGACTTCGTACCTACCTTATTCCTTCTATCTCGGTTCATATTGACTACCCATAATAGATGAAACTCTACACCCAGAACTTAAGAGTCTATGCTTTCCCATTTGTTGTTCGCTTAACATATCTTCTTCTTCAGCCAACTTTCCTCCTCAAGTACTGCAGCAACGATGTCTCTAATACAGACCCTATTGTTTCGCCTCACAAGCCCGTCCCTTTCACCTATGATTCATCTTCTTTGATGAGTGATCTTCCAGATGGATATATTGTACATCACTTCTCCCCTTTCAAGCTACTACGCACCTGTGCCAAAATTCTTCTCGACTCGCTTCAGTCAGAGTCGGAAACCCAATGGCCTGTGATTCTGGAATGACTGGTACATTTTCACCGGTGGCAGCAACGGCGCAGGCTGACTGTTGGACAAACGCAGCAATACCCCCACTTCCATATGAAGATCTGCGAAGCCGCGAATGAACTCGACCCACACCAATACTGCCTAAAACGCCTTGGGCAGAGCGAAGAAGAAACAAAGCAGCCATAAACGCGGAGTGGACGGAAGAACAGGAGGAGACACCGCGAGTGGGCAAAACGTTTAAATGGAGCGAAGTCGACAGTCAGAGACTGCAGCGAAGAAGACGCACTGCAGCATCGGCCGCAAAACGCCGCAGGTTAACCAAGATCCTAGTCGCGACAGAGCCGGCACCGTCATCCCCAAGATTCTAACACTATGTCAACAAAGTCCGAACATTCCCCCGCTAGTCCCACAACAAGCGATTTCCCAACAAGCGTATTGTGCTCATGAGGTCGAAGTCACCGCTCATGGTGGCTGGTGCCCCACTTACACTACCATTTATTGCGGTGTATGATCGAGTACCGGCAGCAGGGGAGGGGACATTGTTTTTACAGCGCAGGATTTTTTGAGCACCACTGGTGATCTGTTTTGATGTTGTGGTTTGCTTTTCTGCCCAAGTAGACATATAGAATCTCATCTTTACTTGTATTCCTGTCGAGCCATGTGCGCAGAACTACCGCTATCCGTGTTTTCAAGATAGCAGAGGTATTGTTTCGATCTGTCCCTGTCTTCTCTCTCCGGTGATGTTCGACTCGGGGATGCCAAAACTGAGCGCATAGATGATATCTCGCTCGCAGAGGAGGAGCGGCTTGAGTCGATGAAGACTTCAACAGATAGTGTCAATGCTGTGCCAGAAGTGGAATATAGTATCGATGCTATTGATGATATTATGGTTGGTACGTTTCTTGAAGAGGTTGACGAGGATGAGATTGTATTTGAACAGCCCCAGGTATCCAGGCTTTACAAACTCTTAGGTTATATGAAGAGCAGTAGGAACAGGGTGAAACCCAGTTAATTAGAGCTCTATATAGACATGAGAGGTTAGTTAAAGTAAGGAGAATGGGAGGATAGTAGCAGAGAGATATAAGGAGCTTTTTTGGGGTCTAATTTGTATATAAACCAGAAATATATATTTAGTATAACTATGGCGCCTTGATTACCTGGGTATAACGATATGTAATTTTTTCCTGTCTGAATTATATCGTTATAACCCGGTTTTACTGTATTAAATCAATGCACCCTGTGTATTTTGACCCACAAAGGGAAAGAGACTGAACAAAGAAAAAGCAAAGAAGAAGAGGGGGTGAGCCCTCGAAATGGACCAAAAAGACCAAAAAAGACCCAAACCTTATTAAGTTCTTTGATGTCCACCTGGGCAGTCTCCAGAATGATAATCTGGAGAGGCGAACACCCGGGGAGACACATGTTTTAAGTATAGTTGCGTTCGTTTCAAGTCCCCGCTTTATTGTATCTGATATAAACCACAACTATAATATACTTATACTTCTATTCTATATCGTATACCTTCCAAGGTTAATCCTATCCATATATATTATGTACATTAACATGGATGTACTTATTCCAGTAAGAGGGTAGGGCCTCGGCTCTCATCAGGCCCGGAGTGCATTTCTTCCTGCGTATCACTGTGGGAAAAAAACAAGAAAAAACAAGGGAAAAAAAAACAAAAACAAAAACAGAAGAACCAAAAAAAGCACACAAGAGAAACCTAGTGAAATAGAGTGAAATAGAGTCAGATAAGACAGCTCTAGATCATCTTAAGATCAGAAAAAGATAGAGAGGGTTAAAAAAAAAAAAAAAAAAAAAGAGAGAAAGTCCAGGTATTAATAGAAACACATCTCTCTCTCTTCCTCTTCTCATTTTTAGCTTCGTCCCCCTCTCTGAGCGGCAAAACCCGCCCTTCACGCCAAAAGTCCAATTCTTCCTTCCCCATCCTTTTCTCCATTTTTTACCCCGTCATCTTCAAACCCGCATCTCCTTTTTGGGACATGTCGTGAAAAGAGGACCTGCTTTGTCTTTATCAACTCCGTGGGCAGCATCATGCCCGAGACTGCCATCCCGAGCCGGGCCTGGCAACACCGCTTTGACGGGAAGCCAATCTCGTCGTAAGCCTCCCTATAGACCATTCCGGGACCCATCGTGACATCAATAGTCCGGACCCTGTTTAAGTGCTCTCTAACCCGTATCCTTCCCCAGGACCCCCGCCATCGCCGAACTCGATATCGAACGCAATGAGTTGGCCCACACTTGGAAACGCTTTACCGGCCTCCTCCTACCCCAGGATCAGGTCCAATGGGAGGAGCGGCCACAGACAGTACTCGACGTGCAGGCCTTACTCGGCAACATCAAGACATTCTGGATGTCTCGTCCCCGACAACGGGTCTTTAGCGACTCCATGAACTTGTGCGATCGACTCCTTCCCACTGTCGACACTCACGCGACCCTCCTTTCTACCCTCCCGGACCCTATGGCTTATACCCCCTTATTCTACGGAGTCCTCCAATCAGTGATCAAGGTGCGTGGATCATCTATACACAGGTCTCCCATACATCGCTAACATCACGCGTCAGGCGTCATCACATTACCCACGGGTAATGGAGGGCTTAGCTACTGCCCTGCTAAATATTCACGATGCTCTAGGTCTTCCTAGTGATCCTAGCCTAATCTCAAACGCAGTCCCGCATATTACGAAAACCTACGCTCTAATATTCTTCTTTTTGACCGAATTCATGGACTGGTATGTTCGGAGGTCCACGTGCCAGTTGCTCAACATGCATAGCCAGGATGTGTACTCGGAATTTCATCATCTGGTCCTCTATATACAACTGCAAGCACGGAACCTTCCATGGCAACATGCGGCCATGGATGTCGACAAGGAGATGGAAGACCCATATAGCTCTCGGGCACTCTGGGAGGAGTCTAGACTCAGCCAAGTTGGACGTCGGGGAAAGGACCGTCGGATAGCGGCACAAAATACCATCACTCGTCGGCTCATTTGGGAGATTCAACAAGACGCAGAGGAGCGTACTCGGTATAGGGAGGGTCGGGATCGGTTGTTGGCAGAGACATTGAGTTCTGTGCGCGAGCAACTGCAGCCGGTCAATGAACAGAGCAGTGGCATCGTTTGCATAACCACGCCTCCAGCTCCAAATATAGGTAACAAAGTCACAGACATTTTGCAGCTCGAACCACCCGTCTAACGCAATTTGATAGACACATCCTCTTTTGAATGGTCGAGGGGATCCAAGCGTCGTCTTGGACGACTCGAGATTCAAAGTTCATCCAAGCACCTCCAGGACTTCTTTGATAGTGATGACCAGATTTGCGACTACGAACCCGATGTCAAGGTCGTCGCCGAGGGTAATATCGTTGCATCTCTACAGCAATGGGCCACCAGTTCGCGGTCGCAGGCCCTAGCCGTGGGCGGGACTCAACCTACCGCCTCCCTCGACCCGGTGGCTCTAATTTCAGCCTGCTATGCCTCCTTCGCACGTCAAGCTCGATTGCCCGTCGTTTCTCATTTCTGCACCCTTCCTAGCCAGGAGGCCAAAGGACTGAATCTACACGAGCAAGGCTTAATTGCCCTTACCTACAGTATAATCCGGCAATTAATCGACTGGCTGCCTCCTGTAGTCGACAGCGACGCTGTGCTGGATCTCAGCGCAGAGCGGTTTCGCCAACTAGACGGAACGCTCACCAGCTGGAAAGCTGCTCTATCGCTCGTCGATACCCTTTTACAATCCGCCCCACCACTGCTGGTCTTTATAATCGACGGTCTAGACGCCATTCACGATCCGTCTACTGACGGAGCGATCCGCGAGCTGGTCCGTGTGCTGCTTACCCACACCCGACGCCAACCCCAAGGCGGTCTCAACGGACAGGGCCCCACTCTCCTCATGAAGGTCCTCTTCACCGTCACCGGAAGACCGAGTGCGCTGGTTGAGACGATGTCTGAACACACACTCATCCTGGGCGAATCCAAAACCAACCAACCCACGCCGTCCGAATCGGTCCTCACATCGGATCTCGGAGCGGTCATGATGAATGCATGAATTGCCACGGGTGCCCAGTGCCCAGTCACGCACCGTTTACGAAATTCTTTTCCTGCTCCTGCTTCTAAAAAAGACGTTTTTGAAATTCAAGCATAGATTTGCGTGGGTTGGGAATATTTGGATCTTATGAAACAGGCACAAACACGGATGCCACTTATTTTATGCATGGGCTTTTTGGTCTTGCAAGGCAAGGCTTTTCCTGTGCTCGGCGTTCTCCTGTTGGCTTTTTTGGCGTCCGGGAGGACTGAATGGTTTATGTGACTTCTTTTTTTCTTTTGTGCTTCAGTGGTAGCGGTAGACCTGTACTATACTGCTTGATAGCTGTGATACCCATCTAGGTCTAGAACTCTTTTGCTATTATTTCTGAATTTTTCGGGGGTCTTCTTTTTTTTTTTCGCAACCTCAGTTTCAACGGACACCATTTTCCGAGTCGCAACTTGATGTTTAGTATTCCCCGTATATCCGATCTCAATGCGGGGAATGGACATTGGTTTCCGCCCGCACAATATTTAAACGGTTCACCGAAGGCATCAATTGGGATATACTTCGTACATATACTGTCTGTGTATATTGGATTCCGAAGTACGATATACGCAATCATGAGTGGTCATGGAGTTTCATCCCGACTCTACTCCCCCTCCACCCCCCAACTCTCCGAGTTCAAAGACATCTGCTCGCAAACCACAAACCCAGCAACCTATCCACTAGCCTGCGAAGTCCAATCCAACATTCCCATCTACGACCTCGCCGCCCTCGAATCCACAGGCCTAACATCAGACCTAATCAACCGCCTCCAAGATGAATGGCACCATATCCTCCACACAGGCCCAGGCGTCTACGTGCTACGATCAATGTACGCACCTACAAAATATGAAACAACCCTAAACACCACAAACGCCGCCTTCAACGAGATTATCGCGCGCGAAGTCGCACAATCAGAAAACAAGAAAGGAGACCACTTCGCCATAGGCGGCACAAACGATCGCATCTGGAACTCCTTCTCAAAACACGCGCTCCAAGACCCTTCCTCCTTCATTGACTACTACTCAAACCCATGGCTAGCAGCAGTCGCAGAGTCCTGGCTGGGTCCAGCATATCGCGTGACAGCCCAAGTCAACGCCGTGCACCCGGGCGGCGCTGCGCAGGAAGCACACCGCGACTACCATCTTGGCTTCCAAGAAGAAGTAGCTTGCAAGCGCTACCCGGCTGCGACGCAGCTGACGTCGCAGTTCCTCACTCTGCAGGGTGCGGTCGCGCATACCGATATGCCTGTCACTAGTGGACCAACGCGGTTCCTGCCTTATAGTCAGACGTACAAGCCTGGGTATTTGGCGTGGCGGAAGGCTGAGTTCCGCGCTTTCTTCCAGGAGAAATATGTTGCGCTACCGTTGAGTTTTGGAGACGGGTTGTTTTTCAATCCGGCGCTGTTCCATGCTGCGGGAGCGAATCAGATGGATCCTCAGAACGGGGGTTTCCGACGTGTTGCAAACTTGTTGCAGATTAGTAGTGCGTTTGGGAAGCCTATGGAGACGATTGATTCTCTGCCGCTTGTTGATGCCACTTGGGATTTACTGGTTGAGCGGTTCCGCGTCGCTGGGGGTGTTTTGGCAGGACAAGAACTTGATCCTGAGATGCATTCGTTGCAGCAGAGGGAGATTAGGGCTTTTGTGCAGGCTGTTGCTGAGGGGTATCCTTTCCCTTTGAATTTGGATCAGAGACCGCCGGCTCTGAGTGGTATGGCGCCGGAGAGTGAACAGGATATTGTTGTGCGGGGGTTGGAGGGTGGTTGGGATAGGAAGCAGGTTGTTGCTGCGCTGGAGAAAATGCATGTTGACTCGAGGGCGTAAATCGGAGTTGGGTTTGAACCTCCCTGCGTTCCATAAATAAATTAAATACAACATACGTTACTCCGTACGTGCTCTTCAGATGCATCTAGAATCAGCCTTTTGTTCCTTTTCCCTGTTGGCTAACCGAATTCTCCGTAGACTGTGTTTGATCTTAAGCCACCCGCTGACGTGAGTTGTTCATTGGATGATCAGACATAAGACACATCGACGTGTGGGGGTCATAGTGGACCTGCATGTCGGAATTCGCGTTCTTGATCCTGTCCGAGGATAGGTCATGTACTTTGTAGATTGCAGGGCTGAGTACGGAGTACTCCGTATCTGTAAGGCGAAATGGAGAAGAGGGTCTCCAATAGTCTAGAGTCGATCGGTAATATAAAGACACAGACTAAGAAGAAAACAACGAATGATGAGGCTGGAAAGGATTCCACAGGGGGGAAGAAGGCGGTCTCACATTTTTGCCCTGTTCCCCCCCAACGGGGCCGCCTGAAACACGTATGGGTTCGCGTTTTCTAATTGAAGACTTTCCTTTCTTTCTTTTAAGTTCTCTTATTCACACTCTCTTGGATTTAGTCATTCGTTTACTGTATGTACATTTACGGCTTTTGGTTGATCTCTCAAAGCACCCAATTCGCCGATCCACATCTCCACCTACTTCTTGACCATTGACATTGAACGATCGACTGCTAAAGTTCAGCGCACACTGCTCCGGCAATTATACCACCCATAACCTGGCAGCTGTCGCGAGAGGGGGAAAAAAAACAGCGCGGAAGTTTTTGGTTCACCCGGCAAGGGGGAGGCGAAAAACAGCAGGGCTACCACCCGTTGGTGTACTATAACAGGACTATTTTTTTTTCGCGTGTCTCCACCACAAGAAAACCGCCTCCGCAATTGAACCGATTGGTTTAAGGGTGGATCTGCATTGACACGATAAAGGCCCTGTCTGCCCTCCGAGCTCCTTGCGATGGGACGTTCGAGTCTCAGTCTTTCCACCAGGCGACTGACGGCTCACCGATTCGAGCAACTACACGACATGCCGGGCCATGGCAATGGGATGTTGAATCCCAACGATGTGACCATTGATATCCCGCTCACGGAGACGACTTCCCGTGGCCAAACGGGCGCCCGTAAATGGAACACCAATACCAGCCCCCAGGACGGGGTCTCGCAGACCACCGAGAAGGCACCTATCATTGGCCACCATCGGGGTCCTGGCGGCAGGCGTCGCACGGATACTGATATCAATGAATTGTCTGGAAAGCCTGCTGAGTCGCCCGAGGACGGTACTATCAACCGTATGGGCCGTTTCTACCAAGCTGTCCTGAATTACTCCCTCATCACTCGTTACTTGATTTATGTTTTTCCCATTGCGATTTTGATCGCGATTCCAATCATTGTTGGCGCTACCGTCGCGACGAACGCGAAAATTGGTGGTGTTCATCTCTACTGGTTCTTTACTTGGATTGAGATCGTCTGGGTCAGCCTGTGGGCGGCCAAGATCTTCGCTCGTTACATTCCTTATTTCTTCCAGTTCTTGTGCGGTATCGTCAGCTCCGGCACCCGCAAGTATGCGCTTATTCTGCGCGCCCTCGAGACCCCCATTGCGCTTTTAATTTGGGCTATTGTTTCCCTCGTGACCTTCCTGCCGGTTATGACCTTGAATCCTGGTAAGCAGGAGTCCGGCGACACGGGTGTCAAGGCGTGGGAGAAGACTATCAAGAATATTTTATTTGCGCTGCTCGTCTGCAGCATCATCTACTTGGCCGAGAAGGCCCTTGTGCAGCTCATCTCGATCAGTTACCACCGCAAGCAGTTCGACGCCAAGATCCAGATCTCCAAGCGCAATGTGCACTTGGTCTCTCTCCTCTTCGATGCCTCGCGCAATATGTTCCCCGTGTACTGCCCCGAATTCAAAGAGGAGGACTCGCTCATCTTCGACTCAATCCTAGCCCAGGCTGGCACCAATGGTGGCAAGCGGTCATCCGCTATGCCCCTCCGCATGCTGCGTCATGTCGGCAAGAACGTCGGTCGTGTTGGCGACAAAGTCACCGCCGCTTTTGGACACGTCGCGTCGGAGCTTACTGGTAAGCAAGTGTTTAACCCGACCTCGACGCACACCATGGTTATCGAGGCCCTCGAGCGCAAGCGCCACGCTGCTGCCCTGGCCCGTCGTATCTGGATGTCGTTTGTGGTCGAGGGCCGTGAGTCTTTGTTCATGGATGATATCGTTGAGGTCCTAGGTGCTGAGCACGAGGCTGAGGCCGAGGAGTGCTTCATGGCTCTTGACAGGGATGGCAACGGTGATATCAGTCTGGACGAGATGGTCCTGACCATCACTGAATTTGGACGCATGAGAAAGGCCCTGAACCACAGCATGCACGATGTCGACCAGGCTATCCGCGTGCTGGACAACCTGCTCATGTGTGTCGCTGGTCTGGTTGGTGTTCTTGTCTTCATTTCTTTCGTGACCACTGGATTCGGTACTGTCATTGCAGCCGGTGCCACCTCGCTGCTCTCCCTCAGTTTCGTCTTCTCCGTTACCGCTCAAGAAGTCCTCGGTTCCTGCATCTTCCTCTTCGTCAAGCATCCCTTCGATATCGGCGACCGTGTCGAGGTCAGCGAAAAGCCTTTCGTCGTTGAGCGTATCTCGCTTCTTTTCACTGTCTTCCGCAATGTCACCGATGCCCGCATCACGCAGGTGCCTAACAATATTCTAAACAGTCTCTGGGTTGATAACTTTACTCGCGCCAATGCTATGCACGAACAGCTTGTCATTCCCGTAGCCTTCGACACTAGCTTCGCTGAGGTTCAATTGCTGCGTCAGGAGATGGAGAACTTCGTTCGCGACAAGGAGAACAACCGTGACTTCCAGCCGGATATTGACATCGAGCTCGATGGCGTTGGTGATATGGACAAGCTCCAGCTGCGCGTTGACATCCGTCACAAGTCTAACTGGTCTAACGAGACTATTCGCGCTGCTCGACGATCCAAGTTCCTGTGTGCTTTGGTCCTAGCCGTCCGCAAGATCCAAGTTCGCGGTCCAGGTGTTGCCCTTCCCGAAGAAGAGGCTGCGGACGCCGCAGATGGCGATGACAAGGGTGATGATGCCGCCGCCGGTGCAGGTGCAGGTCGCCGCCAGTCTACTCAGGGCGGCGGTGCCGACTCTTCTAAGCCCAACCCCGGTGTCGCCGCGGCCGCCGCGGGTATCCTCAACTACGAGAACACAGCCCAATCGACAGGATACGACCAGGCCCGTTCAGGAACAATCACCCACCGCGGATCAACTCATACCAACGCCGAGCGTGAAGCCGCCATTGTCGAACTGCTCAACGCCCGCTCCCCAACCGTCGACGCCGGCCGCGACAACTACGACGATCACGAGAACGCCCTCCATCGCACTGCCACCAACGCCTCCAACCAAGGCAACCAGCTAAACGTGCACACCGGAAGCGAAGGCCTCAACCGCGGCCTGTCAACCGGTCACCGCAAGCTCGGCGATCGCGTGTCCTACAACGAGCACGATGCGCCCAGAAATCCTCCTCTCTCCCCAGTCCCCGCCGGCATGACCCCATCCTCAAGCCAAGTGCCCATCCTCGAGACCCCCAAGCCAGGCTCTCGTCACAGCGCCCGCTACGAGCCCCGTCCTCACTCAGGCCAGGACCAACCCCAGAGTACCGTCCAGATGGTGGGCTCACCAGACCCTAACCCCTTCAACGGCGGCTACTACTCCCACGACACGGGGTACAATCAGATTCCGGTTGGCGGTTACAGCGCTGAGAACACACCGGCACGCGACCGTCGCGATTCGAATCCCAATATCTCTGGCGTGACCGCGTCCAGCAATTACCAGCTCTCGGATCCATATGACCCCGTCTCCCCGCCATCTATCTACTCCCCGCCTCAGCCGTCGGTCTCACAGCAGGGTGCGGCTTACAATACTGCCCCGCTGAGGAAGAAGGATAAGTCTCCATATGGGGAGCATGAGACTTGATTGTTTTCTCCTTGTTTTTTTTGTATCACTGACCTTTTCTTGATAACTTTCCTTTTTCTTTCTTCTTGGGTTGTTCATATTATGTGTATGATGTCGATAGACTCTTTTCTCTACGTTTTTGAGCCGCATAAAAATATACGCCCTTCGTGGTGTGCGGCTATGAAGCTATGCTATTCCCGATTTTGGGGAGTTTTAAAATCAAATCTACTTTCTTTATTCTCAAGGCGATTCTATTGCGGTGTTTACTATATGACTACGGTATCTAGATGACTCTCACTAACAATAAAGACCGTACGCAAATGACATGGGGATAGAAAGGTATTGAGCTTAAGATCTATCTGATAGGTGAGTTATGCTTTATATTTCAGAAGAAATCTGCCATCATTAGTTAATATTCCCAGAGAACCCCATGATAGAAGCACTTCAATCAAATACCGAGTAGAGAAACAGATAATATTCCCATAATCCCACACATATCAAATACAGATTTCTATAATACAAGTCTGATAGAGTCTAGGTAAAAGCCTAGCCACGCCATCCAACTCTCCTACCAACCCTATTTACCTCCACTCTCCTTCCACGGATATCCAACAGGATCATCCTTCCGCGTCCAGATCTTAGTCTTCCTCTTATTAACCACATGCTCAACAAATACCTCACGCGTGTACTTAGCCTTGTACTTGCGGATCCAGCGCGGGTCCCAAAGTTCACTCGCAATGCCTAGATCCTTGCAGCAGCGCACGAGCGCGTTCGACCGACAGCCTTCGGTAGCGGTGGGGATGCCGTCTGGGGAGAAGTAGTCCTGTTCGCCACGGGCGACGGAGACGAGGCTGGAAAGAGAAGTGTTAGCTGAGTGGTTTTTTTTCTTTCTTGTTCTGGACAAGTTTGCAAGATTGTAAAACAAAAAGACAGGGAAAATGCAAAGCTTACCGTCCATTACAAACAAGAGCATACTCTCTCGTCACCGTCTTCGGCGTAACGATACTCTCGCTGCGCGGCACCAGACCCCACCCACCAGGCCCGAAAGCGCGGTTGAGAATCCGTCGGTATTTGATCTCCGGTAGGTAGAGGATTCCATCAGGCTTGATCTCGACCTCGTCGGGCTCCGTCTCCGCGAGTAGGATATCCGCCGCTTCTTTGGGGAATGGCTCGGCAGATAGACCGTGGAAGGAGCGCGTCCAGTCGATTCTGTCTTCGGTTGGGCGCTCGAGCTCTAGGGGTTTGTCTGATAGGCCGCTTTTGGAGATGTTTTCGGTTGTTGCGCGGCTGGGGGTTGAGCCTGGGACGCGGGATGCGGGGACACCTGTTGGGATAGGTGTTGAAGCTGAGGGGACGGGCTTTGCGGTTGAGGATGAGGGTGATGGTGAAGGTGAGGGTTTGGCGGCGGGTTGGTTGTTCTGGTTCTTGGTCGTGTAGCTCATAGCTCTTTTGGTCATCGGGCTGGAGAGCTGGCAGATTCTTGGATTGGGGGGTCTTGAGGAGCGCGAAAGCTGTGTCGCATTCTGAAGGGTCTCAATTGCCCGCCAGGGCCGGATACGGAGAGGAGCAGACATCGTGGTTTGTATTGTTGATAGGGGAAAGGACTAGGGAGGTCTTGCAAACGAGGCGAATATATGTGATCACGTGATGTAGATTTGATAGCTTCGTTCTGTCAATGTTGGGATAATCGGGTATATATTGAGTGGGATTGATTGGAGACTATTTGAATATGGTATTATGGATGAGTAGAGTACATTATGCGTCTTTGGTTTGTGTTCGCTGGTCGTTGCCCTGGCGCTTCCAGCACTCGCGGAAAGCTTCCATCTGTGTTGATTAGAGTCAGTATGATCTGGGTAATTGGAGCTATGTGTTGTTTCCTCAATTCATTGGTCTTTGAAGATGTGGAATGACGATCACTGCCGAGCTGGCCTTCCAATGGCTTTAGGTGGAGTGATATATGTTCGGTTTGGCAGATATTATAGCTCACCTCTTTTTTGCATTCGCGCCAGTCCTTCTTTGCATAGTAGCAGTCATTCATCTTATCTTGCTCAGCTGATATGTGTTAGTATTGCATTTGTGACTCGAAGTGGGTATAACTTACTATGGCAGCCTGTGCTGAAGATCCGCTTGTCCCTGCCATTGCAATTAGCACCACGCAGACCAGGCAACTGAAAATAGTCTCACCAATCATCCGGCTCATCATCATCCGGAATAACAGCTGTCTTCTCCACGTTGTTCGACATGGCTGAGGTATGGTAATAAGGAAAGTTGGAGAAAGGCGGTTGGCCTCGGAAGATGGAGAACTAGTATCTTATCGCGCTGATTTCCCTTTGCAACGAAACAACAATGGCAACGCCAACGGGCAACAACGCCAATTTCAGTGGCAAAAAGCTCAATGTCCTAGTTTACTCCGGTTCGCTTCCCTTGCCTCAGCCTGGCACCTCGGCCCTTTTCTGACACGGCTTCTCAACAGGAAATGGAACCACCGTTGACTCAGTCCGTCATTGCCTTTACACCCTCCGCCGCCTGCTCGCCCACCACTATGCCGTTATACCTGTGACGGGCGATATGCTCCTCAAGGAGCCATGGATGACTACGTGCGCTATGCTGGTTATGCCCGGCGGCGCGGATATGGGATACTGTCGCACACTCAATGGTGCGGGGAACCGGCGCATCACGCAGTTTGTCCGCAATGGTGGGCGGTACCTTGGTCTGTGTGCTGGTGGCTACTACGGATGCAAGAGTTGTGAGTTCGAGGTTGGCGATAAGACAATGGAGGTCATTGGAGACCGTGAATTGGCTTTCTATCCGGGCATCTGTCGGGGCGGGGCATTCCCAGGGTTTGTTTACCATAGCGAGGCGGGGGCACGCGCTGCGGAGATCGAAGTGACCAAGGATGCTTTAAGCACTGGCACCGGCACCGTGCCAGGCACCTTCCGGTCATACTACAATGGCGGTGGTGTCTTCGTTGATGCGGCGTCGCTCGCAGACAAAGGGGTAGAGGTTCTTGCGAGCTATACTGAAAAGTTGAATGTCGACGGAGGAGAGAGCGCGGCTGCTGTTGTATACTGCAAAGTCGACAATGGAGCAGCAGTCTTGACCGGACCTCATCCTGAGTATGTTTTGAATTTCAATGATTCCAATCGGCAGGATTGATTGAGTTACTAACCTACGAACTAGATTTGCGGCTGCTAATCTGGACCCGAAGGCAGGCGGCGCTGAATATGCGGATATGGTGGCGGCTCTCGCTGCCGACGATAAGGAACGGACGGACTTCTTGAAGGCTTGCTTGTCCAAACTTGGACTCGAGGTCACGCAGGACACGACAACAGTGCCTTCACTGTCGTCCTTGCACGTGTCTGGAATCGATGCTGACGGTCCTATGGATATCCTGTCGGGACTTGGAGCTGCATTCACCCAAGAAGGTCCGACCGAGTGTCTCAAGGACGAACACGATACGTTCCGCATTCAACGTCCTGGAACATGGAATCTTGGTGGACTAGAAGAAGCGCTTCCTGCGGCATCGTTGGAGCCTAGCGAGGGTATAGTTGATTACCAGGCAATCATCAAGCGACTTGTGTTCCACGATGATATACCATCTTCCAAACTCACTCCATACTTCAACCACCATGCATTCTATTCCCATCTCCGCCAATACCAATCCGAGTCTAAAGGAGAGGCCACAACATTTGGCTCCAATCTCTTATATGGAGAGGTAGTGACTAGCACGAACACAATTCTTGAAAAGTAAGTATTTTGGTCGATAGGTCCGGTATTGGTCGGCTCTAACGAGTATCAGGAACACGAAGCTGCTTCGTCAGTTGCCACAAGGATTTACGGCTACGGCTACAGCACAAATCGCCGGACGCGGACGCGGATCTAATGTCTGGGTCTCACCAGCAGGTTCTCTAATCTTTTCAACTGTGGTGCGACACCCTATGGACAAGATTCAGTCGGCACCGGTTGTGTTCCTTCAATACCTATCGGCTATGGCAGTAGTCCGGGGAATCAAGAACTACGCCAAAGGCTACGAGAAGATCCCCGTTAAACTAAAATGGCCCAACGATATTTGTAAGTCTCAGGTGGTTTATTATATTATAATAAGGGTGGTTTACTGATGGATGATCTATCTCCACAGATGCACTGGATCCAGATGACCCGGAACAGAAACGGTACACAAAGATCTGCGGTATTCTTATCAACTCCCATTTCATGTCAAACGAGTATATCTCTGTCGTCGGTATCGGTGTCAATGCCACCAACGCCTCTCCGACAACCGCATTGACCACTCTCGCCGCACGCTACGCGTCGCCAGGCGCTGCTACCGCTTCACCTGTCTCACTCGAGAGGCTCCTAGCTCGTATTCTGACTACCTTTGAAAGCTTGTATACCCGCTTCTTGCGCACAGGCTTCGATCGAGGCTTCGAGGCTATGTATTATGAAGACTGGCTACACATGCACCAGATTGTCACGCTAGAAGAGGAGGGCGGTGCTCGCGCTCGCATTCAGGGTATCACCCGTGATTGGGGTCTTTTGCTGGCCGAGGAGTTGGGGTGGAATGATCGTCCAACGGGACGCGTGTGGCAGTTACAGAGTGATAGTAACAGCTTCGACTTTTTCCGTGGGCTGGTGAAGCGGAAGGTATAGATGAACTAAAATAGATAAATTGGTATAGATAAATAGGTTGAGATATCCATGTCTATAACTACTGGTTCATATTTGTGATTATCCGCAACATCATCTTAAGAGAATTAATTTGGTAGACACTCGACCTCCCATTCTGATATTAACGTGTGTTCATTCAGCCACTGAGCTATCGTGATTGCAGATCAAGTGTTCCAGCAGGTATCATCCTCATCCTGACAGTAACTCATCGGTTTGTGGTCGAGGACCCTCAACGGCCCTTATGAGAGCTATACACCCCCAAAGCGATGGAGCGGATTCGACAGGAATTAGGGCAAAATAACTGTGATCGGCAAGCGGTAGTCATGGGCCATGAATTTTGGCAATGCTCTCGAGTTGTGAGGCATCAATGTCGCAGCATCCCATACATATTCGCTCCATTTGGGCATAAAGATATGGCCGCACAATTCTCCTCAAGGCGCACAGTTTTCCGTCCGAATTGGGCAGCTTGATAGACCCGATTCTGATCCTCTATTTGGGATCAGGAAAAGGGCCCGCTCATCAATCGTACTCTCCACGCCTTATATCTGACCTTCAATATAAGCACATTTTCCCCAACAACTCCCCAGTCGGGTCTGACATGTAGAACGGAGCTCGGAATGTGTACTAAGACGATTATATATGTACACACAAAGGATGCGCAAGGTGGGCATATAGGATACAGTGAGTGGAATAGCAGTGTAAAAGCAGCCATGACGCTAGCTTTTACTGGTATATTAGGACTATTCCGGGACATGTGTGTGGTGAGAGAGGTTAATCAGCCTGGTATCTATAGAACCAGCAGGTTAGTATTCATATAACCTGTAAGGATGCATGGGTACTCACAGCTCGACATGCCACTTCGCAACAAGGCGTCAAGGCATCGACTCGGCCCAGGAGACCCATCGTCGGATACACTCATCCACTCTCCTTAGCGACTCCTTCTCAGCCTCGACCTCGAACCATTCCCGATGCTCCTTCCCGCACTCAGGACACTGTCCTAAGTCTCGCACACGCAGAGCTGCCAGCTCAAGGTGAATGAGTCGTTCCACGCGATGCACATGCGGGACTTTCCTTCCGGCTACTAAAGAGGCCGAAGGGGCCCTATTCCGGCTGTTTTGGGATGGTGCCACCCTAGCAGGGGAAGATGACGAGGATGATGACGGTGTATAAGGGTAATAACGGATCAAGGTCAAGTCGTACGAGCATTGTTTACTCCATTCAGCAAGTCGACGGTGCACATTGCTCGTGCGTCCGATCTTCAGCCTAAGCGTTCCGGGAGTGGTTGATGTTGGGTTTGAGGTGAGGGCATTGAGGTCCTGTGCTGCACGGATTGCCTCACTGACGCTGCGTGGCTGGGTGGGTGGGCGAAGGTGGTTGCTACTTTGTGGGGCTTGGGGTAGTAGGGAAGATGCTATGTCTCGCGTTGCTGTGGGTTCAGCGCTCCGTTGTGTGGTAGTTGTTTGGGGTGTCACCCAGAACATATAGATATAGCCTTCGTCGTCGGCGTTAGAGATCGGTTTGGCCAGTTCTGTGATAAGAATGGATGTTGTCTGTGGGGAAACTGTAGACGGGATCCACGACGATAAGGACTGCGAAGGCTTCCCCGTGTTTGAAGATGGACGGGGCGTTGGAGGAGTTGGTGACCCTTGCGTATGCTGCGGCTTTCCTGCTGAGGCAGGGAGTTTGATCTTTTGATTCGGATTTGAAGAAGGCGAAACACCACTTGTAGGGGGTTTGGGCCGTTGAACTGAAGCCGGTCTGTCGTCCTCGCCGCTGTCTTCCACGATCTGGAAACAGCAAAAAGTGGTCTTTTTCTTCGGTCGGCGCTTTTCACTGGGTCTACTTTGATTTGTCCGCCGCTTGTGGGGAGGCTTTGGCTTTGAGGAGACTGGGTCATCGTTTATTTCGAGCACACCCAGTCGATCCATTAATGTATCGATGCTTGTCCTCGTCTTAGCCGGAGTGAGGACAGTATGTGGATTCGCTGACGAATCTTGATCTTTGTGCTGCCAGCAGTACAAAGATGCCGCATCTATAGCTTCTTGGCGAGGATTCTTCTTTCGGGGAGTAGAAGCAGGCGATGGATTTGGAGATGCCAAAGAGCGGCGGCAGGGCCGGCCTTGGGCGGTTATGCCTCTACATGTTGTCGCTGGGTTTCGAGAATCTGAGCGAGGAAGCAAAGATTCTGGAGTGTTTGAAATTTTAGGCATGTATGAATGACAAAGAAATAGATTGGTGCGATGTTAACTTATTGAACAGGAAACAAACTATTGGCAAAAAAAAAGAGACTAGGCGGCCTGAGCTGCGGTGAGCTTCCAGGCTACATATTCTCCACTTGGAACTTGGACCACGTCAGTGAGACAGTGGGCAGATGAAAGGAGATTATATTTGTTTTGTTGTTTTGACGATTTTGGTCAAATGCACAGCCACAATAAGGCTGTGTTACATGTGGCTGTGCTCATGCTCTCATTGGCTGTTCCATAACCACACCTGCGAAGGTGCCCAGCTGGCCTCTTACATATACACCATCCTTATACCTACATATGTTGCTCCTAGGAGCTGGCCGCACGCTCTTCAAGAGCTTATGAAATGTCACAGATGTTGACTTGATAAGTGCAGCTATGGTATGGCCTATTTTCTCACTCGCCTTATCGTCAGATTGGATGAAATCTCTAGCTCTTTCCGACGTGGAGTGGACCTCAATAAGTATGGTCTACCATTATTTTCAGCAGTGATCGACATGAATCGAAGGCCACACATGCTACAGGACCGACGATTAGGACTTAAACGCATCGCTCGTGAATCTCGAAGTATACGAAACTGGAACGCAATGCCATCGAAATGTGATAGGTGAGCTTTTGTCTGAGATCAGTCGCCCACGTAGTGGACAACCAGTCTATACAGAGGAAGAAGACAAGCTTCCTATCCATACTATTAATACAATAACCGGCGATCACTAATTCCCGCAACGCGATAAAGCCCTCTATGGAGTGAATCCCCGATACCCATGGAACCAGGAAACTAAGCCAGGCAGCTGACTGGATATGGGTTCGTAACAAGTAACCCATTCACAGAGATCGTAATAGATGGTTCTTGCACGGAAGTATTGAATCCGTGTTCTTCCAAGTGATGCTATGCTGGTGTGTACCGCATGGGAGTTATTCTCGGGTTGTCTCCATCTTCATCAGCCTAGGAATATGCCTCAAATCGCATGTATTTCAGATCCAGATTTTAAGCCCGACCCCGGAAATGGACTAGAAATGGAGATTACGTACTAATTGACGCGTTGTGGGCTTGCCCCGGGGTATCTGGTCTGGTGAACTGAACGTTGGCCAGGTGGGATTCGTGGACTGATGGAGTTCGGTTCTTGGCGGACGATCGTTCTAAATTAAGCTTCAACAAGCTCAGGGGATAAATGTATTTCCTCAGACTGTGGCTTGTGGCTTGCGGATTATGGTGTAGGTTAATTTAATTTTATTATTATAGGCAGATATTTCATCATTGATGAGTTCTGAAAACTCTATGAATGCAAGTAACGCACTCCTTGAAACCTCGAATTCTAACCCATATACCACTCAGTTAGGGCTTATTGGAAAACCCTCTGTCATATATCAAAAAATGTTCCGGAACATGTCGGAGATCCATCGCTACGGCAATGCATCTGCATCGCGGCTCATGCTGCCTAGAATGACCTATACTTGCACCCGCACGATAGACCCCAAGCCCGCTATTGCATAGCTAGCTAGTGGAGAAGTGTCTGCGTAAATTGCCAGGATCTACAACATAGACACTGGAAATGCTCGAGTTTCCTTTATGTTTGGTCTGTATACGCGTAATGTTGAAGAGGGATCATCCTCCTCACAACGCGTGGCACGGGAAAAGGAGCTGTGCATACCGGGCGGGCTGGTCTACCAGTAGTATAGGGCATTAGCATAGTCAAGCACGTCAAGCTCAGTACCTTGTAGCTCTCTAGGTAGAAGGCCTTGAAGCTATAAAGGGTTACTGGATTCCCGCATCCTCCGTTGTTCATCTACAATCAAATCAACACTCCTTACCAACTAAACTATCATCAATCCTTACTTCCTTTCCTATTTCCAACCACCAACCGCAAAATGAAGGTCACTTTCGTTGTTTCTGTCATGCTTGCCGGCCTTGCCATGGCCTCTCCCGCCCAGCCTCAGCCTACCGCTGCTTGCAAGGTCGACAACGACTGCAAGCCCAACGAGCGGTGCAACAACGTTGGACAGTGCATTCCTAGCAAGGCTACTCGTGATGCTCCTTTGGCCAAGGTCGGTCAGGCTTGTCAATCTACTAGCGACTGTGCCAAGGGTCTTGTCTGTGACCAGGACAAGAACATCTGCGATGCTCCCAACACCCACAACAAGCGTGGTGTAAGTGTCACCAGACAATTACTACCAATAATCATTTTCTCATGAATCAATATAGGACACCCTTTCCCAGTTCGGTCAGGACTGCAAGGCTACCAAAGACTGTGTGAAGGGCTTCGTCTGTGACGAGGACAAGAACGTCTGCGTCGGCCCTAACAACAAGCGTGGTAACGCTCCTCAGCTCCAGCAATGCAAGTCCACTGGTGACTGCGCCAAGGATCAGGTTTGCGATGAGGACAAGAACGTCTGTGTTGCCCCTGACACCAAGCGTGACAACACTCCTCAGCCCCAACAGTGCAAGTCCACTGGTGACTGCGCCAAGGATCAGGTTTGTGATGAGGACAAGAATGTCTGTGTTGCTCCCAATAAGAAGCGCTCCGAGGTGTGTTCTACCCTTTTTCGCATGAGTATATCCTGAAGATACTGACTTATTTTGAAGGGCAAGGACCAGTGCCAGACCGACAATGACTGCTCCAAGCAGGAGACTTGCCAGGTTATTGTAAGTGGATATGTTCTCGCCGATATTAGGACGCGATAGCTAACAATATTTTGCAATAGAAGGGCAATAAGGTCTGCGCTGCTCCCTCCAACTAAATGTTCAAAATCGGGTTTCGCCCGAATTTAGAACCTGGTGATAACTCACGGCACTGATTGAACATTGATAATGCGGAGGATTGTCAAGTTTTATACAACCAGTTACAATGGATTTGTATCGTCTACATGTAGATTCCAATTTGCTGGGTGGTGGGATCCGTTGTACCGTGATTGCTTCTTTTCCTGTCTGAAGTGACAGTCTATTCGCTCTTTAAACCACACATACATAGAAAGAATTTGAACTGGGTTTCTTTCCATTTGAACTCTTAAGTGGTATCACGGAAGTCTGCTCCACATAAACATAAGATCAGTACTATGATATTTGTTTTGAACAGTATATTGTGTACTTAAACCAGGCAGTGTTGATTGGAATACCGCTGATTAAGACCTTTACTTGTTATTCGAAAGAGGAAAGTGGGGAGAATATCCATGGCCCGTTCATTCTCTGATCGTTTGCCTTCGTGCTTTTCCGAGGCGAAGTGGATTAATAGAAGAACGAGCCCCCTCCCCCCTACTATTATATGATTTATAAAAAATACAGTGGTTTTATCGTATATATCTCCTCTTTTAAACCCCTAAATTTAGTACTTTCTTTATTTTCTTACTTTCTACCGGTTGTATTTAGCTTAAAATTTATATATATATATATATATATATATATTAAACAGTACTTTTCTTACTTATATATTAATTTTCAAATAGATATAACCTATAGAAGCTAAGATACAGTGAGATATAGTATTAATAACTAAGCGATTTTATAAACGTTAAGACCATGATTTTGTGCAATTTCGAGCCTGGGGGGGTTGGGTGCTCGACAAGCCCCTCCCCCTCGAGCCGGCGTCCTGCTCGAGCCTAAGAAGTTCGATCCCCAGCTCGTTGAGGGTCGGCTTTAGAAGCCCGGACCTAAAGTTGGGCTTTGCGGAAGACTACTAACTAGTGCCAAAGCGCGTAGGAGTTAGAGTGCAGTAATTCGATTTCTTGACTTCTCTTCCTTTTCGGATATATCCGAGAAGATCATACCTGATCCATCATCTTCTCATCCAACCTCATCAAGCAATAGCGGTGAGCCTGTTCGGCTACTATGAGACAAAGGCTATGACGATCTCTTGTCATTGGATTGTGCGGAATAACAACAGGAAATCTCATATTCTACTCCCATGCCATTAGACATCCAATATTAGAGTGCGGCCGCATCGAGCAGAACATTATTCGACATAATGGAGCCCTCAACAGCTAGCTATCGCTCCTTGCCGCCACTGACACCCAAATTTAGCATCTTCAGGCCGCGCGGACGATATGGTGACCACATTTGGGTTTAAGATAAAAGGCTAGGCGATCCGTTGTCGAACATGAGCCGGGGGCAGTCGCCAAATGACTGGACTTCGACATGTAAGTTCAGTTCCAAGGTTACTCCATCTAACAGATCATCGCTGTCAGGTATGTTACACAGCAGCAGGTGTGTTGCACAGTATGGAGATTTTCCTTCACTGGGTTTATATATGCCCCTAGATGCCAGTCCATTGCATCGAGTGTTACGTACCTAGGTAGGTACCAAGGTAACTATGCATGTCACGAGTGGCCCCGTTCCATGTTCCCAGTCTGGAATCAACTTCTACGGTTTAGCTTAGCCCACTTTTTCTGTAAGAGTCTCTTTGTAGTATTACTTGACGTTATATTCTAATCAACTTACCTCTTCCTAATACCTTGGTATATGCGAGATTCTAGATATAGAATGCATTTTACAACTCTAAGTGTCTTTGTATCGATATAAAGTTCTGTAGCTGCAAATGCAGTGGGAAGATGAAGGCCCGGGATTATCTAGACTTCCATCACAGTGCATCATTCCCTATAATGGCCCGCGGTATACAATATTTCCTTTCTCTAGCCAGAATAAAATGGTAACAGAACTTTTGACTGTACCATTAAATGAAAATTGTCTTTATGTGAACCTTAGTATGCAGATTTGCCGTGCATTGAAGTGATACGTAACTGAACTATAAGAAGTTATAGGTTGAAGAAAGTCATATGTTGATCTCGTATAGAAAAGCACGTACACATATGTGTCCACGAGTTCACTTGAACACAGATACAAAAGGCCGAAATTCCCACTTAAATCCATAATTTGTACACAGACGTTGACGTCTTTTATGAAAAGCATTTCATAGATACTTCTGCTTATTCCATGCAAGCACGATTTACCTTCACAGCCCCATTACTCTTGGAACCATGGACAATATCAATAACAACTCTTCTTTTATTGAGCATTTCATTGGCACCGTCGTCAAATTTCTCGACGATGTTCAATATAATGAGCCTCACCACTCTCTAGGTCCCGGGTCTAGGGCGAACTTCGAATCAATCTACGAGGAGTCACTCCGCTTCTTCACTCAGCCAATTATACAAGAGCAGCTCTCCCTAAGGTACAACGTAATTACAAAAGCCACGCGTACGACCTCAAGATTGACCTTGTATTGCTGGCCGAACATCCCACGAAAAGTTATGGCCCAGATAGCCATCCACTTCACCGAACTCCACATTATGGATGACTCGCCGAAGGATTACCACGCAGACATGGCAACATTTGTCTCTGACCTACTCGAGGGCAACGAACAGAAAGGCCCTTACTGGCGCGTGATGCTAGGCCAGATCCCGAATCTACTGTGCCATTTCGATCCCTACACCCAATACAACATCTTCCGCTCAATAACAGACTACTACCAGAGCTGCTGGATTGAAGCGCGCGACTTCAACGGCTATCGAGGCTCGGACCGGTACCCGACAGAACTGCGACGTCTAGGACAACTAGGCGCATGCATGGGGTCATTTATGTTTCCCAAAACAATGTCAGATGAAGCCGGGCAATTTGAGGATATCACGTCGGCAATCGTGCACACAGAGCCAGTCGGGGCATTGATCAACGACGTGTTCTCCTTCTACAAGGAAGGTGTCGTTGCGGATATCTACGGCACTGCGGAACGCAACAATCTGGTGATGAATGTCTGCCACGTGAAAGGAATTCCAATTAAAGAGGGCTTTGATGAGATAGCAGCGGACGCGATACGGGAGGTGCATAAAGCCCAAGAGGTATTTGACGGCTCACATTCGGTACTTGCGGAAGATGGAATACACGCGTTCATTCGTGGCTATATCCGGTGGCATTTCTGTGATGACCGGTATCGGATGGGGGAGCTTTATGAAGCAAGCTATAGATTTGAGAATGGGAGCCGGTTTCGAGAATATTGTGAGATGGCGTGGAATGCGGGTGGAGTATCCATGGACCAACCGATGTTTGAGGCTGCTGAGAAACGAGTTTCCACAAGTCGTCAATCGAAAGGGTCATTTCTAGGAAGTATATTTGATCGAGTCTGGGGATGGTTTGGATTATTGCTCCGCTAGATACTTCTGGTATTTCTCCATTGATATTTCTCCATTTGGGTTGGTGAGGTCTTATGATTCCACTATCTCGTGGAGAGGTGGATTTGGTCTGCTCTGACGTGGTTTTCTCCTACGAGGTTTTCCCACTCCCTTGCGTGAATGCGGGAGCAACTATACATAAAAGGCTGGTTCTTTGCTGCAGGCCGTTGAATTAATAGTCACTTTGGTACTAGATCTATACTCAGGCCCACGAATCGAATTCTTGATCCGTTCATTTGCAAGACGTCCGATGCTTTGAAAAAATGAGTAATTATGTCTTCTTGCTTTATAAACTAAGCGCATTTGGTCTCCCTGCTCAGAGTAAAACTTCAATGTGTCTCCAATCTGTCAATACTTTTCGAACCAGGCCAGGGCCTGATTCTCCGCTTCATCGGCCTGTCTACTCGCATCTTCCAAAACAAAATCAGCCCTGACACAAAATCCATGGCCGGCGCCCTCATAAACGACCACTTCCCCTTTCCCAGAACCCGAGTCACTGGCGAAGACTTGCTTGATCTGCTCAATGTGTGGAGGTTTCACAATTATATCTTTGTCCCCAAGTGCAAAGCTCACAGGGATTTTTATTCTCTCGATCTCGTTGGGGATCTCGAGAAGGCTAGGATGGCCCGTAAAGCCAGCATTAAGAAGTGGTTTTCCATTTGAGGCAATGTCCACTCCGGCGGCTAGGTTGACGATATGCTTTCCACCCCAGCAGAAACCAGCTCCGTAGATAGGAAGCTCGGCGCCTTCGTTCTCACGCACGGACTTAAAGAAGTTCCTAACGATAGGCCATGATACTTTGAACGTATTGTGGTACATGAAGGGCACCATTCTTGTTAGCATTGAGGCTAGATGGTACCTATGGCTTGAATTAGTGGCTGTGTTATACAAGCGCGATCCGGGCGTTTGTTGTTTGATCAACTTACGGCTTCATAAGCCAGGTTGTGAGTCCGCTCGTCTTCAACACCTCTTTTGTGGCAGACATCATACCAACCGGGGCCGCGTGGCCTAATATTACAGTTAATGGGCTATCCTTTGTGGTCTCTGTTGACGCTAGCACATACCGTTCATAAAGTCAGGAAGGTAAACGAGGTACTTCCCCTTTTCCGCGTAGTTGTCAGCTAAGATTCGGTTGTTCACAAACTCCCACCCGAAGGCGTCGGGCACTATTATAATAATGCCCCGGTGAGGTACATCGTCCAGAGGTTTCGTCGTGTAGGCCTGTAAACCATGAAGAGAGGTGACTTCCCCACGGGGAGTGCCTTGGTGGATATGACCGCTAAAACAATTGGGGCATGCCATGTTGAGCTGAGAGTTGGGGTGCTGATAATGTGGGGTGCTGATAATTGCACGATGTGAAGTGCAAGAGACTAAGTACTTTCAAAAAAAAATGAAAGGGGGTGGGGTGTTGCCTATTATTTTTGGGGGCGTTCTTTGGTCAAACAGACTTTCGGCTAGATATTCGTGAAGGATTCCAGCTCGTATTAATGTACAAAGTACGGAGTAGTTAATGTATATATTATCGGATTGACATGTGTTAGCAGCCTTGTAGCCTGAGGTCTCTTTTCCCTTTCACCATCTTCCTGCTCTCTTCCTCCATCGATTTGCTATCATCTTTACACAATGTCAGAACCCAACTGTCAACCCAAATAAGCATACGTACATGCTCTCTGCCCTAAGACCTCACAAACACTACTGGGCATAGCCCCTCTTAAGCTCCGAAAGTCGAAACATTGCTTCCATTGAGTCGTTCCAATACAACCTCACGCGTGACAGCTGGCAGTTATACGCTTTTATCCCGAATTGATCCATTTTATCGCACGGAACATGTTCAGGTGAAACTCCTCTGAAGCCTGCGCTAGAACCGGAGAAGGATATGACCAGAAATAATGAGGATAACCGGGATAATCATCATACATGATGGGTACACCAACTTCCTCTAGGGCCCCTTTCATCAGTCGAGAATCATCTCTTAATGTATCTGTTCCACATTCGACGATATAGACCTTCTTAAGATCCTTCAAGCGCGGGTGGAGGAGAACCGAGAAATATTTGTCGTCATGCGGTGGCGCATAGGAATCCAGGAAACATTTCATCGCAGCCAATGTGTTTACAGTGTGGATAGCATTTTCCTCGTAAGAAGTAAAGTGCTCCTTCTTGTCTTCCGGTACTGCATAAGGGTGTATGGTGCAAGGAACCAGGGCCACAATGCCTCTGACTTTGTCTCCGAGTCCGGAATCGACGAGTTTCAACGCAACACCAAAAGCAAGATTGGCGCCTGCCGAGCCTCCCATAAGCACAACGGATGAGAGCGAAAAGTGCTCGAGTGTCCATAAGGTTGCCTCAACGCAGTCGTTGAGACCGTGGGGGAATTTGAATTTCGGTGCTAGTCTGTATCCAATACTGACGACTTTCATGCCGGTGCTCTTGCTGATCTTTCGGCATGCAGCATCTTCGTGGTCGACGCTTCCCATAATCCATCCACCGCCATGCATGAAAATGCCTACCGGTTCGTCGCCTGTCGCTGAGGGAGGTGTGAAGACTCGGACCCAGGCGTCTTTGAGTTTGATATCTTCGGTTTTGACTGAATCATCCGGTGGCGGAATTTCGCATTTGGATATGATCTTTTGCATATTGACTTCGGAATCTTTGAACAGGTCTTCAACTGTGGTACCTGTCATGAGCAGTGGTCCAATTTCTTGGACAAACTTGTTAAGGTTAGTTATTTATTATTATGTTGTGGAGGTTGGATTTAATTTACCTCATTCCATGCAGGCGCATATATCGGTGTCATCCTTGGGTTTGAGACTGGCAAGCAGACTGGTAAGGATACTTAGGATGATAGAGATGGTTATTTGGTGGAGGAAAGGCCGAATTATATACTATAGTAGATACGGAGTAAATAATGGTGTTTATTCTCTATTACTAGACCGGTAATCTCGAATCATGAATGATCGTTGAAGAGTGATAATGACTCATTATTATCATTATTTAAGGTTATTATGCTTACTTATTTCCATAGCGAGGCTAGTCGTGGCGCATACTCATCATGACTCATGCTAGCGACAGCGACCTTTCAACTCTAACCCTTTGGACGCTAATTTATAGGTAGTGGTATTTTACTAGCACCAAAACTCCTACCTATTCTACAACAACGTCAAACTAGAGTCAAGCTCAACAGGGTCTTCTTTCCCCGCCGATTCTGCCAGGCCCGTTCCCCTGGCTGTGTCTTCGCTAGATAGTAGAGAGGGACAGTGGGAATCTCGTTAATCCATTCATGCGCGTCACTAATTAGCTGACGAGGCATTTGGCTACCTTAAGAGAGTCAAATTCGTAAATTTATAAGAGAAGAATGAAAAGAGATAAAAAGTTGGTCAGTAGAGTCTGGAAGACATTAAAGCATAGGATGGATGTATTTGATCACAATTAAATAGGTTGATCCCATATATTCCCGGCTCCTCACTTGTGAGTGGATAGCGCCCGGGGCCTACAATACAACATGCCAGCTTGGAAAAATCTATATTTATATTGTGCAATGTGCTTCATAACCCTTATAGCCTGGTGCCCATGTTCACATGCACCGCCTTAGTCTGGCTATATGCCTCTAGACCAGCCTCTCCCAACTCACGTCCAATACCACTCTGCTTCACGCCACCGAAAGGAATGCGTGGATCACAGTCTTGGCTACTGTTAATCCAGACCATACCGGATTCGATCTCAGCGGCCACACGGTGAGCACGCTCCAAATCGCGCGTGAAGACAGACGCACCTAGGCCGTAAGTGGTATCGTTGGCCCGACGAATAGCCTCTTCCTCATCATCGAAGGGGAAAATAACCACAATGGGACCAAACACTTCTTCACGGGCAATGCGCATAGAATCCGTTGCATTGACAATAACGGTAGGTTGAATGAAGTATCCATTCTTATTCTTCTCGTCAGTCGGGGTGTGCGCAGCACCACCAGTGAGAATAGTAGCGCCTTCGCTCTTGGCAATTTCAAAGTAGGAGAGGATACGATCATATTGCGCGCGTGTCACCTGTGGTCCGTGGAAGACAGACTCATCCCACTGGTCGCCGATCTTCACGGCCTCCACTGCCGTTTTGTAACTAGCAGTGAATGCTTCGATGATATCGCGGTGCACAAAGATCCGTGAGGTGGCGGTACAGATCTCGCCTTTGTTGGACATAATACCGCCGTGCGACCACTTGACAGCCTGGTCCATATCCGCGTCCGGGAAAACCAGCAAAGGGGACTTGCCGCCTGTCTCGAGCGTGATATTCTTGAGTGTGCCAGCAGCCATCTTCATAATCTCCCGGGCGGTTATTGTTGATCCTGTGAATGCGACCTTATCGATCAATGGGTGCGAAGCGAGCGCGGCGCCGGCCTCGCGCCCGTAGCCGTTGACGATGTTTACCACACCTGGGGGGAACCCGGCCTTCTTGATCAATGTACCGAGAATGAGAGCGCTAAGGGGGGTCTGCTCGGCTGGCTTCAGGACAACTGTGTTTCCGCATGCTAGTGCAGGGCCAAGCTTCCAGGTGGCCATTGATAAGGGATAGTTCCATGGAATGATTTGGCCAACCACACCGATGGGCTGGCGAATTGTGTAAGCGAATTTTTGGGGAGTTGTGTTGATGGTTTGGCCAAAGGTCTTATCGGCCCAGCCACTGTAATAACGGATTGTCGAGATTGCCTCGGTGAGATCTTCGTCAAGGGCGACGTGGTAGGGTTTTCCTGACTTTAATGAGCAAATTGTATTTTTTTTTGGGTTATTTTCAAGCATACCGTTATCCCAAGCTTCAATAGATGCGAACAACTCTCTGTTCTCCTCCATGAGATCAGCGAGTCGGGCCATTAACTGGCCCCGCTCTGTCGCGGGAAGTAATTTCCACGAGGGGTGGACCAGGGCCGCTTTGGCAGCCTTCACGGCGCGGTCGACATCTTCGGCGCTCGCTGCTTGGACTGTGGCAATGGGCTTGTCGGTACTAGAGAATAGTTAGTGGGGTGTACAGAGTAATATTCCGAGAATGACATACGCGGGGTCAAGAGATGTGATGGTCTGGCCTCCTGTGGCAGGTACAATCTCGTTATTGATGAAGAGACCGGTAGGCTGCTTGTAGCTGTGCCCGTTGGGGGTTACGATATCAATGAAGAGATCCATTTTGTTAAGTTAAACGGTTTTCAGAAATTCTAAGTCTCCCAAGGCGCGTGGGGTAATGATATAGGTAGGACACCTCCAATGAGGTTAAGCCCCTTCAGGCAAGTCCTTCCGATATACTCTCCGTGAATGTTAATATTAGTGGAGAGAATAGATAGAATACTGATTCTCAATTGATTTTAATCTTAATAATTTTCAATTGTCTAATTATTCAATAGACATGCCAGATCTCTCACATCAGATGAAGGTACATTTCCAGCGTTAGCCATGTTCTCAGCGCTAACATGCCACTTGGAGATTGTGTGTGTGTTTTTTTTTTATCTTTATATTTTTTCTCAATGTATGTTTAGCGCAAGATAGATATTACAAGAAGAATGGAACATGTTACAAATGTAAGGTTGATCCAGGAAGGATAGAAAGAAAACGGACTAGTATGAAAGCTCAACAGAGCTGAAAAGCGACGAAGTGTATATGCAGGATGTCTGTTTCATCTATGGCCCTTTACAGAAACAAAATGAGTTCTAACTGAGTATCAGCCCTAGTCAGTCCCCAAATATATGCCTATAGTCTCTAAAAGGGTATCCAAAGTGGATATCAATTGACTATCAGAGTACTCCATACCGGTGTCGGGGATGCAATGACATACAACAGCCTTATTTGGACCCAGCAGCTAGATCCATGCGGGATATATCCTCGACTAGTCTGAAGTATAGCATGCATGCAAATCCATTAGTGACATCCCAGACCAGAGTGTAACCATTACGGAATAACCTGCATAACACGATCTTAGCTCTATCCATCTGCAGGTCATGACAACCCTTCTAAATCCTAGACGACATGGGAAATCTTATCGATCTAATGTACAATCCCGATTAAAAGAACACAGAATTAGAAGTCAGGATCGCCAGAAAAGAGAGAAGCCTTTATTCCGATGATAGTGATGCATCCTAAATAGGAAGCCTGTCCCGATTAAGGAAAGTCACTCCTCTACATCTCGGAATGAACAGAATCATGAATATAGAAACAGTAAGAGATTCCATAACCAGCACACCTATATCTAGATCACGACCACTTCCTCCAGTTCAATCATACTCACCATCTTCCTAACCAAAACAACCAAACCATCTCTCTCCCCCTCACTCTATACCTCTACAACCTCCAAAATGGCCTCTCTCCATGGAATCCTGGTGGCCCTCATCACCCCCTTCACAGACGACAAGACCTCAATCGACGAATCCCGTCTACAAGCACACATCGAGCACCTAATCACAGCCGGCGTGCACGGTCTCGTCCCCGGCGGCAGCACAGGCGAATTCACCACACTGACAGTCGCCGAGCGCAAGCAGCTAACGGAGCTCTGTGTTAAATTCGCCGCGGGCCGCGTCCCCGTCGTCGCCGGCACAGGCAGTCTCTCATCCGCCGAGGCCGTCGAGCTCTCCGTGCACGCCGCTCAAGTCGGTGCCGCAGCGACAATGGTCGTGCCCCCGTATTACGACCCCGTCAGTCTGCCAGAGCTGCATGAGCTGCTCGGCGAGATCCACACTGCCTCCGGCCTGCCGATCGTCTTCTATAATATCCCTGCTGCGTCTGGAATCACCCTGTCCCCCACCGAGATTGCGGGTCTGTCTAAGGTCGGCGTTAAGTATCTTAAGGATACGTCTGGTAATGCGCCGGCGCTGACGGAGCTTATCTTTGGTCTGTCGGATCAGATTACGTCGTTTAATGGGTGGGATACGTTGACCTTCTATGGTCTTGCTGCTGGTGCACCGGGTGGTGTCTGGGGTGCGGCGAATATTATTCCTGAGTTGGCGGTTGAACTTTATGAGGCTGTTTCTGTTAAGGGGGATTTGAAGCTTGGGCGCGAGATTTGGGCTAAGGCTTGGCCTATTTGCAAGTTCCTTGAGGCTCATAGCTATGCCGCTGCTGTTAAAACTGGTGTTGAGTTGATTGGGCAGCCTACTGGTGGTCTGCGCAAGCCTTTTGCTCTTCTCAGCCCCGAGTTGACGGCGGAACTTAAGCAATTGTTGCAGAATGCTGGTGTGAAGACTGTTTAGTATATATTTGGATTTGATGATTTGGAATGCTTGAATGTCGGAATGAGAATGTCACATGTACTATCCAACGTTACTTTATTGAATATAGAATCTTGGAATCATCATCTTCATTGAGTCGTGAACGTACGTAATACAAATTGTAGAATATAGCCAATACGAGAATAGCCAGCTGGGTCAACAAAACAAGGGCCATGTCTGTGCTTGCTTGACGGTATCAACCCACGATGGCATCGATTCACCCCGGTTCGCAGTCAGATGCTCATCCTGCTTGCGCCACACTTCAGTTATAAAATTTCTAGCCGTTCCAAAAGCAGCAAACCCGCATACTGAGCTCGCCCTATCCAATAGGCTCATGATCGACTCTCGCCTTGTGGTTGATATTGCCTCACATCCTGCAATAAACAACGGCCACGCCGTCCCAGGTCCGGTAGGATCATCTGGAGTCAATGTAGCACTGCACGCTTGAAGCGCTGCAATAACACTATCAACATGACCCTGCAGAGCAGCAGGGTGGGTCTGTCGGATTCGTTTGTAAAAGAAAATTACTAGAGCTGCATTCAATGCCTCCACCATATGACCGTGCGGTTTTGAGTCGGCGTGGAGCTCCAGGACACCGGCTCTTGTTCGGCCTAGGCTGAAAGAGCAGATCATATTCTCCAGTCGCGTGCTACGTCGCTGTAGTGTTTCCCATGCTTCCGGGTTCATGGTCTGACCCGCGTCACGGGCAACACGGAATGTCTCCAAGACGTTCGCAAGTCTCGTTGTTTGCGAGACCAGGCTAAGCCAGGTTTCTGGGATGCCATAAATTTGCTTATATAATGTTTCAGGATAACTTCGTGAGTCCTGGAGGTGGATGTCATGAAGTCCCGAAGTTTGGTCCTTGGGTTCATCGATATTCAGGTCACTATCTGAGTTTTGTGTTTCGAGGCGGAGGAAATCGTCCAGTCGGGGATTTGGCTCGGTGTTCCCCATTTCTTCCGAGTTCGGTGTATGTCGTGATTGAAATCGAGAACCAAGTGCTTCGAAGGAGGAGGAGGAGAGGTTGTAGTCATGTAGAACAAATGTGCTTTCGCCGACTATTCTTAGCCAGGTGTAGACGTGATGCAAAAGCCGTGCCTTTTTCGAAATTCGGGTCTTCGAAAGTCCTCGAAGACGTAATAGCCGCTCTGCATCAATCATGAAACATCGGGCATGTTGTTGTTGGCCGGACATGATCTGTGAAAGTCAGAGTCATTCAATTAATGTCAAATGGAAAACTCACCGTGTACTGTATGAGAATGCATGCAGCCATCAGCTGGTCTTTATATTTTGCTTTTTTTAAACCCTGGGTCTCTGAATGCAAAGACGTTTGCATATGATCCTTAGCTTGCATATACGCCTGGTTGGCAGCCCTCCACCAATACTCAGCCGGCTTTGTCGATATTGTCGAGGGGTTCAAAACAAGATGAATAGCAGAACAGGCGAGCAAGCCATACAAGTTTGCAAGTTTGGCATGACTGATCATTTCTGTCCCAAGAAAGGTCGAGTCACCGTATGTAACCACCGCCGCTGGCACGTTCAAAATCTTCCAAGGCGACTTCTGTCGACATGGAATGGCCATTATGTGTGGAATGACCATATCCTGGAAATGTTTAAGCAGGCACGGTGCATCTTTCAGTGCATCTATATCAGCGGAAATAAGCTCTGCTGGTGTCTGTGGTATTGTGAAAGTTTGCAGCAGATCCTCATTGTGATTTGAGTCAACGGGTAACAACCCCATCTCTTGGCTCATACCAAACGATAAATCATTCGACATACTCAAAGCACCGTTTGGTGCGAATTCTGTCTGTTCTAGGCCAAAGCTCAATAGATCGGACCAATGGAGGAAGTCATCAATCTGAGACAGAGAATCAAGGATTGGAGAGAGAGTAGGCTCTTGCAGTTTCTCAAGAGCCACAGTCTCATCGACCTCGACTGCAGAACTTATATCAGACTTGGAAGGCTCAATTTCATGTACCAATTCTTGCATGGGCTTTTGTGGTGCTGAAGAGAAATCGAGAACGGCGAAGGGTCCAATGACAATGTCACCATCAAGTGACCGTTCAGGATCTCGCAGTCTTGAGTCAACCTCTGCCAGCGATGCATCAATAGAGCCTGATATAAGATCCGACCCAAGCGCAGTGCTCATAGAAAGTCTGGATTCCTCTAAAACGTGGGTTAACACTAAATCCAATTTGTCTCATACTGTCAGGACCATGTACCTGAATAAAGATACCGGCGAGTGCCACGAGTACTCTCCACCTCCTCGCTATCAGTGCGCATCCACAGGACCTGATCTGAATACCCCTCGCATTTCACGCCTAAGGCCCGGCAGGTACGACAAACGGGCCGTTTCTGGTCGCATTTCACATGCCGGCGTCTGCAGGTGCTGCACCCTCCTAGTGCATGGGATCGGCGAGGTCTTGATCGCTTAGATGACACCATTTCGAAGGATTTGATATATTGATTCAATTAAGAAGGAGCTTCTTACTATCATTTCCATATTGGAAAGTGGTAAAGTCGGTTATGGCCAACCCCGCAAAAATCGGAATCGCCTTCCTAAATGAGATCTCTTATCGGCTTATCTCCTCGGAGTCACCTGCTCTTGGCCACGGGGTTTTTTTTCCTTTCGACGTTCGTTGTAACACTAACTAGTTATCATTTCTGTTTATTGTAAAGCAGAATTGGGCTGGTTTTTTTTTTTATAAAAAATGAAAAAAGAAAAAAAAAAAACAGCTGTGACCAACCCGTTTGGCCCAATTCTACTCCTAGTGAATGCTGTCGTGGCCTTCATTACCACAGTGAGCACACTGAAGATCTTGTTAGAAGTGACTGTTAACCATAACCAAAAATTACGCGATTCTCGCTCCAAATACCTAGAACACGATGTCCTCAGTCGCATACGCATCTCTGATTCTCTTTCTGTGGAGCTTTCCTGACCAGGCTTGGGCCCAGCACGCTCGGCCAGCCTCCGCACAATATCCTCGACGCTCTTGCAGGACTGGCGCTGCCGCTGGCGCTATATTTGTATAGGTCGTAAATACAACATAGTTGATTTGATAAAAGCTCCGTGCGACTAAATATCCTTAACCCGTGACACCGTCCACAGAATCTCAATCTAGCAAGTGACTCCGATGACCATCTTCCACGATAGGAAACCAACCCCAGAAACCAATATATAGTAAAGAGAAGCTCCTTGTGTGCATCCCAATTCGGCAATGTAGAATGACCTCGGAAGGAAAGAGGTTGTCGGGGATCCTTCTTATTTGAAGTCTGCCGTCGTCGCCTTACTCTATCCAGCTTTCTTTTACAAATTCTATAATCATACCCCAACACACACGGTACAATGGCTCACCGCGGAGAGACCCTTTCCAAAGATGTATGCTGCATTGCTGATCTAAAGAAAATTGGGAGCAGTCGGCTGGCTCCGATGATCAGAGGTGAGTACCATGAACAGTTCACAGCAGCGATTCATTGGACCAGCGCTGATCTCAATAGATTACTACAATGGAGGAGCTATGGATCTAATCACGTATGGAATCTCAAATGCAGCGACTAGTCCATCTCCCTAACAATTGTCTAGTCTCAACGAGAACGAAACAGCCTACGACCGCTACAAGATCCGTCCCCGAATCTTAATTAACGTCGATAAAATCGACACAACCACCGAGTTCCTTGGCAGCAAGGTATGTTATCCTTCTGCTTTCCCCGCAGAAACAAACAACATCAGTGCCAACTCTAATACTCAAACAGGTATCACTCCCATTCGGCTTCAGTCCCGCCGCATCAATGAAACTCGCACACCCAGACGGCGAGCTCGCGACCTCGCGCGCAGCCGCGAAATACGGCCTCTGCATGGGCTTGTCCTCGTACTCGAATTATCCGCTCGAAGACGTCGCTGCGCAGGGAACCGGCAATCCGTATGTGATGCAGATGTGTGTACTACGGGATCGGGCAATTACACTTCAGTTGTTAGAGCGGGCGGAGAGTATGTCGTTATCCTGAATGGCTATTCTTTCATGGTTTCATTGACTGGACCGAGCTAACATCGTTTTCAGAGGCCGGGTACAAGGCGCTGTTCCTTTCTGTGGATGTACCCGTATTAGGCAAGCGCATCAACGAATACCGAAATGAGTATACCATCCCCGATGATATGTCGTGGCCGAATATCCTCAGCCATGGAGCGGATCACTCGAACCGCACTGACTACGGTATGTGTTACGAAGCTAATCTGTAAAGTTAGTGTGAGGTTAGGGTATACTAATATTTTGCAGACCCAAGTTTGGACTGGGAGGAAACGATTCCTTGGTTGCGACAGCATACATCTCTGAAGATCTGGCTTAAGGGTGGTATGTTTACGTTTGTCGAGTGAATCCAGTGAAGCAGTCACAGTTCCACTAACAATTGGCAGTAACAACCCCCGAAGATATCGAGTTGGCCATCAAATACGGCATCGACGGGGTCGTCATTTCGAACCACGGGGGCCGACAACTGGACGGCATGCCGTCGACATTGGATGCACTGCGGGTCTGTGCCCCGGTGGCCAAGGATCGCATCCCGATTGCGGTGGATGGGGGTATCCGACGAGGCTCAGATATCTTCAAGGCTCTGGCATTGGGGGCTAGCTTCTGTTTTATTGGAAGGATCCCATTCTGGGGGTTGGCTGTATGTGTTTGCTTCTTCTCTGCTTATTATTTGAGACTGACGAAATACAGTATAACGGACAAGAGGGTGTTGAATTGGCGATTCGGATCCTCCGCCAAGAACTGCGGATCACTATGGCATTGGCCGGGTAAGTGATTGTTTCTTCTGGAAATGCATAAAAAGAAGAAAAAAAGAAAAAAAGAAAAAACGGGCTAACGGAAGCAGGTGCCGAACGATCAGCGAAATTCAGAAAAGTTATCTTTCAGTTTTGCAGCCGGATGGGATTCTCTCGAAGTTGTGATGGATGTGTTTGTGATACTCTCCTTCCATACTCTCACTTCTATTATAACATGATCTACATATGTACCTTCAACCTTGCATAATCAGTTCATTTGCATACCGAAGATGTCATAATACAACCCAATACAAGCCCGCGTGCCAAGACCTTGGCAACCCGCAGGGCTGAAGGGCTGATGATTTTGGATTTTCAAGTTCCATGGCGTCACTGGCTTCTCTGAACAAGCTCAAAGAGCTCAAAGAGGCTATGCAATTGGATATAGTATATGGAATGGAGTACTTAGAGTACATAGCCACGCTTCTAGAAGTAAATATAGAATGGAAACACATGAAGCATGGCTACGTACCTGCAAAGCCTCAGTCCCCAGGCAGCATCGTTCTGATTAGTCCCTAAACTTAGCAACACTCCGTACCTCTAACCGCTCTGGAAATTATTGGAATGCGAGTACGGTGTAATCTCCGCTAGTTTGGTTTCATTTTGTATTTTTTTCTCAATTTTGGCCGATCCTCCACATTATTGGGAAAAACTACATATAGCGCCGATTTCTCTTTTTCTTTCCCCCTTTTTCTTTGTTTTCTATACCTAAATACACCGGACTACCTCCATCTTACTACTTTACCTTTGTACACTATACAACATACTACCAACTCTACCTACCACAATGTTCAACTTCAACTTCTTCAAGTCTGCCCCGGCCAACGAGCCCGCAACTGACGGCTGGAACGCCAACACTGTCACCATGCAGCCCACCAGCCCCGCTGCCCCTTCAAGCAACCAGAACGTCGTCTCTGAGCAGCCGGTATGTTTATATTCCCCATGTCTCCCTGAATAACCCATATTTCCAGAATAAATATTAACCTCGTTTCTAGGCCAGCCAAGAACAAATGCAGCTGCGCGGTGGTGGCGGCGGTGGTATCTGCTGCGGAGTGTACGTTTCCCCTCATATTCCCCCCCCCCCCCCCAATCCAAGCCGATCAGAACCATACTCGGTCATGCGCACAAGAAAATTACCAGAAAACTAACTTATCCCAGCTGCGCCGGTATCGCTTGCTTCGAGTGCTGTGAGATTTGCTGCTAGACGGTCGGATGAGATCGGGATATAACCGCCCATGTGCTCATGCGGGGACACTCTTGATGGACCCAGCACTTGCTGGGTTTAACTCTTGAAAGACTCTTGGAACATTCCTAGATGGGATTCATCTATCGCGTGGCCTCGGCGTCTTTGATGTGATGCGATTTTTTGATGTTATGTGATTTGATTTGATGGACTTCCCTTTGTTTTTTGCTATTCTGGATCTTTCTACGCTATACCCCAGAACAATGCCAGTAATGGAGTTCAATTTCAGATTCTTATGTTCGGTTTGATTCGCTTTGATATATGTAGATGATCTTTGTCGTGGCTCATGAAGTAACTCATTATATTTATGAAAGGACAGGTCAGTTGTTGGTCTTTGTGTGCCGACTAGCCAAAAGGGCGACGGGAGATCGCTGATCGCAATGCGGCATCTACGTCCCATACTCGGAAGCCTGGCGCGCGGCCGAGAATTCTGAGGTTTGCGAGAAGTACTGCGCTCATGTCAGTGATATCAACAAAAAAACCCCAAGGAGCAAACGTATCGTTAACTCACGGTCAAAGAAACACTCAACATCCAGAGTATACGACGACAGGGTCGGTGATTCCGACTCCATCTTCTCAGCGGGAGTAGTCCCAGCAGACGAAGTATAGAGACTAGAAACAGTCGATCGATCCGGCGAAAATCCATGCAAAGCCCCAACCAAGCTCTCAGGAACACCAATTCTCACCGCCGATCCCTCAAGCACAAGACCCCGATGCTCCAAATACCCCTGCACATCATGACAATCAAACCACTCCCCATCAAGATCCAGCGAACGGATCCTCTCCTCCTCACTCATCTCCACCTGCATCACATCCACCCCTCCCTCCAAAGCACCAGCACCAGCAACAGGCTCATGCTCCCCACTCCAATCCTCATCCCAATCCTGAATCCCACCCCGCTGCAAAATCCGCTCCATCCGCCGCAGAATCTTCCCCGGTCTCCGACTATTCTCCGGGTACACGGGGTTTCCGTCCCCGTCCATGCGGGGGAAATGCTTCCCCGCCCCGCCGAGCGTGTAGAACGGCATCTTAGTAAATTCCAGTCCGCTCCCGATCTCGGATTGTAGCTTGCGTCGGAAACTCCGTACTATGCCTGGCATGTCGTGGATGCAGGGGACGAGACCGAAGACGCGGCCTAGAAGGACGGGATCGCTGCGGGGGTCTGTTAGCCAGCGGTAGGTGTGCTCGAGACTGAATCTGTGGAGACGGCGGGAGAGGTTGGATTCTTGGTGGCTGTAGGTGTAGATTGTTGCTGTTGGGAGGATGCGGTTTATTAGTGGGGACGGGGAGCGGGCGCGGTTGTATAGTGGATATAAAGATGAAGAGGAGATGTTGGGGTTATTCTCCTGGGGATGTGTGTGCGACACTTCATAGCCGAATGTGTCCTTGTCTCTCAATGGACGGTTGGTTGGCTCGAGTGGGAGGTCATTGTTGGTTTCGGAGGTAGCCCGGGTCTTGTTTATTTCTGCTAGAATGAGTTCTCTTGTGAGAGCGAGATAGTTCACGCTTGGCTGGGCAGTTGGATCGTCGTTGAGGTGAGCGACTGCTTCGCGATGGGCTCCGTCTAGAAGATCTGATACGTTCTCTAATGTCTGCTCTAGTACATCGACGCGAGATCGGAGAGTCTGTATGGTATTCTCCTTTTTGAGACGATAGGTGCGTTGTGCCCGTCGGATCTGTAAGCGGCGTTCCTGTGGAGCTGGTCAACGATGTTTCTATCGTAGGACCGATCGGGATCTACCTCGATGGCACTGGCATCTTTGGGCTCTAATCTCGGTCGGCCTCTTTTCCGCACGGGACGATCCGGAGCCGAGTTTCTGTCGGTGACTTGGTCGGAGATCTCCGGTGCTTTGGGTCTCTTTCGCGGTTTTTCCCTGGTGCCTATTGATATTTCTTGTTCTTGGGACAGTTCCAGGTAGGATCTTGACGATAGCATGTCCATCCCGGATCCTTGCATCTGCAATTTTTGAGCTAAAATGGTAATCGTTCAATTTGTCGGAGATTATCAGAGAGAACTGTGGACGTTTGAGGTTGAGGTTTACTAGAAGTTGATTACAATTAATTGATCACTCATCCTTGGCAACAACCTCGGCCCAACCACCCGTGGACGCTAAACAGGGATTCCCCACTGACCTGCAGGTAATTCCACGTCACCTTTCAGGGCTAATGAACATATAACATTTGCAAATATCAACTTGAATAATTTCACAAGGATGTCACACGCGAAACCCGTTGGATTCTGACACACAGACCTCCCATGGCTTAATTCTATCCCGTGACCTCGGGTGGTACATTCGGAGGAAGCTGGAACTGGAGATTTTATGAGAATAGGAGACCTATGAGAAGAAGATACCACGGTGACTCCGACGCGAACTCGGGTCTAAAGAACACACCAAGTAACAACTCCGAGATCCAGATCGGTGAAGAAATTGCATGAAGTGCGAAATCCGAATGCCGATCCAAAATGACATCCACCATCACTGCCATTGGCTCTTCAACCCTAGCTCGGTGATGATCGTACCCCATCCATGCTACGGAGGTTTTACCCACTTATGCTTGAAGCCGAGGCTGTTGCATTGTTATAAAACAACCCTGATTTCTTACATTTCTCTAAAAGTCCAAACCCTCTAACAGAACAAAGACCATGGCCCTGTCATTCGTCTTGGGTTTTGCGGCCGCAGCCCTCGTGCTGCAGGTCATCCGTATGGCATTCAACTCATGGCAACACTCCCGCAATGCTAAAAGCCTGGGTTGTGGCAGTGTGCCATTGTACCCGTGCAAGGATCCTTTGGGAATCGACAACCTGAAACAGTCACTGGCAGCAGACAAGGCCAAATTGGTACCTGAATTGGCCGAGGAGAGGGTCAAGATCATCAGTGACCAGGAGAACCGCTATGTCACTACGTTCTCCATCCGCAACCTCGGTCGCACCCACATTTTCACTATCGACCCCAAGAACATCCAGGCTCTCCTAGCTACACAGTTCAAGGACTTCGAGCTTGGTTCTGTCCGTCGATCTAGCTTGCATCCGTTGCTGGGCACTGGTATTGTGAGTCATATGCTATGCCTTATTTATTCTCTATATCCAATCCGGGTATTAACTGTTTTATAGTTCACCGCCGATGGAGAGGAATGGAGCCGATCCCGTGGCCTACTTCGGCCTCAGTTCACCCGCGAGCAGATCAGTCAATTGGATTTGGAAGAGGAGCATGTACAAAAGGCCATGCAGGCTCTACCCGTCGCAGCCAACGGATGGACCGCCACAACCGACATCCAATCCATCTTCTTCCGCTTGACCATCGACTCCGCCACAGAGTTCCTCTTCGGTGAAAGCGTTGAGAGCCAACTCGGCGCTCTCAACAACCTGAACAGACCCGAAGACTCCTTCGCCAACTACTTCGACAAGTCCCAATGGGTCTGCGCGCAGCGCACCCGCTTCGAGAAACTTGCCTTCCTCGCCGAGAACAAGGAAACCAAGTTCTCGGACAAGCAAGTCCACTCCTTCGTCGACAAAGTCGTCTCAACCGCCCTCGCAGCCTCCCAAGCCGAAAAGACAGCCTCCCCTGACCAAAAATCCTCCTACGTCTTCCTTGAAGCTCTCCTCGAAGTAACCCGCGACCCAATCGAACTCCGCTCCCAACTCCTCAACATCCTCCTCGCCGGCCGTGACACAACAGCCTCCCTCCTAAGCTGGACAACCCTCATGCTAGCCCGACACCCAGAAGTCTTCACCAAACTCCGCGAAACAATAATCTCCAACTTCGGCACCTACTCCAACCCCCAGAACATCACCTTCGCAACCCTGAAATCCTGCCAGTATCTGCAGTACGTAATGAACGAAGTCCTTCGTCTGTACCCAGTTGTCCCCTTCAACCGCCGCAACGCAACCCGCGACACAACCATCCCGCGCGGCGGCGGTCCGGACGGTCAGGACCCTGTCTACATCCCCAAGGGCCAGTCGATTATCTACACGACGCATGTTATGCAGCGCCGCAAGGATCTCTGGGGCCCTGACGCTGACCAGTTCAAGCCTGACCGCTGGACGAGTCGGAGGCCTGGGTGGGAGTATATCCCCTTCAATGGTGGGCCGCGGATCTGTATTGGACAGCAGTTTGCGCTTACCGAGGCTGGTTATGTTATTGTGAGGCTTTTGCAGCGCTTTGATCGGATTGAGGATGTTTATCCCGATCAGAAGATTCGGTACGGTCTTACTTTGACTAGTGCGCCTGGTGATCTGGTTACTGTGCGTTTGCGCCAGGCCGAGGATGCTTGAGCTGGTTGAGTTTGCCTTTTGTTCTGTCCCTGAGTGGTTTTTTCCCCTTCGTTTTCTAATGCTGATAAGCGATGTATGTTCTTTCTGCCGTTCTTTGGGGTCCGGTTGAGCTTTCCTAACCAGGACTGAGATCTGCCTCAGTGTTTTAATTTGTATTGGTTTCTTCCTGGCAGAGTTACTCTTCGGGGTATGCGCCTATGGATAACGATTATGAGAATGATATATATTTACCCAGTTACGAATGCAACTTTTATTATCTTTTATATTTGCTTGGGCGAAGATTTATCAAGGTTCACATCCGAGATGTTAGTCTAGGGCTTACACCAATCGAAGTAGTAGACACCAACATATTTCGTCAAATCAGATTCCCGGTTGATCTTTCAAGACTAACTGCAAGAAAACTTCATATTCCTTACTCCTGTCTTGGGTCTACAAAAGAATAAGACATCCATAATAAAACATTATGGGGAAACGCAGTTGTTCCAGTTATATAACTACATCAAGGCCCAGAGATATACACACAGTAATTGTAACAGATCCAAATTGAATTTATATAGAAAAATCGAACTAAATCGACAAGAAGGTAAAAGTGAAGTATAAGAGTAGTGTGAATAATAGTCAACACTGAAAAGAAAACGCTCACACCAAGCCAGCAATCAATAAAATCTCCCCTTTTGGCTTGATCAATACAAGATCATCCCTTAGTTGATACACTGGTAGTAGTAAGGGTTCTGCTTAACGCAGGTGGTACCGGTCTCACAGACAGTGGGGCCAGTCCAGTTAATGCCACCGCACTGGTAGTAGTGCTTAGCAACGGATCCAGAAGAGGGGCTAGCGGTAGGTACCTGAGTGAAGGACTTGGCGGTGGAGGTGGCAGAGGCAGGGGCGGTGGCAGTGACGAGGGTAGTCGGGGCAGCAGGGGTGGAGACAACGGGAACAACAGCGGCGGAAGTCTCAGCGGGAGCGGAGGCAGAAGACTCAAGCACGGAGCTGGGGACCTGGACGTTGCTGCTGGGGGTGCTGGTGACCTCGATGGCGGCGGCGGTGGTGGTCTGGGCAGCGGTGGTGGTGGAAGTCTTGGCGGCGGTCTTGGTGGATGAAGAAGAGGAGGAGGCAGGGGTAGAGGCAGTGCCATCAACGAAGTACTTCTCGAGGATGGGGAGGTAGGTAGAGTAAGCAGGGCCGTTGCTGGGCTCCAAGCTGTACATGTAAGATCCCCACATAGGACCGGCGGACCACCACTCGGCACCCATCCAGACATCGCTGTTCTCGGACATGTAGGAGAGCATGCCCTCGACGGCAGCCTCGCAGTTGGCGTTAACACCGCCGGCGAACTCGCCGATGAAGCCCTTCTTGTTGTTATCCTGCAACCAGGTAGTGGCGGACTGGAGACGCTCCTTTCCGATAGTAGCGCTGACGCAGGTCTCGGAGGTGCCGGAGCTGTCGCCGTCAAGGTACTGGTGCATCTCGTAGACGATCTTGTCCTCGGAGTCGGTTAGGGCCTTGAGGTTGTCGTTGTTAGTGGTCCAGGACCAGGCACCGGAATAGGCGTTGCCTTCGACGAAGATGTACTGGCTAGTGGCGCCAGCGGCACGGATAGCGTCAATGGCGGCCTGGTTTAGGTCTAGGACGAGGGACTGGTCGAGGTCATGGTACTCGTTGTCTAGAGAGGTGGTGTTAGTGGATGATGGTTTGAATTGTGTCACTTTGACCATAGGGTGATGACTTACTAGTGTCGAAGATGACCTTCTCATCGGAGGCGAACTCGGTAGCAAGGGTCTTCCAGAAGGCCTTGAAATCGGAGGTCGAAGTGATGATGTTGCCATGGCTATAGATAGAGCTTTAGTATCATACCAATAATGGTAGGGTAGGAAATTCTGGTTTTAGTCAACTTACTATCTTCCGTAGTTGTGGGGGTCAAGGACGGCATAGGCACCGCTGGCGGTGATGAACTTGATAGTCTATAGAATGGAACTGTTAGACCTGGGTGGGGGAGAACCAATAACCACGATAGACATATCACGTACAGACTTGAGGGCGGCCAGGTAAGTGGCATCCGGGGTGCCGGTGAGGCTGGTTGGCACCAGGCGCTCCATCAAGAAGGGCACACGGAAGATGTTCATGCCGGCATCTCTCAGGATCTGAATCTGGGAAGTCTTGGGCCAGGTGTAGTCTTGGTCCAGAGTACCTGGGATGTTGCTACCGAATTCGGCACCGGACTCGCTAACACCGAGCCAAGTGAATCCATTGGCACGCTTCTTAAGGTCAGCGCTCTGCTTGGTGGGAACAACGTCTCTTCCTCGGGGGTATGCGCAGGCGACGGTTGCGGCGCTGGCAGCCAGAACAATGTTGGTGAACTTCATTGTGAATTGTAAAATGTGAAAGAGAGTGAGTGTCGAGTTTGACGGTAAAGAATGTGATGGAATAGAAGTAAAAGAATGGAAATCAAGAGACCAGTCTTGAAGTATGAATGAAAGTGAATGAATGTATGCACAATGAAACCTGCGGGGACTGTCTGTTATATAGCCATACCCTGTTCCGAGGCGTCAAATAGCGTCTGGTCTACGGAGTGGACTAACAGGCAATCCAAGACTGTGTGGATTCCCTGTTTGAGATCTCTCATAGAGCCATGGAAAATCATTCGGCATAATTATGACCGGGATACCCGGAGACGCTAACCCTGAGTCCCTGGCACCTTCAGGAGATGTCCCTTCTAGACGGCGGGTTCTCTCCACCACCGAAGGAGCCGGATAAACGGTCGAGTTTCTCAAAAGCCACTAGATCAGGCACGAGTGATCAAGAAAGGTCCAAGGCTGTGTAAAGCCCCACGTTATCCATACTCCACCCAATATACATCGGAGATTAGCAGTCAATGCTTAGCCCCATGGCCTGATAACATGTGGAGATGCGAGCACTAAAGGGCGCCAAAGCCAGGTCAGCTTCCATTTCACTAGTTTCGACGAGTCGCGCCGTCAAAAAAGAGGTAATCTAAAATAAATTGTTCTGATACACTTGCGGAATAAGCTAACCCGTCTTGGGTGTAGTGGCCGAAATGAAGCGCCGGTAAATGAGAAATGCTCAAGATGAAACACCTTGTGGCATTTAGGGTTGATAACGGTGGGATCCCCGGGGCGTAATTTTCCAAAATGAATTCGGATGGTCCTTTGCAAACCTGTAAAAGCAGGGAAACTCATATCGAAGCCAGGGGACTATCCATATTTGTGATTCATCCTCGGCATAATTCCCGGGCATAATTTATAACCTGAATGATAGAAATTAAGGGGATGTTTGGGACTTTTGAAGACCTTTGAAAGCTGCCAAGGCAGAGGATGGCAACTATAAAATGGACAGACCACATGTTTTTGATAAAATTGGGCCTATCGTCTTTGTCTTGGAACTATCATATGCACTTACCCACGGAAGATTTATAATACACATTATGCCCTTAATCTCTTATGGTTTACTTCAAATAAATTAGACTGGAAGTTCTAATTAATTATCGTACTGGCTAATTCTGGTGTGATCTGCAATTCCAGGCTATTCCCAAAAATTGTGGTTCAGTATCCTTAGATCATGAGACGCTCGACCTGGTTCTTAATAGCACGGATCTGAGCGGTCAGGTCACTGGCCTCATTGGTAGTGATAGAGGCAGCAATCACGGGACGGGAAACACCAGTAGCACGGCCGAGAGCCATCTTGCTAGGAACGTAGACGTAGGGAACCTAATTTGGACGATCAGTCGAGATCCTCGGTGTAGGGCTCTAGGATATTCAACTCACGTTCTTATCCTCGGCCAAAAGAGGCAAGTGAAGGACAATAGCGAGGGGGCTAGTATCCGCGGCCATGATCACAAGTTCACTAGTACCCCGGTTGAGGGACTTGGTGCACTCGTTGGCGCCCTAAGCCGACGGTTAGCCTAAGTTTAAAAACCAGTGAAAGTTTATACAAACCTTCTTCAGTTGGCGATAATGAGCGGCCTGCTGCACAAGGTCGAGGAGGCTCTGGGCAAGGGCCTCATCGGCGATAGGCCAGGCGGCGCTAGTGTCTTCAGCCATTGTTATGTTGTAGTACTTAGAAACCAGATCTTAGGAAATGGCTCACTCGGTGGATCACGGCCGTGTAATTACAACGGAAAATAAGAGGTATATAGATTAAACTTGTGTTAAAGATAATCGTGGGAAATTTTCTTCATGAAAGTAGTATCGGCAGAATATAAGGGCGGTGTCTGACGTACATCTTGAGATCTAGTTATATAATTGGATTCGTCGACAACGTATTTCATACTCCGATTCAGCTGCAAATGGGAAACGAGTACATTGCATCACTGTATGTCGACCAATACACCCCAGTACAGCGGGCAAAAAGAAACCCCAAATAATTCAGATATGTCTGTAAAGTAGTCGACGTTCAGAGAGGCAGATACCATCATCACTCAATAGTTTGGACATGCCCCTAGTGACAACGCCTACATGTATACGTATGTATGACTGATCCTTTATGCTTCGTTCAACCGCCCCAGTAGATACCCATTTTTCACCAGATACCCAATCTACAAATTATGTATATTTTGTATGACTTTCCCATACAAAAGATACTTAAGCACCTCGCAGATACCATGCCAAAAATTCTCAACCCTTGGACTAGCTAAAATAAGAGAAAGAGTACTCCGTGCGGAGTATAAATTATTAGTTTAATGCTAGTATTAATTCTCGATATTTAAAGTGGACAAAAGACAAAGTCTTTAAGTAAGACACTATAGATGAAGTTATATATACCACGTGCTTTTTTTTCTTTGAGTTCCCTTGATATTCCTTCTAACCTATTATTAAATAAAATTGACTTCTGTTATACTACTAGTTATATGTCTCTTCTTATATCTTCCCTAACCAGTTCGAAGGTTGAGAAATTTTGCATGGTATCTGCGGGGTGTTTAAGTATCTTTTGTATGGGAAAGTCATACAAAATATACATAAAATGTAGATTGGGTATCTAATGGGGCGCACCAACACCCGGTAGGTATTCGTGGGCTTAGCACGGTTATGAGGCGATTGAGGGGAGCACTTGCCGATTTCAGCCGATTTCAACTATGTTCGCGTTACATAGGATTCGAACTCCAATAGGTGTACCACGTGACTTCCCAATAGCGTAATATAATAGAAACAGCAGTAAAACAAGCCCACTCTATGAGCCTAATAAATGATCTCTAAAGAAAAAAAAAATAGGTAGCTTCTCTTTGATTGAGCGTGTCATCCTTAGTGCAGGGGCCATGCTAATCTTCTCTGTATATTTTCATTTGACCATATGCCCCGAAGGGCGAAAAGATATCCTTAAAGTTCAATATAACCCCAATTTTGGGCAGAAAACTACCGCCTGCTACTTTCGTCAATAGATTTGTTAGGCTCTGATTGGATGGCTCCATGCTTACTTGTCACGTGGAATGGCACCTGGGCAGGTTTTGGTCTGATGCTCTTGAACAGTACAACATATGTATCATTAATCAATTATGGGGTCTAAGCGTATTCACTAAGCTTATAAGAAGCTACTGTGTGATGTTGAATTCAAATGAATGATCGCCTTGCCCGATCGGCACAGCCTTAGCATCATTGTCGTACAGCGTTCTTTCAAAATATCGGATCCGCCCATCCGGTCGTGCCAGCAGAACAGTCTGTTTCTGTGTCCCATATGATCCACAGGTATAGCTCTGGTCAGGAGGTCCATTTGTTGGGGTGTTGGCCTCATCCTCTACCCGAGCTGCAGCGATTTTCTCTGCAGCTTGATCATCATTTGGAGCACCAATGATAGGAACGAAGATGGTCTTGTGCAGATGATGGATGTACTCCTCAATTGTGGCCTCCTCCTCTGACAGTCGTGGCAGACTATCAGTGCTGAGAACCTGCAGCAGACGATCAACCAATGCATTCTCATCCTCCCCGTCTCCCTTTTGCACATGCTCGGCAATGGCAGCCTCCATCAACTGCTCTCCATCAATAATCTTTGGCCAGGTTCGGTCATCAAAGCTTGTGTTGCTAAGCCCTCGCGTCTGGTTCTTCTCCGTTGCCACCCAGGTGATCTGGTCCATGTCTGTGGCACGGTTGGAGACAATGGCCAGGGGCTCGTTGATATGTCCACATACCAGACTGAATCCACCCACCTGCTTTGCTTCTGGGCTGGCCACGATGCCTTGTACAAACCCCCTGGTATCCTCTCGCTTGTCGGTGGACCCGATCAACCAGCTGTTGACAATGACGCCCCGGCTGTAGACTCCGATGGCTGCGCCGGTCGTGTCCTCACGGTAGTTGGTAAGAACTGCCACCTTCCCATGCTTGGTGACCCCCATCCAAGTGCCATGTGTAGATCGAGCTAGGTCTCGTGAGCCGAGGACATGTGAGGCTGGCTCCGGCCACCAGTCTGGCGATGATGTGGGACGATGGAGGAATTCCTAGATATATGTTAAGCTTGAAATTCCACTACCCAGAGTGGGGATATACTTACATCTCTATTGTTGATTATGATCAACGAGTATTCCGGGTGGGCAGTTGAGATCAATGCGATACACATGGTTTGAGTTCCCGAGGTCCCCCGGGGTAGTTGAACGTGCGGGGGAATAACAATGCAGGATTCACGGATTTAAAAGCGGTGTATATAAGATAGAGTAGGGGTAAGGACTCGAGAGAAAAAGGAAATGCTGGAAGAGAAAGAGGAACGGGCCATAATAGGTAAAAAGGAACTAGGTAAGGCATGTCGGGTGATTGGGCCACTCGTTAGCGACGTGTGCCTTGTCGGGCCTGTACCTCCTGTCGCATATTCAAGATAATAACCATGATTTTTTTAAAGAAAATAGCTGAAATATACCAAGATATACATCTACGATATACTATACTGTCTTGAACAAAGATGATTGAATCATTAACAGTGTAAAGCAAAAAAAAAGTGTCTCGTGACGTCAACACACATTGATTCTTGGCCCAGATGGGAAATGTAAGTACTCACGTCTCTTAGGGGAGTTATCGTGAAGTGATTTTGGTGTGCTATTTCTATTTTTACAGATTTCTACTATTTGATTTCATTTTTTAATCATCATATACCCCTGAACTATCTTTGTTGCCTTGTTCTCCTCTTTTTTTTTTGTCCAACTTCGGTGTTCGTCTCAGATCAGCGGGGCTGACTGAAGACTAAAAATCCCCCAGGGATTTTCTTTCTTCACATCTTCAATTCACCCAGGCTTCATCATGTTTGGAATCTTTGCGGACTTGTTGTCGTACGTTTAAATCATATATACCTTTGGAAAGAAGGGGTCCGCAAGCTAACGCAGATCTATTTCTATAGCTCGGTCATTACGATCTTCTTCCCCGTCTTCGCTTCCTACAAGGCTCTTCGTTCCTCTGACCCCTCACAACTCGCACCATGGCTGATGTACTGGGTGGTACTTTCAGTCATTCTGCTGGCTGAATCGTGGACCGTGTTTATCATCGGATGGTATAGTTCAACCAGCTCCGTTTTAACAAGATCACAAGCTAATCGTGAACTCGATAATTATCTAGGTTCCCATTCTACAGCTGGATCCGCCTCGGTTTCATGGCTTATCTCGTCCTCCCCCAGACGCAAGGGGCTCGCATACTGTACCAAGACTACGTGGACCCGTTCTTGACACAACATGAGCGGGACATCGAAGAGATGATCGGCCACACCCATGAGCGGGCCAAGGCACTGGGTCTTCAATACTTCTACCAAGCCATCGATTTGATCCGGCAGAAAGTTTTGGGTCTACCCCCGCAGCGCCCCACGACACCCCCTCAGCCAGGTGCCGCTTCCTACGCGCAGTCGCTACTATCGCGGTTCAACATCCCCGTTGCCGGTGCGGCCGGTGCGGCGGGGGCACCTGCCAACACAAATGATTGGTTTTCTGTTCTCAGTGCCGCCGTGGGGGGCACAGCTACATCTGGAAAGACTCGGGAAGTGCGGGACGAGGAGCTTTCAGCCAGTGGCAATCTCCTCCAGCGCCAGATGCAGTCTATGTCTGGAGCGGAGAAGGCTCACTTTATTTCCTCGCAGCGAGAGCTGTTAGATCACCTCCGATCAACCCTAGCACAAGAAGAGCAGAGCACCCCTCGGGGTGGACTCGAAGCTGATGACCTTGCCTATGGTGTGCCGTTGCGCAAGAATCGCAGCGAGAACTCGTTCGAGGTGGTTGACGATGAGGATCTAGGACGTCGCTCGGAACGAAAGACTAGTAGTGGATGGACATCTGGTTGGTTCAACAGCGAGCAAGATTCCTCCGCCTCATCTGGTGCTGAATTCGCGGCGCGAGCTGTCGATGAGATCACCCGGTCGCGCGCAAGCCGATCCTAAGTTTGTCCGCGGAGATGTTCCGCTTTTAACATTGGGGAGTTGGAGTAGAACAAGAAAAACTAAAATAGAACTTGAACGCTTTGCTCTTGCTAGGTGAGAGATAAGGGATGGGAGACATGCTGTATTTGCATGGGGGGATTTTTTTATTTTTCGTTGCTAAATAACCGTTAAATCGAACTTGAATATTCAAATATCAAGAACAACCGAGGATGTCAAAGCCGAATCCCTCCGATCGGAGGAATAGCCTTGCATAAAAGAGTTCACGCAGATGCACTGCAAGGACGGGGGATATGGGGAAGTATTGGATATATCCCTGTGCCTTACTATTATTGAATATTATTGAGTCAGTGGATTTAGGAGATAAGGAGATATAGGAAGCATTTATGTATACAACGCAAGTACATAGATATACATATGTACCTTAGAAGTATCTTGTATAGATGTAGATGTAGATGTAGCTAGTATGGGGTTACCAGAAGTGGCAAATGGGGAAAATGGGGCATTTGGATGGTCTATCAAGTTCCAGATGAATAAAGAATCGAGTCAGAGTCAGTAATACGAGTCGAGTCATAGAATATTATCTACCAGTTTCATATTAGTTAGTTATGTATAGTCTGTATAGTTTAGTTAATTATGTATGTAGTTAACTAGATTCTTTGTAAGGGTGGCGTGGTAGACCTTCACTCTCAACCATTCGTCCTATTTTACTCTCACTTCTCTTTCTGAAATTTCATTAATTTCATTGTTTTTAGAGATTCTCAAGAGAATCCATCCCATAAATCACATTCAATCACATTCAAAGGTACGTTGGTCGACGGTCCAACTCTCTCTCTCTCTTTCTGCCCTTTCGTTTTCCACAAACCCGAATATTTTTTTTTCCCTGGAATTTTTTCCCTCCCACCATCTTCTACCCTTTGAATCAACCCTTTTTAAAACAAAACACTGTCGACCAAAACGCTGCTCTTGCTGCGTACCTGGTCTTCTGTGTATTTCGGAAACTCGTTTCCTTTTTTTTATCCAAGTTTCATCCCTTTGACAACCTGCAGTTAGGTTTGGATGTGGCCTTGTTACGCCTCCGCGTACTGACATCACCTTCGTCTTCTCTTCTCGAACTTTCCTCCCTCTTCGCGCGTTTAGACGTACAACCTGTCTAATGAGCTCGAACCCTCCTCAGTCGGGCAACCAAGGACAAAGCACCGCTACTCCCGCCGCTTCGACCCAGCCCGCATCCTCTACCCCCCTGGCTGCCACCCAGGCGCCAGCCAGATCTTACGCCAACGCAACTAAGAAGTCCGCGACGGACTCTACCGCCGCACCCGTCACCGTGGGCGGTTCAGCGCAACATGGGCAGTCGAGCTCCGTATCTGTGAACGGCAAACCCATGCAAAATCAATCTCAGCAGTCGGCCTCTTCTGGCGTGACCATTGTCAATGGAGCTCCCACTGCTTCGGCGGCTCCCTCCGGCGATCACTCTCGCAAGCCATCTGTGACCATCACCTCGAGCGGTACTTCCGGCTACATGCCCAACGGTGGTGGCCCGGCCAGTCGGCCCAACAGTCTTCAGTTCGGTTTCCAGCAGAGTTCTCCCAACATGGGTGCTCCCGCTGTGCCTGCCTCCAACCAGGCCCAGGCTGGACTTGGTGCCCCTTCGACAAACCCCCGGGTGACTTCTCCTCAGACTTCTCCTTCGCCTATTCCCCAGCCCGCCTCCAGCGGCGGTCGCCCACCTCCATCGACTTACCAGGCGCAAGGAAATGTGCCGAACTTCGGTAGCTTCGGAGAATCTGCTGATGCCAACGTAAGTCTCTTGAATCCTTCCCTCTCTTGAGTGATCTTGGTGCGCAAATGTGTATGGAGCGTGGCACCACCTGTGCGCGACTTTGCCAAGTCCTCATTTGGGGTTAAACTTGTTTTTTCTTCTTGCTCACATAGATGGGTTCGATTTCACAGGCTTCTCTTGCACACGGTGCTCAGCATTTGCGTCGCGAGTCCTCCCAATCCACCCACAGCGATATGAGCAACCACATGGGCAACGGCCCCGGACGTTCGAACTACCAGGGTGGTCGCGGTCGCGGATACTCCCAGCCCGGTTACCAGGGACAGCAGATGCCATACTCTCCCAACCCCGGTTTCCGTCAGACCCCCAACCAGCCGCGAGGCGGTCCTAACATGGGCCCCCAGTTTCACGGCTCGAACCAGGGTCGTCCTTTGGCTCCCTACCCTAACTCGCCTCATCAAGCCAACCGCAGCCCTGCCCTGGCCAACGTTAACCCTACCACTCCCCAGATGAACCAGGTCCCGATGGCACACCCCCAGATGCCTCAGCAACCCTACGGTTACGGTCAACATATGGGCCCCCAAGCTGTGAGATCCCCCCCTTCTCGTACTTCCCAGGATCCCTGGCGTCGTCCCCAAAGAAACCTTACCAGCTCTTGGCGGCGCAAAGACAACCCTACATGCTCTCCCGAGTACCCCGTGGATCTTGCGCCTGAAAGTGGCCAGTTCGAACAGATTCTAACAATGGTTAAATTTCAACAGTCATTCCCCAACGCCTACGATCCCAACTACTCTGGTTATTACAACCCGAACGGTGGTTACTACATGGGCCCGCCGTCTCCCCAGCCTCGTACTGCTGGCATGCCCTACAACCCTCAGTACATGGGACAGCAATTCCCTAACCCCATGCCTCAGGCGACACCACTTTCGCGTACTCCCTCTCAGGTATCTACTGATCGTCCAGGTTCGAGCCTCGGCCAAGGACCAGCACCCACTGGTCCTGCTGTCCCTGGCCACACCCACACTGGCAGCCGCGCATCCAACAGCCCCGCTCCCAAGCCTCACTTCATTATCCCCTCAGCCAAGAAGAGTCCAATCATCATCAAGGACCCTAACAGCGGCTCAGTCAAGACCTTCGAAAAGAACCCCGCATCCCCTGCTCGCGCCACCCCTTCGCCCGTCAAGTTTACTCCTCCTCCCACATCCACTCCTCCCCCTCGCACTGCCAGCGCGTCTGAGCACACTCGTACCGAGAGCAAGGCGAATGCCACGAAGACCGACGAGGAGAAGAAGCAGGAACTGAAGGATGCTGTTCGCCTGAAGATCCAGCAGGACGAGGCTGCTCAGAAGCAGCGTCTGGCCGATGAGGCCTCTCGCAAGACCACTGAAGCCGCGTCGACCGATGCCAAAAAGGATGATACTGAGTCTGTCCGGGCTGCCGTTGAGGATCTTAGTATCAAGGATAAGGCCGCTCCTGCCGAGGAGCCCAAGAAGGTGGTTGCTGCTGCTGATGAATCGAAGGAGGTTGCTGCCCCTGCCGAAGAGCCCAAGAAGGCTGCTGCTCCCGCTCCCGCTCCCGCGGATGACGATGAGATCGACTTTGATGCCATCGAGCGTGAAATGGCCGAAATTGAAGCCAAGGAGCGTGCCGCCGAGGAAGACTACAACCGCGCCAAGCAAGCTAAGAAGGAAGAAGCTGCACGCAAGGAGCGCGAGGAACTTGAGAACTACGAGGCCAACATGAAGAAGGCCGAGGCTGAGGCCGAGGCCCGCGAGATTGCCCGCGAGAATGCCGCCCGTGCCGGAGGCGGCGAGGCCGCCCAGGACGACACCAAGGATGCGTTTGCCTCGCTCAAGAAGGGTGGGTACGGTGCCACCGAGTCTTCCACCCCCGGCGACAGCGGTGCTGCTACTCCTGTTTCATCTGACATGGGCCCACCAGCCAAGCCTGCCAGCGCCATTCCCAAGAAGCCTGCTGGCCTCAAGATCGATACCCCTAAGCCCACTGAGCCCCTGCAAGCAACCCCAGGCATGAAGTCTTTGCAGAACGCCAAGTTCTTGGAAGACCTCAGCAAGGTCACTTACCCATCGTCCATCAGTCCTCCCAGCACCGAGATGAACGCTGCTGCGCCCGAAGGCCGCAAGTTCCACTACGACCGGGACTTCCTGCTGCAATTCCAGGCCGCATTCAAGGACAAGATCTCCGTCGACTGGGACCTCCGCCTGCGGGACACAGTTGGTGATGCCACCGACTCTTCCCGTCCCCAGTCTGCCCGCACTCCTAGCATGGGTAGCCGTGCTGGCTCTCGCAGCGGCACCATGGGTCCAGGAGGACCCTTCCCCGTCATGGGCAGCTTCAACAGACCTGGTCAGATGCCCCCTATGGGCAGCGGAGCGATGGGCAGCCGCAATGCTTCCTTCCAATTCGGACGGGGCGGCCCTGGTGGCATGGGTCCTATTGGCAATATTCGCCAAAACTCTGCCGGTGTTCCTCCTCGTGGCAGCTCGAGCAAGGGCCCCCGCACCGACAGCCGACCGAAGAAGCACGGTGGTCGTGGAGGAGACGAGGCGCAAAACAAGTCGATGCCTCTTACTGCTGGCATGGATCTGAAGGCAATTCAAACCACCGCAACTGGCTGGAAGCCTCGCAGTGTTGGCCAAGGTGCTGGTGCTGGCCCCGCCCCTGGTGGTGATGGCGGCTACTTGGCACCGGATGTCGTGCAGCGCAAGGTCAAGGCTGCTCTCAACAAGATGACACCGGAGAACTTCGACCGTATCTCTGGTCAGATCCTCGCGATTGTCTCCCAGTCTAAGGACGAGACCGACGGTCGTACTCTGCGCCAGGTCATCCAACTCACATTCGAGAAGGCTACTGATGAGGCTCACTGGGCCCCTATGTACGCCAAGTTCTGTAAGAGCATGCTGGAGAGCATGAGCCCAGAGATTAAGGATGAGAACATTCGTGACCGAAATGGCACCGTTGTTGCTGGTGGAAGTCTCTTCCGCAAGTACCTGCTCAACCGCTGCCAAGAAGAGTTCGAGCGTGGCTGGAAGACTAACCTGCCTGCTAAGCCCGAGGGTACTACTGAAGAGGTATGTCGATTTGCAGCTAAAAGTTATTTTCTCCTTGTACTAATAATCTATCACAGATTGCAATGATGTCTGACGAATACTACATCGCCGCCGCCGCTAAGCGTCGTGGTCTTGGTCTCGTCAAGTTCATTGGTGAACTATACAAGCTTGGCATGCTTACAGAGCGTATCATGCACGAGTGTGTTAAGAAGCTTGTGGACTACGAGGGTATCCCCGATGAAGCCGAGGTCGAGAGTTTGACCAGTCTGCTGCGCACCATCGGTGCCAGTCTCGATGCCTCTGAGAAGGGACCTGCCATGATGGACGCCTACTTTGCTCGCATCCACCTGATGGTTGAGACACCTAACTTGCCCAGCCGTCTCCGTTTCATGCTTCTGGTATGTTTTTCCCTCGTTTTTCGTCTTGTGAGGTGGGAAGAAAAGAAATACTAACATGGTTTTTCAGGATATTATCGATCTGCGTACCGCACGCTGGAACTCCAAGGATGCCGATAAGGGTCCTCAGACCATCGTTGAGATTCGCGAGGCTGTAAGTAACCTTCATTTCTGTCATTCATTATGTCTCGTATCTAACCCTTGAAACAGGCTGCCCGTGCCGCGCAAGCAGCTGAAGCCGAGCGCCAGCGCCAGTCCAGCAACCGCGGAGGCGGTGGCCGCATCCCCATGGGTCGCGGTGATGCCCGCGGCTTCGGATACGGAAACCAGGCCCCTCCCCCCGATTACGCCTCTAGCAAGGTTGGCAGTGACGATCTCCGCCGCCTGCGTGCGACTCGCAACACCAACCAGCCCATGTCATTCGGTCCTTCCAGCCTTCTCGGCTCACGCACCAACAGCGGCCGCAAGAACCTCGGTCCCGGTGGTAGCCTAGTCCGTGGAAGCGACGACAGCGCCTCCAGCAGCCGCACCGGCACTCCTACCGGCAGCAAGAAGGAAGACAACTCTTCCATGAATGCTTTCAGGTACGAAACTCCCAACGCTTTCCTCCTACGGAACCCCCCATGCTAATACCTTGCCCCCAGTGCGCTGGCTGCCCTTGAAGATCGGGATAACATGGCTACCTCGCCACCGTCAAACCCCACTTCCCCGATGCTCACTAAGTCGCAGCCCGCGGCCGCGGAGCGTCGTCCCTCAAAAACCCCATCTGTCAAGGACGGCGAATCCACAGCATAGAAAGTCCTTAGGAGTTAATGATCAACGTTTTCCATTTTCTTGGTTCACAAAAAGATTTCTTCATTTTCGTCATTTCCCATTGTTTTTTTCCCCGTGAGGAAAGCCATGCGCCTTTGTTTTTAATCGGTCTCAGTCCTTTGCATCTTCCGACTGGTCGGTTATCCCCTAGGACTTCCCCTTTTTTTCACTTTATCACGGCTGGTTTTACTTTCGAACCTTTCGAAAAAGAGACCCAATTCATAGTGTACAATCTTGACATCTTTTCAATTCTTACTTCTTTTTCCTTTTCTTCTTCTCTTTTTGATCGAATTGAGATGAACGGGTGTGGAGCTGTGGTTGAGAGTAGGACTTTGCTTGCAATTGGACTTGCTGCATCACTTCTTTTCATATTCTTGTCTTCCATTTTCCCATATGCACATCTAGTAAGGGAGTTTACTGTGGATGGAAACTGACATGGAGAGATTGATTATGAGGATGATGAAGGGGTCGCTGTTTCTTTTGCTCTTTGCCTTTCTCCCTCCCTTCTCGTGCTTTGCATATTGTCCCCCTTTCCCTCTTGCTCTTACTTTCTTTCCTCTTGTTCCTGTTCCCTGACCTTGTCCTTTTTTCGTCTCAATACCCGGAGCACCACTCAGCTTTAACGTGATTGAATGAATGCTTCGCCTTCTGTCTACTTCTAATCTCTTCCTTGGTAAGAGATTAGCTCATCTTGGGTGGTATATAGACCCATGTAAATGTACTTAAACGTGACTATGGACTTGTTGTAGCATGGATCAGTATCCATGGGTATACTACGATAAGAATAGCGGCTGCAAGTAAACAGATAGTTACAGATCTGCATATCTGTAGGAGCTTAAGCAATCAATGTCTATGGATTCATTCGATGGGTTCTCACTGTAGGCACAAGAGGGGAGAGAAATGCATGGCCAAAACAGGTGAAACGTTTAACCAGGTCAGGACATATCAGAGGACATTAAGCAATGAGGGTATTGAGCTGGGGTATAACTGCCAGTCCCGTCGCGAGCCGACGTGATTCCTGACGTGTATTCTGTTCGATAGGGAGAGGCTAGAAGCAATATGAGGGGGTGAAATCGGATGATTGGTTCGTATGGATCGTGAGTATGTGAGAAAGCGCGATGGTGTAATGTATAGCGCAGCACAAGCGAAATGGGCATGAAGAGCCGCTGCGGGCCAGGCAAGCCATGGTTTCAGGATTCAGATTCCTTCGTGTTGCCATTTTTATCATTGTTATCTGACACTTCAATCAATGGAATAGACACGGGATTCTTGGTTGAATCGGAAGGCTCGTTAGCCTCATCTAGTTTTCCAACCTTGGTAGAGGAGGAGTCTGATATAGTAGGCTCGAGTTGGTCAGACGGAGAAGGCGAGACCACAGTCCTATCCAGCGAAGGAGATGCCTGAACACTATTGCCAGTAACGACACTCTCCTGAGAGCTATCTGCTGGACTTCCGATGCCCGGACTTGCCATAACCACTGCATCCAGTGAGTTCCGAATGGGGTAGATCGAGTCGGAGTCATCGTGGCTAATACTACTACGGTCTGAGACCGACAGAGAACTGCGCGAGGCCGCATTCGAGTATGATGGGGGGAGTCCGAGTGCCTCCGCTACTGCAGCCTCCTCGTCTGGCAACTTCGAAGTGCTGCTATGGTTGCTGGCGCTGGCGCCGAATATCTGACTGCCGCGCTGCTCGCTCATTTCCAGGATTTGGTTGTAGCTGCGCCGTGTCGGGTCTGCACGGCGCTTTTTCTTTTTCTTTTCGCGTTTCGGTGAAGGCCGAACGACAATCACCGGGATGGGTGATTGCTGGAGGCAGTATTTGGAGACGGATCCTGGAAGCAGACTGTGCACTCCTTTCAGGTTGCGCCCTCGCGTACCGACTACGAGCATTGCAGGCTCGTATATGCGAATCTAGGGGATATTAGATTGGTAGGAGGTAGTGAAGGGGTTCTTGGAAAGGTTACCATGCGTTGGATGATGCTCTCAACCTTGCCCACCGCAAGTTCCAGGACCAAGCTGATGGCCTTCTCATCCTGGGTGTTCTTCTGGATCACCTGCTCAAATAGCTTTTCGGCCTCCTCGCGGTACTTTCGCTCTTCGATTCCGACATCACTGGCTATGCGCGAGTCCTTCTCCACCGCTCGAAGACAGACGATCTCGTCCCCGTCATCCACCAGCTCGTCGATGAGCCATTCGAGGGCGAACTCGGAGTAGTCGTTCTGGTCGGTTCCGCACAAAAAGGTCCTGCTCCGACGTGTGCTCTGGTAGCCTTTGTGTTTATAGTTTAATGTGAGGGAGAAATCGGTAGCATCGAAATTGTCGAATGTGTCGAAAGAGACGCCTCGCTCATAGGTTCTGCAGTATATATTAGTACACGCCGTTTCACACACAGTATTTGAGCAGAACATACTTCGGTGGTGGTGGAGACGGCCCTCGGTTCAATTGGGCAGCTTTGTGTTCCCGTTCCTTTTCTTCCAATAATTCCCTCGTCGGGGTATCCCCATATGACAGCCGCTTTTCCTTAAAGCTCGACGAGCGACTGGGCAACTGAGCCTCTGCAGCGTCGACGCTAAACTGAATCGATCTCCGTTGACTTCTGGGCTTAACCTCGCCGGAAATGCTGCGGGTGTGGCCGGACCCCGCAGCTGGGATCGTATGATCTCTGGATTCGGATCGCCCTGCAGACTCTGATGAGCGTCTGGGAGAAGTCGGGGCAGACATTAAGAGGTTGGTCTTCAGTGATGATGCAAATGAACAGGAACAGGGGTATAATGGGTCTGTTGGTTTTCGTGGGCCGTGTGTTGACGTAAATAACGAGAGCTAATAGCACGTATCACCGGCCACGAGGTTGTTGAGGGTTCCACAGGACCAAGCGGGGTTGTGGTATCATTGTTTTGAGAGAATCGTTTCAATAAAAACTAGAAGATTAATGGTCACGAGGCATCTTGCTCGAGCTGGAGAGTGACGGATGCAGCGAGGGGTCAGGACGAGTTGGTCAGGGCGATGATCACTTATCGATAGCGGCTCGGGAGCTTAGCCAGGATTATGTAATATCAGCAAGGGTCCACAGGTCCACGGGTCCGGTGATTGGCACAACCCTATATAATTGAAAGCTTCATTTGTGTCAACTAGTGCAAGTGAGGAAGAAACTATTAAAATGCATGGAATTTCTATATGAAGTCTTAATTTGCGTACTGGGTTCTAGGCTGTAATGTATAGAATCGTTTAATGTCAAAATCTAGGCCGTAGACAGCCTGACTCAGTTCATGCCTCTCCATTCTCCCCTTGCGCAGCAAGGGCACGCGTACCCTCTTCGTTACAGAGCTGAAAGGATACCCCCGAAGCTGCGCGAACTCCTAAATCATCAATTCAGGTTAGCCAAATTGTCACGTCTAACGTGGAAAGTAAAGAGTTGTGTTACACACCAGTACCCATAGCAACAGCTACTTGCTTCAACAACTGACCACCATCACCAGCCACAAAGCAGCCCGGCAGACTGGATTCACAGAAGAGTGGATTGACCATCACTTCGACACTCTGCTCCATTTTCGCGAGCCCAAGCTGATCAATCAAATTCTGTGATCGGTTGATGGTCGAGGGCTTGTGCAACAGCATACCGAGAGTGATGGTCTGTGTATCATCGAATTCGATGCCGATGGTGTCCCCTTGGTTCATCAATCGTCGAATTGGTCTCTCGTCAATCTTGACGCCACTCGCAGACGCCGTGCGAAGCGCCTTCTGGACACTTGTATCGCTTGATAACGGCCCATTGCTGTAGATAGTGACATCCTCTGAGAACTGTAGACTCATGAGAGCAAGTCCCAGGTATGCTGGGAAGGAGAACTCCAATATTCCCACAGGCTGACCCTGCTTTTCATAGCGATCACAGAAGAGGCACTGATAACTATATAACGATGTTCGTCAGTTATAAAGTGGCAATTCTGATTGCGGGTCTAACTTACATGTGTGAAGGCCAGTTTTCCCGGTATCCATCAATGTTCGTGGGCAGCAGATCCTCTGACCCAGTAGCCAGAATCAACTTGCGCCCTTTGTAGATGGTCTCATTTGTATCAGTGACCTGATACCCCATGTATCCATCCCCGATATCCGTCTGGGAAGCCTGCGAGACTTGGGCACTGGAGAACTGGATACGGGGATACTTCTCTTCGCGAGCGATCTGACGGAACTCGGTTGGCGGAATGCCGTCCCGCGACAGAACTGTATGCATGGCTGACACGCCCAGGTTTCGATAATGACCAGAATCAAAGACCAGTGCCGTACGTTGGACTCGTGCGAGAGCCAGGGCTGCCGATAGGCCTGCAGGGCCACCTCCGACGATCAATGCGTCGAAATCGAATTTTGTCATATTCATCTTTTTCCGATAGAAACAATAATTAGAAGATATAATGTGAAGCGGAAAAGGGCGATATTTCGGGGACTGGGTCTTTGCTTTTGAAGTCCTTCTACCTCGGAGACTTCGTGAGAATGTCTCCGTAGACTGTGCTGTAATAGTCTAATACGCTCATACTTCCCATATTTTCCAGGGGTACTCAACCCACTTTCGTTCATGATATATATTCAATTTGGTTCTTTACCTCTAGCCCTCGGTGTACCTGTCCATACTCATGGTTCTTTGTTTACTTGATGATAAGCCAATTTTGTTTCATACCAGGAAATCTTTGAAATCGAGTAGTATATAGAAGCAAGGATGGCCTTTAGGGTATTTTACTAAAAGGAAGACCAGGTCTATGCTACCGGGGTAGTGCCAAGTAACAAAGAAAGCAGCAACGGAGACATTTCGGACACTTTGTAGCTACACGTATTCAATGTCTTTGCTTGATGTCACGCTCCCTAGCTCAGCTCATCAATACACCCCTGCCTTGGTGATTTCCAATTTCTGTTGATTAGGCCTGTCTAGATTGCAAGATCTATATTCTTAAATAGTTCAATTTTGCTCTGGCCGTTGTGTCATTACGTTCAACCAAAGCATATTTTATATATTTGTTGTTATAACATTGTTGAGTTCTCAAAGCTGCCCACCAAGGTTCTTCGCATACTTTTTGGGTACTGTTCTCTTTCCGTTATGCCTCACATACTACCGCCATATGGCGACCGCACCAAGCCCTCAGTGGCTTGGGCAGTCGTCACAGTCGCCTGTATCGTTAATTTCCTCGACCTCTTCCAGAGTTCCATGGTCATGTTTGGCCTGGCTAACATCAAAGAGGCGCTGGAATTCACCGATGGCGATTTGAACTGGATCTTGGTTGCGTACACGCTGACCTTTGCCACGATTCTCCCTGCCGGGGGCCAATTGGCTGACCGTGTGGGTTTGCGTCTCACCTTTCTCATTGGCACTTTTATGTTATTCTGGACGAATATTCTCATCTCTTGGACCCCAGATCGAAATGGCCTGCTTGCTGGTCGAGCCTTGGCGGGTGTTGGGGCTGCATTGACAGTAGGTTCCTCGCTTTCTGTGTATTTATCCCAAATAGCTTTCTCACCATCTCAAGTGCGCAACTGGCATCTCCGTCATCAGTCACACATTCCCACCCGGCAAAAATCGAAATGCGGGACTAGCAATCTACGTCTCATGTGGACCAATTGGCACGGTGCTGGGCGTCATCCTTGGGGCACTGCTCACGGCGTCTCCGGCTGGTTGGCGCTCAATGTTCTGGGTGAACTTCATTCTGGCCGGTGTTGCCTGTGTGCTGGGCTTCTTGATCGTCCCGAACTTTGACCGGGATACGACGCGTGGATTTGATCACTATGGTGTGGCCACTTTCATGGCTGGCACCTGCTTGTTGATCTTTGGATTGAATGATGCAGTAGACTTGGGCTGGAACCATCCTGCCGTTATAGTCACCATCATCGTAGGTGCCCTGCTGCTCATCGCATTCCCACTTGTGGAACGTAAGGTCAACGAACCGGCGGTACCGCTGTCGATCATGCGCAACCCCCATGTGCTTGTTCCCTTGACTGTCTTCACGTTTGTTGGTGGCGGTTGGTGAGTGATCCCATTTAGCTCAACATTTCATCAATCATATCTCACTCACACTAACTCGTTTGACAGGGTCACTTGGTTCTTCTTGGCCACAGAGATTTGCCTTAACTCACTCCACTATAAGAAGGTGCTCGCGGCCTGTTACTTCTTAGTACGTGTAACGAGATCAACCTAGCATCAACCCCCCGCTAATTCTCTCTTTTGCATAGCCTGCAACCGCAGCTTCCATGATCGGAGGTGGCATTGGCAACAAGTTAGTCGGCATGGGTCATACGAAGATCGTCATTGTAGCCGGATATGTCATCAGCGTGGGCGCACTCGTCCCCTGGGGCTTTGTCGGGCCGGAATTTGGCATTTGGTATGTGATTGTGTTCTCGATATTCTACCTGTTTGCAGCACCCGGGATTGCAGTGGCCGCGCAGGCCATCGTATTGAATGAGATTCCTTTGGAGGATCACGGCACTGCGGGGGCCCTCATGAACGTCATGTATCAATTCGGAAGTTCTCTCTTCCTTGCGGTTGTCAATGTCGTGATGGGGAGTACTGCACGGACTGGGGACATGAGCCACGATCTCCTGGTCCAGTACCATAATGGTATGTGGACCTTGCTCGCATTTACCGCGACGGGCTTGATTCTGTTTGTGGTGTTCTATCTTCCGCGAGAGTCCCGTCATGCAGGCATACTCGAGAAGCCCCAGAGCGAGTCCGATGAGATCAAGAACGAGGAGGAAGCTGTGAGAGCGACCAAAAACACCATGAATGTCCTTTAAGCTGATAGAAGCACTAACTGCAACATTGCTGTTACCAAATATCATTATTATCATTAGCTGGCTGGCCACTCACTCGGCCACAGTCATATACCATAACCAGCAGCTAGTAGCTAGTTAGGAATCCATCTTTGATTTCCCCTCCATAACACACCGTACGGTGTAATAATTGCTGCCCTTCATACCTCCCATTTCTCCGGGTGTTCCCGCCAGTCCCTCTCGTTGGGTCGCCTAGCGAGCGCGTACGCGACATAACGGGTGTCTGACCATTGAAGTTTATCACGGATAGGCCATCCTCTTCGAAGCCCCGAAATGCGACTGAACTCATTAGTAAATAGTCCCAATTTATGTAGAATCCTTGACGTACACATTGCCAGTGGGCTGATCATATATGATCTTCGAGATTCTCGAGTCCTCTGGTTTTACACCGCACCGCAGCATCTCTCTGTTAATTGTATTAGCGTTTTGTCTGTCTGTTATCTTGGGTTTGGGTAAACTGACTCAAAGGCAAGACGAAACTTAACACGGATATCCTCTCGTACAGGGGGACTCAAGCTCCAGAAAAATTCCTCGGTAAGAGACTCCCCAGGCACCTTTTCCCATACGAGGTATTTGACATAACCACCAGGAACGAGATCATGTTCCCCTTGCTTTTTTTCGCAGTAACCAAGGAAACGTGGAACAGAGGTACAGCCTTGACTCATCAATAGCTTAAACGACTCTAGTTCACCACACACCTCAGGAGGTTGGATTTGTTGGGCTAGTGTAGCCAGATCAGCATCCTCCGTCCCAGTGATAGGGATCTGATAATATATTCGCATGAACGCTATCTGCGTCGGGTCCTCCTCTAGGTGGCACAGAAATTTGCCAACTGTCATAGGAGACCCAACGCCTGTGTCGACATCTTCCTGTGTGAGATGAACAGCCCTCTCCGAGAGCTTTTCCGTGATGATCCACGACGCGGAGGGAGAGGCAGACGGCTGTTGCAGGGGGTCGAAGTCATAAAAGGTAGTGACCTTAGTCCCTACCAGGCGCCGGAGGTATCGGGCATCGAAGTCGCTCGGTCTGGAAGGAAGTATCATGATGATTCTTGCGAGTAGGTAGGCAGGTTTTAGATGGTTTTTGCCAGGCAGAACATTAAAAGGTTATATATAGAAAAGTCTTATGCGTAGAATATACCTTTTTTACCGCCTTCGTATATACCTAAAAAAGTATATCTAAAAAGAGCATCCAAAAGAGCATCCAAAAGAGCATCCAAAAGACAAGGCCGTATAAGCGGCCGACTATTCTTGTTAATAAGAAATTAATAATCTCTACCTAAGCCGAGGAATCATATAAATATAGGTCAGAGCAAGACGGTAAAATAGGTAAACAAATTATATAGGTTGGCGTGATGGCGTCTAAAACCTGCCGTTGGGCTAGTCCCGATTAGGTATATAACCGCTTTTCAACACACAACCCCACAAACTGATCACAGCAAGCTATACGGAGTAGTTAGTAGGGTAGTTCTTATATTAATAATAACTAGGTACACGAGCATAAGCTCGTTCTTGGGTAGCTTCGTATAGCGCACTTATTCCTTAATATTCTCAAGGTCGCGTCCTATACCCAGTACGTAGCCAGTTACAAACTGGTTTTGAACTAGTTTTAAGTAGAGTACGAGTCTGTATAAGGCCTTCAAGAGTTGCGTATACGGTAGTGATATAATATCGCGAGAAAATCTGAGTGGCTGTACTCGTATATAAGTGTGTAAGATTAAGTGAGGGTGGGGAGGGTGAGCCTTGAGCGCTAGAAAGGACCATGATTCACAGTGACCCCTTTTTACTCCGTACCAAGCCACAATAAAAGGACCCACGTAGTTTATGATGTTTATGCATATAACATGACTAACTTCATATATTCTATCTGAGGGTCTGAGTACTCCGTACTCCGTACTCGTAAACTGTTAGATAGCGGGATATGATACCAGATAGGGGAAGATCTATTGCAATAAACCAACAAGAGTCCAAGATCGCCCAACGAACAGCATACCCAAAACGCCTCAGCCCCCTCCCCAGCCTCAAGATTTTCACTCACTAGCCCAATATGGATCCCGCCATGCCTTACTTCTAACAAAGCCAAGGTATCCATTCGAAGGAAAAAGAAGCGAAAGAAAAAGAAGCGAAGAGAAAAAAAAAAAATTAACCCCCCTTCCGTAACCCACTCCGCGGAGTGTCCGGACTAAAGAATGAACTAGTAAAACCCTTCAGCTGACTATCAACCCGTAGCGGCGCCTTATGCCGACCTAACCGCGATGATCTCACACTATCTACCCTTGGCTCTGATCTATCTAGCTTATCCGGCGGTGAAGATCATGGCGTGCTGGCAAGCTGCCCTTCCATTTGGCTGGGAACAGGGATTCTGCGCACGGACCAGCTGATCGACGAGGTCACATGGGCGATTCTGCCGGTTTGAATGGCACTATTTACTGGACTATTTTATTTTGTATGGAGTAGTTACTTTGTACGGAGTAGATTGAAGATTGTGGAGGATTTTGGAATTTTTATTGGGTTGTGCCTTTTTTATTTCTGTGGGGGATCACAATGTTCTTTCCCCCGTGTTTCAACGCTCCAATGCACAGTCTCGACCTTTTGTAGGGAGAGCTGCATGTTGGGTCGCTATCACAGATAGCAAGAGATGAGAGGAATGTGTAAATAAAATGTCCATATGACATGAAACAAAAATGAAATGTCCAAAAAATGACGATTCGCCAAATGCGACCGAACCAAAAAACGCCAGAAAATAATAAGATGGGAGATGGTAAATATAAGCTCGCTCCAAAAACATCGTCATAAAAGCATCAGGGTATCACGGTATGTATCGCTGGAGTATGGAACACAAGGCAGAGAGAGAGAGGAGAGTAATAGTCGGGATCGTAAAGTGGGAGTGATCGAGCTTAATCAATAAGCCTCGATCATGGTCTGCTCTTGTGTACCAAAATACCCTTGCTCAAAGAGATGGGGTTGATCAGAGCCCGCCAAGGCAATAGCCGTAGTAGCAGGCTCCTTTTCATCGAATGCCTCTAGCGTAGGCTGGGGCGGGGAGGGCGGTGTCGCCTCGTCCTCAGACTCTCCATCCGAGTCGGCCAAAAGCTCCGGCGGCGACTGTCGTGAGGGTGAGCGAGTCAAGCTCAGCTCGCTATCCTCCGCATCATCGTATTCGAAGTCTGAATCTGTGTCGTCGCCTTCGTCATCCTCCTCCAGAAGGTCCTCTTGGATGGGAGCCACCGGTGATGGGGCGCGACGGCGAACGGGAGGTGTGTTGATAACAAATTCAGACTCATCGTAGTCGGACTCGTCGCTGTCGCTGAGTTCAGAGTCCAGATCGGACATATCCTCCGGGTAGTCTTCCTCGGGTTCTTCGACCACTGTCGAAGCCCATTGAATGTGTTGGCGAGAGGAAGAAGAGGAAGAAGAAGCCTTGGTGGCTCCGCTGACGGTCTGGTTGAACCAGCGTTCTTGTTCACGCTCGGCATCGGCGAGGTCGTACATCAGCGAGTCGAGGAGGTTGGCGTGGCCAACGAGCAAGCGCAGGTCGTGGTCTGCCCGGGAAGCTTCACGAGTGAGCTTCTTGCGGGCAGTGTGGGCGAGATAGTATGTTTGAGTGATGCTCATTTTCTTTTGTTGGCGGCGACGGAGGAGAGAGTCGAAATAGGGGGAGGGTTTGGAGGTATTAGAGGTAATAGATGAAGAGTCCATGGTGGGCCAGACGAGCTTTTGAAGGATTATTGGGTATGACTCTTTGGTGGTGACTCAATTAGGCGTCATCCAGTCACAGTGGATCGTCGTGGGGCGGTGTGATAGAAGGGATAAGGGAGTAGATCAACTTTGTTATACATAAAAGTATAGTATGATAGATCAGCTTTTTCTTCCAGGGTGGACAAGATCGATAGTGTAACAGGTTTAACAAAGTAGATCTTGAGATATCAAAAGCAATGGAATTCCCGGACGAGAGGTTTATATTTAATCTGACAAGGCAGCGTTTTTTTTTTCTTTTTTTTTTTCTGATTTTTAATATTCTTTTTACGTCCGATCCACCCGAAACGGACTTTACGGATGATGAGAGATCCACCGGAAATAAATATGGAGAAAGCGTATACGCCGAACCCCGAGTTATGAATAATGCCCTGTTCGCTTTCAAGGTTCCCATTTCTACATCTTCACCGCTACGTTACACATTGTATTTAGGTACTTATCTACATAGTTACAATTATGAGAAGTACATATGTACTCCGTATTCTACTCTAATTTACTCAATCCCAATTTTTAAGATAATGCAGTGAGTCACCTTGAATGGCTTTCGGATGACCAATCGCCGTGCCGTGGTCCGTATCGGAGGATAAAAAACCGATCGGAGTATCGGTCGCACCTGTTGCCGTTTATTTTTTTATTTTTTTATTTTATTATTTCCTTTCCTGGTTAGTTTGATTACTGATACAATTGTTTTAAGGTTCCAATCGAATCTTCGAACTCAGGTTTGGATTACATAGCAGTTCGATTTCCAATCGTATGCCAAATCACATCATCTTCTTTAACCTTAGATATATCCATGGATAATATCCCCATAGCTGACAATTACTGTAGCTGACAATTGCTTTGACCTGTCGACGTGTCGAGATCCAATGAGTTGGCATGTCAGCATGGAGGCTCTTGGAACATTGAACCTTGGGAAGCCAAGCCACCTTGCTCCGTATGCGTATTCTGTATTATGCAACACTCTACCCCTCGCCTGTACTCTGTGCCCCTAGACGAGTACGACCAGTACCCAGTCTTGGCAACATTGACTGACTAGCATTCCCCAGGAATTCGACATTTAACCAGGAATCCATGCATGAGTAGGCTACGTGGTGGGGAAACGCCCAAGAAGGTACTTACTAACTAGTATTGGCATGCACGGATCCTCAGGAGGCCATGAGGCAGCATAATTCCAACATCACTGGATGAGACCGCTAACATAGCCCATAATGATTTTCATCGCACAGTTCTACAGCGTTGCCTACTCCGTACAGACGTACAATTTACGTTGTACGTTGTACATTCCACATGTGACACACAATGGGGCATTGGCGGATCTTATTGGCCCCCACAATGAAACCTGCTCAAAACAGACTGACACTGCGCCCTGCAAGGAGGGGTTAGATTATGTTTCTCGCTTCATGATACAGGTACAATGTACATTCCTTACTGCATACCTTGATCATGATAGCGTGTTTGGCGTACGTCACGGACCTCAAAACTTGCCAAGGTAAGGTTCCTGTTTTTCATGTCAGCCTTGGGGACTTCTCCAGGGCTATCTTGGCGTATTAGGTAAGGTCCATGCGGATATCGCCGAAGGGTGCAGCTTTACTCCGTAGATGACCTAAGCACTCAAAAATGCCCACCTGCGCAGGTGGTTCGCTCGCATGGCTTACCGTTTCGAAACACTCAATCTCCACTTCATAGCCCTATGGAACACCCGAATACGAAGGTGTCTCGGTTTTTTGTTTTTTTCTTTTGATTATTTAGGCTTTAGGCTTCTCTCCCAAGATGTTCTATCATGTAATCTTTCTATCTTCCATCAATATTAGCAATATCGATCAAATACGAAGACTGCCCAATTAGGAAACGATGAGGTCAACGGGTTGATCTAGACACAGTCCAGAACAATTGGATTCAGGGTCTATGTTGTGGGGAGGCGGGACAGAATGATTCAGTAATCATCGGCCAACGACGCCATGGCTGGTTGTCAACCACTTTAATGAACGCCCAGTAATCGATACCGGATTTCCGGGCTTTCCCTGCTAATTTTCCCGAGATCCACTAGGCTTGACAGAGATGACATCAAGGACTTTTGCATGTTGCCGTTGGCCGAGAGATGGATCTTTGAATGCCTAGAAGTGGATTCCAAGGTTCTCAATTGCCTTATCAGGGCGAAATGATATGAACGACAACATATCTTGTACGGTGTACTGCATGATGAGCTCAGACTGAGGACGGGAACACGGAGCAGACGAGAATCAATTATTTGCTAATCATTCGTACAAAATAGGCGACGTGGTGTCCACGGGTATCTTGAGGCTGATAATGATCAATGCATAGCTTATGCAATTTATTTTACACTAATAATCAGCATAAAATACAAACTATCACATCTGACCATATTGGAATCCCTGCTTCATACCTACTTAGGTAAGTAGCTCGCAAGCCCTGAAGAATACAGATCCCTCCGGTCCTCGGCGTTAAAACAGCTCCGTTTCCGAGCTCCGTGTCCGTGTGGATCGTGCACTGTGCACACTTTATGCTATGGGCTATGGTATGCATTTCCTAATCCACGTTAGACTTGGAGCTATCGCTATCACCTATCACTCACGGGTGATCGACACGTGAAAAAAAACAAATCCGAAACGTGACTCGATCTCGGGACTTTGTTGCCGGTGCCCGGAGCTGATCGTCGTTCTCCGCCAGATCGAGTTTAGTCGCGGGTTGTGGCTATGCGGCACATGTTTACGGGGCTGGTCGGATGAAATCGTCCGTGTAGATTCACGATCACTCACTTTGATGCTCCGTAGTTCCTTGTGACTCATGATTATTGACGCCGTTTTTTTCCGAGCGGGTAGCGGCTACGCCCACGGAGATTTGTTAAGATCTATTCAAATTGAGCTGTCTGCTGCTAATATATCAATAAAGTTAGATTGTCGCACTGCATATTTCGGTCAGATGATAAGATGATACATAGTAATAGTACTCCGTACTCCGTACACAAAGTTGGATTGTTGACATTTTCCTCGAAGAGCCCCTGAAGGATGCTGTCTGTGCCACAACTGATATAGTAATCGGCGAACCCATGGATTGGGAGTTCTCTATACAGTCTAGTTCAGTAGTCGATTTCTCGGTGATAGTTTATAATAGAATTATTTTCCAATTTCCAGTCCATTCGAGCTTGATTTGGGAGTAGCTGCCGGGACTATGAACCCGGAGATTATTTCGAGATAAGATCAGCCGGGCAATCTCTATACTCACCACGTGGCAGCACCGACGACGCGATTCACTACAGATAGGTGCAGTGGATCATTGGGAGAGTATTCGGCAGTATTTGGGATGATAATAAAGCATCCACTTCAATTCATTCGAGCAATTACTAGCGCGTAGATTTTGCTGTAACGAAAAGGCCATGGGGAGCTTCAAGGTATATATATATATATATATATATTCAAGTCAAATGTTCATGAACCAGTATCTATTTGACGGTGGTCTACTGCTGGAAGTAATTCTAGATGAAAGACATGCAATATTGGAGACGATTTTGAGGTTTTATTTTGATGCGACAAGCAGAGACGATGTGGATGTTGCACAGACCTGGGTCTTGGAAGGGAGGAGGCTTTTAGCGGGTGGACCATGCGGGCGACCTTTTAAAACACGAGTGGAGCATGTATATTTTTGACAGAGTTCCAATGACGCTTGTGATGATTATGTTTTACGTGTGGTACCCAAGCCAAGTTCGAGTCTCGCTGGACGGCCAACAAGAACCCTTGGATGGCGGGAGTTTCTTGTCAACCGGATGGACTGGAGAATAACATTCGCACATTAAGCGTGTTGGATTTAGGTATGTAAAATACGATTCTGATTTCTGCTGCAGTAAAGAAGTGCATTGGTTTAAATGTTGAGTCTTCTCTTTATACCTCTGATATTGAAATATCACTATTTGAATTAGGTATCTATCGGCTATACAAAAATGATCGCTTGTACCTCATAGTTAGCGGTATCTCGGTATCTAATAAATATTTTATAGATCGTCACTCTGATTATTCATAACATGCAGTGCTCATATGTGTAGTTCATCAGAACAAAGAACAAAGCATCTGTGGGGCTGAGATCAAAGCCGGGAAGCAAATGCCCAGGGCAAGATCGGCGCTTTGATCAATCCCTTTGTCCCCATGGAGACTCATTTGTCCATTGATATGTGGTAGAAACCAAGCCACGTGATAGTGTCGCCGATCTATATCTAACCCTGCATCATCTAGCACCGTCAACATGAATACAAAACATCTACAGACCACTAGCTTAAAAGAAGACGATTGATTCATGCTCAATGAGCCACGTTCAGATTAACAAACACAGTTGATGGTCAAGTGACACTCAAGACGCCCAGCAAACACCAGTCACCAGAGACTCCAGCAAAACACAACCCTTCAAGATTCAGCAGTAAAACACATCCCTTCAAGAATATCACACTTCATGCTGGGAATGGCCGGAAAAACAATTCATTGCCGAGGTGATCGAGCACAGTGACAGAATTGTCAGGATCCGACATGCGAAGATCGGCATAAGCGAGGGCACGATCAATAGTCATCTCAATGTTGTGCAGGTTACGGGCATAGCCATGGAACCGGAGCTTGTGCAGAACCGACCTGATCCAGTTGACGCAGTTCTGGGGAGGATAAGCACTCTTAATCGGCAGTTGAACAGACTGAAGGAGGATCTTGATAGTCTCCGGGCCGATTCCGTCGTTGACCTCGCCGATTGCCATTCTGATGAGAAGGGAGTCACACGACTCCGGGTGGACGTTGGTCTTGACGCGGTAGGTCCATTGGAAGTCCGGGTTGAGGTCGCGCCGCATCACCGGGTCCGGCGAGGCTCCGTCAGTCACATCGTAGGCGTAGTAGCGATCGTACTTCACATCATAGACGAGGATGGCCCAGTGATAGGCGGAAAAGCCCAGGCGCTTTCGGTAGTCGCCAAGAGAGAGCTCGCCACGATGATAGACTGCCAGGAACAGCTGGTAGAAATCGGTCGGTGGGGAACCCGGGGTGGGTCCACGATCGGGGGGAGCATCGCTGAGCTATGTGTATTACTCTTGTTAATTACTCTTCTGGGCTTCAATTTTGGAAGGATTATACTCACAGGAAGTTCTTCAATCGGATACATGGCCATGATGCCTCAGGATTTTGCTTTACGTGGGTGTGTGTGGTTGGGAGTGTTCGAAGTTTTGTTTACTTCCGAGGTAGCTTTTCTCCGATCGAGGTCCTGAGTAGGAGCCTCAGCAACTTTTATTGCCTTTTCTACGACCCCGCCCGAGGGGCATTTTCAATGGCAATTCGGCTGTTGGGACCAGCCTAGGATTGCTATATGGGACCGACAGTCCATTGACTACTGTAGAGGACAAAAACGGGGTTTTTATATCCTCGGCTTATAGATATTTGAAGCTATACAAATCCTTGTGCACGGACCACCATGGCGTATAGGTCGAGGGCGGCCATCCCCTTCGAGGTTCAACAGTAAAGGACGAAGCTAAGTATAACTAAAACCTAGGTAGTAAATTAAATTAAATTAATATATAAGAGAAAAATGAGAAACAAGTCAGAGGAACTTAATCAATCGAAAATGGCGACTGGCTCTAGCTACCGTGGACTAGGATGATAGTTTGATATCTGGGATGCTTTAGCACAAACATATAATATTTAGGGACTATACGATTTATAATGGGTCTTTGTTATTAGAAAGGCTCTTCTGAGTGTTCTGAAATCATGCATATGGTGACATGCTATCTTTAATGAACAAATGCGACCCCGTACCACGCTATTGAATATAGTCCGGTAGGCATAGAAAACCAGCTAATTGGGATAAAAGTATTCTGTTTACTTTCTTTGTCCTAAATCCTAAATGAAATATGATAGCCCTGACGGCAGCCTACCGCACAGCTGTAACCTGTGCACCTGCTGGTCTAAAATTATTTATTCAACAATAATGTGAAGAGAGAATTAAGCTTACTTGAAAGGAAAGTGTGGCCTTGGCCAAATGGGGAATGCGGTAGTTGGGTATGCAGTTTCCCAAGTGACACTCAAATCAAATGAAGTTCTATTATCGTTCCTTCCCACCCTACATCTCTACCTAATTAGGCAATTGAAATCGGACCTCGGGACATATAGACCTAGACATATATGGACATGAATAACCAAAAATGAAACAAAGGAACAAAATTGTCATGAGAATGGTCATGAGAATCATAGAGAAATCCCAATAAAACAGCGGTCCAGAGTAACTTGATACTTGATATGCAGCATGGTAACCCTTGATAACACCTGGTATGCAAGTCTGTCACACAAGCTCTGCTTTTATTCATCTCAAGGAAGAGACAAGAACAGCTTCTTCAACTCAGGATAGTTAGGTGTGCCCAATCCGGTAGCCGGATCCCATCTGCATGGCAGTGTCAGTAAAAAGCTCATCACCAATGTAAACGATTGTACTCACCCTGGGATAGCACTGAAGCCGTCCGAACCACATCCAACATTGGTGCCGTTGGTGATGTCATTGAGAACATGCGGGTGAGCGTAAAGCACGGGGTTCACGAAACCAATAGGTCCCTTACCCTCGTGAATACGTTCCTCGTTGATCTACCACCAGGGTCATTAGCACAATCAACAAGCACAAAATTCCAACTCCCGACTTACCAAGTTCAGTACTGAAGCAAACAATGGCGACGCCAAGCTAGAACCATAGTAGTGCACCAGACTTCCATTGGTGTAAGCAGGGAACACGGCGCCATTAGCCGAGACATCAGGATAAGCACGACCAATACGGTTGTAGAGACCGTTTGTCGTGTTTACATTGACTTCCAGCTCAGAGTAGTACGGGTAAGTCAGCTTAGCGTCCTTGAAGTACTTCTCCACGGCTTTCTTCTGGTACTCAGGTTGCGGGAAGTAGTTGGAGAAGCCGCCGGCGCTGGTGAAATTGGCCGAAGTACCACCCAAGTCAACGTGCATCACGCTCTCGGCATCCTTGACGGTCTGGTCGGCGTAGAGCATGGTGCCTCCGACAGAGGTCACGTAGGGGCAGTTAGAGGGGTATTGTGGGTTGAAGATCTTTCCCTCGGGTCCTAGACATCCGTTGGCGGCTCCGTCGTTGTGGAACGAGCCCACGCCGTAGTCGCCGGAGGCGAAGAGGATGGAGTGGCCCTGCAGGCCGAGCTTTAGGAATTCGTTGCATTGGCGCTTGGTGTAGGCTACCGGGAGATCGGCTTCGGCTTGGCCGTAGGAGGCGCTAATCACGTTTGTAGGCTTGTATACACCACACTGAAGCTGGCCTGTTATTGTGTGAGCGATTTAGATCAGTCTGGTTGGTGGAAATGGTATGTTACCTTTGTAACCACCGGCGCTGGGGTTGGGGTAGACTGCATCGATATCAGGGTTGTCGCCTGTCTCACCAAAGGCACTGTATGTGCAGTAAGACTGGATTTATTAGCAAGATACATTTGATTTTTGGAACATTATAACATACACCATCGAGAGCGTCAAGGAAAGTGTTAAACAGGTTGGTGGTCGCAACCTCCTTTGGTTCATAGATCTGGTCATCAACTTGGTAAAGAGTCACGGACTGGGGGTAGATAAGCGCATAACTGGCGTTGTTAGCAAAAAGACAGAAAAGCAAGTTGTGGGTTGTACTTACGCCATGTCAATGTCAATATCCGATTCACCAGCATTCAGCGGGCTGTAATCTGGCACCGAGAAGTTGGCTCCATCAATCAAGGCAGGAATGGGATAAGTGCCCTGAGGGATCCAAGGAGCATAGGCTTTGTAGTAGAGATCAATATCTGATTTGGCGAAGTAGTCACCCTGCTCGTAGAGACCAAGCGAGTTGCCCTTGGCTGCCTTCTTGGCGTCTGGGATATGGTACAAGGCCTTGATGCAGGCCGGAGTCATCTGGGTTCCGCATTTCTGGAGATCCGCAGGAAGTGACTTCGCCTTCTCGGAAATAACCGCGGTTGTGATAGAGTCATCTGTGGCCTTCGAATGAGCCAAGTGGGACGCTCGCTTCGCCATGGTGTTCCTTTTGTCAATGGAACTGAGCTTCTTCTTGACAATGGGACTGAGCTTGACACCGGGAGTAATATAGTCAATGTGCGCCTGGATGTGCTCAGGGACGTGATACCTAACACTGTTAAAAGAGTCCAAAAAAGAGTCCAAAGCAGTCCAAAGCAGTGAAAAGACTTACTCCTCACAACCAATCTTCAGGCTGGAAGTGCTAGCATGCTCATGTTCGTAGAACTCAGCCTTGAACAAAGCCTCTACTTCATGCGCATAGGCATCAAAAGCCAACCATCCCTTGTTATCGGTGTGTACAATCCGGGATCCATGAATCCCAGAAGATTCAAGCCAGCGACGGACAGAGTCAACCGAATCCTTTGAAGGAGCGAACAAATCATGAACTTCCTCTGAAGTCCAATACTGTCCATACTTGGGAGAGCTCGGGTCAGAACTAATACAAATATTAGTAACCACGCATACCATGAACCCACATACACATAAGAAAACAACTTACACAGCCATGAGATACTCATCACCCTTCTCCAAGTTATTCTGGGTAAGGCCAATGCGCACAGGCAGCACGGAATCGCGCTTAATGCGCTCGCCTTTCACCCAATCCACATGCTCACTTCGCTTTTCATGCAAGACATGCTTCACTGGTGCTGGGACAGCTCCAGAAAGAGCAGCGATCGCCAGGGCGACACAAACCTGACGTACGAGCATCTCGAGAAACAATAGAGATGTGATGGTACCTGGCCATCTTGCCGGGACAGGGGGACTTTTCCCCTTGATATACACGCCGGGGACAGCAAATCACAATGGTATGATTGCAACACTAATTTCCCCGTCTGGGATGACGAAAGAGCATTAATCAAATTTAGCAGATCCGATTGGATATAGTCTGCAGTATCTGCATAATGTTTCAGACAAAGAAAGCGCGATTAAATGCTCGACACTACAACATAGATATCAACATCCCGGTTAGGGTGACTAGGGATGTTGAGTCAACATCGATATCTCTGGAATAGCCCAAAAGGTCGCAATTTCTGTTCATTCTGCCAATGCTGTGTGTCATTCCTTGGTAATTGCTTGGTTATTGCTTGGTTTTGCCCAGGTGCTTGGTGTTTTTTGCTTTTTGCCTTATCTCAGGACGCGTGCTAGTTGGATGATCATCCCCTCGCTTCAGCGGGGTTCCGACGGAGAAACCATTCCATGTTGCAACGGTTTAATTTGGGCTGAACGAGGACATCCAATAGGAGAAGATGATAAAGTTATTCAGACTTTAGGATCGATTGTGAGAAAAAAATAAAAAACAAGCTTCTGTTCTAGGCAACCCTAATTGCGACATATTAGGTAGGTCCAATGTCCTCGAGGTAAAGGCTTAATGTAACAAACTACTAGTTATGTAGCACGTGTACTGAAATATATGTATAAATTTATCTAAATCATAAAGGAAAACCTGACATCATCATCATACGAATATCCACCAGTGGGAACCACCGAGATGGCATTTTTTTTTACGAGAGGAAAAAAAGGAAAGGGGAATAGAGGAAAAAGGCATCGAAAGACGACAACCAGTAGAACAATTTAGTGGTGGAAGAGACGGACACCCTGCTCGACGAAGGTGATGCCCAGCTTCTCGGCAGTCTCGAAGACGGGGGTGTCGTTCTGGCTGCCAGTAGGGGCGGCGATGTACTTGACGCCTGAGCGGGCAGCACGGAAGACGTTGTCGATGAAGGGGAACTAGAGGAGACAATTAGAATTTACCACGCGAACATAAGAAGGGAATTACTTACAAAGGCATCGGACGAGACAGCGACCTCGCTGAGCTTCTGGAGCCAAGCCTCACGCTCCTCCTGGGTGAAGGGAGCGGGGACCTCCTCGAAGACACGCTCGTACTCGACGGTCTCGGCCTCGGTGCGGGGAGTCTGGCCCGAGCAGAGCAGGTCGATGGCGTTGGACTTGTCCGCACGCTTGGTGCCCTGCTTCCACTTGATGCCGATGACGCGCTCGTGGAAGCGCATCCACCAGTTGTCGGCCTTGTCACCGGCCAGACGGGTGCAGTGGATACGGCTCTGCTGGCCGGCGCCCAGGCCGATGATTTGACCGTTCAGGGCGTAGCAGACGGAGTTGGACTGGGTGTACTTGAGGGCAATGGTGGCGACGGTCATGTCACGGAGAGCAGCCTCGGGGAGGGAGGTGGTGTTCTTGGGGGTGATGACGGTGTTGAAGGTCTTGCTGGGAGAGATGACAACGTCGTTGCGGTGCTGGGTCAGCTGGACACCGTACAGGGTGCGGGTCTCCTCGGGAGCCGGAGTGTAGTCCTCGTCCATCTGGAGGACAAGGTACTTGCCGCCCTTCTTCTTGGAGAGGATGGCCAGAGCCTCAGGTTCGTAGCCGGCGGCGATGACACCGTCGGACACCTCACGGGAGATGATCTTGGCTGTGGGGACATCGACGATGTCACTGAGAGCCAGGATGTCACCGAAGCTGGACATGCGGTCGGCACCACGGGCACGAGCGTAAGCCTGAGCCAGACCAGAGGTCTCGATATCCTTGATATCGTCCACCATGTACACCTTGCGCTCCTTCTCGTTCAGGGGGACACCGATAGCGGCACCAGCGGGGGAAACGTGCTTGAAGCTGGCAGCAGCGGGGAAGCCAAGAGCCTGCTTGAGCTCCTTAACCAGAGGCCAGGCGTTCAGGGCATCGAGCAGGTTAACGTAACCAGGAGATCCGTTGAGGACCTTGAAGGGAAGCTTGTCCTGAACCATGTAGGCAGAGGCGGGCTTCTGGTGGGGGTTGGTACCGTAGCGCAGAGAGAGTTGCTGCAGACCGTTGCCAGCATACTCCTTACGGAAAAAGCTAGAAATAGCGGAGTCGTAGTCGGCAGTCTGCTCGAATGCCTTGAGGGCGTACAGCTTGCGGCTAGCCTCGTTGATGGCGCCGGCCTCGAGCTCCTTGAGGAAATCGGAGTAGTCGCGGGGGTCTGACAGGATGGTCACACGCTTGTGGTTCTTGGCCGCAGCGCGGAGCAGAGTCACACCGCCAATGTCGACCTCCTCCACGGCCTCATCGATGGTGACGTTGACCTTAGCGACGGTCTCCTTGAAGGGGTACAGGTTGCAGACGACGTAGTCGACCTTGGAGATCTTCTGCTCGGCAAGGTCCTTCTCGTCGGACTCGATATCACGGGCGAGGATACCACCGTGCACGGCGGGGTGGAGGGTCTTAACACGGCCACCGAGCATCTCGGGGGCGTTGGTGATGGCGGAGACATCCCTAAAATGAATTGTCAGTTCCGGGGCTGTTTATTGAATATAACGCTTCTTCTTGTATTTCGTTGCATTATTGATGACAGAGGTAACTCACTCGACAGGGAATCCAGCCTCACGGATCATCTTGGCGGTACCGCCAGATGCGAGAAGACGGACTTCCTGCTTGACCAGACCCTTGGCCAGGTCAAGCAGACCAGTCTTGTCATAGACGGAGATGATAGCTATTCAATCCCACATTAGGCATATTAGAATTGAACTTGAACTGCCTGGGACAAATACTATCATAGTCCGGGGAACTATGAAGCCAAGAGGGACATACCAGTCTTTTGTTGAGACATGATGGATCCGACGGTCAACACTAGGTCTGTTAGATAATAAATTCTCAAATCCAACCTGCAATTGAAAGCAATTGATATCAGGAATCGAATAACATACCTAAAACAAGCGAAGAGGGTATAACAAATGACGAACAGAAGAAAAGAAGAAGAAAATATGACTCGCGGGGTCGGACCGATTGCGGCGGCGGGGCTCGATAGCAAAAAGGTGCATTACGTGATCGACCTCAGCCCACTATGTCATCAGCCAATCAGGGCCTGGCATTAGGAAGATGGCCTTAGCGTGACACGTGATCTTGGGATACATAAGAGATTTCTCAGAAGCGCCATCTTCTCTTTCTTTTTTCTTCTTCATGAACAACGCAAAACTCACATTCTACTCAAAAAGCGTTCCTACGAAGACTCGTCTGATGAAGTACGGAAATCGTATAGAGAATGGAGACCAAGTGCCAACTGGCAAAGGTGTCGATCTTGGGTGCAGTGCCTGCTGACTTCGGTCATGTAGTAGGGATTGCAATGATTGATTCTACATACCAATCAAAAATATAAAATATTATTTTGAGTCTTCTGAAAACTTCGTTTATTGTAATCATCGTAAGCATCAGGGTTCTCCCATAATCTCGTAGAAGAATAGTTTTGTCGCGTCTACAAATGGGGTTGATTTCTTCTTACATGACTTTTTTTAATTTTGTCCACCTTTTGCAGTTTCACATATAGACGGCAGTAGAAGGCGGAGAATAGCTTAATTTGTACAAACCTTGGAAGTACAGCTTTTTGCGTAGCGAATCAAGTCAGAGTAGAGCCGATTTCTATTACAATTCTTTATCAGAGCCATAAATTATTTCAAATGTACATTAAACGTTCCGTGCCCTCCATATGGGCCGTTCCCCAGTGAAGCTCGAGTGCTCAATCCTGAACCAGAAAATCCAGGCGCTTTTCGAGCCTCATGGCTTCATGACATCTCTAACGCCAGATCCGATAGCAAGCTGACGGCCAACGTTTCCAAAGCACACGCTCGCGCAGAAAATGACACTGGCAACCCAAGTGCGGACCGCAATGCTCTCCTGTGTGATGCCTGCACCCAGTACATTCTCCAGCCCTGTTCCATTCAGAAGACTGGCGCCCAATGATGGGCCGGTCGATGCGGGCACAAGCTCTGGCTTGAGGCCAAGAACCACTCCCATGCCGGCCAAGCCAACGATGGTCGAGAGGACAAAGCCGGTCCTGGTGCGGTCAATCAGGTACCAGAGAACGGGGTTTGCGAGCGCGAGGGTCAACGATGCTTGCGTGGTAGATTCCCAAGGGAGTCTCCGCTGTAAAAAAAAAAAAAAAATCCAAATGTCAGCGTTGTCCCATAGAAATAAAGAAAAACGGGAAGCGTAGAGAACAACACCTATCCACTTACCATAGCAAATGCAATTCCGACAAACGCTCCAACACTGCGAGCAACAGTAACCCAGGACGGGGTGCGATCCTCACTGTCCTCCTCATTTGCACCCGCAAGCTTCGAATCAGACTCGCCCTCACGCCAGCTATCCAGCCAAGGAAGCAGATTGCCCAGAGCAATACCAGCCAATCCCCAGAAGCCCAGGTACTGCCATGAATCGTAGTAATGAATACTCTCCAGCTTGACAGGCGTAATCCAATAGTTATCATGAAGATGAACCGTGATCACACCGTAAGCAAGACCAAATCCAAAGAGCAGCACGCTGCTCAATGCCTGCGGCAAGATCACGCCCCGGAACAACCCGTGGCTCAACCGAGACCGAGTCCTCCGCAGCGCCATCCGCCGCGGCTCGATGGCCGATTTCTCTGCTGCGCGCTGCAATGGCTCAGGCGGGAACTCCGCTGTTGGGCTGTTGGCCTCCGTGCCCCAGGGGCTGGACTCGTCGCGGTACCCTTCGAATGCCGTCGGCGAGTAGATCCCGTACAGCGTCGACGAGGTCAGGTTCATCACTGATCCTGTGCGGCTCACGTTCGTTGAGTTCGATGCGTCTGCTTGCGGGTTCAGGTACTCGGTGCCTGTTGACTCGGCCGGTGTTGAGGGTGCGGATGACTCCGTGGAAGCGGGCGCCAGGTCGAATGGTCGTCTCGGGCGCGGACGCAGGATGCGAGGCTGTTCGGTCATGATGGGTAAATGAGTTCCGGTTCGTGTCGTGTGTTGATTTCAAGGTTCGTCGTTTCTGTTGGGTTCTGAGGAAAACAGAGTCTCCGATGGCCGGCGCAACAAAAAGCAAACTGTATTTTGTTTGTCCCACGTGGCCAGATGATCCCAATGTTGTAGGTAGTAGTATATTGTACAAGATGTTTTGTGCGCGTCTAGGAATGTGTCAGAGGCGAAATGTGTAAATATGGGGAAAGGAGACAACGGGAGGAGATTGGGGCAGTTTAGCGGGATATGACGCTTACCGGAACTATAAACTTCCTCGGAGCAATTGGGTAACAAGGGTTACCTTATTTTATCTCAAGCTGACTCGGGTGAATTCAGAAAGTGAGAGAAAAAAAAAAAGGCCAAATATGAAGTGTCTCAACAATTTTTGCCTTAGGAATCCGCTTCGTATTGTTGGCCGCACCACTCTGCAGCAATTGTATCCACTCTGAGACCGAATTCCCGTACTCGTATGAGACTGCCGTACTCGTATGATCGAGCTTTTGCTTTGAATGATAGAAAAATAGTTGAGATTGTCGAAAGGAAACAATCCAAAGCTATGGAAGTGGGCAGATGTATAAGAGGAGAAAGAGGGGAATTATCACATGCTGCATCGGATGTTTGAGGTAGTACTGGCCACTTATATCAAGGGCTGGGATGGAATTGACTTAATACAACCATTCCGAAAGGGAATGATACGCCTAGAACACAGGAGAAAAGACATAAGAAACAGTAGATCGTGATACACAAGATTTCAAAAGAAAAGAAAAAAAACGCCAACCCTATTAGTCTTCCATCGCGTCGTCTCCATACCCTTCCCCGCGTGGGCCAGCGGGACCCCTCGGGGCAGGGGACGAAGCTTCATGTCGTGCGTAACCATTGGCGCCTTCATAGGTAGAGGAATTTTCGTCACCGTCCACGTCGTCTTCGTCGTCCTGATCATCAGAGAAGTCCCCTTCCTCATCGGCTCGGAGAGGGGCACCTCCATCATCTTCTTCACCAGAAACTTCGCCAAGGAGTTCACGGTCGAGATCATCCAGCTCCCCCTCCATGTAGTCATCGGGTCCGTGCTCCGGGTCCCAGGTTGGGGTACCCATAGCCGATGGCACGGCCCCCAACCCATCAGGATGGCCGTGACTTCCCTTGGCATGTGACGGTGCAGCTTTCTTGGTAGTGCCAGGAGTGCCCGTTACACCTGTAGACTTACGCTTGGCAGCAGCACTGGGGCGGGGACGAGGACGGGATCGGTTGTTGGAGCTTCGCACATCAGCTTCCAGGGCCGCCTTGGCCTGGTATCGCTCCTCACGCTCCCTCTTGCGATCCTTCTTGGGGCCATTGGCTTCGGTGTAATCCCAGCGATCGAGTCGGCGGGCAGCTTTTCGCACTACAGAGAGAAAGACGTTTGCACATTCTCCAAAGTCATCCTCTTCTTCCGGGTTCGGGAAGAGACCACCCTTGCCCCACGAGGTCTCTTCGTCATCTGTATCGTAGCCCTCGGGCAAACCCTGAAGCAAGCGACCGTAGCGCGCGAAAGGAATCTCACTCTCCCGTTTAGCACGAAGAACGCGGTATGCGTTTGATTTACGTTTGGCCAGCAGATAGTCAATCCTCTGCCGACGATTTTGCTCAACGGCTATCTGGTGCTGTGTAAGTGGCCGCATCCGACGCATAGTAGGGGCCGAAGAAAGCGAAGGCTCAGCAATAAAGCGGTTAAGGACTGGATGGTTGGGGCCCGGAGGAGCGGGGGAAGCATCGGGAGTATGTTCCATCCTCGTTTTTAAGATGAGTCGCTGTTGGCCCACGGCCCGATTAAGTGATGATTCCCGCTTGGCCTGTTTAGGGCGGGGACGAGAGTGACCAGGTGTCATTTCATCGTCCTCATCATCCAAGCTGCGTTTGGCAGAAGGGTGGAGAGGGGTCGACATAGCAGAGCCACGACCTCCCATACCAGAATAGTCTCCTGCGAATGATTCTTCGTCAAAGCCGTATTCTGGGGTTAGGGAAGGTTAGCGTTCTGAGGACGTGTACATATGATAATTATTCAGAATGCCGAGCTTACCTTTTTTGGGTCGCTTGGGAATGCGCGGCAGTGGTTCCTCTTCTTCTAGAATGCCTGTACTAAATGTTAGTCGGGTCCCATTTTCAATAGCTGTCAGAAGTAGGCACACGTACGCTTGCGTTCTAATCTTTTGGACTCTCCATATTCCTGTTCCTCGGGTGTATCCAAATTCTCTTCACTGGCCTGTTCCTCTGTCAGGATATCAAAGGCAGGTACTTTCAAAGGAAGACCCTCCGAACCCTCGCCCTCCACACCCGGACCAAACGGATTGTTCAGAGCAGCCTCGCGACTGAAATCACTCTCTAGATACCACCACATCAGCCAGAGGAACGCCCTAGCGCGACTTTGGCTACTAAGTGTAGATCTCATGACCAGGTCGAAGAAGTCTCGCGGAGGAAAGAAGTGTGTTTCCGACACTTTGGGGGCATACTGCGCCAGAACAAAAATCAAGTTCACTGGGTTGGTCCGGGGTATATTCTGTCGCTTAATCTTTTCCAGTGTATTCGGTTGGTCTACATCCTCCGAGGCGCCCTTGAGAATGGACTTGAGACGAGGAGCATCCTGCAGCTGCTTGTAGGCATTGGAATCCTGATGCGCTTGTAGTGAGGGGATCGAGTGGTAGGTTCGGAGTTGAGCACGCATTTCGGGGAAGACTAGAAACCAGAACAATAGCAATTAGCACGGAAGTAAAGTAATGTTGTGGCATAGCTGGAAGCGTACAGTTCAGAGTAGTGTTCATGCGACCGAAATTGACCAGCAGACAGACCATAGCCATATTGATAGCCGCAGGTTTGTCGTTCTGCAGTTTATCCTTTAGAATCTTGCTGGTCTTGCTGCTCCGGGCCATTGCATTGATGTAGACATCCGCGAAGTCCATTCCCTTCTGCCCGTCGGGATACCGCGTAAAAACGGGCGTCTTATCCTCAAAGACCAGCTTCAGGAATTGGTACTGGATATCTTTGCGCCATAGAGGTATGCCATCATCTTTCTTCAGGTGTCGAATCTTGTTACCGGAGTAGACAGAGCCAATTGTGCCGTTCGCTTGCCGCCTTGTACCGACCGTCGCGCTGGCGGTCATGCCGTGAGACTGATCATCCGCAGCTTCAGAAGCCGCAAAGGACTCGTCCATCATGCTATTTTCGAAATCGGCCATTTTTGGATTATTGAAACCGGTCACAGGTGATCAGATAGAAGAATCGCAGGTTGTAATATGGAGTGCCCCCTAGGAGGCGGCCGATGAAAGAGGCAGAAGTAGTATAAGAGAAACGAAACAAAAACAGAAAGGATAAAAGTGAAAAGGAGTGCCAAGTGAAAAAGGGAAAAGGGAAAATGAAGTTCAAAAGCCGGAAAAAGAGGAAGAAAGCAGAGCCGAGTGGCCCATGAAGGTATAGCTGGTGTGATATCTACCCGTATCAGAGAACGCGTTTAATATGCTGTGCCTACATATCTCATAATGCCACGCATTTCGGATTTGCAATTATCGAGTAAGCAACGTAATAGTTAATATATATTAGCAGCACGGGGTCTTTTTGGTGGTCTTGGTACTTTCTACTCTTTTAGATGTCCTTTTAGGTGTATATATGCATGTAGAATTTTGATTATCACCACACCCAGCACATTCCCCTACAAATTAAGCATATTAACCCTATCTACTTTGATCCTACATCCGAGAAAATAAAATTGGAAACACTTTTCATTGGATGAGAGAACTTTCCTTCTCGTGGCCATCTCAGGGCCGTTGGTTCATTTTTTCCCTCCCAGTTCGAACCCGAGAATTCATAAGTATACCCATTCTTCCAGCGGCGACAGCGTCCTATTCCCCGAGGTCCGAGAAAAATGATCAGAATAGACAAGGAAATGAAGCAAGGTGCTCCTATTCGGAGACAATCAGCCTCTACGGACCCGATAACAGAGGACATGCAGTTGCAGGTCAAGCCAACGCCATACAGAATGCAAAGAATACCCATTTTTGGTTTCGAAAAACACCAGCCGCGCCGTAAGGTGTAACGGCGAGATAACCAGTATCCGAAAAAGCCCGGAGAAAGAAAGCGCACGTTTGTGTTTTCGAAAATCGACTGCAGAACGCACGAGGGCAGCAACAGAAACAAATGTCCGCCATGAGATACCGACGCTGTAAAAAGTCTATGCTGCATATGATGAATGCAGCCATAACAACACCGAAGATGAATGCGAAGAGAAAAAGAAAACTTTTCGAGATGATGAAAAGTCATCAATCTCCGCTCGGCGCACGCGCGTCACTCGAACGTGTCCCCAGTAGGGATGCTCGAACATAAGGGGTATCTGACGAGAGCGGACATAGGAAAAAAAAAAGACAACGCATTCTATGATGTTCATGCAGTTTCGATCATAAGTTGCCCGAAGAGAGTATCGCCTCACAGGGGCAAGAGAAGAAGACCGGACTGCGCGCGAATGCCTCGTATCCATACAAAGCAATATTGAAGAGCCATGGATGGAATCAGCGAAGAGAGACATGAGAGGAACAACAAAGGAAACCAGATTAAAGCATAAACGCAAACGTGGAAAATATGAATCTAAAACAAGCATAAGAAAGTCGTGCAGTCATGACAAAGCCGTCCCTGAGAGATAGCACAGGTAGAAAAGAACTCAGGGACTCAATCTGATCGTATCCGTCAACGAGAGACAAAAGAAAATAAAGCAAGGGAGCCAATCAGACCCGAGGGCATCGTCAAAAGACCACGACTGATTTACCACCAGGAAGAGGGGCCGGAGGAGCCGGAGGGGTTGCCGTAGCTACCACCGCCGCCGCCGTAGCCAGCACCACCACCACCGTAGGAGGGGGCAGCAGCACCGCCATAGCCGCTACCGTATGAGGGGGCAGCACCACCGGAACCACCGTAGCCGCCGGCACCGCCGAAGCCGCCACCCATACCGCCAGGGATACGACGCACATCACGAGTAGCAGTAGCGCCACGGCCACGGCCACCACCACCACGGCCACGACCACTGAATCCGCTACCTTCACGGGCAATGCTCTCCAAGAAAGCGGGAACCTCCTGGTGGGCCTCCTTCAGGAGCTCGAGCAAGTCACGAACAACACCACGGTTGCCACGGTTGAAGAAAGCAGTGGCGATACCAGTGTTACCGGCACGACCAGTACGACCAATGCGGTGGACGTAGTCATCAATATCGGTGGGGAGATCGTAGTTGATGACATGGGTCACGTTAGGAATATCGAGACCACGGGCGGCAACGGCAGTAGCAACCAGAATAGGGCAGCGACCGTTACGGAAGAGCTCCAACGCACGCTCACGCTCGCGCTGGGTACGATCACCGTGAATGGCGGTTGCAGGGAAGCGCTGGTTAATGAGGAAATCAGAGAGCGAGTCGGCCATGCGCTTGGTCTCGACGAAAATCAGAGTCAGACCAGTGCTGCCGTGGGTGTGGAGAATGTCCAGCAGAACGGAGCGCTTATCGGCATCCTCGACATACTCGACCTTCTGGGTGATGTTCTCCGAAGTACTTCCGACACGACCAACGGACAAGAAGATGTAGTCCTTGAGGAAATCACGAGCAAGCATTTGGATATCGCGGGGGAAGGTGGCCGAGAACATGAGAGTCTGGCGATCATCAACACCGGGCATATCCTCACCCTCGACAATGCGGCGAATCTGGGGCTCGAAACCCATGTCCAGCATGCGATCAGCCTCGTCAAGAACAAGGTACTTGATGTTAGCCAGGGAGATACGGCCACGCTCAATCAGATCAACTAGACGACCGGGGGTGGCAACGAGGAGATCGCAACCACGCTCGATCTGACGAAGTTGGGAGCCGATGTCTGCACCACCGTACACGACACAGGGACGAACCCACGAGCGGTAAGCGAATTTGCGGGCCTCCTCGAAGATCTGAGAGACCAGCTCACGAGTGGGAGCAAGAATGAGAGAGGTGGGGTAAGCCTTGCGCTGGCGGCCGTAGCTGAACTGACCACCACCACCGCCCTGGGCAGGGGCGGCAGAAGGACCGTTCTGGAAAGCCTGAGAGAGGATAGGGAAAAGGAAACCACCGGTCTTTCCGGAACCGGTCTGGGCACAGGCCATAAGATCACGGCCGTTCATGACGATGGGGACCGAGTACTTTTGAACGGGGGTAGGAATGACATAGCTGGCAAGCTTGATGTTGGCGATCAGGTGGTCGTCCAGAGGGGGGTTGGTGAACTGGGTAACAGGCTCTGGGACATCATTTCCGGAGGCCTCGACAGGGATATCATCGTAGTTGGAGAAGTTGATTCCAGTTTGCTGCTTAGAGGGGTCGTTGGGCACTCCGAAGAGCTCGCGCTCCAAGCGAGCATTGGCAGGACCGGGAACGTGCTTGCCGTCGCGCCACTGGCCATCGCCTGAGCCACGAGCTTGCTGGGAGCCTCCACCACCGCTGTAGCTGCCGCCGCCGCCGCTGCTGCCACCACCGTAAGAGGATCCTGGGTTTCCGTAAGCATTGGGATTGAAGGGTCGGAGTTTTCCATCGGGAGTCCAGCTGGTCATACCGTTCGCGGGGCCACGAGGGCTGAAGTTGGGAGCGTTAGCGTTGGCCCAGTTGCCACCACCGTCACTAGAAAATACAAAATCAGTCGTCGCTTCATGGGGGTCAGTCTTTTGGGTACTGTACCGAGGACCACCGAAGCCAGGGCCAGAAGGAGCGGCATCAGTGTTAGCACTGGGGCCGGGAGCGGGACCAGGACCACGCTGGCGAAGGTGAGGAGGAATGTAGGCAGCACGGCCCACAGGGGCGTTACCCTGGGGGGCGTGCTGAGAGTCGTTGAGGGAAAGGTTCCCCATTTGCAAACCGTCGGCCATTTTTGCGGTTGGGAATGTCTATTGTAGAGCAAGAGTTAGAAGCTGTCCGATCTCGACCGATGCAGGCGAACGATATTCCGTACAGTTTTTTTCTGCTTCACCGGAAATGATTCGTTGGTCGTAGATAAAGCGCAAGTGAAAAGATACTCGCAAAGAATAAGAAATGGAAGTGAAGTGTACCTTTAGAGAGAGAGAAAGAAGAGAGAGAGAGACGGTGAAAAGATCAAATCGCTTTTCTGTTTTAACTCGATAAGAAAAAAAAGATCGAGTGGCAAACAAGTAAAGCTCAGGAAAACCACAGAGAAGATGGAAAATGCAAATCTCCCGGTTCTAAGAACTCTAGAGAAAAGAGAAAGAGAGAGAGAGAGTATTGAAAAAAGGGATGATGGAGGGGGGTTGAATCAAGAGAGAAAGAGAACGGGTGGATGAAGTCTGTGGGAAGGAGGCAACAAAAGTTGGAGAGTTTGGGGCGCTGTGTGGCTATTGGAGGTACCTCAAAGAAACCTAATTTTATAGTGTAAATGCCTACTTACCAGAAGTACTACTTAGGTATTTACCGCCACTGAAGAAATTTCCACTCGCCAGTTGCTGCTCGAGGGCGGTCTGGACGCCTTGTCTGACTAAGATAGGAGGCGACCTCGGGAATGATCTGAGTGGATGATTTTCCACTAGTCCACCTGGGCACTGAAGTATATCACCACCTACGTGACCAAGGTGACATCCACAGATGATCTATCAAGTTGTGATGATGAAAGTCATCGGATATTGAAATCCAGGGATTTATGGGGCGGAAAGTCAAAAATAATGTATAATTGATCTAACATCATCTCTTATGCATCATACTGTTCTTTCTCTTGCTGTTGCTGCTGGCCTCGCCGACGGGCAATCCAGATACCCACAACGGCGACCAGGACGAAGAAAATCAGGGCCGGCTGCAGGGAGTAAGATGGCGTGGCGGTCTCGGGAGCATCGGGGGAATCGGGAGCTTTGTCGGTGACACCCGGCTCTTGGTCGAGTTCTTAAGATATCCAAGATCATCAGCCACTTCCGACCAGCAGCAGAGAAAACATCGCACAGACAGTCACCTGTCTAGAGCTCATCGCGGCTACCTTTGTCTTCGGTCTCGGGCTCAAGCTCGAGCTCACCGCTCTTCACAATCTTAACAGCCAGCTTGGGCTTGTCGCCGGGTCCCTTGGGGACGTTTTGGATCTTGTCGACAATCTCGTAGCCCTCGAGGACCTCGCCGAAGACGACATGACGGCCATCGAGCCAACTGCGTGGTTTCAGTCAGTTATTGCACCGAAGGAATTATTGTAGGGGATACGAACGAGGTGACAGCGGTGGTGATGAAGAACTGAGAACCATTGGTGTCCTTGCCGGCGTTGGCCATGCCTAAGAATGGTCAGATGTCTGTGAGATCGAATCAAAGGAGTGAAAATGCCTACTCAGTTGACCCTTCTTGGTGTGACGCAGCTTGAAGTTCTCATCCTTGAACTTGTTGCCGTAGATCGACTTTCCGCCGGTGCCTATACACACTTAGAATCATGTAACCTAAACTGTTCGCAGGTTCACAAACCGTCTCCCTTGGTGAAGTCACCACCCTGAATCATGAAATCCTTGATAACACGGTGGAAAGTAGAGTCCTGGTAACCAAAGCCCTTCTCGCCGGTAGCCAAAGCGCTAGAGGTGGGTTAGCATATCCAGGATAAACGTTGGATACCTTGACGTAGCAAGTTCATCATACCGGAAGTTCTCAGTGGTCTATAGAAATAATAGTGTCAGCCATAATTCTCAATTGCTGATTCCATGGGGATATAGTTCTACGAACCTCAGGGACGGTCTTGCCGTACAAGCCCATCACAATGCGACCAAGGGACTCATCTCCATGCTGAATATCGAAGTAGACCTATCACCAAAAATAAGTATCGCTTGCATATAGACCGAGCTAGAACATCAATGTCAATCACCTTGGAGGTAATCTTAGGGCCACGAGGCTCCTTGGCCTCTTCGGCCTGAACCAGCGCAAAGCCGACGGCGAAAACCAAAAAAAGGGACACAAAGAGGTTCCGGAAATACATGCTTGCTAATCTGGTCGGATACAGTGAAAGGGGGAAGATGGAGCAATTGGGGGGGAAGAAGGCCAGCTTGCAATGGCGTGCGGAGAATAGGGTGAGTGCCGTGAAATTAAGGCACCAATCGACTTCGGAAAAACGTTAACGTTGACGGAGGATTTCTCCCGGAGTTCAACGAGAGCAACAAGTGACGGCTCCATACGATTGTCAGGACACCAGCCAGCCAACACAGTTCAAGATGGTATGATAGCTACCGTCAAGATCCAATCTACCCTCTAAGAAAAAATCCGCTAATAACGCTTAGGTTTTCATCCTTGGTGTCAATTTCCCCGAGCGGAACCTGCTCAAGGCAAGCCAACCCTCACGATTGCGCCCGCAACCTCGATAGCCCAACTAACATGCATTGAGCACTACAGAAGTCCCTCGAGACCTTCTTCGGAATTGGCAACAACAGCTCCGGCCGCCTCATGTCCCGCTTCAACATCCACCCGACCTGCCGCGTCGGCGAGCTGGCCAACAAGCAGGTCCTCGACCTCACAGCCGTGCTGTCCGATATGAAAATCGAAAACGATCTGCGCAGAGAAGTTCTGAACGATATCAAGCGCATGAAAGAGACCGGAACTTACCGCGGCCGACGTCATGCGCTGGGCTTGCCAGTGAGGGGACAGCGGACACGGACTCAAGTGCGTTTCCCCATTCCTTCCAGTATTCTCTTGATATCCCAACTTGCGCTGCTACATCTCAAAACGCTATGCGAGATCATGGCTAACGAAATCTCAATAGATCAAAACTCCTGTCAAGTTGAACCGCATGGAGCGCAGACTATAAACTTGGTGGTGCCGTGTTTGATTGTTACTTTTATGGGATTGTCTCACCATTTTGCGCGAGAGGCATGGGTTTGGCGTTTTATTGATTCCTGGCACTCGATTTTTGCCAGTTTGTATGTGAATGGAACCCCTCTGTGGATGTATTATAGGCTAGACATAAACCTGGGGTGAATGGAAGCTTCAAAAACAAAACTATATGTACGGTAAAGTCGTAGTGACTGTCAGGTACAGTCTGATATATATCCAATTCCGAGCTAAAGATATACGCGAAGATGGAAAAGTAAGCAGAAAAAAATATGTGTAAGTCTAAACTTTTGCCCTCAACCAAGTGTTAAACGCCAGGCCCATATGTGCACTCATGCCTTTGAAGACAGCACGCCTTCGCCGCGGTTGATTTGGATCCGCTTATCCTCACCCGCGCTGACAATGCCCACTGTCTTGTCCCAGCACACGCTGAACACCTTGACACCTTCACCGCCAACCCGCTTGCTATCCGACTTGCCCTCCTCCTCAAGGCTCTTCCGGGTAATCGAGTAAACGCTCTCACCAACAACACCTTCCTTATCGGTCTTCGTGGACCGGATATCCCAAATTCTGCACGTGCCGTCGTGGCTACCGCTAATGAGACCATATGTGCTGTGGGGGTCACGGGCCAAGCTGACAACAGCATTGGTGTGGCCTCGGAGAGTCATGGCAGCCACAGTCGTGGCAGATGCGCGGGGGTCAATCAGAGTGATATGGCGGGCAGCAGTACCGGCAGCCAAGAGGCTGAGTTCGGGGAGGTGCTCGAGGGAGAGGAGCGAGTGTGATGTGGTGCGAGTATCAACCAGAGAACCAGTGACCAAATCCCAAGTGCGCAGGGAGTGATCCCATGAGGCCGAATAACCAACGGTAGCATCCTTTCCGTCGAAAATAGCAGCGGAGACAGGTGCGGTGTGAGCTGACAAAAGAGTCAGAGGACCACGCTGAGGTGTGGTGACGGATGTGTTCAGCTTGCGACGCTTCGTGTTCCGGGCATTGCTGGAAGGAAGCAAGTTCTTAGGTGCTGCCGGAGCATCAGCCTTCTTAGTTGACCAGAATCCAACGGTGTTGTCTGCAGAACCAGTCAACAGACGGTTGGACTTGGCATGAACTGCTAGTGACTCAATTCCAGCCTTGTGACCGTACAGCTCCAGCTGAGGAGAAATCTTTCCAGTAAAACCACCTTCACCCTCGGTATACTTCCACAATCGGACCGTGCGATCAAGACCTGCCGAGGCGATCTGGTTCGGGGAAACGAACTTGGCGGCTCTGATAGAGGCGGTGTGGCCACCATCGGCGGCAGCAGGAGAGGTCGCGATAGTCTCAGACGACATGTTCCAGATGCGAAGCAGACCATCATAGCTTCCTGATAGGATTCTTTCCTGACCCTTGGTGAAAGTCGCACCTGAGGCCCAGGATGCAGCAGGTGAAGTCGTGGAAAGGACGTCTGTTGCGCTAACCCAGTCATCGTGCTGGAACGAGGCGATGTGCAGGGGCGGGATCAGAGCTCGAACATATTCAATCTCGAGGGTCGTCTCAGCAGAGATGCCGTTGTCGACCAAATATTCATCAATCGAGGTCCGCAAAAAAGTTCCATTGATCAAAAACTCAAATGGAATGGGCTTTTCGCTTGAGAGAAGGTTGTTCACAAGTGTCGACAGCGCATATCGTCGAAGTCCTTTTAGAGGAAGAGTTAGTACTAGATACTACCATTTATCATTTTTGATCGGCAATTGGTTCTCACCAGTAGGAACAAGAATTGGGCCGGTGCTTTCAGGCAGAGCAATATCCTCCTGCTGGCTGATAAGCTGCACTCGGACTTGTCTCAGTGCAGACTCTGCTGCAGCAGAAGTGACCAAATCTTCACTCATTGTAAAATCGTTCAGATTGCTGCCGATGTTGCAGATGGAATCTTTTTTGGTGGCTGTCGCATTTTCGGCGGGTGAGGAAAAAATACGGTGACCTGTGCGGCACACTTACGCAGAGCGCGGAGATGGCTCCACTCGGTCTACAGTTAATTGCACTACACTGCAGCTTTAACATATATGTGCTTCAATAAGTTGTATTTCTATTGGGTAAATGGGGTTTATCCTCTGGGCGCTTTTCGAATGTCTGAAATAGCACGTCGCCGGTAATCAGACTCTGCAAACAAGGCCTCGATCAGGTCAATCACTTCCTCAGCAGAGAACTCCAATCCCAGCTCCCCTTCAAGCCAAAGGAATTTGATATCGGCGAGGGAACTCTCCAGGATGTTGATCATATATTGGAAACGGAGCCAGCTCGGAACGTAGATGGCAGTGACGGGCAATGCCTCGGCATCACCATGTGTTTCGGGAATGAAGAGGTCCTCCAATTTGGAGAGTTGGTTACAGAAGGAGACCAGTTGCCGTGACTGATCCTCCGAGATATCACCCAAATCTTCGATGTCAATGACCACCTTGTTGATCACGGTAGATAAGAGAGATCCAACTGATTGGAGCAGTGCAGAATGAGACAGTATGGGTTGCCATTCTTTGTAAACATCGCGAATCCGATCGACAGTTGCACTAACAGAATTCTCACAGTCTGCTTGGAATGGCTGCTCAGAGCATTGTCCAAATCCTTGGGCACCATCAAGCAGATCTGTGACGATGGTGCGCTGCGTCTGCATCTCTTTGCTATATGCAAGTTTGCCAAATTTCTCTAAAGCTTCAACATCGGGCTGAAGCCGCGAGAGTTCATGTTCCTCGACCAGTTTCCGGATTTCATCGGCGAGGTACAAACTATCATTATAAAGGTACATCTGCCCTGAAGTAAGCTTCATTGAGTAGAATGTGGAGGATGTAGCTTTGAACATAGCCAGGATCAAGGTTGGCAGTGCAAGAAGACCAGCACCAGAAGAGGCGACGCGGGAATTGGCATGGCTGAGCTCTAGTTAGTTGGATGCAAAAAAAAAGCCGAAGAAGGCATGAGCAGGATAGTACCACTTACGCAGGCTGCAAAATATCCTTTGAATCGGTGATTTGCTGCTGAACGACACCAAGAACAGACTCGGGGATATCGGTGATCGTGAAGACTTCTTTCAGGGTGACCTCCTTTGGTGATACGGATGCAGTTGTATTCTTCTTGTCGGTTTGGTTTGTCGCTGCTGTGCTCTGGGGCTGCGAAGGCTTATTATCGACTTTATGGTCATCTTCATCTTCATCCCCCCAGCCCCAGGCCTCATCAGCATCATCGTCTTCCGTAGAAGCAGCTGCCTGTAGTTTGGCCAGATCGGGAGTCTCCTCGATGTCCTCGTCATCAAGACCCCACGCACTAACGTCTTCCTCTTCTTCCTCGGGCTTTGCTGTTTCTGCTTTCTTGGGCTCATCTTCTTTATCGTCATCCCAATCCGCGTCCCAGTCATCATTGCCGGCATTCTCCAATAAAGCACCCTCAGCCTGGGAAACCTTTTCCTTTTCAATTCGTTCGACCTGTTTCGTTGTTCCCTGACTGGCGGCAAGGACTTTGCGAACGCTATCGAGCGAGTCGACTCTACGCCGAGTCAACCACAGGCGTGGAGCTTGGTTAACCCACGAGACCAGTTCTTCTTGGCCAGTCCAACCCCAAGACTCTATCTGCTTGGTGAACTCTAAAACATGGTTCAAGACGTTCTCAAACTCGGCGAGGCCACCTAGATCGGTGGGAATAGCAGAGGATAGCCACTCAGAGATCGCCTTTGAGGAAATAGTCACAATGAACGATTCGGAGAAAGTTGCGGACACCGATGACGGCAAATGCTGTCGCAAGTAGCCCAAAACGCTGGAAAGTCGATCCAAGGTCTCCAGTGCGGTTGCCTTTGAGGCCTCAGGCTCAATGCGAATGCTGGTCTCCGTCACCACCACACCATGGCTGGTTCCATCAGGGTGAGGTAGCAAGATCGGATTTACGATCGCAGACAAGAGATTCTTTTGTAGCTTCTCAATGGCAGAAGTGAGTATATCCAGTCGGGCCAACGACGTAATGGTGCTCTCAAGAGAGTCTGCATCTGCATCTCCGCAGGAGACATGAAATTCGCCTTGTTGTCGGTCAACTTTCAATTGATCAGCCCAGCGCGAACGAAGCGCCTCGACAATCTCCGATCGCAGCAGTGACACCTCGTCAGAGAGTATACCCATGACATTTGTGTTGGTAAAGAAGGCATCCTTTCCAACAGCTGCGCCGGTGGACTCCAATTGCTCAATGGCGGTGGTGATCTGGCCATTTCTGAGGGCAGCTCGCCCTGTTTCCAGCTGCTGGCATAAACGGTGCACCTCCTCGAGAGTACCCGCTACGGCCTGATTGAAAGCAATCTCCGTCTCAACCAAGGCGACTTTCGCCCTCGCATCCTCAACCTTCGCCTGCAGGGGTTCGGTATGCTCATGCTGCGCGACTATTTCTCGCGCAGTCAATCTTGAGCGTTCTATATCTGCATGAAGTTGTTTCGCTTGGATAATCCAGTCGTCGGCATCGAAGGTGTTCTCGCGACTCAAGGAGCTAATCTCATTCTAATCAAGTAAAGCAGCGCTGGTCAGTAATCGTCGACGTATATAGATAGACATTGGAGATTCCGTACCTCTACCTGCTCGCGCGCCTTCGAGATAAGCTCGAGTTCCCTGGCGAGAGCAGCTGCTGGGAACTTACTAGCAACTACACTCTCCTCGGGATACGTGCCCTCGGTGACGAAGCCTAGCACCGCCTGGCACAACTCCTCGGTATTTCCTCCCATGACGCCAACTTTCCCCGAATTAAGCACGAATCGTCAGGGAACACAAGGTTCGGAGCTTCGGAGATACAAAGTGTAGATGCACATGTAAAGGAAGAGTCGAGTTGTCAACAACCCGTGACTCCCAAGGTTTGGGCGTCACCGCCCCCACGTGGTGTATGCTGTATGCTTTCACTCTAGATCTATAAATTTGACTAGAATTTAAGTAAGACTATATATCCTTTGAATGTGACTGGTTGCAAATAATTCCGAAATCTAATATTTCTCTCTTTGTTATATAAATTCTTTCAGTTTTCCGCTTTGTAAGGAAAACCGGAGACTGAGGTCTCCCCCAAACTTGGAAAATTCCGGGTCCAACACACTTTTGAAGACATCTCAGACTCACCGTGTCTCGAATTCTCCCCCTGAGTCGGAGAACGTGTTTTCTGTAAGTCAAATGTGAATTGAGTTCTTAGTTCTTATTGCCTATGGAGGGGTATCAAGTGTATCGACCTTCTATCCCCAAATTTCTCCTTGCCACCCCACCTATGTCACTTATCCTTGTCGATATGTCGCAGGTCTGCTCCATATGTTCTTTCAGAACATGTTTTGGAAAAGATATGCTTGTTGCTGCTTCATTCCCATCTTATTCGAACCCAGCTTGGTGTGAATATTCTTCTCTCATCCGAGTTGTGGCTGTCACACTTGTTATCAGACTATTCCTTGGCCATCCATCGTGAACGTGCTTATGTGGTCACGCTTATATCGAATTCCGAGTTAATGGACAAGAATTGCTAACGAAAATAACCAGACTGTCAAGCTTACGGCGAAATATCTTCACTGGGTCTGTCCCATTGATCAATATGTCGCCCTCGGTGCAGAATAGTCACTTCAAATTGCTCCAGCAGTTCAAGCCTGATTACTCGCCGAGCGAGTTCACTCAGTATGAATCACAGCGCACCGGCATGAGAGTGGTCGTTATCGATCAGCCGGGTCCCAAAGTGAACGGTTACTTTGTGCTTGCTACAGAAATCCACGATGATTCGGGTGCTCCTCATACTCTGGAGCACTTGTGCTTCATGGGTTCCCGCAATTACCGCTACAAGGGCTTCTTGGACAAGCTGGCTACCCGCGTGTACTCCAGCACCAACGCCTGGACCGCAACTGATCACACTGCCTACACGCTGGATACCGCAGGCTGGGAAGGCTTTGCTCGTATCTTGCCAGTCTACCTGGAGCATGTGATTGCTCCTACCTTGACTGATGAAGGCTGCTACACTGAAGTTCACCACGTCGATGGCTCTGGAAATGATGCCGGTGTCGTGTATTCTGAGATGCAGGGTGTGCAGAACAATGCTGCTGAGCTAATCGACCTGGCAGCCCGGCGATTGACCTACCCGCCTGGTGTGGGCTTCCGCTATGAGACAGGAGGTATGATGGAACAGCTTCGGGTCTTGCCCGCGGAACGAATTCGCGAGTTCCACCGTGAGATGTATCAGCCCAAGAACCTGTGCCTGATCCTCACCGGAGAAGTCGACCAGGAAAACATGCTGGACATCCTGGATAAGTTCGAAGACACTATCTTGGATGTCATTCCTAGCCCAGAGGCACCATTCAAGAGACCTTGGGTGGATTCCAAGCAGGCTCCCTATTTGGAGAAGTCCGTTATCCAGAAGGTTGAGTTCCCCGAGGAAGATGAATCATTTGGTGAAATCGAAATTCGATTCATGGGACCAGACTGCACTGATACCGTCCTAGGTAAGATCCAACCCCCACCCCCAACATTTGAGATAAAATACTTACAGTATCATAGCTGGGGCTCTTAATGTGTCCCTTTTGTACCTGGCTGGTTCATCTGCAGCTCTGTTAGAGAACATCATTGTTGAGAAAGAACAGCTCGCCAGTGCCGTTTACTACGCAACTGAGGACCACCCTAGCATGGAAGTTCGTTTCACGTTGACCAGCGTGGAAACAGAGAAGTTGGAGAGCGTCGAGAAGAGATTCTTTGAGATCCTCCAAGATGCAATGTCCAAGGAATTGGATCTGAAGTACTTGAAAGAGTGTATCGCCCGACAGCGCCGAACCTGGAAGTTCTCGACTGAGTCTTCTGCCTCTTCTTTCGCAGAGTACGTTATCTCTGATTTCCTGTTCGGAAAGCGCGATGGCTCGACCTTGATGGATGTCGCAACTCTGAAGGAATATGATGTCCTTGAGACCTGGTCCGAGGACCAGTGGCGCTCTTTCATCAAGAAATGGATCTCGGATGCGGCCCATGTCACTATTTTGGGTATCCCATCCCAGAAGATGTCCGCTACACTGAAAAAGGACGAGGAGAACCGGGCCGCTGCGCAGAAGGAGCGTCTCGGTGAGAAGGGCCTCAAGGAGCTTGCCGACAAACTCGAAAAGGCCCAGGCAGAGAATGACAAGGAGATTCCCCAGGATTTGCTGGAAAAGTTCACTATCCCCGGAACCGAGTCAATCCACTTCATGGAGACCAGTACGGCTCGTTCGGGTGCTGCCCTGAAGGCTGGACGCCCCGACAACAAGATCCAACCCCTTGTTGATGCCGACAAGTCTGACCAGTCCCTTTTCATCCATTTCGAGCACATCCCCAGTAGCTTTGTCCAGCTTTCAGTTCTCATCTCCGCTGATTCTGTGCCCGTTCAGTTGCGCCCATTGCTGTCCATCTACACCGAAGCGTTCTTCAACATTCCGGTGCAGCGTGATGGCAAGACAATTGACTTTGAGCAGGTCGTAGTGGAATTGGAGAGAGACACTGTCGGATACTCGATGGAGACTGCTCGCGGTCTTGGAAACTCGGAGATGCTCCGCATCTCCTTCCAGGTCGAGCTGGAGAAGTATGCGAACGCCGTCGCCTGGCTGCAGGAGCTGTGCTGGAAGTCCGTATTCGATGTGGAGAGACTCCGCGCTATCAACTCCCGTCTCTTGGCCGATGTACCCGACTCCAAGCGCAGTGGTGACGACATGCTTGCTGCTGTACATGTGATGGTTCACTACGCAGACGAGTCGATCACCCGTGCTCGTTCCACTTTGGTGAAGGCTCGCTACCTCAAGCGCGTTAAGCGTCTGCTCGCCGAGAAGCCCGAGGAAATCGTGAGCCGCATGGAGGAGATCCGCAAGTCGCTCTTCCAGCCCGACAACGTGCGCATCATTGTCATTGCCGACCTCGAGAAACTGCAGAACCCCGTCTCGGCCTGGAAGCCCTTCGCCGAGACCTTGGGAACCAGCACTGAGTTGCGACCTATCACTGACCGACGATCCCGACTGAGTGATGCAGGCAAGAACATTGGCGGCAAGTCTTACATTGTCCCCATGCCGACTGTCGACTCGTCTTTCGCCTATGCCACTGCCCGTGGTCTGGATTCGTACGATTCCCCGGATCTGCCCGCCCTACTGGTCGCGATTTCATACATGAACGCTGTCGAGGGTCCCCTCTGGGTTGCAGTCCGCGGTACTGGTCTGGCGTACGGTACTAACTTCAGTTACAACATCGACACTGGCTTTGTCAACTTCGATGTGTACCGGTCCCCGAACTCCCACAAGGCGTTCGAGTCTAGCAAGCAGATTGTTGAGAACTATCTGTCTGGTGCTACGCCTTTCGATCCTTTGATGCTGGAAGGTGCTATCAGCAGCATCGTGGTCAACTATGCCAATGAGCAGATGACTGCCGCCAATGCTGCCCAGGGCAGTTTCATCCGCCAGGTCGTGCGCAACTTGCCCAGCGACTATAAGGAGAGGATGCTCAAGAATGTGCGCGCTATCACCACCGACCAGATAAAGAGTGCTCTGCGTGAGATTATCTTGCCTTTGTTTGATCCCAAGACTGCCAACCTGGTTGTCACCTGCGCGACAGTGTTGGAAGATGTGAGTTGTTCCCCAGTTTTCACATTGCGGGAATGGATTGCTAACTTTTAATTACGAATAGACTATCAAGCAGGGCTTCGAAACTTCCGGCTTCACTCCTACAGTTCAGCCTCTTAAGGAATTCGAGGACGACTATGGTCTGAAGGTTGGCGACGAGGAAGAAGATGACGAAGACGAAGACGACGAAGATGATGACGAGGACTCCGAGACCGGATCGGAGGATAGCGAGGACGAAAGCGACGACGAGTGATATGTTTGACGAACAATCCATACATGGGTAGCGAGGTAGATCACATAGACGGAATCGTGGTGTCAAGAGACTCTACATAACCTAGACAGTGATGAATCTACTCTTTTACTTGCTGCAGACAAGCCGCAACTCCCAAGATCTCGACTGAAACAAACAAAGCTGAAAAATTCGCACTATATGAAATGTAGTGACACATCTTCAGGAGAGGTAAATATGGTACACGCCAGACAAGACCCGCCAGCAACTGCCTTGCCTGAACCCGGATCCAAATCTTAAGAACTATAATAGTTTCAAGAATGGATAAATCGGTAATTGATCCTCTAATTTCTTCCCACCATCGTCGTGAGACGGTATGGATTCCAATCAATCCAACCCACCCCGTGACCTCCGAGGTACAAACCCCGTCCTATATTCCACGGCAACCCCCCAAACGATTGAAAGATCGGTCCCAAAACAAATAAAATTACCAACTCAACTCCTTCCGACCCTTAAGAGTCCTCCGGATAAGAGTCTTACGCCCATTCCTGTCCTTCTTGCGCGCCAGGTATCCATGGCGGCGCTTCTGGACCCGTCGTGACGGACGGAACGTCACACGTCGCACGCCTAGGGAGGCACTTGCGGAGAACGAGCGGGACTGCGAGGGAGCCTTCTGGGAGAGGAGTGAGGACAAGGGTGAGAAGGCGGAGGCGGTTGCGGTTGTGGTTGGCGTGGAGAGGCGGGCACCGAGTGTTCGCGAGGGTTGGAAGCGGGTTGGCGTGGAGAGGAGGGAGGAGAAGGATCGGGATGAGAGCATTGTGGAGGTTGTGCTTGGTTGTTGCGGGATTTGGGCGAATCTGTTTCCGGGGTGGAGTAGAGTGTTAGCTTGTCTGGTTGGTTTCGAGACTGGGAAAGGTTGTTGGCTGCTTTGCGTACCTGTTCATCGGGGTTCGCATGGCCGATGTGGTAGCCCGGAAGGCTGAGGGCACGGCCCTGGCGCGGAGACAGAACATTTTGAGGACCCTGGCTTTGTTTGGAGTGCGATTGAGGTGGGAGCCTTTGGAGTTGGAGATCGAGTGAGGCCTGGTGGACAAGACGCGGCGTCGGAAGACAGAAAATTAAGCGCGGAGCCGCTGGCACGGACCCGCCTAGAGGATGGCTACAATAATGGACGATTAATTACTTGGGATATATAGAGGATAGGATTGGAGTTGGTTTTGAATGTAAGATGTAATAATCCTATAACTACTTAATATAACTACTAGCTCGTTTAACTGTCAATAAATATCAAAACTATAGTTGCAGCGCATCCCGTTAAGAAGACCTACCCGATCGGGACTAGCGTCACCGAACTTTTTTGATCTCGAGATGCGAAATGCTCAACGTCGCCCATACAACCCTACGTCTTGCTCGCAAGTCACACTGAACTCGAGAAGAAACTCTACTGCCAAGTCTACCAATCCAACCACCGGGCAAAATCACTCCATAATCGCCGCCCCCACCACCCCTCAACCTCAAAAGCCCACCCTCTAAACTCCGGCGAAGAATACAAATTCCACCAAAAATGGCAACCCAAGGTCCCCAGGCTCTCCCCCCAGTCACAGTGCAAGGCACACAGGCCATCAGCCAGTCTGCAGCGCAGGAATTCCTAGCCGCCTACCTGGACCGCGCCGCGACAGACCCATCTCTGCAACCCAATGCCAGCATCAGCGAGCACGGCCCCGTCTCACGGACAACCACCTCAGCACCGAACCTGATCCTCCACAACCTGAAGCGCGTGCAAGCGGGTCTGGCTGGCGAGCTCCTCGGTCGCGATCTGACTGTCGCGAAGCAAAACCCCGGAGAAGATTATTTGGATGTTGCTGCAGGTATTCCGCAGACCAACAACCACGAGCAGCTGGACGATAGCAATGATCTTGTCATGAATGACGCTGAGTTTGGTATGGAGGCCGAGGCTTTCGCGGATCAGGAGGCTGGTATCGATAAGGAGGAGCGCAAGCGCAAGAAGAAGGAGAGACGGTTGGCGGAGAAGAAGGGTAAGGCCCAGGCGAAGGCTGAAGAATCCGATTGAGAGTGTGGTGTGGGTATATATTTGGTTGTGGGCGTTGCTGCATTGGGTCGGAGTCTTTTTTTTCTTTCCATTCGTTCTATTGCTCTATACTCTGGGCTGGGTTTGGGTTTTGGACGTACAAAAAAGTACTGCTCGCATTTCATGTCTGGACAAAAAGTGTCATTTAGAGTTTAGACGGATTGCTACAATCCAATCAATACATAATGGAACATTTCCAAGCCTCGCTCTTTCTCCTCGAGATTGGTGCCCGAACATGCCACTGGCACAAAAAAAATCATGTCCATATCATATGAAGATCACCGATATAACACGCTTCCGGTTTACAGCTCGCGGTCCGCAGCCTTGACGGGCTTTTCACTGTCCTCCTCCTTGCTGCTGGTGACCTTGCCACCCTTCCAGCCAAGCGCAGCAAGACGCTCGGTGAGGATGGGGTGAGAGTAGTGGTAGCTAGCGTAAATGGGATCGGCGTCCATAGTGCTCAGGTTCTGGATCTGGAGCTTCAGGAGCGAGGAAGCGAGCTTGTCGGAGTAACCAAGTTTCTGGGCAAATTCATCTGTGGAATACTGTTAGTATGTGAGCGTATGGGATAGATCGAACGGAACATACCGGCCTCGAATTCGAACTTGCGGCTAAGGATGTTCATGAGAAGCTTCACGACAGCGTCCATAGGAGCCAGGGCGTCGGAGAAAAGCAGGAAACCAATCATAATAGGCTGTTCCTTGACGAATCCGAAGGACTGGTATAGCGACTTGTTGTTAACAAAGACAGAGAAAAGAGCGAAGATGTAGAACATGTGGGCCTAGAGTACATAGTTAGTGATAATTCTCCAAAAAGGCAACGGGGCAAATCCGTACCTGAGCAATGCCAAACAACTTGGTGGTGTGGCTGAGGCTCCAGTGGCCAAGCTCATGTCCCAGCACAGCAACAACCTCCTCAGGCTCAGTCTTCTCAATCAGAGTGTCGTAGATGACAATGTGCTTCTTCCATGGCAGACCATAGAAGTAGGCATTGCTGTGGGCACTGCGCTTGCTGCCGTCAATGACATGCAGCTCGGAGAGAGGGAACTCGAGTCTCTTAGCCAGGTTCTCGACGCCAGTCTTGAGTTCACCGGGCTGAAGAGGCGAGAGCTTGTTGAACAGAGGCAGAATGGCAATGGGGTAGATAGTAATGGCGAAGACCTGGAGGAAGACACCGAAGAGCCAGAGGTAGTAGTAGAACGAGCTGTCAAACTTCTGCACAATCTTAAGAATGGCACTGATGATGGGAGCTCCCAAAACAATTCCAAGCATCTGACCCTTGAGCATATCCGTAATCCAAAGCTTAATCGTTTGCTTGTTGAAACCGAACTTCTCCTCGAGCACAAACGTGTTGTAGTACGAGACGGGCAGCGAGAGGATAGTGCTTAGAATGTTGAAACCGAAGAAGAATACCAATGTTTGACAGATTTCGCCTTGGAACCGACCGGGGAGGTACCGAGCCAGCACCAGACCGCTGAGGCCCCAGATCTTGGGGAGGACATCGCCGTAGATGAATGCAAGGTTTTGGATTTGACCGTAAAGACCGGAAACGAAGCTGAACTTGGCCTTTGCACGACCGTATGCCTGTTATGATATTCCAATGAGCCTCTGGATATAGTATAATGCTGCGTTATCGGGTTCATACCTGACTCTGGTCGAAGACCTTCTGGGTAACCTCCCCTGCGAGAACCTGGGGAGGCTTCGTACGTTGCAAAAACTTATACTGCCGAAGTGAGAGGAAACCTTCAAGGACGAACTGGCCCAGTGAGAAGCCCACAAGCACGTTCTTCCATGGGAAGAGCGGGCGATCGAGCAAGCGCGCCAATTGCTGGATGGAGATAGTTATTAGCGACGTGTCCACGGTGGAAAGCAAATTCACCTTATAAACATGATGATATTTCAATCAAATCGACTTACCTCGAGGATATACATGGTTGAAATCGCGCAACTAGGCGAAGAAAGAGGACGTTGTTCCAGGCAGAAGATGCTACTTTGTTATTATCGGCTGCCTTAGTCAGATATCATGCATGACGGGCATTATATGGGGCCCGGACGCAACGTCGATCTCAGGAATTAGACCTATTAACTATAGGGACTGATTTATTTCGGGTCGAATATCTAAGGTGCGAGATGATGAATTAATGGCAGTTCATTGGATTTCAGTCTACCAATATCTCAATGTGAATAACTTGTGCCGATGCCATTACTAAAGTCTGTAGAGCTGCTATAACAGTAGAAGCGGATAATACTCGAATATTCGTATATCCATCTATATTTGCATTCTCTTGGTGTCGCTTAAATCTCTCTATATATAACAATACCAAGTGTTTTGGGGTGCATAGTCATCCCTTTGCGAGATAATACGAGTGGTCGTACTCCAAGTCGGTGGAATATATACATCCGACATGCGGACTATCTACATTGTAGTGAGCCTCTACCCTCATTTCCAAAGTTTTTAATTGTAGTTTTATCAGACGAAGACTCCATCTGTAAATCGATTAAACATGCAGATGCTCTTAAATTGTGCCGGCCCTAATTTCCCTGCATTTTAAACCGCAGGCCTGTATAGGCCTATCTACATAAGATCCGATGATGCAGACCAAAAAAAATGAGCAATGAACAGGAAACCTCTTGAAAACAACTCCCTCGTACGATGGAAATAAAAAGCACATATCTTATTCGCCGACTTCACCTGCCTCCCGTTCGTCGTCCGTCCCTCAGATCAAACCCTAGCATGCAGCCACGGACCAAATAAAATGGTCGCTGACATGCATGAAGCAGGGAAACCGATCAAGGTGGCGACAATACAGGATTGCATGTCTCCTCCATCTTCTCTATTCAGCCGGGGGAATCAGTTAAATCACGTCTTTAATTTTCCGACTCGTCATGACCATAAACTTTTTTGCAATCATAGATCGCAAGACTCGTGTTCGAGGGTCGGTGGGGGTGAGATTGTTATCGGGGGATATAGCAAGATTTATGTGCAAATCAACTTCTCCGACATAACGGACCTCATTCCCCAAGCTCCCCACTTCGAACTGGGAAATCGTTCAAAGGATTGCTTTACTGCTGCACAGGCTCGAGGGTGTTACCACTGCGAATTGAAACAGTCAGCATTTGTCATCAGAAGTAATATCCATCAAACCCGTAAACTTACGCAACAATGTTGGCCCATCCAATCAAACGCCAGTGCTTCTCGATTCTGCGACTGATGGCGATCTTCTCACCAACCTCAGTACAGGCGGGACTGGTCAAGCTGAGCTTGGCGGCATCGGCCTTGACACCGAGGACCTTAGCACCAGTAGCGGTGGAACCGATGTTAACCATCAGAACCTCGTTCTTAGCAAGCTTGGCAACCTTGGCCTGCTTGCCATCGGCGGTCTTGACACCAAGAAGGCGGCGAAGAAGGAAGTAGTTGACCTCAATCTCGGTGTAGATGGCGGGGAGACGGCCACGGTGACCGAGAACGAAACCGACAAGACGATCGGCACGGCAAAGCGTGGGGTCGACACGGGTACCAACACCGATCAAACCACCGGGAACGGCAAACTTGAGGTCATTGTGCTCAGCGAACAGAGACACAATGCGAGAGAAAATGGGACGGCACTGGATCTTGCCCTGCTCGTCCTTGGTGACGAGACCGGGGCGGATCTCGATCTCATCGTTCAGCTTTACAACACCGGTAAGGATGGAACCACCGGCAACACCACCCTTGAGCTCATCGATCTCGGCACCGGGCTTGTTGACGTCGAAGGAACGGATGATCATCATGTGAGGTGTAGCCTCGAAGTTGCGAATAGGAATGGGGATCGTCTGGACAAGTGCCTCGTTGACAGCATCGATGTTGTACTTCAGCTGTGCGGAAATGGGGATAACAGGCGAGCCATCAGCAACGGTACCACGGATGAACTTGAGAATGGACTGGTAATGCTCGAGGGCATTATCGCTTCGCATGAGGTCAACTGTTTTATTTTCAAACGTCAGTGTTTCGTTTCATTGAAAGATTGCAAGAACCAAGATCTTACCCTTATTTTGGAGAATGACGATGTGGTTGAGCTTCATGATCTCAATGGCAGCCAAGTGCTCCGAGGTCTGGGGTTGAGGGCAAGTTTCGTTTCCGGCAATCAAGAGAAGAGCGGCATCCTAGTAGAATAATGTTAGCTTATAACCAATCCCTTGAAATCCTATTTGCTGCAGTGGGGGATGAAACCTACCATGACCGCGGCTCCTGAAAGCATAGTGCTCATCTGTGTAAAGCTGATTAGCATCAACTCTCAAAAGAGAAGATGAAGTTCCCAAGATGCGCAAGGGAATGGAGACTAACCAGAATATCGTGACCTATGATTGAAGATTAGCGGTGCTTTCAACTTTGGACAGAGACGGATGTAGCGAACATACCAGGGCAATCGACGAAACTTTTTTTTTGGATCAAAGGTTAGCTGATACTTAATAAATAAAGGAGGGACCTCCAGGTTGGGGGTAGACTGGGGATTGATGGTACCTGAGGTGACGCTGTATGAGATGTTAGATTAGGACCACTTGAGGAAAGGCTCTGAGATTGGACTCCAGAGGGGAAGGAGTAGGATAACATACCAGCAAACGGTAACGGCCTTGACATCCTTCGCGCTCACATGGCGGGTCGATTTCCTTCTCACTCTTGAAACTCTTGTAGCATGTAGGTCGAGGGCACTCGGGGCTGTCACACTTGTAGATCTTCGCGTTGGCGTAACCAAGCTTAATGGTAATGTTGCGCTCAAGCTCGTTCTTGAAGCGGACGGTTTGAACCTCAGAAATGGCCTTGACAACGGTGGATTTGCCGCTAGTATTATATTAGCATGCGTGTGGGAAGAAAAAGGCGAGAGAGTGTGTCTAACTGAGCGACATGTCCGATCGTGCCTGATAATCACGTCAGTAAATTTGTTATCTGGAAAAATAAAATCCAATAGATGAAGTGCATTTCTGAGCGCAGAAGCTTTTAGAAACTAATAATCACATACCAATGTTCTGAGTAGCTTGGCGGGCAATGATCTCAGGCGAAAGAGGCGTCAATTTTGACAGGTCGAGGGTTTCCGGGTTAGGCTGCTCGGGCAGTTCTGGGCGCTTCGGTTGAGGAGCAGAGTCAGCCTTCTTCATGGCAGACTTGAGAGGCTTCTCCTCCTGCTCAAGGGGTTCCTGGTCCTCGACCTCTCCGCGAGCATTGTGGGCATCGAGTAAAGGTGAGCCGGGTTGGGATCCCTCGTCGGAGAAATCGCCGTTGGAAGCCATGGTTGCAAAGTAGAATAGAAAATCAATGCGCGATCAGCAGCGGCGTTAAATGAAAACGCAAAGTGGTTAAACGGAGACGGAGCTGGTGGATAGAAGGTGGAAGGTCGGATGAAAATTGCTTCCCGCGGGCGATATGATAATGAAAGAATGTAGGTGGGGGATTGTGTGTAGTGGAGAGCCGGGCGGTGTCTGGATGGCAACTTTACATTTCATCTACGTTATAACGGATTAAGTAAATATGCTAGATACATATATAATGTAATTGGGCGTTTGTTTCAGTTATTTTATACAGTTTTTATGTTGTGTCTCGGTTTATTGTGGGTGATTCATCTTTTCCTGAGAAAATCCTTGCCAACTAATATAGCGACACCATCAGAATGTGCCACACCGGGGTTTTATAGAGGAGTGATGGGAGTAACATACTTAAAACATTCTCAGTTGAGTCAAAATTTTAGATTTAAAAGAAGAAAGATTTCAAAATAGAATCATAATTATTTTCTAGGACAATAGGCTCGGGGGCATTTTGTTTCTTTTCATACTCATGATACATTGGTTGCCACTGGGGATCTATTTGACGGTACAAAGGGTATAACAATTGAGAGCAATGAGAGGTTACTCATCGTCACTATCACTCGATGACTCTACTTCATCTTCAGAGTCGTCTTCGGAGTCTATCAGTGTAGACGGATCCTCCGCAGGCAACATGACGAAGGCAGCCAAGCATGTGATGCGGTTACCAGTTTCATTGGTGGCCAAGAGCTTTCCAATCTGTGTCGTATCCTTCTTCTCTTGCTTTGCTGCAGAAATTTCTTTCCCAGCAGCCTTCCAAACACGGACCACTCCGTCGCTGTTACCGGTGACGACCAAGAAGTCGTTACGGAGTTCCTTTGCTTGACCTTCAAGGCTGAGGATTTCGAAATCCTTGATGCGGCCAGGGAACCCAGCTTCCTTTCCACCAACCTGAGCAACAGGGGTAGCATGGGGAATTGAACATTCAGTATCATCCTCCGCTTTTTTCAGTTCTTTGGTCGAATAGAAGATCACTCGGCCATCCTCCGTAGAGACAGCCAAGAAATCTTCCTTTTCACCACCCTTCAAAGGCAAAGAAACATACTTCATCTGGTGAAGTTTGCTGCGTGGACTAGGAAGAACTCTGCATCTTGGAATCGAGTCCTGTGCTGATAGTCAGAAATTTGATCAACGGTATACCATCCAGATAACTTACGATTCCGAACACGACTGCACCCCATTCGAAAGCGACGGCAAACTCCTCTCCCTCAGAGTCCCATGCAATGCGCCGACCTTCTCCAGTGCTCCATCTCGACTCCTTGACACCTTGTAGGACTTCTCTAGTGAAGTTTAACACACCAGCCTTTCTGCCGGTCACAAGATTCCACAATCTCATACATTTCTCTCCTCGTCCAACACTCAGCATAAGCTTCATACTGGGGTGCACCGCAAAATGGTTCACTCCAGACGGAGCAGCTCCGGGAGGCGCTGTGTCACCGCTTGGTCGTCCTTGGATTTTTGGGTTTGGTGCTTTGATAGTTGAGACGACGGTCCAGTCACGGGTCTTGGAGACGGAGATTGTGTTGTCTTCTCCGGCTGCGAGTAACTTGGTTCGCGAAGGGAAACTCAACGAGGTAATACTGGCAGTGTGGTGCAACAGTGTTCCTAGCTCACGGTTCCGGGGGTTTTCGAGGATCTTGTTTCCGGCGAAGGTCGGCACGGACGGATAGTCTTCATTGACGGCAGGGGGTGCGGCGGAGATCGAGTACAGGTTGATGCGCTCATCTGTACTACCACTGGCCAGCATCACCTTTTGCGCATCGACGGGGTCGGTGGGTTTAGGTAGTGGCGACAATGCTAGACAACGAATTGCAGATCCATGGGCTTCGAATAAGAAAGTATCCATGCATTGGATGTCTGGAGAGTCAGCCTCAGCCTTAGCTTTCAGGCTAGAGGCTGGGACCCCGATGGTGAAGCCATGGAGCACTCGCTCATAAGAGCCTGTGACAACTTGGACAGTGAAAGCTGCATCGGGAGTCTCTGAGGGAGCAGCGACGGACTTGGTAACCTTGGGAGGAGTACCAACTGTCTTGTCCTCCTTGGGGGCATCGGTTCTCTTGCGTTTAACCATGATTGCTCAAATAATGATTGTGGTTTGTATATTGTAGATGTGAAAGCTTGATCTGGAGGGCGGACAACTTTTTTTCTTTGATTTTCTGCCGGCGGTTTATCGGCCGCCTTGATAGGAAATAGATGCCTGGTTTTGATGCCATATAGCCATAAATATAAGGCATTAAATATGCCTGATAAATATGCCTGAGGCCTCACATACGCAAGCGGAGAACAATTGAAATGTCAGAAAAATAATACAGTGCGTTACCAGTTGATGAGGACATCCTTTTTTGAAATACATCAGTCTTTGACAACCATATAATAGCTCATTAATCTAAGAACTATTCTTACTTCCCTAAGTTGATAACACATTTTTATTTTTTTTTCTTCCATCAAAGAGAAATTCTTAAGTATCAGGTACCTGGCCAAGCCGTGTATTTTTTATAGAGGGAGCGAGTAACTGGTTGTACCTAAAGCCAACATCCTTCCCGTTCTTCCACATTTTTTCATACCGCCCTGTAACCTCATTTTCACCCCCTTCGAAAAGATCCTGCTCTAGGTGCTTTTCATCGCCTCCTACCCTCCATCCATCTTTTTCATCTTTTTCGAGCGATTTTTTCCATCTGGATGACCTCGCTCGATCAGTTCCCCTTGTTCCCGCGTTAATCGGATGCTGCGTTCCGAAGCTAGACTCCATGCTCCGTGACGAGCTCCTACGATCTAAAAACGATGAGATCGCGTAAGTATTAATTTTTGTCGCGACCGGAATTCGATTGGGAAGCCTAAAAAATGATGAATTTGTCGCTAATTTGGTGGTTAGAAACTGTTTGTCGCGCAGGAAGCGCAAGCTCAGCGCATTGTATCTAGCCACGGTCGGGTTTGGCGCGACCGAGGACGCTCATTACCACCAGAAAGAACAGGCCTTTCTTGACGCCAATGATCTCTCCAAGTAAGTCCAGTCGCCTTGTTATTCTACTAGTGGAATTTACTCTGCATTTATTTATTCATTTTGGTTCTATAATTTCCCAATGCTGATTCCCTATCTAGAGGTCGTTATTTCAATGAGGCTACTCTTCCACCGCCAACCCATGCGCGCGCGCGCTCACCAAGTCGAAATGCAATCCCCCAGACAACAGCTTCCAGCATCAGTGCCAAACCTGTTGCTGGGATCACTCCACCCTTAACTGTCGATGGCGGTGCTCCTCACGCGACCGAGCCTCAGCAGCGCGGCACACCTGTTCCAGACCAACCTCCTCACGCGACACATAATCTTCCCCCTACCCCTGTGGACACAACTGGAACACGTCGACCCTCAGTGCCAGCCATCAGCCCTAAGCTGCCAAAGGATCTCAACGTGCCACCGATCGCTGTCCAGCCACTCGACTCATTGCGCCCCGACCAGAAAGGTAGTGTACCGGTAGTAGAAACGCCACTTGGTGCTCACGACCATGACGGAAATCAAGCAAATATCTCCCCCCACGTGTCGAAGCCAGCTGCGACTGGAGTTCCATCACTGGAGATTCCCTCCGACCCTCTTCGAAAGAAACACGAAGCACGACCCTCTGTTACCTTGGGGCCATCTCAACACGAACAACCACCATCACCCGCCTCCTCCATTGACCCCTACAATAATAATACACCTGTTCCAGTTGCCGCATCACCCGACACAAGCCCCGCAGAAGAGGTGACTGAGGATGCTGAGACAATTCATCGCCCAAAACACAAGCATGACCGATCTGCCCATGTCCGGCCGAGTTTGGTTCCCTTGACCCCAGACGAGCAATTGCGCCTCGAAGAAGCTCAGTCGAAACCTGAGAAACCCTTTAATGATGTGATTGCCGACCTACCTACATCGAAGGAGGTGATTTTGGAGAGCGTGGACACCGGGGCCGATACAGATCGCATGGATATCGACCAGGAACCAGCCCCCGTCCCTTCTGAAGTGAAACTCCCACAAGCACCCGAGACGACTGTGCGGGACTCGTTATCGCCAACCGCACAAGCTGAAGCCGCTGCAGATTCAGCTGTCGAGACTCCCACGTCCAAAAAGCTTTCTATCCCACCTACTCAACCTGGCTCAGCGCAACCGGAGCGCATGACCACTCGGGTATCATCAGGAGCTATCCGACACAAGTCTGTTTCTGAGATCCTCGGAGAAACCCCTAAGAGTGTCGCTCATGATAGAAGCCACCCACCTACCCCATCTGATCAAGGCTCTCCTGATTCTGTCGCAAGAATGCGCTTCAAAGATCGAAAGGAGCGGGAGAAGGAAAGAAGCCGACTGTCGACTGTGGTGTTTCCTAAGCAGCCAGCTCAGCAGGAGAAGTCCGATATGGACTTGACGCACCGAGACATGGATGCGGTTGCCAAGCTGAATGAGGAGCAAGACTATCTTTTCACATTATTCTTGAACAGAGCGTACGCTCCTCCACGGGGGACGAATCTCAATACTCTGCTGTCCTCTGCGCACAAGACTTTGAGTACTAGCAATCATCTGCTTGAATACCAAGAACAGATGGATTGCCGTACTCTCCGGCGAATCTATGCTCTTCAAAATGCCAACCGATGGCCATTGCGACAATTAAAGCGCTCTGTTGAACCTCCCCGCCAGGGAACACATTGGGACGTTGTTTTAGATCACATGAAGTGGATGCGAACCGACTTCCGGGAGGAGAGAAAGTGGAAGATTGCTGCTGCAAAGAGTTGTGCCGATTGGTGCGCAGAATATGTCAACAGCGACGTGGAACATCGGACCTTGCTTCGTGTCCAAGTAAAGATTCCAACGTCAACTCTGGCAGAAAAGGATCCCTCTAAGGTGGGCCTGAGCCCACCATCCGACGACGTTGGTGATGAAGTGTTTGGTGTTTGTCATCCCACCCCGGAACTTATCCCATCGGCCGAGGAGGAATCAGTCAGTGATGGGTTCAACGATGAGCCTCGGCACGACATCCACGACACAGTCGCTCCTGCTGCTATTTTCTCCTTGGGCTCGGATGAGTTCAACTTCACACTTGACATGACCCCTGCCGCCGAAAAGCTGTTAGACGAACTGCCGATATATGGACCACTCCAGACCGCCCCCGGAACGAACGCACCGGCATTCAAAGTGTCTCCTGACACAGTTTGGAAGACGGAGCTACTACCGGTGTCCAAATTTGCATCGGCGAAGATTACCTTCCATGATGACGATCATCCTCGCAAACGGAGCCGATATGACTACTCCCAGTACAGCAGTGATTCGGACAATCGGATCACCGAATTGGCACCCGAGCAGACAAACGTTGCGCTATTCCGACCAGAGAACAAGCCCATCCGCGATCGCATTCACCCCGGTCATCAATTCCGGCCTCCGACTGAACACCCCATGCCATCTGTTGGTTTCTTTGAATCGCGTTCGTCCTCGCAATGGACTTACGCTGAGGATGATGAACTCCGACGCTTGGTCAAGGAGTACTCTTACAATTGGTCTCTAATTTCCAGCTGTCTTACCCCGTCATCACTCTTCACCTCTGGTGCCGAGAGACGGACTCCTTGGGAATGTTTTGAGCGATGGGTAGGACTGGAAGGTCTTCCTGCAGATATGTCCAAAACTCAATACTTCCGAGCCTACCACCAGAGGCTTGAGACTGCCCAACGCACTGTTTTGGCCCAGCAGCAGGCTGCCCAGCAACAACAGCAACAGCAGCAGCAGCAACAAGGCGCCAACGCTCAGCCTCAGCCACCTGTCCGCCGGAGGACTACTCAGCCTCTTCGGGTTGACCGGAGACGATCTTCGAAGCATCTTGCTCTGCTTGATGCTATGCGGAAGCTGGCCAAGAAGCGGGAAACTATGCTTCAGAAACAGCAGCATGGTATGTTTGGAGTAGAAGGAACACCTTGTGCGAAGAACCCCACTGACATTCCATTTCTTAGCTTCCCATCTCGCTTCATTGCGAAAGGCCAATGAGGCTAACCAGCCTAAGCCTCCGATCTCGTCCCCAGCCGAGTTCAGCCGGTTGAAGTACGATAGAGAGATGAAGCTGCAGGAAAGGCAGGAACAGTACCGCCAGCAAATGATTGCGCAGCAAAGGGTGAGTGGTTGTTAACGTCCCTACTTGACAGCACTGTGGCTCATCCCCCATATAGGCTAGTCTCGCAGCGCAGCGTTCCGGCCAAGTACCTAACCAGCAGCAAATGATGAATGCGCCGGGGCGTAACAACACCATGCCCCCCACTTCCAATCCTAGCCTACCAGGTGGAACTCCAAACGGCATGACCAACGGCATGCCTCCTAGTGCTGGTGTCAATCAAGCCCGCCCGCTTCCGATGCAGAACTTGCCTAATGGTGCACAGCCCAATGGCCAGATGCCTAATGGAATGGCCATGAAGATGATGCCGCAAGCCCAAATGCAGCAGACACCAGGGGCACGACCAGGCTTGCCAATGCAAGCCTCCCCTGATAACACGCGCGTGATTCGAGAAGCCAATCGATTGCAGGAGCAGCAGCGCCTTCTCCAGTCTCGGCAACAGCAGCCGCACCCCCCTCAGCAGGGTCAGCAATTCCACAACCCGCAATTTGCGTCCCAGGGGTCGCCGAACTTGAACATGGCGAATGTTAATGGTACTCCTAATAACCCTGCTATGATGGCTGCCCTCCAGAACCAAGGAGGAATGCAGAGTCCGTCGTTCCACGGTAGTACACCACAAGGCGTCTCGACCCCCTCGCCTCGTATGGGCCAGCCCAATCCTCTTTCGAGCGGTGTTGTGCCCCAAATCAGCACGCTCCAAAGCCAGATTCAACGCACGCACCCGAATATGACCCCCGAGCAAGTGACCAAGATGGCCACAGATCGACTCAACCAGTATCAGCAGCAGCAACAACAGCGCTTGTCCCAACAAGCAGCGATGAATGCTGCTGCAGGTAGCATCAATGCAAATGCCGTTCAGGCTAACTACCAAGTTCCACATGAGGCTAGTTTTCAGACTCCGAACGGCGGTTCTGCAATGCAGGTCCCTCAGAATCAAGGGTTCTCCCCAATGATGCGGGTCCCCCAGACCGGTCAGCAAAACCGCGTTGGCCCGACTAGCTCGCCTGCCATGAACGGTGCTGCACCCCTGCCTAGTCGTAGCGCCACTCCTCAAAACCAGCGCAGCGGTAGTGCCCAAGCTGGCGCCGTTCAAGGTTCCAGCAAAAGCCCGCACGCTCCGGCAGCCCAGACCGCGACCAGCTAGGAGCTTGCTCAAGATGCCCCCCTTCTTCTCCCCTGCCATACCTTTGCGAATCCATTTCCCCTCACTTTACGTTCGTCTGTACATACTTACACCAACCCTTACGCCGATTTATTTTTTTACACTTTGTTCTTCACCGTTGACTCGGCTTCTCGCGCTACAACTACACCTACACCTACACCTACCCCATTTGTTGACCTCTACCGCATGTGTGCTCTTTTATTTTTTTATTTTGGCTTGTTGAAAAATGATGTTCATCATTTATTTGACCTTGATATGCACTGGCTCTTTTTACACCAGTGCTGCTCTGATTTCTGGGCTTGGGCTTGTATCATTTGGGAATAGGCGAAACTGGGACGGACGGATTATTCTAGGAATTGAAATGAATTGTATGATTAGTTTGAAGGTTGTGTTTCAGGGGAATTCTGTGTAGTTGCATACTTAAAATATTAATCTTCTATTCAAGTGAGGATAATAGACACAACAGGAAAAGTAGAGCTTTATTGTACCTGTCTCTTCTAGCTACTCTCAATCTTGAGATTTGAGACAACCTAGCCAAGTAGCTACCTCTTAAGGATCCCTGAGAATTGTAACCTCAATGCTCCAAACGAAAACGAAATTAAAAATGAACGCAACTGACTGAGCGTTGGCAACCAGTTCACTTTCCTTGTCTGACCAACGACCAATCCAATACCCGAGGTGGTTTGTGAACCTTTTTGTGCTTTTTGGCACACTTTGGCTTCTCTTTTTCATAAAACAGCCAGCCAGACACCGGCTGAATCGAGTCAAGTCCAGTTTCCCCAGTGGGAATGACTGGGTTACAGGGCATCATCTGGTAGTAATCGTCCACGAAATATGAAAGATTTCGCTCGTAACTATGGCCTCCAGAACCATCTAGCATTACTCCACTCGAGGTGGCCTGTATGCCGATCAACCCAGCCAACATCACAGCGTCGAATTTGTGCCCAAGATTATTAACTGTAACCGGAACGGATACATAGCCCAGAGGGACTTTATCCGTGTCTATAAGGCGTGACAAAGCCTGGTCAAGTCCGAACTCAGTATTCCGTGCCTGAAAGCCTGGCGAGCGTTCTGGAAGAATTGCTTCTGGGCACAGCAGCTTTCCATCATTATCCCAGAAACAAAAGACCGATATCCAGCCAGTCAGATAAGTTGGTCCACTTCCCCCGCCTCTCCTGTCGGCACATTTGCTCCAGAAACTCAGTGTATCCGGGGATTCAGGATTGTCGAAGGAAGCGACGAAGTTGTTAAGAACCGGCCGAAGAAGCTGAGCAAATCTAGCAGGCTCATCTCCCAGATGAGCTAGCTGAGCAAGTTTTGTCACCATAAGTGCCCAGTCCTCACGCTCACCGAGCAAAGTGACAGATGGAATTCCACATCTTAAGGTAAATTGGTAGGAGAAATACTTCTGCATAGATCCCATCATTATAATCGCTGCTACCACTTCGTCAGACGCAGTCGTAGTGGTAAAGGCTGGCATAACCCAGTCCCGCAGGTCCGGGTTCACCACACGCTTTTCCATAAGCTCAGACATAGTCAGTGCCATTTCGCCGAAGTCCACAGTGTCCATGGTCTCGTTTGTGATAATCTCCAGGTGTACTGTATCCTTATGCGAGACGAATAGATGTCGCAGTTCCTCGGAATGTGCAATAACGAAGAAACTGAGCTGTGACAGAATGGTGAACCACACATCTTCGGGCCGGAGCACAAGGTTGTGGTGATGACTATAGGCGTGGAACACGGCCCAGACAAAGCCATTTTCAGATGCGGAGATGTGAGATGTGTCGAAGAGATCTTCAGTGAATGACTTCCCAATCAGCCTTTTGCTATTGATATGCTCCTTTGGACAGGATTGTTCGAAGAGCTCTTTGGCCTCGGCTACCCTCTGGAATTCCCATGCACGAGGTGGATGCTCGGCTGTGGTGAGAGTGATAGGCATGTTGTTGTTGGGGAGGATGAACAGTGTTGATAGCAAAATAGAGTGAGCGAGTGCGAGAGAAATATAGGATTTTCGTCGAGAGAATTTCGAGCGTAGGAACCGAATGGAGAAAGTAAGATTAAGAAGGGTGTTGTTAAGTGTTGTTAAGTGTTGTTAAGTGTTGTTAAGTGTTGTTAAGTGTTGTTAAGTGTTGTCCAGAGTGTTGTGAAGAGAGAATAGAAGAGTGGATAGAAGATGAATGAAGATGACTCTAAAGGGCTTAGTACATAAGGAAGGTACCATGGACATCTTGCACTTGAACCTCAGAACCTCAAAGCGGATATACCATCACTGTTACATCTTGCCCAGGATATCAGAAAATCTCAATAATTTCTATTCTCAACACAAAGGGAAAACAAAACAAAAAGGAAAGCTCAAGGTACACATTTATCATCACTCAAGCATAATCACTAGGCAAGCCTCTGGGCCATCTTAGGTCCATTTAAAGGTATATCAGGATGCTCATCTCCCGTACCAGTCTTGGCCAGGCGATGAGCCTTCTTGATAAGCCGACCCGGATGATAGATGGTCAATACCAACATGGTAAAAAACATCAAAAATGCATCAAACACATAGATATAGACCTCCTTCGTATTGACTTCGGTTTTTTGACCAGCTCCAAATTGAATAGTCCGTACCAGGTTGCGAACCATCAATGCAAAGCAAGCAATGTAGATTGCCCACATGTATCGCTGCCAGGGTAAATCGGGATTCTGATGGAGAAAGGCCGTAGGCGTTTGTAAGAGACGTCGATGGAATTTGGCCGCAATCAGAATGAAAAAGGCAAAGACAACCAAGGAGAAGATCAAGCCAGCCAAAACGACCTTTTTGCCAACGTTCATCACCTTCTCGTCTCCAGTCACTTGGACACCCGCACCCCCCAATTGTGTACAGAAGCAGAGAACATCGTTCATAACGAAGACAAAGGTAAGCCATTTGGGGCGCATGCTTGAAAGATGTTCGGCGCCGAAGGAGCGGATAATGCGGCCGAGGACCATATAGACGGTGGCTGCCACAAGAGGTGGAGCGCATAGAATGAGCATCTCCTGCAAGGCCCATGACTTGATCTCGAATCGAGACTCGTGTGACCATGCTCGACCGTAGTAGCCGAATGTCTCGCCTGGTTTCGTTCATCATTAGCCCTAATGATTTTCCCTCTTTTGTGGATGGGGAGTATCATCATACAAATTCCTCCTAGTACCAATGGGATAAAATAGGCAGCACGAAAGGGAAACATCAACACGATATGGACAAGGGTTGAAACCCCAAAGATTCCCATAAAGGCATACCCAGCCGTGGCAGATGGCGTGTAAGGATAGAACTCTACCCAGGGATCAGTGCCATTTTGGCCGGGGTGAAAAACAATGTCCATATTAACGATGTGAATAAGAGTGTAGTGTATTCATTCCAAGGAAAAAGTTGGGACTTAGGGACTTATAAAGATCTAACTTGTTGCACCTCTAGGGCTGTTCTTGATTCCCAATCGGGGAATTTCTGAACGAATACGCCCTGATGTGGGGCATCTCCCCGGTCCACTTTGGATTATGCTTCTTTAGCCCTATTAAGCTTGTCTGTTCGGCATATTTTTAGAAATACTACTACGTATCCCTAGAGAGAGAGAAAAAACCAGCGACTCATCCATGGGTGCTCTAATACTATATAGTAAATCCATGGATATCTTGAAACAAGCCCTAATTATAGTCCCGAAACGAGTGGACTGCAAGACATGATCGTGCAGTACATATGTAGTCAGTCTAATTATTACACTTGTCTCTTGGCCACGTTGTAGTTCATTGCTCTATTTGAATCCCCGAGAAGTGATCTTAACTACGGCAGGTTTTGGATGCCATGGCGCTAACCGGGTTTTTGCCAGGCAGAAAATTAAAAGGTTATATAGAGGAGTCTCTTGCGCAGAATATGCCTTTTCAACCGCCTTCGTATATACCTAAAAAGAGCATCTAAAAAGAGCATCTAAAAGAGCATCCAAAAGACATAACAAGGCCGCATAAGCGGCCGACTATTCTTGTTAATAATGAAGTAATAATCTATAGTTACCACCAGGGCTAAGCCGAGGAATCATACATAGGGTTGAGTATATAGGTGGGAGCAAGGCGGTAAAATAGGTAAACAAATTATATGGGTTGGCGCGATGGCATCTAAAACCTGCCGTATTAGAGGTTGAAGAGGGAAATTTAATTATGACGTTGGGAGTTGGGAGTACGCTCAAATTTCCTGACTAGGCCCAGATCATTCTGATGATCACCATCACTTCCTTGTATACAAAGTAGCTGCCTAGAAGTATAGCCTGTTGTCCTTGATTGCTTTGAATGAGTGATATCGACAAAGGTCTTTCATTAATCGTCATCATTTTTCTACCCTCAACCAAGCCCCCCAGTGTTATACAAATCATAGGGACAAGCCAACAATGGAAGTGGAACCATAAAAGAGAGTAACCTTGAGGAAACAAAGTGTCCTCGGAAAGTTCTTCAGACAACAAAGAGCTATCTCCGTGAAAAGGTTCCAAAAAGTTGGAGAGTCCCCGGGGCCGCTTACCAATTAACCATACCGCCCATTACATCTTAGTCCTTTTATTGGTGGATGTTTAACTGGCAGAATTTGGGCGCAGTGAGTCAGTGATTGGAGCTTCTCAGTGCCACTGCCTTGAGCGACCTCGGGACCGCCTTACACCTGTCAACTAGGCTCTAGCTTCTATGAATGAAGACTACTCCGTACGCTTTGTCACATTCATACTTCATATGTGACACTCAGCAATTGATAGGTTGGTTAACCTGGACCTAACTGCCAATGATCAACTGCGCTATTATGGTCTTGCCCTGGGCAAGAACATCGAGATGCTCCGCCAGACGCGCGGAACCATCGGAACCATTGTTCCCGTCTCTATTTATACACCATACTATATGGTAAATACGCCGTCAACGGGGGGCATCGCATGGAATAGCAGCATGATGAACCGAAGAGGAGAGTCTACCTCGGTATCTAGGTACTTTGCAGCGCTTATAAACAAGACCACCAAGCTTTACGGTTGAAGTCTTTAGCCGACATCGTCTATATATACACCTTCTTGACATAGCAATTCTTGAAGTTCATAAGAACACACGTTTCGGAATCAGGGGCTGCTTATAGGCACAAAAATTAAGGGTTGAGAATTCCATCGATGCTAAACGGAAAGCGGAAATCGAGTGTTTGAGAGTTGCCGTTAGCGCTAACATTTAATCAAGACTATACGTTTCAGATCACTTAACGCGAAACACTGTACGGAGTTCTGGGCCCTTCTTACCCTTCATTCACCTCGAAAGCCTCCACCCAAGCTTCAGCCAGGGCTCTTTATACGCTCCCACAAATCCTCACTATGGGTCAACCCCATGACGGCTTGGCTAAGGTTTCAGAAGAACAGCCCTATACTATAACTGTCTACACTCAGGGGTTGTATAATATTTAGTTAGAATCCGATGTGAATTTGTATTTTCCTTAACCATTCCTTTCATTTTGTTTCTTTTCATTCCTTTTTTTATAATTCATTTGTTTCAATATGTACTTTTCTTCAGCGATCGCAATCGGCCTGGCGCCATTGCTCGCAAACGCCTACCTCAGCGGTTCAGTCGGCCCAACAACCACCGTCTCCACTAAATCTGCCAACAAAATCTGCAATGTACTGGACTACGGCGCTGTAGCAGACAAATCGACCGATGTCGGCGCAGCCATCACCTCCGCCTGGGCAGACTGCAGGAACGGCGGAGTGGTCTACATCCCGTCTGGCGACTACGCCTTCGAGTCCTGGGTGACTCTGTCAGGTGGAAAAAGCTGCGCTATTCAATTGGACGGTATTCTCTATCGGACTGGTACCGATGATGGAAACATGATCATGATCAAGCATACCACGGACTTTGAACTGTTTAGTTCTACCTCTAAGGGTGCTGTGCAGGGGTATGGATATGAGTACCATAAGGAGGGATCGAGCAGTGGAGCGCGCATTCTGAGACTGTATGATGTGACTGACTTTTCGGTTCATGATATTGCTCTTGTTGATGCTCCTGCTTTCCATTTCTCTTTGGATACTTGTGCGAACGGTGAGGTTTATAACCTTGCTATTCGTGGTGGTGACAAGGGTGGGTTGGATGGAATTGATGTTTGGTCGACTAATATTTGGATTCACGATGTCAGTTGTTTATTCTATCGTTGTGGGGACTAGTTGCTAACACCAAATAGGTCGAGGTCACCAACAAGGATGAGTGTGTTACTGTCAAGGTATATGGCTTTGAAGAACTCCAGAAAACAGAGCATGGCTAACAATAAGACAGTCTCCCGCCAAGAACATCCTCGTCGAAAATATCTACTGCAACTGGAGTGGCGGTTGTGCCATGGGATCCCTCGGCACCGACGTCGACATCAGTGACATCACCTACCGCAACGTCTACACCTGGAACTCAAACCAGATGTACATGGTCAAGAGCAACGGAGGCAGCGGTAATGTCGAGAACCTCGTCCTCGAGAACTTCATCGGTAAGCACCACACCATCCACCACCTATCTCCCTAGCACATCCACTAACGAACCAGGCCACGGCAACGCCTACTCCCTCGACATCGACAGTGCCTGGAGCAGCATGAAAAAGGTATCCGGCGACGGTGTCCAACTCACCAACGTCACAATCAAAAACTGGAAAGGAACCGAAGCAAACGGCGCCCAACGTGGCCCCATCAAAGTGAAGTGTGCGGATGGCGCACCCTGCACAGACGTCACCATCGAGGATTTCGCCATGTGGACTGAGTCCGGCTCTTACCAGTGGTACAACTGTGAGAGTGCATATGGCTCCGGCGCGTGCTTGAAGGGTGGTGATGAGCATACTGCGTACACGACTACTCAGACTGTCAAGTCTGCTCCTTCTGGATACTCTGCTGCAACCATGGCTTCTGATCTGGCGACGGCGTTTGGTACAGCGTCGCCGATTCCTATTCCTGCTATCCCGACTTCTTTCTACCCTGGTGCGACCCCTGTTAGCGCGCTGGCTGGTGCCCGGGCCACTTCGTCTTAGGTTGGAGTGGGATCTGAGCTGCTTGTGTATGATGTAGTGTGCTTGAGTTTAGGTCTTAGATTTTCTGATCGGCTGCTATATAGAAATATACGCCCGTAGACCACCTCAAACCGTCTCCTCCACATTAGACCGTTGATATCTATAAATCCACGCATGACGTCTGAATCTGGGGTCATTCCCCACCCCCCTGGTCAACTTCCTCAAAGGAATCATAACAGCTCCTCCAGTGCTACAATGACGAAGCTTTACGGTGCAAAAGAAAACTTAAACCTCACCTTCGCTCCAGCTTGCTTATGTGATGCTCAGTTATTAGGGAACCAACCATATCACAGACTGAGTAAGTTTCCAATCATGTGCGCTGTCGGTTGATATTGCCGGTGATGACTTCGCCGCAGAAATCATGCCTAGGGTGCCGATCACGAGCTTTTAGGCGACCAGACCCATCTCGGGCACTTTGTAGTCTGCTGGGTTCAGCGAGGCGGAGAGGACCTTGATCAGGATAGCTAACACAAAGTTGCACACAATGGAAGACTTGGATCCACGAAAAATGACTAATTACTCCGGCAGATCGAAGGGCCAAATATCTCGCAGGTCTCTTTCATCCCTAATAGGCTCATCGTCATCCGGATCATTATTTGTCAGTACGGCCTCCAACATTCCATTGAACATTGCTTTGTTTCCTGCTTTTGCCGCTTCCCAGTCGTCTAGAGGAACCCATCCATCAGATGCAGTGTCAAGCAAGCTTGACAAATCACGCTTCAGATTCTGGGCTGCCTCAAAACATTTGTACTCCTTTCGGTGCAGAGACATCTCTTCTGGTGTCGGTAAGACAAATGGACACGAACCGGGAAATCCGAGTGCTTCCCAGTCTTGAGAGGTTTCAATGAGTTCCTGCCGAAAAGCAACGGCGCCATCTTTCCACGTTCTGTAGCAGTACTGAAAGGGCCGAGATATGCCTTCATCCATCGATCTAGGGAATGCGAGCTTTGGAGTGAGAAACCGGGTACAGACTTCGTAGGTTTTTGTGCATAGCTCGCTGTCATCTGCCCCTTCAGCACTTGTGGAAGAAGCTACACCGGCTGCGAAGTCCGGAACCTCATCTGCATACCAGAACGCTGGTTCTATGCTGCATGACTGCCAATCAATAAAACCAGTTATGACCGAAGGATCATCATGCGAAACAAATATGTTCCTTTTGTGTAGGTCGGGATGAAACAAGGCCGGCACAGCGGCATCACGGACCCGACCATCCGCGGAAATTGCATTTAGCACGGCACGACCACATCCCAGAAGAGCTAGATATTCCTGAACCGAGCCTTGATAGATTGGTCGATTGGGGAGCTGAGAGTCCTTCGGTGGGATCCTTGAAAGACCTGCGTCGACAAGGCCATCGGAATATGCACCTATCGTCGACCCTGTATTCCCAAGACTTAGTCGTTAATTCCAGGAATGAAGGTTAAAGCGAACCCACATGGACCTTGATTGGGAGCTGTATGTTGGTAGTACCTGGGGTCGCCACAAGCCCAATACCTTGTTCCACAGTGAGGCCCGAGGCAGAAGTCGTCGTCTAGCGGTAGCCTAGAGGAAGAGCCCAATGGTGTGGTGGAGAAATATAAGCTTCCATAGGCCGAAAAGTTGAGATCAACCATCTCTCTGAGCTTTTTGTAAATGGCGTCTATGCATGCGACTTTCTGATCACCCGACATGTAGGGCCATTTCTGCTGTAGCGGAATGCCAGCCGCATGTTCCATGATGATGTATTCACTTCCGACGATATTCACCGCGTCGTCGCTCCAGTCAAGAATTTCAGGGATCGGAATACTGGTCTTTCTTTGTACTGCGTGGCACATATAATCAGCGCAAGAGCTAGTCCCTCGCAGATGCTTGTTTCACGCACAGTATTGGATCGTCGCCACTTCAGAAGCTGTGGCAAGTTTTGCAGGGCCAGCTGATGTGAAGGGTAGCCGCGCCACGACGCGGGAACTATCGTCCATGGTGAAAATGAACACCCTGTTGAAACCACCTTCCTTCTTCTCACAGCTTTTGATGTGTTTTGTCCCATGGTAAAGGCCCACTACCTTCCTACAGAGCTCGTCAAAGTTAAAGTCAATCCGGCGTAGCTGGCGTTGATGTTTGTTGTCCCGAAGCCATCGACCGCTTGTGTATGAGTGAGGATCAACCCCTGTAGTCATATTATTATCAATATAAATCACTTGACAAAACCAAGCTTACCATGCACCGTTGCCTGGTCCATTGAAAAGCCTGAGATTGGCTGCGCGCGATTGCGCTTGGAGAAGTACGATTGAGATGTGGTATCGCGGATGAGGGAAGGCCGAATATAATGAGATTGGTGAGAGTAATATGTGAAGAAAGACACTTGCGATATATGGAATGCTGTTGTGCGGCGCATTGTGCGAAAAGCTGGGTGTTAGATGTTTTTGTATCACTAGGGGTCCACTACCCTTAGGGAAGGTTAGACCCTCGAACCGCCCTGGCGGGGCGGTCCGAGGGTTGGGTCACCCGCGGGTCACCGCGGGTCACTGCAGGTCACTGCCAGGTCTAATACCACACCCATTATGGGTTCAGAAATCCCGATTATTTCCACCTGGCAATATCTGGCAATATACTTCAACATAGGATCCTCATCAATAGGACCCTGGTTCTGCAGCGTCTGGAATGTTGCGAAGACTTGGTGGAATCGAATATTGTGGTCATAAATAAGGCTATGGCAAAGTGACGGCAGCCATTTCTGGCAGGATCTTGTATGATAACGTGAAAGGTGGGAACAGCCTCGTGTTGTGGAATCCTTCTGAGAGCCAAGAAGCGGCCTATGGGGCGGGTAGAGGCTTCTTTCACGGTTCATCTTCACTCGATTTATTGGCAGCGCCAAGACGTCTGGGCGATGAACAAACAACTCAAATTGAAACCAACAACAAGCGTGCCAGAATCACAGCCCAGCCGATCCCATGTCGAAAAAGGACCTGGGCTCGCTCGCATCGCCCCTTTCCACAGTATGGCTAATACAAACCATGCAAAGAGGCTAGGTGCAAACAGCCCTGGATATCTCGAAGGAGAGAGAGAAGTGCCAATTAAAGACTGAGAAAGGACCCGAGCACACCTTACGTTACACCACCAAACCATGCAAACCATACAAATATCAGCCATGATACACCACTGGCCAGAGCACAGGGGAGACTATATAGATTGAACCCCAGTGATTACTCAATTCCAAACCATAATGTATAATTAGCTACGGAAAAGTTTGTTTCGCTAGATTCAGACAAAATTGAGATAGGATGTACTTGCCCAGGTGGGTTGTATGATTATATAACAAAGGTAGAATCTGTCAAGTTAGCCGCGCGCTTCGAATTTTGCCACCGCCCAGCTCTCAAGTATCAGTTGCTCCTCTCTCTTCCCTACTAAGCCTCTCCATTGCAAACCAAGATACCATCGCGATGTCTTCACGCGACCATAATGATGGCGGGAAACTGCTGTCCAAACCGATTTCTCTATCTTCATCCGGTTCAAGTGGCCCTCCGAAAAGGACCGGTTTCAACGTCCAATCCTCAAATCGCGGCCGTTCTACAAATTCCCCAGCAAACGGCCGGTCACTGCCTCGGCGACCTCACCAGCTCGGTTACTCCGATGACTCTGACGAAGATGAAGCCCCTCCGGTCCATGAGGAAATCTTAGGATTCGACACTCACACCGGTGCCACCATTGCCGCGGACGGACAGGCTGCGGACGCAAACAAGCCACTGATAATTCCCGTCACGAGCAAGAACAACTGGCGCGACCGGGCGGGCGTAAACGTGAAGAAGAGCAAGAAGAACCTGCTTCCTAGCGAAGTGCAGGCTATGCAGGAAGCGCAAAAGAACGGACAAGCACTTCCCGGAGAGCCCACAGTAGAGACAGACACGCCCAGCATGGCGTACGGGTTGAGCTTTGCACAACAGTCTGCAGACAAGGCAGATGGGGGCGCAGCAGTGGACGAAGACCAGGCCATGCCTGATGCGAAACCTATTGAGACTAAGCCCCTCACGGAGGACGAGATTGCGATGCAGGCGCTGATTCGGGAAACCACGGGTGACACGGAACGGAGATCAGACCTTGTGATTGAGTCTGCTACAAAGGAGGAAGAACCAGTCCAATACAGCGAACTCGGATCTTTCCGAACCGATGTGGCATCCCGGCCTGAGCCTGCTACTTTGGACGCTTACAATGCCATTCCCGTCGAGGAATTCGGTGCGGCCCTACTACGAGGAATGGGCTGGAAGGATGGTCAATCTATCGGACGAGGCAACTATAGCAGTGCCACAGCTGCAGAGAAGGCGAAAAACCCTCGTGTTCCAGAACGACGACCTGGGTTCCTCGGTATTGGTGCAAAGGATTCATCCGGCGGCAAAGGTGCCGAAACTGAGCTTGGAGCTTGGGGGAAAGCGGCTATGCGCAAGGCGTCGAGGAAGCAGGGGGAGGAAAACGACAAGGCTGAGGGCGTGTACATGCCTATCACGATGCGGAATAAGAAAACCGGCGAGCAACTCACCGAAGAGGAACTTGCTGCTCTACAAAAAGAGGCCAGGTCCAAACCTGCCAAGGAAGACGATTGGCGCGAGCGACGGGATCGCAACCTTGAGAAGAGCGGTCGGGACAAGGATCGAGACCGGGAATACCGCAAACACGACCACGACGACGAGGAGGACCGTTCTCGTTGGAAGACTGGGTCCTCGCGACGTGACCGTGACCGCAGTCGGTCTAGTGGCCGCCACTCTTCTAGTCGTTCCTCTCGATATGATGATGACGATAAAAGCAGACGGGACGACCGTTCCTATCGGGATCGGGATCGAGACCATGGCCGGAATCGTCGTCACCGTGATGACGATAAGGACGACCGAAGGAGAGATGGAGATCGAGAGCGGGATAGAGACCACAGTCATCGATCTCGAGATGAGAGATACAGCAGCTCGCGACACTCGTCTCACTCGTCTCGAAATGACCGAGACCGAGACCGTGATCGCGACTCTCGTCGGAGTCGTCGCGATGATTAGAGGCTAGATGTTTTGGCTAGGGCATTGGGGCGTTTGTACAGGACCAATTCCTGCTTCTTTGGAGCTACATATTCCTTTTCTAGTTATTTTACCATGAGACCTCAACCAAAAAGAGATACCCTGAATAATCAAAATATGGCATTGGCGAAAGAACACTTTCCATGATACACTGTTCAATTCTATAAAGAGATGGCTTTTATCCTTCCCACCCATGGTACTCCAAGAACGAAAGCGCCAAATTCAATGTACAAACAAGGCAAAAGACTAAAGCCAGACTATGCTTCCAACATAATAACGTCCTTCTCATGCTCTTCCTCGTCACTGACATCGCCCACAGTCAAATCACGCAGCCCACCGAGTCCAACACCACCATCCATCTCACCAAGAACCCACTCAACAAGGTAGCTGTCATCGACCAGCTCCTCAACTCGCTTGTAGTGTCTCTCAGTGTACGCAGCCAGTGCCTGCAGGATATCCTTCAGACCAGCCGCAGCACGACCATCCTTTCCGCGGACGGACTGAGTCGCAAGCTCCACGAAAGTAGACGCAGGGTAAGAGCGGAACAGAGCATACAGGATGCGCTGTGAGACGCGCGAGGTGCGCGCATTGGTGTTCCAGTCCCGCAGACGGAGCAGGAGAGTGCGCAGATTGGCAGGGTCCAAGTTCTGCAGGACTTCGTCAATGGACGGGTTTCCGGACAGACTGGTTGCAGCACGCTCGCGGTCCTCGGCGGGGAGGGTTGGGTCATCTGCGGCGTTGATGGCGGAGGTGAAGAGCGAGAGCAGTCTACCCGGGTGGTTGAGTTGCAGGGCCAGAGTGATGGCTTCACGGTAGGCACCGGCGCGGATGTAGTTTTGCAGCTCTTGGTCCTGTTCGACGCGAGCAGAGCTGGCGTTGACGGCGGCTGTGTAGGTGGATGATGTAGTATCAGTCCAGAAGGTCACCGTTGCGTCGGCTGAACCAGAGGCAATGGCGTAGGGAGTGGTGTTGAGCTTGGAGGAGGTTGGCTTCACGTCTGCGCGTGAGCCGGATGGGGTTGGGCTGGCTAGTGCCCAGACTCGGTCGATGTGGTTGTCCAGGGTGGTTTCCAGCTCGCCTGTGTAGGGGGACCAGATCTTGACCAGACCGTCTGCGGCGGCGGAGGCGATAAGGGGACGGTCCTGGATGGCATTTTTGCGTGCTGTTGCGGCCTCTTCGTCATCCTCGTCATCGTCAATTTGGTTGTTCGAGACCTGCGGAGGTGGGAGCCAGAGGACTTTGAGAACACTGTTGGTGTGGCCCTCGAAAGTCAAGAGACAGCTGTAGTCAGACAGACTCCACAGTTTGACGGTCTTGTCACCGGAGCCTGTGACTGCTAGGCCACGGCTCGTGCTAGTACGTGAATCTGAGTTGATAATCGGTGTGCCTTGCGGGGCGAATCGCACCGACCACACACCTCGCTTGTGACCACGGAGGACACCTACCGACGAGCCTTCATCGGCGGCCCAGATCTTCACGGTGCGATCTTGTGATGCTGAGGCAAACAGTTCAGAGGTAGAATCGACATCAATGGCATTGATATCCTTTTCGTGAGCCTTGCGAGTATAGATGGCCTTAGGATAGTGTGGCTTTTCTCCTGTGAGGGGGGCTAACTTGCTTGTATCCCATCGCTTGATTGTGCGATCTTGCGAGCCAGTAATTAAGAATGCTGGCGGGTGGTTCAAGGGGTCGTTATATGCGGCACTGCCAACAGGAGGTGGCACGCGTGGAAGGGCGATTGCTCCCAACGACTCGGCGTGACCAGTGAAAATAGCAAAGCAAGTATAAGAGGATGTCTTCGGGTCAATACGCCAAAGACGGGCTGTATTGTCTTTAGCGCCAGTGGCTAGCCAGTGTCCTGACCAATCCGCATCAATGCAAATGATAATATCGTCGTGGCCTTCCAGGTGTGTGACATCAGCACCGAAGTACTCTTCTCCTTGATTTGAGGGTCGGTCTTCTGAGGGAGCAACCGAAACTACACGAATGCTCTCGGTGTTTGTGGCCAAAGCAAGCATCGATCGATCTGGTCCAATGTAAGCCAGGTCAATGATCTCGTCGTCATTGCCGGAAATGCGGCGGATAATCGCCAAAGGCTCCAAAGTTGACCCCGGCTTATAATCAGACAGCGACTCGAGCGAGTGGATGCGGAGAGTCTGATCTGCATGGACGGTAAGGACAAAAGGCAAACCAGGCGAATACTGGATAGCCACGACGCTTTCGAACTCCTCTCCAGCCTCTTGTTCCTCTGTGATCTCGCTTCCACGGTTGCAGTCCCAAACTCGCAGTTTGCCATTTTCTCCACCGATAACGCACAGTCCGCTATCCGCAATGAAAGCGGCGGCTTCCACGCTCTCCAAAACAGGAATGATTCTGCGAGTCTTCCAAGTACGCGCATCCCAGACAATGACAGTCTTGTCTCGACTGGCCGAGATCAATGCGTTCTCTGACGGAGAAAAGGACAAACTGCGGACAAGTGAAACATGTGACTCGAGCGACGCAATGGACTTTCTCTTGTGTAGATCCCATACACGCATTTTGCCATCTTCACTGCCAGATGCTAGGCGGAATCCTGCGGTGGAACCCGTACGGGAAGAGCCCTCCATTTCTTCATCATCGTCACCCGTAGCCTGTTGCTTAGACTTGTTCTTCTTTGATGACTTGGCGTCGCTGTCGGCGGTAGGAACCTCGAAAAAGCAAAGCGCAGAAATGACACCACCATGACCATGGAAAGTGTGAGTGACAAAACCGCCTCTGATGTCCCAGACCTTGATTGAGCCATCGGCACCTCCAGTGGCAAGCAGTGTACCAGTAGGGTCAACAGCGATGGTCACAACGGGGGCTGTGTGAGGCTTGAGGGTTCGGAGAAGTTTTGCTTCGATGGTCTGGGAGGTCTCGTCGAAAGTTGAGAGGCCGTAAATTCGCATGGACATCGAGCGCGAGCAGACAATGGCGTGTGAAGCGGAAGGCGTGACTAGGCGAATTGTCAGTGTTTTATTCTTATTCCTAGGGCATACAATACTCACTGGCTAAACCTGTGACAATTTCTCCATCCTGTAGCGTTTATTTGGTTAGCGCTTTGCAATTGACGAATATGCCAAAGGCGGCAAAAACATACCCCCTCCAGGCTAGTAAGCTGGTTACCAGTCTCCAAATCGACGATCAACGCATCCTCGCCCACGCAGCTCAGCAAGATGCGCCCACTGGCATCCAGCGCTGTGCTACCGCCGGTGTAAATGGGGCGGAGCGTGCGGGACGCCTCGAAAGTGGTTTTGACGATAGCTTTCGACATGACTCTATAATATCTCGGCGTAAAAAAGTAGAAATTAGCACGCCATTGGCCAGTCGAAGAGCCGTAGAGATTGAACGATCGCAAAAAACGGCAGCTCGAGCGGGCAACTTTTTTTGATGTTTGCACTGTTTGTTTGGTGATAAGAAGATATGGCTCATGCCTCAGGCCAAGGTAGTCGCATAACCACATGTGTACCTTCTTCAACTACTGGGCTTTCGTCTGATTATTGCTCATCGCTTGTTACTTTTGAATCCACAGGTGCTGGCAGCGTTTGTACTAATTATGCACCAGAAGGCGATGTGGCTACACTAATAGCCCAGTGAACTCGCGCGATATGGGTCGACAGGCTTACTTGAACCGGCTCGCTTTGGTAAGCTCCATCTTTTTACGCGCGAACTTCCCCTATATTTGCAGTTGATATATCTTGGGTCTATGGCATGTGACAATGGATTATGCTTTATCTTGAGAAGCCTAAACTCCCTTTGAAACCGCACCAGCCACCACCTGGCCCTGTTCCATTGCTTCTATCCTGATATACAAACCCACCCTCAACGCGTCTTGCCAGCCATGATTAATTGAGCGTAGTTATAAACCGGATAGGATATCATATTAACTGATTTTAAGGGCCGGTCCCCCTACGAGGCTCCCGACAACGCGGCGGTTGACCCCTCCACTCCAGTCCGACGAATCTCCAACGTCCATGCGGACGATTATATGCAGCAATATGATACTCGAGGGCACCCTGTTAATCCCGAGTCCAGAACCCTCGGGAGAGAACTCCGGAGAGCAAAGAATGACATTCTCTCCACAATGGGGATTGTCGTCAGTGGAGAAGACCGAAACTCTACTATCCCCAATGAACAGCAAAAGATCAACCAGATTGCGAGTGAAAATGACTTCGGACTGGTCATAACAACTCTCGATCAACTGTTCATCTTTTTCGGTACTTGGTGGACCTCTTCAGTCACTGGTCGAGTACAGGTAATGCAATACCGATTACTCTAGATATTGATTGAGCTGACATTCGAAACTTGGCGTTCAGACTTACCGGCATTATGCCCATTCCGCATTACTCGGTGTCATACAGTCTGAGAGAGACACCACGGGGATTCTTAACTTCTATTTTTCGGGAATTCCTGCCTGGGCAATGTCTAGTGGGTTGGCTATAGCTCGTGAAACCCCGCTGAAACGGGTGTTTGTCTCTCTCCGGGACTACGTTCAGTCTTTGACCGGCGACTCATTCGGTGTTCGTTCTCTTTTCGGACTTCTATATATAGGGTGAGTATGTTTCATCCGTTCAAATAGACAGGGTAACTAATTATGAATAAAGGGCGAAAAATGCTGTGCTCATGTTGTCTATGGAGTTCTACATGTACTCCACACTCCAATCTCTTTCCCTTGTTTCTCCATATGGAATCCCCGGCGCGCAACTTTTGCTTCCCTTCAGCAGAGAATCTTTGCTACAGCTGCCACCCTTACCCGCTGATTTCTCCCCTCACTCCCTGGGAAATACGCTCGTGCAATTGTTAATCTCTCCTGGCGTTTTAGTCTTCCTCTATGGGTACTACTTGCGACCAGAGCTTGAGGAGCGTATCTATCGGTTGATCAGACGACACCTTCCAAAGCCAGCTCTTCCTGACGAACTCTCAGTCCGCGTTGCCTTCGAAGAAAACCTGATAGAGTGGGTGGTGCCCACCCTGGGCCGCAGATCAGACGAAGAATTATACCGCAGCTCACTCCCACTATTCGAAGATATCAAGTTTGAACTGGCCACTTTTCGCAGATGGGTATCATCCCTTTTTGGACTAAGATCGAATCAATTGTCAGAGAAGCAAGCCCTCCAGTCTTTTAGTGACGAGAGGATTCAAAATCTACGCGATTCGATTGAGTTGTTGCAAAATGAACTTGACGGAGTCCAACACACCCCTGATGGTGAAGAAGGACCAAATGATCCCGTGCCTAGGCCGCCGGGAACCACTCCTGATGCCCAGGTTTCCGCTCTTGCATCACGAGCACGACCACGCCCAGAGGAAGCAAGTCGACCCATGCATTTGACTCAGGCAGAATCAGTTATCGGGTTGAATCAGGTGCTTACAAATGAGAATCGTATGTCTCAATCGCCTGGGGAAATGAGCAATGACTATTTCTCCGAGATAGCTACTGCTGGACGAACAAGTCGTCTCTCGGCCACTTCAACCCCGCAGGACCAAACAGCCCCTTTGCAAAATGGTGAGGATTTTGCTACGGACCGACAGAGCTCGCGATCTAATACCCTCTTTTCTCGGTCATCATCACCACAAACATCGCCTCCTACGTCGCCTCGGGTAAGAGCATCCTTGATTCACCAGAGCCCCGACGTTATCACGATGCAGCTTGAGTTGATGGGTAATCGAAACCGTCACCCGCAAATCCAACCTCCAAATCCTGCCCAGCTGAATGCACTAGCGCGCAATAATATGTCAGGGCCAAATACAAATCCAGACACCATGGACAGACGATCCATAGCCGAGTTCCTCGAAGCTCTGATCCTAAGCCAGGCCCAGCGCCAGGCCCAGCAGCCCCTAGCAGCAGCAGATACGGACGGCCTCTCAAGTATCACGGCCGGGCCATCCAACGCTACCCCGCAAGACTTGGGTGCCCCTGAATTAGACCCTCAAATTCCGGCCCCAGAAACCCAAGCCACCGACGCTCCAACTTTAGAGTCCATCGAGGAAGCGCTAGGGTCCATCGTTCCAAACATTCTCCCAGATGGTGTGGAAGAACCAAATGACGAAGAGCCCTCCAATGAAAACCCTGTCGCAGACGCAGACCATAATGAAGACACCCAACCCGACACTCTCGTGCAGCCAATTCTACCCTCTTCCCTGATTCCTGGACAACTGACAAACACATTGTCTCAAGTCCACCGCGTGACCCTTCTTTCGGCATACCCAGTGGACTCTCTCGCATCTCACCTCGCCGCTGCAATCAGCGGCATCATACTCGCTCCGCTTGAAGCACTCTACCTTCGCTCATTGACCCGATCCTGGATTATCTCCCACCCTTCTTCCGTTACGCGTCTCTCAGATATCCATCCGTTGGGTCTTTGGTTTGGCGGAAGAACTTGGCCAGACATATGGGCCTATTCCTGCCGACTCGTGCTCATGAGAGGAATGCAAGTTGCGATGAGAGCGGGGATTTGGGGGTTCCTGGTGGGCTCAACGATGAGGATAGGGAGAAACTTCTGCGGCTGGGGAACTTTGTGATGAATACTTGTTTCTTTTAGCCGGCTCAATACCTAGGTCACTCTACCATATGTCCCTCTGTAGTCCCAGTGGTTCCTCAGGGGGAGTAATTCGGTATGCAATTCGAGAAGTATCGAGTGTGCTCTCTTACAGGGCCCTCTTTCAAACTATCATCAAAATCAAAACTACCCGAAAACCTCAAAACGTCGTCTCTCTTCTGTCTTCCACACTCCTTGAAGTTTGATAGCCGGGTTGCTGATTTCATCGTATGGAAAGTCGTCGGGGTCTGAACATTCATCCCCTTCAAACCGAAGCCCAGCGGGGTAAAATTTGCTGTACCAGATTACATGAGTTTTGAAATAAGATTTCAGTCGAGAAGTAGTGTCCGATCGTAAGCCTTTTAATCGGTTCTGGGATTGGCGTTCACGTTTGCTCAGTTGTTCTGGCCTTGCCGATAACCTGTCTTGGACCTGCTTGGTCCTAAAAAAAGCGTGCAGCTTTGCAGCCCATGTATAAACTTTTCTAGGACGACCACGGCCTTTTTTTAACCCTTGTAACGAGTTCTGGTATCCCTCAGAATTCTTCCAGATTTCGGATTTGCGAAAGGCTTGATTTGTAAAAATACGCTTCGCTGTCATTTCTGGATTGAGAAGATTCGTTATTGCCGTATCGAACATCTTAGTAGCTTCAGGTGTTTCTCTCCAGGCTTTTGTGCGAAGCTTAAGCCAGGCTCTTCTGATAAAGAAACGAATTATTGCTCCAACATAGCTGCCGTTCTTATCTGGGAGCAGCTGGATTGATGAATGCTTCTTGAGTATAGGGTGGAAAGCGTGCGTAATTGCCGACTCTGGAAGATTTTTTTCGTTTTGTTTCTCTAGACATCGTAGCCTGATAGCTCTTTTAAGCAAGCAGAATCTCTTGTGTGAATTCGCAACTTTGTTGAATGAAGGCTTAACGTAAAAAGTACACTGGTTGTGGCACTGGTATTCCGGCAATCACAAGCTAGGCACCAAGGCAGCTGACTGTCTCAACAGTAGCTATTCTAGCAAACAAAGTCCCCTGTTATACATAGAAAAGTCCCCTTAGGGTCTACGTTTTTACCTTCACATATCGTACATATTAGAGTCTACATAATACTCTATGCTACTATTCATTATCCTTTAGAGTACAAAAAAAAAGAATGCAAGCGGCGCGATTCGAACGCGCGCGGTTTCCCACTACGGGTTTCAGATGTTATTTTGAAAATAACCTCCTAAACGTAGCGCCTTAACCACTCGGCCACGCTTGCCTGATAAATTTAAGTATAGTCTCACCTCCTTCACCTACCTATATGAATTTCTAGCCCTGACAATCCCCGCATTTTCTCTCCACATCAAAGACGACGTGACCTGGCGGCTGTCTCCTTAATAATAACTTGTCCTCTCGTGTCCGCTTCCAGCTTTGGCTAACGTCATGAGCTCATCACAAAGCTCCTATCTCTGCATATTTTGTCAAACATCGTTCAAACGCCTCGACGCCCTCAAGCGGCACTGGACCACCTGTCGCATCCGTCGCGCCAGGTCTCTTACGATACCGGAGATAGCGGACCACTGCAAGGGCCGGAGGTTAAAGGCATGTGATCGATGTTCGCGCCTCAAGCGTGCTTGCGTATCAGAAAGTCGCTACCAGCCTTGTCGAACATGTACCCGGAGCAACAAGCCTTGCTCATACCGCAGGGTACTAGCCGGTCAGGACCCCCAAACCGGGCGTGAGAATGCCCCGCTAGTGATGAATATTTCTGATCAGGATGACTCGGTCTATGGAAACCATAGCATGGAGCTTGGAATTCAGTTTCCAGAAATCTCTCTGAACACGAATTCCCAACCTCTGGCCTCATATTATCCCTCGTCGGACGGGTTTACAGACCAGCTGGAATTTGACTGGCATAACGAAAGCCTATTTCGGCAGTTGAGTATGGATTTCACCCTCGCCGCGTCACACAGCCGTGGGCCAACATTTTTAAATCTTCCCGCTATCGCAACTTTTCCGTTTTTAGGAAATATGACCGGGGCAATTGGGCTTGCCCGCTGTTTTGAATGCGGCACCGCTGAATATCGTTCCTCAATTTCCCTCAGGGCTTGGAAAGCCAGCTCACATCGGGGAAAATCGAGTCAACCCATGCAGGGAGTGGATACTTGCGGTGTAACCTCTTCTTACTCCCCCATATTCAACTTGGAGCCAACCGCAAGGGCATGCCATTGGCCAATGGCAACAGTTACAAACCTTTCAGGGGCCCCAATGCAGGGTCGACAGTCTCAGAGCATGTTCGGCCCTTCGGAGATAATCCCAATGACGGATGTCTGCACTATGGGGCAGGATGTTTCCCTTGAATCACCAAAAGGGGTATACCACTCAATCTTCCCACCGTCTTCTGGCTCGAGATTACCTGATAGTAGCTCTAATCTACCGGCCAAGTGCTACCAACTCGTCAATGAGATCCGCCAAGCCGTCATGAACAAGCACCAAACCAGTATAATCACTATATGTTGGACTGATTCACTGAATGCCTTGTGCTGTGAATTTTTCATCCTGATAAAGTGGACAGATTCCTGGCTCTATTTTGGTCTTGCTGGCACCCTAATTGGCCGGTCATACACCGATCAACATTCGATCCAGCCACCTCCGACCATGGTCTTCTTCTAGCAATCCTGTTACTCGGGGCCTGTTTATCGAATGATCCACGTGATCATGCTATAGCCAGCATCTGGCTGAACACAGTGGAAGAAATAGTCTTCCAGAATGAGGCATTTCGTGGGGCTACAAGCAGTTTGGAGCCAAAAAATGTAGGAGTGCATATCAAAACTAGGCTGAGTCTACTACAGAGCGCCTACTGTGTTTGTCTGCTACAGACATGGGAAGGTTCCAACGAGAGTAGGAGGCGTGTTAGGCGTGATCGTTATAATTCCCTTATTTGGGTAAGCCGACTTCCTTTTCCTTTTCCTTTTCCTTTTTCTTTATACTTTTATCGGAAATGCACTTCCTCATTTGGAGTTTGGGGCTGACATTGCAACAGCTAGCTCGTGACACGGGACTCGTTAACGCCACTTTGAAAGATGTGAGCACTGCAGACCTAGCGGAGTTTGACTGGACAGACTTCGTAACGAGAGAGTCTTGCATACGGTAAGCATACTCATGGACCCTTAATACTGATGATCAATCCATTGACGTGAACGTCATGGTACTCGACCAGACTCGTAGCCTACATTTACAATCTAGATTCTGCATATGCTATGTTTTGTTGCCAGCCACCGAGGCTGTTCCTTCGCGAGCTCCAGATTGACCTCACGGCTCCCGAGGTATGCTTCGAGGCTGTGTCTGCAGAAGAGTGCTTTATAGCTTTGAGGGCCTGGCGGCAAACAATGGCGCCCAATTATAATCCTTCTTTATGTGCGGCCGTCAAGACCATATGCAATGGCGACGCATCTCAGTTACGCATATTCGCCGGCATGAGCGTTCTTAACATGTTCACAATTGTTTCAGGTAGGCCACTCATGTCTGATTTGGTCGAAGTATGGCGATCCCGGATCGATTAAATTAACACCAGCCTTGTAGCACTGTTCGCAATGACTTTTCACGCCAGCAGCACAGCGTTGTCACCACTGGACACTTCTTCGATTCAAGCTGGCCTTGATAACTGGGTATCTCTATGGCCATCTCCAGTGCGGGACGAAGAGCTTTCCCGCGGGTTCGTAAGCTCTGAGCCCAATAAAACCAAAGTAGGTTTCATGCGACATGCTCCCGAGTATTGGCTCATTACATCTTCGATCCTGGCTCGAATTCATCAAAATGAAACTACAGCGCCTCGTTTCGGTAATTGTGAGCTTGAACGCCATCCGACGGGAATGGCGCAGCTGCAGGCTTTGGTAAATGAGTTTCGCTCTAAGTCATAGGTATATTTTGAAGATGGCAATGGTATTACTTCCTATGGCCATCTGCAAGTGACCCAGAACTTATCTGATTAGCAAGACAGTGTCCTTGATTAAGGAGCAAGAAAGGCAAGAGTAGACCAAGACAGGATCTCTTGTACTATGCGCTTGGTAATTTCAATAGGCCGCAAGTTGGTGCAGTGGGATTCCTGAGACCTGATGGCCCCTCTGTCCGATGATCACATCAAAGCGCTTCCGAAAATCTTGGAATCCCAATTTCCCATCGCATAGATGTGAAGACTTGCTCAGCATGTACGCAGTAGAGTTAGGAATCTTTCATCTTCCCTGTCTGGCCAAGCGGGGTCGACATCATCTTGTCTCTGTCTCAAATCCAATTACAGGGAGGTTGCATGTTGACTAATAATCTTATTTTATTGTGCGGAGAAAATAAATCATCACGAAATCGGGCTTCCAAGGCCAGTCAAACCAGGAGAAAGTATCTCAAGGTTCAGAGCGGCAACGTTAAATACATTAACTGCTTCATTGTACAATCTCTGGAAATCATAGCAAATGTCTTTGAACATGCGCTTCACAATTTGTGAGTCACCTTGCTGTACTGCTTTGGCCAAACGCCCGACTTCCCAGGGGCTATGATGCCATTAGGATCCACTGCGTTCTTGACAATCTCGTTGAACTTCAGCAGGGCGCCATTGTTCCAATTGTATGTGCCCATAATCTGATCCATAACGGCCAAATGGGTTCGATACTCTCCCCACCCGTTGGCTGCACAGTCATCGATGAGCGTCTTGATAAGCCAGTGGGCTTTCTTCTTTTGCTCAGGATCCTTCTTGTTGAATACAATACACACAATGTGATCTGTGCAAGGATTCAGTGCCAGCCATCATCGAAAAGGAGGAAAGGTTGGAACAACTTACGCAACTCTCGCATGCCAACTGTGAATGTCCCAAGGAAGTCCAAGCCGACCTCGTGGCATCGCCTTTTAGTGACGGCGTATTGTGCCATGGCATCCTCGCCGGCGACCTTCGCAATTGGGGAAAAGAAGAGATGAGCTCCATTTGGCAGCCAGTCGATCCACTTCAGCTCATCATATGTTGGGATACCCTGCATAGTCTTGTCACGGATACGCAGAACGGAGTCCTGAGGGGTATCTTCCGGTAAATATATTTTAGCGCCCGGGATCACCGAGAAAGCCTCCGTAACGGTCTTCAGCAGAACGTCCCGGATCGGTTTAGGGCCCTGGTCAATGTTAATAGAAAAGTCAAGTTTCAAACAATCAGCCGACTTACGTAAAGAGCGCCGTAGAAGTTCCATCGTCCGAGGTTAAGCTTCTTCGCAATCGCGTCCAGATCCTCATCGGAGAGCGGCTCTGACTTAGATGAATAATGTTTCTTAGAGCCCATAACTGCTGCATCCAATAGAATGTGGCGAATAGTAGGCACGTTCTGAAGGGCCATGCCTAAACGAAGAGGTCGGATAACATCAACCGCTCGCTTCAGATCGTCTTCTCGAGGCAAGGTGATCAAGTACGATTGGTAACCTCCTGGGTTTGGCATCAGCCACATACCCATCTTTGTCACGATGCCGAGGTTAGATTGGCTGAACAGTCCATCCACGTAGGGGCCGAAGCCATAGGGGAAAAGGTGAGCAGACTTGTTCCATGGCTGGTCTTCTGGCTTTAGTCCCATTGTCTCCGGGCGCTTGGGGTCCGGGAGAGCGCCCATGCCGGTTCGCAGAAGCTCGCCATTCGGCAGCACGATCTCCATTCCGCTATGCATCATCCAGTGATCTAAGAACCGTGAGCCACCCGAGAAGATTTACCAGACTATGCCTATCTCCCGAGTGCTACTTACCTCCGTAAGGGGTGTATCCCACTCCTCGTTCTGTGGTATTTCCAATGATGGACCCACCACCCAGATCGGGGACATCAAGCCAGAGCTTGTCTCGAAGATTGTTTTTCACGAGATAATCGTGCATGTCCTGGAACGTGACACCTTGAGTTTTTCGAGTTAGGCACATGTACCCCAGCGTGCGGGTTAGGGCTTCAATATCTTACCAGGTTCAACCAAACAGTATGCACCCTCCACATTGACCTCCAGGATCTTGTTCAGATGTTTACCCATGTTGAGCACAATGCTGCCACTGACACGTGGTGCGGCGCCGCCATATCCAGAATTCCTCCCAATCGAGATGGGCCACAGCGGGAAAGACAATTTGTTCGCCAATCGAACAATAACCCTGCCCAAGTGTGAATTTTGGCTGCAAACAGTCATTCCGAAATACAGAGAGAGAACTTACTGTACATCCGAGACATCCCGCGGAGCCACAGTCGCAGAGGCGAGGAAGTAGTCCTGTTCCATGACATGGTGAGGGTCATGCGTGAGGGTAGGATCCATGTATGAACCGTCATCAATCTGATCCCTCGACGTAATGACCTCAACATTTTCGTTGCCCACGAGATTAATGATCTCCTGGATGAATGAACTGAATTCCTCATTGGTCACCCGAGGGGGCAGCACCAAGGGCGTGAACTTGGTCGACTTCGAGCCGAATAAGTTCGGCTGGGTGGATGAGGCTCGCGGAGACATGATGGTTGATCAAAGAGGATTTGTGTTGGAATGTCCCGGACGATGGTACTAAATAGGATGCTGGCGATGTGCGCACCATGTTTTCTACTTGGCTGACCTTTTCAAGACTGGCCCATGGGGCCGATCGGCATGCGGGGAATGCGGAAAGTTTCACATTCCAGTGGGAATTTGCCGCTCCGTCGGGTGGTGATTCCCCGCAGGCGCAGCTAGACCTCTGTATAGCCCCATCAAAAGCCCATTTCTGTGCACAAATACAGTGGCATACATAAAGTAGATGATTAATAGCTGTATTTTACGTATATACCAACCTATATCTTCAGTATTATTATATTATTATAGTAAGAAGTAGGAATTAAGTAGATATTATATTGATTTTAGCATCATGATACTAGATTTCATGCAAAATAACCCTAAAAATATCCAATTTGACTATAAATTCGCATCTAGGAGGAATTACTATCTATAGAGGATTGATACTACTTTCTCTGGTCAATGGTAGTAATACTTATGGTACCTCTACTTACTATGTAAACCCCTAACAAAAATAAGTACCTTTTGTAAAAAAGTGAAGCTTTATAAAAATCAATTTTGATTCTTGTTTATATCTTCCAACCTACCTTTCTCTTTATTAATATCTGCTTTAATAATGATTCATATACAGCTTCAACGGTAATTTTAATACCCCGAAAAAAAAGGCAAAAATGCATTAATTATACAGCGATGAATTGGCATATTTATATTGTTTGGTTAATAATAGGGGCCCATTAGGTATGGGCCCATAATGGGCCCGGTAGGCTCGGTAGACGGGCCGCCTATAGCCGATGGGCTCGAAAGGTGGGTCCAAAGCCCATCCCATTAGTGGGTTGGGTTGGGCTAGTATGCATCCGGGTATTCGCTATATCCGGCTTTATGGGCTATGCAGAGGTCTAGACGGATGTCGGGTCAGGGAACAACTCCAGACTTTTGGGGAACGTGTGATATACAGCAACTACCTATAGTTGGCTAGTGTGATAATGGTGATAACGTCACTCCTCGTTTAGACCATTCAATCATGTAACTGTAGTTCCGTCGGACGGAAAATTCCCACGCTACCCCACACACCTCCACACTGACAACGTTTAACGATAATCCGTCAACTGCATAACCTCGGGACTGTAGTGTAATGACCGTATTGTCGGCTTTCTTCGTCCCTTAAATCGACGAGTACGAACGAAATGATCCCCTTTTATTTCCATACTTCCTTTGGATCCATTCCAAGTCCAAAGAAACCTCATTTACACCAGGAAATATGCCTCTCCAGACGTATCACCATTCTTCCTCGATCAAGGGCCTCTCCAGTATCACCACACTGATCGTCGGTGCTGAAGAGTCCATCCTGATTGACCCTCCTTTCCTGATCTCAGACGCAGTGTCTGTCGTCAGCTGGGTCAAAACCACGGCCGATAAACCCCTCAAAGCGGTGTTTGTCACCCACCACCACCCGGATCATTTCTTTTCGGCCAATCCTATCCTTGAGGCCTTTGCTTCCGCGAAATTCTACGCAGCACCGCATGTGGTTGAAGGCATCAATCGTGAATATGCGGCCAAGGTGAAATACTGGCCCACTATCTTTGGAAATGATGTGCCCGAAGCGCCCAGGAAGCCCAAAGAGTTCAACTTCAGTTTCTTCTTGTTACAAGGCAATCAAGATAGTCCGGTGGTGCTTCTGGGTCCGTTGCAAGGTGATTCGGTGGATCATACGATATTCTGGATGCCAGTCGAGAGAACGATTATCTGTGGCGATACAGTTTACGGGAGAAGTACCCACTGCTGGTAAATACTTTCCAACCCCTCTGGTCGATATAGATGCAAAACTGATGCCGAGGGAAAAATTACAGGGTCGAAGAGGTTGAAAATCCCGCTCTACTCCAGGCGTGGATCAGTACGGTGGATCTTATCTCGGCCCTCCAGCCGACGAAGCTGATTCCTGGCCACATGGACTCGGGATGGGAGTTAGACGCGCAGGCCGATCTCGCTCATACTAGGAAGTACCTTGGTTTATTCGGCGAGAAGGTGACTTATGCACCCACTCAGTCACAGGTCCAGGAGCTGTATGAGTACTTCCAAAACGCATTCCCACAATGCAAGGAGAATTTGGACTTTTTCCTAGGTCGTTTGTCTAATCAATTTGGGGAAGGTGGGGAGAGCTGGGAGGAGAACCGGCATCATGCACTAGAAAAGAGGACGCTGGAAAGGCTGAATGGCTACTTGTTCTGAGAAAGATTGTCGGCACGCAACACATCCTTAGAGTGCATGGTTTGTGCTGAGGATCTATTCCTGTCAGTGTCCCTGATCATCTGACATTTGCATCCGGTAATATTTGGCTATTACTGGCTTAGAAGCCGTTCGTGCCTTCGGTCTGCTGTTGCCTGCAGATACCAAAATCTTGCCGATGATTCCCAATATTGATAATCCGACGTATAATTACCTAGGTAGGTGACGGAATTACGGATATAGTCATAGGGTTTGCCTTCACCCCTGGTTCACTTCCACTAGTTTCCGCAGATAGAGCATGCAGGTCTTTTTTGGCACAGTACTTAACTCTATAGAAAATAAGGATACCTAGGTATTATGTGACGATCTGAGACGATAAGGCTATGTCAATATAATACAAGCCACCTAGGCTATAAACAGGAACCTTGATTTTTGTTATGGTCTAGTGGTAAAGTACTGTGTTTTTCATGGAACAGGCTATTCACACCGGCAGAAAGCACGGATTTGGCAAACTCGGGCCGATTATTATGCCAGAAGATGCTGACTTCTTGTGTTTTGATAGCCCTGCTAGCACGGCCGGTGGGGTATGTCTCTTCGTCAATCCATTGAGCTAGCATTCGCGCCGTAGCTTGAAAAAGCCTTGTGTAAGATCGTTGAGCGTATTTTCAGTCTTCTAGTCAATGACTTCATCTTGTCCACTAACATACAAGACATTCGTTGTTCCTCATAGACCTATGCTGGAAGGGACGATGATCTGAAGTTCCGGTAAAGATAATGCTAGTAAGAAGATACAAAGTTCCGTAGTCGTTAACACTGAGGCTCTATCGACGTCGTGACTAGGTCTATAGAAGTATATATGTAAATACAAACAAAAAAAGCAAAACATACAACAGTGAGGATTCGCTGGTGGTCACCCACCCAACTACTAACTCACCGGCGTGTGGCTTGAGTACGGCTGAGCGGACGGGAAGCCCTATTTTCCACACCCTATGGTCGTATGTATCGGATTACTCGTGGGAAAGGATCATAAAGTCAAAGTGTGAAAGTGGTTGGGTTATAGTGTGATGAGGGTAGGGTGAGAATCACCATGCGAGCATGTAATGTAGCGTTGAGTACGGAACTGTAAATTCCCCCGTGGTGCGTTTGGCACGGCTATCGTTCAAAAGCCGAATTGAGGTGCAGGAAAACAGTTGTTGGGTGATAGCTTGGTGATAGACAAAAGAAGATGGGCCAAAATACTCAAATGGTCAAGAGTAGTGCCTGAAGAACTCAGTGCAAATCAATAGAGAGATGCGAGTAAACTGTAGATACAGCTCGCCTAACAGAGAAGTTGCTTTGGATGGTTCAGGTCCTTACTCGCTTCCCGTAGGAGCTGGGAACACGAAGGGGAAAATAAGTGAAGTTGCATTGAGAAAGATTTGTTGTCAAGGAACGGTGGAGCGCCTAACATATGCTCTTTTTCTGGAACAAACCACAAAGCCCTAGCATCCGCCGATTTTCGAAAGGATCATTCTGCAACTCAAGATTGTCAGGTTGCCAGGTGAGTTTGGCTTACTAGTAGCTAACATATTTCACAATACAGTTAACACAGACTATTGACACCTAAGGCAGAAGATTACCAATCTATAAGTATACTCGTCACCTCTACGCCGCTCTTCTTTTCTCTATACAGAACTTTACTTTTGCAATTCACTTGTTTGTCGACATGACCAGCACACCTTACAATCTCCTGAGACGCGAACCTGTATCACATCTTCTCTCCTTGTCACGATGTCCCGCCCCGGCGATTTCGACAACCTCTCCGGCACCGAAGTTCGGCTTGACCACCCTTCCACATTGCCTGCTAAGACATTTATCCTCGATGAAAAGCTATCAGAAGAGTATCAGACAATTACTCAGTTGGAATGCGACCAAGGGCTGGGTCCGCCGTTTGCTGCTATCAAGTTCTCTTGTCACAATCTTGTCAACCCCGCTCAGCAGGGCTTCATGAGAATCTACTGTCAAATCCCGATTGACGGTACCGTTTCCCGCCCACCTGAAGTTCGAGCCCGGCAGGCTGTCAGCCAACACACTCACGCAGAGATCAGAGTGCTGAAAAACCTCGACGACCAAAACTGCGCCGCAGTACCTAGATTGCTTGGTCTTCGGACAGGATTGCAAGATGTCGGGGATTACGTTCCGGGTGGCTACATCAGCTATGTCGCGTGGGAACGTGTGCCTGGTGATCTCATCAAATCCCGTTCCTTCTGGGAAAGCGGCTTCGCATACCGCGAGCAAGTGCGTTCTGCCTTTAGTACCGCTTACGAGTAAGATCACTGCCTCTTTTTCCGTACCCTCAGATATTGCAAGTTTACCCATGCTAATATGATACAGAGAATTGAGACGGTGTGGCTGGAGACCTGCGCTTATACACGTAGGAAAGCTCATTTACAACGATGTCACTAAGGTCATGTAGGTGGTTATTGTGTTCCATTCCTGTCGCCAGTCTACACATACCGATCACAATGAGCTAATCCTCAGGTATATTTCTGGATTCCGTGATCCTGTGACAATCAAGCCTGAACCATTATCGGACGTTACCTACGCATGTTGGGGACTGGCGAAGCCATCTGATAGGCTGGACTGGTATCTTGATAGCAGTGACTGGAAATGGTGATCAATCCGGACGGACATGGCTCCCCTTCTAGCTTTGTAGTCACTTAGGGATCAGTCAAACCTCGGCACAGCTGGGCCCATCCGCTCAGCCGTACTTAAGCCACATATTCTGCACTGTTAATACTCAATGCGTCCTCATTACCCAAGCGGCACTCCAGGGTGAGAGAGGTGAGAATGGGGTGACAATTCTCACGTAGCTTACTTACTCCCTTCAAGAAGCGAAGTATAGTTATAAGCTTCATAAGATACCTTTGGGTTTAGGAATTATTATCTTTATTATCGATTCTTCTTCCTTCCTCTATATCCTACTAGCTCGCTAGATTATAAAGCCCTACTCTAATTCTTTGGAAAATTCTTCCGATGTAGACTGCCTTTAAAGAATAAACGAAGTTAGGCGCAGTGCTTATTGGTAACAATTTGGGAGTAGTAGAGGCGAAAACAACCTGAAGTCTGGAATGGAGTTCAAAAGCAGCACCATCCTCACGAATGCTTGTTCCTCAACATCCATTAATGAATGATAGCATGGAAAGGGGTTATCAACATGGCACTGAACAAATCTTAAGCTTCCTGGGGAGCCCTGTTTTCCACACCCTATGGTCGTATGTATTATGTTACGTGTGTGAGGGGATCATAGAGTGCAAGTAATTAGGTAGCGGAGGGGGTATATATTAAGGTTTGGGTCCTCGCGTAAAGCCGCGCTGCGCCTATTCTTCTCAATCCGAGTATAATATATATATACGTCGACTATCTGATCTAATTTAGTAACTAAAGTGTAAGGTACTTCTTAATCGAGTTTTCTATTTCGGTAGTAAAAGGTACTATAAGAACTTAGGATAAAAAGAAGAGAAACGGTTTGGATATATATTAGAAATCTCGATAGCCCTTAGCACCTAATCGCCACGCTAGGGCGAGTGCAAGTGATATTCGCGAGAGCCAAGAACGGGGGACAATTCTAACCTAAGAGCTAATTCACTTAGAGAATATGCCCGTCCTAAGTAAAAGATATAAGTTCAATCACTGGGGCCCACCTTTTACTCCGCTATGATCTGCTTTAATTTGCTTTGTGTTTAAAAACGCGTTTACCGAAAAAGAAATCTAGAAAGCACTCGAGGAGCGTATTTCACGTGCCGTAGAATATGGCACTGACTGTAAGCTTGTTCCAAGGTGGCATACGTAGCCTCCAGATGGCGGGAGTCGGCAATAGAGCAATGGTAGAGTCTTACATGATGTTCAATGAAATGGAGATAATCTCCTGGATTGATAGCAATCAATATCCACCTTCAGGGACTAGATGTCGTTGTTAGGAGATAGGTTGATACTAAGTCAGGAAGATGGATAGGAACATAATAAAATATGAGAGTACGAGACTTCTTCAGCGATAGATAGATACTGTCTTTTCTCTCAATATCGTAGATTACGCCTTCCTTTTCAAATCAGCTTCTTCCTCTGTCAATCCAAAGCTCCTATTTCTCACATATTTTGCCCCAACTGTCTCCTTCCTTTGCCTCTAGCCCGACATTCAACAACACTTATTATTTTCCAGTGCTATACCTTGCATCAGCATCTACCCTTCGTCTTTATCTAGGTCCTACTGATGTCAAGCTTTAGTGATAAAGCCGTCGAGGCTTTCAAGCACCGCCTACCAGTGTTTTATCAACAATGCAAGCCCCTGGTTGACCCTTTGATATCGCTCCTTGCAGAGCGAATATATCTCGACATCGGCAACACTGACCTTCCTCGTTGGAGAGACAAAGAAGACAAACAGCAAGCAGAACTTCGAAGCAAGATTGTTGGGCATCTAATGAATGAGCTGCGGCAGACGCACAACGAGGAAGTTCAATTTGACGATGATCGCGAGAACGATATCTTTACCATTGTCCTGTACTGGTATCTCAAGGACAGCTCAGCCAAATTCCTCCGAGAAAGGCAAAGGGCGAGACACAATGTATGGTCCACAGCTCTCTTCTCGGGGTTTGAGAGACGCTCTACTCGGTCAATCGCCCATACCAACGAGCGAGCTTTAGAGTATTGCTCGCCACTTGCCCCTGTGTTCATCAAACGCGAACCATTTTTCGCGCCTAACTCCTTCTATGGAGAAAGAGATGTGAGTAAGTAGCCTTGTCTCAAGATAATGCTTAAATATGCTAATTTAAGTCGTATTATAGCCCCAGACAGGGATACTCAGCCAGCTTTACGACTACTCGGATGATGAAGGCCAGCCCACTGGCCTCGACGATGACTCTGGTGATAGATCTGCCGAGGAAGATAAAAGCGAGATAGAGGGAGGCTTACAAGAGGAGCTGTCGGAGATGTATCTCCCTTATGTCGAGAAGCCAATGAAATACGACCAGCCTTCCGATTCCTCGGATGGTGAAGGCCAGGTCGCCAACCTCGACAATGACTCTAGTGATATATCTGCCAAGGAAGGTTAAAGCGAGACAGAGATGCCCTCACAAGAGGAGCTGTTGACAAGGTATTCTGGCCGTGCTCGGAAACAAATCAAATATGGCCAGCGCGCTAGGCCAGATGTCAACTTGCCAGAGGAACCTCTCCGAAACCTCTCAAAGATACCGACCAAACAGGTTCTTACTCATGTGCTTAAGAGAACAAATGAGAAATTTAATGAACGGTATGGAAATATTCTAAGCCGCATTGGAATGCTTTCGGTACAGGAAACCCTTCAGGATGCTTTTACCCCGGCAACAAGGTCGCTCTTTTCGGTTTTAGAGTCAGGCTCTATTGGGCTAGATGAGTAAGTTGAGCAGTGTGGCATAGTTTGCAACTCGAGCTTACTATTTCTTAGATTACGGAATCTTGGAGGGCACCCAGAAGAAGACGATTACCCGGGAGTCTATCTTCATATCATGTGGACTCGGCAAGGGAAGTTCTGGCTCTACATTGGCCAATCAATAAGTATGAGAGCGCGAATTATGAAGCACTGTGATCAACAACATCGAGTAAGGCACCCGTCCCTACACTATAGTGTTTGGGATTCCGAAAATGTTATTGGCGATATCTGGGTCACACTATCCCGCTTTCCCGATTTTCAAACATCTCGCCACACACTGGAGGATTGCGCGCTCCTTCTTAATCTTGAGGAAATGTTTATGTCATGTGTGCTTCAAACTCTCCGACGCAATCACTTGGAAGTCTACTTGCCTAAGGGGACCTCCATTCCATGGGCAGGCTCACATTTGAACATTGCGCTTCCCCTATGGCAGGGCTTCTCTACTCAATCAGGGGAGGTAGTGACGCGGCAGACATTCATCGATGCTATCCATAGCTCTGACAAGGCAGTTCGTGAATGGGCAGCGTCTTGGAGAAACTCTTACAATTCCCTTCGATATTCTTCTGACCCCCTGCTCCGTGGATACTGGGCTGGACAGATGGCAGATATGAGGAACTCGGATATATCGCCCGCAATGGAAGGTGTACAGCGGGCAAAAAAAGAAAGATATCGAGAATTGCTGAAATTCGGAGGTACTGTTAAAGTTTACAAAGACTCACGCAGTGACCGTTTGTTTTTCAATTGGGGAGATGGGATGTTTGTCTTCCCTCTTTTAAAGGATGTCCGGCAAAATTTTCCCTGCAAGCCCAAGGAGAAATTGTATTTCCGCCCACTTCTCTTTGAAGCCCCCCAGAGATTCCCTTTCGCACGTGAAGCCCTTACCACAGATCCCGCTAGCAGGCTTATGGTTGCAGTGAGACTTGAGAGAGGTGGCAAGTATTACTGGGCCTGGCCATATACCAGAGGGAAAATGGCAGTCTTCAATATGAATCACTTTGTTGATTGTCTTGAAGGATTATCTATCACAGAATCCCGGCAACTGCCACGACGATCGATCGCGAGGATTCAGGATGGTCGAAAGATCATTGAAGTAACTGACCCGGAGGCTCTTCCCGAAGGCGCTGTTTCTGAATCTCTCCTTCCATGGCTTGAATCAGATGATCTTCTTTTTTAGTTTGCTTTATTTTGTGGAACTTTTGTTTTCTGGGCGTTCCTACGTAGCCACATAGCTTCTAAGAGGAGGAGAAGATTATTTTCGCCGTCTTATGCGCTCTTGTTATTATGTTTTGCAAGACAAAAAAGCTTACATAGTACCTATAGGTATCTGACTCTCACTGTGGTAATTATAAGTGGCTTAGTCTTAGGGGGTCGTGTTATACTATGCCTGCGCAATGTTATGTAGCTATCAAGATGAATACTCTTAGTATCTTAACTGTAAAAATGTTATAATACAGGGCGGCTGGCCTAATGGTAAGGCGTCTGATTTCGGTCGAGCAATGCTCAAAAGTTCTCAGAAGACTTGCAGGTTCGATCCCTGCGTCGCTCATTATTCTTTTTTTTTTGATAAATTCCTTTTCTTTAAATGAAAATGTGATATCTCAACAATAGTGGTATATAGGCTTTTCCTTTCAGACTAATGGTTTTAGGTCTATCTAACGTGTTTAAGGAGTCTAAAGACTATAATTTGATGATTAAGATATATTTTTTTTAGGCTTACGCAGCATTTACTGAGGTGTTTTGGCAGTATGTGAATACATTGGAGTATTTAGAATTAATCTTAGTAGTATAGTAGTTTGACCACACTGCTATTATATATTGGCCCACCTATTTCCCCTTTCCTTATTTTGAGGGTCTAGAAAGATAGATTGATCGTATTTGTACCTTTTGTGTGGGTATACCATATAAAAGGTACCTAATTTTACGATTTAACGTTCAGTGCGCTTGGCACAATTATACGGAGTGTGATATAACTAACTAACTACATGTAGTCAACTATTAGTTAACTAGTTATGTGGTTAATTGGTTACGTACATTAATGTGAGATTAAGAGTTAACTAAGGATTCATGAAGTTAGTTGGTGATATTAATTCGGACCTAGGTGGTAAATCACTAGAAGATGGTCTACGTATATATATGTCAGTGAATTAGCTAGGTATCCGACCTGTAGATTTCTGTAATATTTGTAGGAGGCTGTAGTGTTTTTAAGAATTTTAGTATCTTCTCAAGAAGACGGTATTCACCTGAATACCAACTACTCCGTACTACGTATAACATAGTTAACTATAGATCGTCATGTTAAGTCGCCTATATTCTCCATAATATGAGATTCCAAGGTTGTCATCGTCTTACATCATCCAGGGCGGCTGGCCTAATGGTAAGGCGTCTGATTTCGGTCGAGCAATGCTCAAAAGTTCTCAGAAGACTTGCAGGTTCGATCCCTGCGTCGCTCATCATCTTTTTCATTTTTTTGTTCTTAAACAGTTTCCCTTAGTACAACTAACTAGGCGTCGTCCACTCACTCTCTAACTAGTTATCATTAGAGTAGCATAGCCTCCAAACTTTCCGCTATAATAAGAGCTACGGGCGACTGAGTGTACCATCGGCACATTACTCTCTCATTGGATTATATTGCCGTGCAGTAATTTAGATCCACTCTAGCCCTACAAGTAGTATAACTATAGTCTTTCTATATCTATGATTATATCAATTTGCATGCCATATGTGTGCCTTTAATTGATAAGAAAGCCTACGAGGTACACTTTCTTTTGCTTGCGGCATATATATACTGCACTTTAGGTAGTTATGTCCACTGTACGTAGTTAGCCGCAGCATATTGACGGGCCCCTGGGGCCGGGTCCACGGGATTTTGATCAGCTTATATAATTTAAATACTATCTAACTAGTTAACTAACGGAGAGCTAAGGCACCTATAGGTACCGAAATAGACTGATAAATAGTGCTGTTTACATAGGAAAAGGGGCTTCTAGGATCTCAACTGTAATCTACATAACTAGGCGGCGATAGTTAGGTACAAATATATGTTAACAGTTGTTTCCCCTTTCGGGATTCCACTAGTATATAGTCAGGCTGCAAAGCATAGTAGGTGTTGTCTTTCTATATCTTTCCTCTTCTAATGCAGCATTTGCGCCTGTTTTACCGAATAGTGGAAGATATCGAACCAAAAAAAAGCATAATTTCGTCATTATCTGATGGTACATTGCATTTTCTGTCAAAAATAAAAACGTACAAGACAATAGGAAGTTTGAAGGCCAAGCCAACTCCCCAGGTGTAACCATCTCAGATCATGCACGTCCCTTTCCTTTGTTCCCTGGCACCTTCCGTCGCTCCCAGACCATAAGATATCCCTCACGAGCGAACAGCGTCTCGCTTTCCGCACGCTTGACGAACAAATCCTGGATCTCAAGCCATTCCGGGCCCTGCTGCTGCTTCTCTGTGGAACCGCCGTTTTTGGCGCGAGTGTTCTCGGCCTCCATGGCTTTATCATGAAGTTGGACAAGCCACGACACCTTCTCGCTGCCACCACCGGCCCCGCTGGAGGAACCGCCAGCTCCTGACGCAGCGTTAACGCCCTTATCCACGGCGTCATCCATCGCACCGGGTGCGGCTATGGCAGGGTCGAGGATGATGTTTGCGACAAGATCGTAGAGAATTGGCTCTCCGGGTGAGCAAATATTGGGATTTGGCTCGACATAGGGGGACATATCTAGGTTGTGCGGAGAGGGGAAGGTGACGATGGTTGGGTTTCGCTCAGAGACAAAGCGGTTCTTGCTGAAGCGCTTGATGTGGAAGAAAAGGTAAGGAGGAAGAGGGTGGAGGAGGCGGTGTCGGACACGGTGGGCCAGTTTTTCTGACGCCGTGTAGCCGTTGTATTTGTTCAAGAGGGTAGTTAAGGGAACCTGTGGGATACTCGACTCCCGATTGGCAGATTGGAAGAGTGGCGTGGGGGGTAGATCCAATGTGAGGATAAGGAAAGGAGTAACCTGGCTATTGATTGTGCCAGATTCAGTAAATACCAAACGGGCATTTTGGGTGTCGGAGTGAGCGGTGATAGCTTGGCTTTCAATCCGTACGCGGCCCTGGAACGTTGCATGAACAACACTTGTGGGGGTTGGTGAAGGCTTCTTGGACCCTCCTAAGGCGAGGTGCAGGCAGTTTAGGAACCAAGACAAGAAGTCCACAGGATCTGCCTGGTTTGTGAGAGTAAAACGTTTCGAGGATCGTACGGCAATCTCCTGTAGTAACTCATGTGGAGACACATGTGACCGGAACGCCTTAGGGTTCCATAGCTTGCGCACCAGCGTGCTGAAACGAAGAATAATCTCTGGCGTGCCTGGCGTAGGGAACTCGTGGAGGAGGAAGAAATTGCGAATAGGGAAAACATGTGCCAGTAGTTGAGCTACTACATTGACGTAGTCGTTGGCTTTGATGTTGTTCATACCCACAAACCCTGAAAAGAAAAACAATTAGTCAAAATAAACCCTTGAATTCTGTTCTGGTATAGGCTCTTACCTGGTCTGTACCTCGACCCAGAAAGGTCCCAGGCATCATGCACTTCCTTATCGAGCTTGACCACTTGGTTCTTTGTGTAGTGTGGATCAACCACATACTTGATATCCTCCAAACTCTTGTTATTGACTTCGTATCCTTCGGGCAAAACATAGACCTTCTTCGTGCCAATGTTGATGAAGACGTGGTGTCCAACTTCAAGGGCGTGAAAATAGGCATGCGATTTCGGACCCCGGCCCTGGAAGTATTTGCCGCAGACAAGACATGCGTACACATTGATATTTGACAGACTGATGGAGCACAGCTTCTCGAAATCGAAATCCAGGATTTGCCGGTTGATCGTGTCGAGGTACAGGTCGCCGTAGCCTTCCATGGGAGCGATTTGCCGCTTCGGAGCGCTGAGTGCAGGTGCATCTTCGTCAATATCCGAGAATCTAGAGGGATCCTTTTCGCCCTCCTCGAGCTCCTCTCCTTCTATTTCAGCTGCTCCTTGGATATCCACACCATTACGATCCTGTCTCGGCTCTTCGCCGCTCGATCGGTATGCTGCGCCGTTGAGAGAATCGTAATCATTGTCGTCCTCGACGCGCGCCTTTTTCGATACAGGTGAGCCAGAGAAGTCTTGCTCCAAGGGAAGCTCTGCCGGTCTTTTGGACATTGTGAGATGGTTAGATGGTTTGGATCGAAAAGTTGGTGGTCCCGGAGTTCTTAACTTTCCCAGAGCTCGGGATGCGACTTAGTTGCAAACAAGTCAAACACCCATCAATGCCAAGCCATATCTGGAATACGTTCTATACAAAATGGTGTTCATTCTGAGCAGGTTTATAGGGCTGTATTTGCCTATTATTTATTCAAGACTAACTAGTAATCTACTCTTTACTTGACTTCCAAGGTTGCTTTAGCCTAAATCATGCCGACCGTTCGATTATCTCGGAATCAAAAGAAAAACGTCATAAGATGTGATACAACAAACGCCGTGGTATGTCGACCTTCAAGCACTCCGGACCACCTTATCGTTATCCACAGCGATCTCTTGCACACCATCCTTTGTCACGACCTTCACCAACATCTGTGAATAATTGTGTCAGCATAATGGCATTCGAGGATGGCTTTCTAAGGAACTTACCCCCTTGTAGTCAATTGGTAGTCTGCGCTTCAGCTCGTCTGTGCACAGTGTAAGGAGCGCAAGGCCCTCCTCAAGGGAGCAGTCGGGATGATGGTGTTTGTCAAGGATGGAGAGGCAGTAGTATCTAGCAGAGTCAGCATCAGTTATCTCTCGCCTGGACTTTTGGATCGTCCATCATCATGGGCCATGAAACATACTGGGCATAGCCGTGGGCAGCATATGGGAGGGGCGCCAGCGACGCTAGATAATCAACCCAGTAGAGATGAGGCTTCTCAGAGACCGGATCTATACCACCTAGCAGCAGGTTTACTGTGTAGGGACTCCGTGACCGCAGGCTGCGTGCCAATTCTCCCCGGACGAAATTGGCAACGGCGGAGGGGCTGAGCTCGGTGTCGTTGCGCATGCTGTAAAGTGCAGCGTTGGCTTGGATGTATTCGGCAAATTGAACTAACATAGGTATTTCATTAGCATCTTGTTTGTCTCATCGGAGAAGCTGCATACCGGTATCTCCCGACTCGCCAGAGAAGGCCATCAATGTGTGCTTGTTCAACTGTCGTGTCTTATCATCTTCAGCCTTGAGGACTGTCGGGCCTCTCATTGCGGCCTTGGATGCAGCAAGAATGACGAAGTCCTTGCCGGCGATACCCAAAAGAACCTCCCTAGCAACTGTTAGTGACCATTTGTAAAAATCAAATTGCCATAAACTTACATGTTTGCGGTATGAGAGATAAATAAAAAATAATAACAAGCAAGTAGATGATCAGAGAAGACGAAGGGGAGTAGTGGTTAAATGAGGAGGACCGCGCGGTGAGCTTGACGCCTGGAGCTCCCGTGAGGTCAGCTACCTGCTGAGTCAGCCGCCGCTTAGCGCTTTTTTTTCTGCCAAAAAAAAGTTGAAGTTTTGATCTCCGCAGTCCGAGTCTTTCGAGAACGCCATATTCGATTTCTTTATACAGAGATCAAGAACTGACAGGCTTGACAAAACGTCGCCATGTCGTCCTTTTTCACTGTACCCAATTCTCAGCGCAAGAGGAAGAGAGACGACCGCGCCGGAGCCCCAGGATCGAAAAAGCGAGGCGTAGATGCCAAAACCGACGGTGCTCGACGTACTAGAGAGAGAGAAGAATCAATCTCAGGCAGTGACCTGGATGAAGATGCCGCAATCGATACCGCAGAATCAGGCGACGAAAGTGGATCGGACTCCGAAGATGGCGAAACCGCGGCGGATCGAAGATTGAAACTCGCTGAACGCTACCTGGGTAACATCCAAGAAGAGGTCGACGAGGCTGGATTTGATGCCGCAGACATTGACCGAGACTTGATTGCGGAGCGATTGAAGAAGGACGTCGATGAATTCAAAGGACGGACGTTCCGTCAAATCGCTGCGAAACTATCCGTTCCCACGGCGCCCCATTCCTTTTTCCGCTCAGATACCCAGTCGAACACTGCCATTGCAGTCCACCCGCCATTTGTCTACATTGTTTCCAAGGATAAGACTTTGACCAAGTGGGAATTGGCTACACCCAGTGTACCAGGCTCTACAGAATCGAACGGCGATAATGATACTTCCAAGCGGCCTCCGCGTCCCCAGCGCAAGAAGCCCAAGCGTGTGAAGTACGCTCGTGGTATGCGCAAAGTTGGCGAATCAGGGGAGGATCAAGGACATACAGGAAACATCATATCTGTCGCTGTCTCGCCTTCTGGAAAATTCGTGGCCACCGGTGGAACGGACAATAAGCTTATCATCTGGGACGCAGAGACTTTGACGCCAAGCAAGACTTTCTTGCACCACAGAGACTCGGTTTGCAGCCTGTCTTTTGCGCGCCATATCTCAACGATGAGTTCTGGAGAGCAGTTGTTCTCTGGCTCGTACGACCGCACAATCAAGACATGGTCCATCAGCGGGGCAGGCCACGCATACGTTGAAACACTCTTCGGCCACCAGGACCATGTCACCGGAGTTGCTGCCATGACCATTGACGAATGTGTCAGTGTTGGTGCTCGGGATCGCACCGCCCGCTTGTGGAAGGTTGTCGATGAAACACAGCTTGTGTTCCGTGGTGGCGCCTCCAGAAATGCCCCTTACCACGAGAGCAACATTGACTGCATTGCCCCCCTTCCACCCACCCACTTCGTCACTGGTTCAGATTCCGGCTCCCTCTGCCTTTGGTCGGTTCACAAGAAGAAGCCACTCTACACCGTCCGTCTTGCTCACGGCTTGGACCCAATCCCCCCTCTGGATGTGCTGTCACCCGAGACAGACGAGGCAACTGCCGCCCACAACACGCGCCACATGCGTCCCATGCCTCGCTGGATCACAGCACTCGCTACTCTACCGGGTACCGACGTTGTCCTCAGTGGCAGCTGGGACGGTTTCATCCGCGCATGGCGCGTCTCAGAGGATAAAAAGACACTTATCGCTCTGGGTCCCATCGGTGCAGGCTTACCTAGTACCGTGACACCACCAGACACACCCTCGCAGCAACTCAACCAGACTCTTGCTCTTGATGCGACCCCTGTGGCTGAACAAAAAGAGCCCGAGCCTTTGATTAAGGGTGTCATCAACGACATTGTGGTCTTCGAACGACGCCCCGAGTCTGATATGCCAGGTGCGGAATCAAAAAAGTCTGAGACCGAGCACGAACCTCGTGGTTTGTCCATCATCGCCGCTGTCGGCAAGGAGCACCGATTGGCTCGCTGGAAGTGCTTCAACAACAATTTCCATGAAGGCCCTACTTCGGGAGGCCGCAATGGTGCTGTTGTCTTCGAAGTTCCGTTTGCTACTAATGACACCGTGAAGGCTGATGTATAAATTTTGTTCATAATCTTCTTGTCTCGATCTTGGTCATTGACCGAGTAAAATGGGGAGCGTTGCTCGGGGTCAGGTGTATTTGGAGTCACATCTGTGTATTTTACCATTTTTGCATATGTACCGGATTTCTTCGGTGCATTGAAGTATTCAATCATATCCCTATTTCAAGCAGCACTGTCTCTGAATAGTAAACTTCGTGATTAAGGTAAACGATCAGAATATCGGTAGGTACATGTAGTTATCAATTCAGACACAACGGATATTAGCAATAACACTATGAAGTAGGCCAGTACACTCTGCTCGTTTGCGCTCTACTGGTTTGGTGTGAGAAAAGAATGAGAAGCAAGGACTTAATACAGTAGAGCCACCAAGCTTTTTCATGGATCTAACGGCGGATTTTGTAGCCACAGTTTATTGAGTGACAAGAGACTAGGTTCTTCGACTTCACTGGCAAGGGGCGACAAAATATCAAGACTGAACCGAAGAAGGATAAGTAGGGGTATTCGTAGAGTACGGCTGAGCCAATAAGAAACAAACATGAAGATAGGATCAAGCCGTTGAAGGTATTGGAAGGAAAAAAGAGGAAAAGAAAAGGGGAAAAGGTCGTCCTTTGATATCAAAATGAAGAACAAAACGCCAACCATGTCCACAGTCCTCTTATCATTACCCAAGCGCCGCGCTGAAGCCAAAACAAAACATTAAGAAGGCCGATAAAATGCGAAAGCAAATACCGCGTCGGCGGTTGGAAGATTTCTAATATGGAGAGAATCTGGCACGTCGCCTCTGCGTAGTTCTTCTCACTGGACCGACAGGCTGATCTTCGTCGGAATCATCGAGGGTGATCGCATTGTGGACAGTGGTCCCGTTATGGATGGAACGGCGCGCAGTAGATCTAGCGGGCCTAACAGGCGGCGAGGATTCCTCTTCCTCGGATGAGTCAGGAATTTCTTCAGGTGGAGGCCTCGCTGCAAGCCATGGAGCATCGCTGGGGGCTTGGAACCAGGGGGACTGGCGTGGATATTGTAGACTAGCCTGACGAGGCGGTGCAGTTTGGATTGCGTCTTCGTCAGATTCATCCGAGTCTTCCTCGACCATCTCTCTGTCGTCCGATTCCCCTTCGTCTGATTCCACTGAGATCCCCTGTTCCTCCTCTTCATCAGAAGCCTCGTCGTCAAAGTAAGGTGTGGTGTTTCTGTAAGTGAGCCCAAGCGGTACGGGATGGCGGCCACCCTCAACATCATCCACAACGGTGCCGGTGGAATGGTCTGATTCCGATTCATACATATCGCCACTCCCGAGACGATCGACTTGACTTTCAATGAACGAACTCGTGGGCGGATGGTCGTTTTCAGCATCGATGAATGAGTCTGACTCGTCATACTCATTCTCCTCTTCCTCTCCCTCTTCCTCTTCCTCTTCCTCGTCGTATTCAGTCCCATGGGTGTTACCCGAAGCGAAATAGTTGCCATGATGCACTGGGACCGGGAGCCCCATTGGGAGCATACCAGGTCCATCCATCAAGTTTTCAAGCCGGTCGAGAATCTGCCGGCCAGCACCTGCCGGCCAGTTAGGGCGTCCAGAGATGGTACGCTGCCTGTAATACTGAAGCGCAAAGTTGCCCCAAACGCCATCATGTTCATCGATGTCGTCGAAGTGGTCAGGTTCCTGTAGGTCTAGCTCGCCCTGGGCCTCCTCCTCATCCATACCATCATCGAGCGAGTCTAGGTCGGTCTCACTGAAGTCGGCTGATCCACTGTCATCTGTATCCACGGAACTCGGCCCGTATTGATAGCCACATCCTGCGCAATTGTTTCCTTCTAATTCCCACGAGCAGACCGGACATCGAACCACTCCGTCATCAATGTCAATGACAGGTTTGAGTTGGGGAGCTTTGGGCTTGAAAAGACCCCCGAACAAACCTCCCTGAGTTGGATGATTATTGGCCTTGTCCTGGTCTAGTTTTTCTGCTTCGTCCCTTTGGTTCTTTGTATGCTCTGTAGTCGTTTCCCCTTTGTCTAAAAGCTCAGCTCGGCCTGTGAACATCTGAACAACGGCCCGAACCTGTAACACGAGAGAGATGTTAATACAATGAAACGAATTCAGGGTTGTTAAAAGACTGTTAAGCTCACCAAATAAGCTGGGGCTGGTTGGGTTTTGACGGGTGCTCGGCAGTCCGGACATGTTTGCTTTGATCTTCCACCAGCAAACCATGAGGATAGACACTAAGTGAAGAATTTTGGTCAGCTAATGGAATTAACAAGATAGTATAATAGAAGGGACTCACTGAGTAGCAGAAAGTGTGCCCGCAGGCGATAGTAAACGGTTCGTAAAGGGGACGGATGCATATACCACACTGTATCAGAGTGCGAATATCATCGACATGGCCTTGGAGGGTGTTCACCAGCTGTATAGCGCGTGTCAGTATCTAGTTTTTGGTCACTTTAATCAGATGCGGGAATTGACTTACCCCCGATGCCTCAGCCCCAGAACCACTTCTAGCTGCCATTTTGACCTTCTGGGGCTCTTCAAGAGCTGTATTTTCCACCCAAAGGGGGGAGCCCATCAACCAGTGTGCGTTTAAGGCGTCTTGGGGCGAATGCGCGAGTGTCGACGGAATGCGGTGGGGGTCCCGGAAAGTAAAAGTTTCGCGAAGTGGCAAGGTGTGATCAACAAGTTTTCGTAGAGACAAACGCTGAGAAGTCGAAGAACGCTGCGAATATAGCGTGACGGTCTGAGATTAAGAGAAATGTACAAGGAAGAGCAATAATAAGATCCAGATTCTTTCAGTGAGAGGAGAGGGCAGATGTTTTGGTGGCCTCAGGCAAGAAATCACATAATCATGAGGAAGGCAGACCACAGTTAGCGGTGGACCCCGTAAGACGAGCTGAGGGTGAACCCATGCCTTAGGCACCAATGTCTGGGTGTTTGGTACTGTTAGGTATTTTATTGGTATATTAATAAGTAGTATGTTGTCTGTCTAGTAAGATAGGTAGGGATATATTCTAAGGGATTTACTAGTAAATTATTAGTAAAAAATCAAGGGGTTTATATATTCCGTGGGGTTTACTAGTAAATATTGCTAAAGAATCAAGGGGTTTATATATTCCGAGGGATTTACTAGTAAATAACTAGTAAAAGATTAAGGGTTTAAAATAGTACTTAAAGATAGATATATATATATATATATATATTTAAGTACTATATATACTATTTTTTTTAAAATCATTGTCTAAATCTTTATTATAATAGAATATAAATTAACTTAGTTTAAATTCTGCAATTCTAAGCTTTTAGAGCTTATACCTACTTATCCTTATTTTACTGATACTCTTATAAAGTAGGATATAGTTAAAAATAGAGGTAAAGATAAGAGGATTTTGAATAAGTTATATGAATTTTAGGTATATTAAATAAAATTTTACTAGTATTTTACTAGTATTTTACTAATATTATTTCTAGATTTCTAAAGAAAATAACTAGATACTAATACTATTAATAAGTAGTACTTATAATCTAATCTCTACTTTAGAAATTGAGTATATCTCTATACTTCTAGAGTATCTAAAAACCGATCTATAAAGATATACTTATATTATAAATCTTTAGGGTTTAAATATAGAGGAAAAAAAGGAGATAATATAGTATATAAGTGAATCTTAACTAGTATTTTACTAGTACTTTACTAGTATTTTACTAGTATTTACTAATAATATAAGATTTAATATTTATAGAAATAGGATAGCTAGAATTGTAATATCTAGTATATCTTTCTCTAATATAATATTACTAAAATTTCCTCTAATTACTAAGGGATTAAGTATTATATTTATCTTAGTGATTTAATCTATAATCTATATTATATAAAGATTAATTAAAAGCTAATAGAGAAGCTCTTTATAGTAAAAAGAGAAATCTAGGAAGATAGAGTACTAACTAATAAATAATAGATAGCAATTATATAAGTTATCTTATACTAGTATAATACTAGTATTATACTAGTAATATTAATACTAATACTAATAAAATTAGATATTATAATACTATCTAAAAAACCTTCTAAAACCAAATAGTATATAAAAAGATAGATAAAATCTATAATTTCTAGCTTTAAAAGTATTATTATTTAGTAAGTGATTTATGATTTACTAGTAGTTTACTAGTAACTTACTAATATACTTTTTTAGGATATTATAAGAACTTATATTACTTATATATAATATTAAAATTAGATAGAAGATAAATATAGAGACTATTTTTCTAAAAGCTTATAATAGTAATAGTCTAATCTTAATATAGATCTTTTTATAGATCTCCTTATAAACTATAGATTCTCTAATACTTAAGAGTACTATAATATAGTTTATAGTTATTAATTGCGAGTATTAAAATATAATATATATCCTTACTTTTATTAGTTAATTACTAGTAACTTACTAGTATAACTAGATACTATCTATCTATCTGGTCTTAGTAATCTTATTAATAGCTTACTAAAGTACTAGGTCTAATTTTAGGCTTTTATATCTAAAGATCTTATTAAGTATTCTTATATTATTTAGGTCTTTAGAGGAATCTATAATTATCTACTATTACTATCTAATAAGTCTTTATATAAACTAATTAAAGAAATTTTAAATCTTCTTAGTTAGATATAAAGCCCTAATCTTTTATTAAGTAAGTATTTTACTAGTATTTTACTAGTATTCTACTAGTATCTTTAACTAACTAATTATATAGGCTTTTTCTTTCGAAGCTTTAAGCTTTATATATTTTATAAAAAATATAATAGTCTTACTATTAGTTAACTCTATTATAGTTTTATTAATAAAGAGATCTTTATTATAATCTTATAAAAGTAATAAGTTCTTTATTACTCTTTTAGAAGAGAATTAGAAGGGATCTATTATCTTTTATAGAAGGATCTATAGATAAAGATAAGTTTTACTAGTAAACTACTAGTATTTTACTAATAAATTGCTAGGATTATATTTATAAAATCATTAATAATAAGTAAGGGATCTTTATCTTTTATATACTTAATAAATAATTATAACTATTAGCTTTCCTTGATTTATAGAAGGTTAATATATTATATAAATAGATCTAAGGAATATTTAATAAGATAATTTTTACTATATTTCTATCTATCTATAGGAAAAGTAAGTTTATTTATTAGTAATTCTTATTATTTTACTAATACTAATTACTAAATTTACTAGTTATAATCTTTCTTTATATTTTTACTACTAAAGAGACTATTATAAGATATACTACTTTATTTATAATTATATTTAATTTAATTACCTATATAACTAGTATTCTAGTAAAGTTCTATTATCTATATAGTAGTAGGATTAAGTCTATTATTATTAATATATATCTAAAGTAAATAATAGGTTAATAATTCTTTATCTTTACTAGTAAAATACTAGTAAAATACTAGTTACTAACTTAAAGTAGGTCTTAGAAAAGTTCTTAATAATACTTAATATTAGATTAATAGTTAAATTCTTAGTTAGAGATAGTATATAAGATATATTCTTATATTTTGTAAGATCTATTTCTTATATATAGTAAATAAATTAATACTAGAATATATAGATAATTTATATTATAAAGTATAAGTATATCTTATTAGTTTAATAGAGTATAAGAGTAGGGATAACTACTATATCCTTAGTAATTTAATCTTAGATAAGTAAATCTACTAGTTATTTACTAGTTATTTACTAGTTATTTATTAATATATATCTTAGAATACTTCCTAAAGCTTACTAGATAGGTCTAGTATAAGCAAATTGATATGATTATAGATAGGATATATAAGAGTCTTTCTTTAATAGACCTAAAGTTCTATAAAGAAATATAAAACTATATAAATATAATAAAGTAAAGCTATTATAAATCCTACTAGATAAATACTTAAGATTTATTTCTATATATAATTATAAAATAAGTTTACTAGTATATTACTAGTAAGATATTAGTATTAATTACTCTAGGTCTTATATCCTTAATTAAACTAATATTTTATAATATACTACTTATATTATCTTTAGTATTAGGTATTCTTATTATACTAATAATATAGTTATAAGATTTAGTAATAGTCTCTAGTATAAAGATATATACTTACTAGTAATTTACTAGTATTAAAGGCTTTTTTACTAATAAAAATAGAGACAAAATAATAAAAGTATAATTATCCTAATAATAATAAGATATTAGATAAAGATTAAGAGCTTTATAAGTATAACTTATTAGGGTATAGCTATACAATTTAAAGGACTAGAAGCTAGACTAAGTTATTAAAAAAGTCCTCTTATAAATCACCTAAGAAGGTACTTAATAAAACTTAAGTTCTAGTATCCCTAGTATAAAGATTAGTCTATTTTACTAGTAACTTACTAGTATTATACTAGTAGCTAACTAGTATTAAGATATCTTTACTACTTCTAACTATCCTAGAAGTAATTAATCTTAACCTATTAACAATTATACTTATACTATATTAAGACTACTTAAAGAGTAGTAGTATCTAATATTATCTAGCTATATATTCTATATAAGTTAAGTCTCTTTATTAATAATTTACTAGTAACTTATATATCTAGAATATCTTTAAACTCTTATTATAAAGAGAAGATTAAAGAGACCTATAGAATGATTTAAAAGCTTTAAGAATAGCTTAAAGATTAAGAGAATAAGTTAGTTACTTAATATTAGATAAGAATTAATAAATTAAATTATATCTACTTAATTTACTAATAAATAACTAGTAAATCTATACTATTTACTAGTAATTAATTTCTATATATCCTTTTAAAATATAAGTTTAATATTATTATAATACTATATATTCTTAAGATTTACTAGTAAATAACTAGTAAATCTATACTATTTACTAGTAATTAATTTCTATATATCCTTTTAAAATATAAGTTTAATATTATTATAATACTATATATTCTTAAGATTTACTAGTAAATAACTAGTAAATCTATACTATTTACTAGTAATTAATTTCTATATATTCTTTTAAAATATAAGTTTAATATTATTATAATACTATATATTCTTAAGATTTACTAGTAAATAACTAGTAAATCTATACTATTTACTAGTAATTAATTTCTATATATCCTTTTAAAATATAAGTTTAATATTATTATAATACTATATATTCTTAAGATTTACTAGTAAATAACTAGTAAATCTATACTATTTACTAGTAATTAATTTCTATATATCCTTTTAAAATATAAGTTTAATATTATTATAATACTATATATTCTTAAGATTTACTAGTAAATAACTAGTAAATCTATACTATTTACTAGTAATTAATTTCTATATATCCTTTTAAAATATAAGTTTAATATTATTATAATACTATCTATTTATAAGAATTACTAGTAATTTACTAGTAGATTACTTAGCTTCTTCTTTCTTCTCTTTATCTTCCTTTTCTTTATTCTTTTTCTCTAGTAGGTTATTAATCTTATTTTAATTATCTAAATTAAAGTAATTAAAGTTATTATATTAAGTTATATTTTCTATATAGTAATAGTCTATTTACTAGTTAATATATTAAAATTACTAGTAGAAATAAGAGACTCTTACTAGTCTAATTATTTATATCTTTATAAAGCTTATATAGAACCTAACTATATAGTACTTTAACTTACTTTCTTATCTTAGTAAGATAAATCTATTTTAGTTAGTTTACTAGTAAATAACTAGTAAAATCTTTTACTTATAGAACTATCCTTTTTATATAAAATAGCTAGTTTATTTAGGATAGTAGTCTCTATAGTAGTAGCAATCTAGATATTATAAGTATTATATAAAGTAGTATAAAATACTAATTTTATTAGTAAAATACTAGTAAAATACTAGTAAACCCTCTTACTTTATACTTACTAATTATTATAGTTTCTTCCTTACTTATAGGTCAATCTTCTATAGTATTTAGGATTAAGTTAGGATATTTTAAGATATAATATTTTTATAGGTTATTAGTAGATATTACTAGTATCTAAAAAGAAGATTAGATAATAAATTTACTAGTATAATATTAGTAAATTAATTAAGAGCTAAGAGAATATTAAAAGAATATAACTTATATCTTTTCTATAGTTAGAAGTATAGTAAAAGTATTTATTTAGGTAGAGAGAGATATAACCACAAATCTAAGTTACTTATTAGTCTAATTTACTAGTAAAATACTAGTAAAATACTAGTAAATTCTCTTACTTTACACTTATATTAGGCGCTAGGAGGGTAGGGAGGTTTAGGCTATTAGTAGACCGCTATATAATATACTACTAATACGAGCTCTGTATTTATTAGTTATTAATTATATTGTATAATATATATATGAATTTAACCTATATATTGACTGTACCGAGCTATATTGATAGTATATGATATATATAGATATATATAGATAGATATAATGTAAGAAGAGATAAAATACGGGAACCCGTCATATATATAGTAAAGTAAACAAAGAAGTGAAATTTCTGCCTAAGGCATGGTTATGTTTTGTAAACAAAGGAAAAAAGTTGCTGCCTAAGGCATGGGTTCACCCTCAGCTCGTTAAGGGGGTCCACTGCCAACTGTAGTCACTGAGGAAGGGGCCCGAAGGAGCTTCAACCTGGCAACTTCAGACGTGACTTGTCACTTTCTTTTATCGATGGTCCTCATATGACATTCACTCATTTTAGACTTGTCGAGCTTGCTTAAAGGTCATTATGAAAATAATGCGCATAACAAGTGTAACTGTACACCTCTTACAGGTGAGGGACTTTTGTATGTGAATAAAGCCTAGGGAGATCTTACAACACAAAGACGTTGCCCGGGTTTTGGCTTCACTTTTCTTTCATTCCTAAATTGATACCAGGTGAGCTAATCACTTATTTTTATCTTCAATAATATAGCCGATCCATACATATTCGACTTCATTTACACAACTAGATCTTGCATCCACTCGTACATCATGCATCAGGACATTTAAAAAGACCCTATGCAACACAACTCAAGAGCTTTCAGGGCTTTCGATTGAACTTGGAGGCTTTTACGTCTCTGCCATCTGACTAACTTGGACGAATAGTAATTTCATAACACTATTCGAGCGACTGCCTACCTATACGTATCTCTTGATATCTTCTTTAGTGAGAACCAACATATAATTTCAATTTCTTATGCAAGGGAGGGGGGAACACCAAATTATGACCCGAACCCCCAAAACAAGATCCGCAAAGAATTGAAACCAGAATTGAACTGTTCAAAATCATTGATTCATCTCATCATGAGCTCTTCAGAGCCATATTTCCAAGAGCAGGCCAAGTATCTGTAGCTTCCCTGGCACTGAGATCTACTCTGTAGCATCACGGGGCTGTTTCTCATGCCATTGCTGTTTCAGTGCCTCCGAGCGAAGGACTAGCATTGATGCTCCGGTATGCTATTGAGTGGAAATTTTGACTGGTTTTGGATGTCTATGGATACATAGACTAGGGTAAATATTTCAATGAGGCTGCTTATCACAGGCAGTTTCGGCGCTATCTCTGTCGTGTTTTATAGCGGCCCCGTTGCCGTCCTCTTATAGATGCAGCTTGGAAGGACAGTTGACGCCTGTGTTTCTACCTTGGACTCTTGTTTCGGTTCAAGACACCCAAATCAATGCTGTGCTTACGACTTTTCCGAAGTATGGAATTATCTCACTTTTTCAGGGGCCCCGCGATGCACTATCCATCGACGCCTTTTTCAGTGACCATGTGATGCCTGCACAAACACGGGGATTGACACCGGTCAAGGTTGGATAGTGGGTTCCACGGGTATCTGGAGAACGCTCAACGGATAAGTGGAATAATTATTGGCAACAGGGCTGGGGCACGTAGGGTTAATCCCGTCGCATTATCAGTATGCTCTATGCGTCTCAGTCAGTCTGGACTTTCAATATAGGCTGCCACTTGAGTTTGCATGCTTCCTTACTGACTACTCATGCAGGATTACACTCACTGTTTAAGGTAACGTATAAATATCAATGTTATTTGTAGAACCCTAGGACGGACCTTGATCTTAACAGCTTACTTATTGCTCATGAATATATATAGATAGACTAGAAAGCTGCACTCTAAAATGGGGCCTTAGGCTAATTCAATGAGTTCGACGATCAGACATAACTAAGTGCTGTACCTATGTAGATGCTTCTAGAATAATATGAAACCCAACACCCTAACACAGTAGATAAAAACATGTTATGCGGACCTCGGAACTTTGGGGTACATTGGCCGATCTCCGCGCCAAGACTGCGGATCTCCAATTCTTCCAGCGTCCAACGCTAACTTCTGCTCCAATCAACCTCCAACTCCAATCTGATTTTCGAGCAACGCTTTGGCATTCTATTTTATTTGATTAATTCAATTGCCTTAGTTATCTCTTACAAACTTAGGAGACATACGAATTCACTGCACCCATGGCGGCCGAGTCAACCGAAGGAGACACTCACGACAAAGCGTGGAAGAAAGCGGAGAAGAAGTTCACACAGTATGTTTCAATGTTTCTTCCTTCTACCCTTTTCTATGTTTGTCCATTCCCAAAAATTTCCAAGACGCGTGATATGACGTTTCTGAAGTCATCCGTGATCGCGGATCGGATCATCTTTACATGGACTATGGGCTCTCGAGAGCCACGCGTAGCAACACAGGCTAGCCCGATGGTCTCATATTCATTGGGCTGAATACGTGTGGCGTTTATCCATACTGATAGCTAACTTGCGATTTTAGTAAACATGCTAGCGAGTACTACGACCCATGCCAAGACTTCGCGGATCGGAGTCTCAAGTGTATGAAACGGAATGCCTTCGAGCGCGAAATGTGCCATGATTATTTCCAGTATGTCCGAAATTCTCATACCATTTGACTTGCTCTCCTTGCGACGTACCTGGCCTTTGATCTATTTCTGGCCAGCTCATACAATATTGTCATCATTATCATATCTGAGCTTTCTCACTGACTGATGACCTTGTCTAGAGCTTATCGTGATTGCAAAAAGAACTGGGTAAGTTTAATACAGAACTTCGCCGTTAATGCCTCAATCACCTGTCTCGTGCAGGTTTTGTATCCTATCTGCGAGATCCCTTGACTTTGATTCGATATGTGTCGGAGTATATTCGGTCGCTAACAAGGCACAGCTCACCCAGAAGAAAGTTTCTTTGACGCCTCAGCCCAAATGAGACATTTCCACCAACCCGGACTATTCTTACCAAAAATACCGACAATTTCCCTGGCTGGCAAGATTCCTGGCATCCCCAAAGCAGTTGTTGCATGTGCTCTTTTATCAATCCAATAACCAGAACCCTCCCAAACCCAAAATCCTAGCTTCTTTTACGTGAACTGCTATGCGATAAGCATTCGAACTGCTGTCGGGCATCGCGATATTGCGAGGCTGGTAAAAAATACCATTTTTGGTGAGAACCTTGAAGGTTGTAGCCCTCGGAGGCCTCCAAGCAACCATGGATGTCTCAGGATTTTGAATGGGTTATTCATTGTTTTCAAATGTGACTACTTATCCAACTTAATACATATGGGCCATATTGTACACTAAAGTGTAAAACACAGATCAAAACAGTTGGCTAGCCTTTCAAAGTGTCATTCATGTCATTTCTATTTTTGAACCATGTACATCAATGTACATCATCGGCGCGCGCGCATACATGGTTTCTTGCCGGCAGTATGGTGCGGGGACTGTTTGACCGCCTACCCTTTAATCTCTTTCCCCGCCAAATAAAAAAGTGACTCGAGTCGATCACTCAAATCCAACTCAGATCATTGACCTTTTTAGCCCATGCTGTGCTTTGCACAGTGATCAGACTATTCTGCGAAAGACGCCAATTGAAGAGTTTTCCCGCAAATCGAATACCACCTCCACCATGAGCTCCAGCAATGACGCGGTGTTTCTGCGTCGCAACAACCAAATCCAAGATGCCATTGACTCGCAGAACATGAAACAGGCGTTACAGCTGATTGAGAAGCGTATGAAGAAAGGCGAGAATACGCAGTTTCTGAAGGCGAGTGATCCTTATTATTGTTTCGAATTTACGCGCGGCGACGCTGTCAGCTGTACGGGACCAACTAACACGTGAGATCACAAGCAAACAGGCCTGGAAAGCGAATGTCCTCTTCAACCATGCGGATGAAACTCATAAAAAGAAAGGCATTGCAGAGACCCTCGAGCTATGCAACGTCGATCCACCAATCTCGGATTTAGACTCTCTCGACATACTCCACCGTACGCTGCAGAAGATGGATGACCATACCGAGCTTCGGAGTGCTATATGGGAGCGAGCAGCTAAGGCAAAACCACAAGATCATGCTCTTCAGATGAGGTGGTTCAAGTTCGGATATGAGGCTGGTGACTGGAAGTCAGCCCAGAAAGTGAGTTGGGAAGAAGCCTATGTTACATTGACATCGTATCAAGGCCCAAGTTGCTAATGAGTGCCTTCGTTCGTATCACAGGCTGCCATGAGTCTCCAAAAAAACTTTCCTCGGGAGCGAAAGTACTATTTCTGGGCCATTTTCCTCTGTTATCTCGTTTCAGATGACGCGGCGAGCTCGGACATGGACCGCAAGTTGTTTGGGACACTTGCGTATCGCTTTGCTCAGAAGGCAGTAGCCGATGTCCCCTCTAACCCGGTATGTAACTTTTCCCCAAAGACTACATGCGTACTGGACGTGAAGATTGGATACAATATTTGGGCATAAATGACTGACATAATCCATGGCTTACTACAGACTGAATTGCTAAGCCCTCCGAGAGCCATACAAACCGCCGAGGAACTTCTCTTGGTTGTTCGAATTCTCGAATCGCAGGGTCGCTGGGCAGAGATTGTGCAGGTTCTTGATAGCGAGAATGCTGGTCTCAGCTCTCGGATTGTCAATAACGACAGGACTTTCATGCTAGCCAAGGTCGGTGGCTTGGGGGCAGCCGAACTCTGGGAAGAAGGGCACTCATACGTCAAAAGTCTGCTTGCCGTGTCTGAAGACGAAGCAGAGCGCAGCACTCTGCATGAGCGTGATGATTGGAAATACTGGAACTTGCTCATCTTAGCCGTGCGTCGTCTTGAAAACCGTCCAGAGTATGTATTGCAATGTTTTACTTCTATACCATCAAATTCCCAGCTAACAAACGATTACCTACCTCCTAGGCTACTTTCAGACACGCAGCAGCATATCGAGAAGTTCATCGAATTCAGCCCAAAGTCCCGCAATGCGCACATCGCTCTCATGGACACAGTCCTAACCGGGTTTAAGCGAGGCGAGCAGACAGAGGACGATCTGGTTGTTGCGTGCCAAAGATACTTCGACCAACACAAGCACAAACTCTATGCTTTTAAAGACTTACGAGGGGTTTTGGAGACCCGTGAAGACGCTTTGATTCACCGAGTAGCTCAACATTGCATGGACAGTGTCGAAGGGAAACCCGTAAGTGCAAATTCTGCTAAACCCAGTCAATGCGAGCTAATCAACAGTCAAGGACGATGCCGTTCCATTGATCAATGCGTACAAGCTACAGTACTGCGACCGTATTTCAGGCAAGAGCAACCCATCCAAATCTATTATTGAGACTCTTGTCCGCAATTGCCTTTACTTTTACGATGCATTCACACTTTTAGCGAAGACCAAAGACTCAAAGAAAGAAAGCCAACCAGATACTGCTTCCGCAATGGAAAGTCGGCCCACTGATGACTTCTGCATCATTGCCGCAATGGCACTTCTTCAGCCCAGCCCAGCTGACCAGGCTTCTGAAAAAGTCAGCAATACTGCCCTGATTCGCGCCGCTGGGATTCTGGAACACCTCCTAATCGATTCCCCGCATAACTACGAGGCGATTCTTATGTTGATTCGCATTTATCTTCTTCTCGGCGCTGGCTCCATTGCTTTGAGGTGGTTTGGCAAGCTGTCTGTCAAGCAAATGCAGTATGAAAGTGTTGCTCACAACCTTTTCACCCGTTTTGCCACCATCCACCCTCATCCCGCGTCTCCTATCGAGGGCGGAGAGTACAAAGATTTTGAACCGCAAGTTGCATTTATCGGCGCTCTTGACTTTTATCGTAGTGCAAACTTGACTATCAAGAACTCTTTGATCAAAGGTCTCGATGATGGGACTTACGTGAATCTAGACGACACAATCGAGCTTCAAAGACGTATCAGGGACAGTATCTGCCGGAGAATGTGGGCCCTGGACTTAAGGCGGATGCAAAGAATCCGCAAAGGAAACCACTTGGCCCTCCATGAGGACGTTGGTCAGCAACCCCCAGTCTCTCATGTACACCTAACATACTTGAATACTAACCACCCTATAGCCCAGGATACATCACCAGCTCAAGATCACCGGAAATATGATGCTTTTATGAACCTGGAACGTTGTGATCAATCTCCATTTGAGCACCGATTGCGCGCAGGCCCGATTCCCAGGGTAAGTTTGTTTGCTTGAGTGACATCGCGGCATCGACTAATACCAATATAGGAAAACTGGTTGGCATCCGCCCGGCTCACTGATCGACTTTTCAGTGTGCTTGAGAACATCAGCAGTCAGAAGCCAGTCGTCTTGAAGCTAGAGCTGCCCGAAATCGGCAAATTGTCGCTCTCCCAGACTGATGCTGACCACACCGTTGCTGAGATTGATGCAGCGAAGATTCACGTAGAATTGTTGAAAGTGGCTATGTTTATGGCTGGATCCAAGGCCCATACTCCTACCGAAATTGAGACTTCTCTTGGCGAGGTAGAGGATTGGTTGAAGGTTAAGAGAGAGGACCTAGCTCTGAAAGACACTAAGAAGTCTTGTCTTATCATGCGAACGACCATAGAGTTCACTCCAGGCACCCCAGGTGCACCGACATGGGAATATTTCCATGTCATCTGGACCCTCGTGGAGACCCTCAAGGCTCTGTGGAATATTTTCGATCTGGACTCTCGAAAGTCTGTGAAAACCGCCAAACTCCCTGCCGAACAAATGAAGAGACTGAATACTCTTGTTCGTGAAGTTTTCGAGGATATCCGTTCGAACACTCGCAGTTTGAAACAGAGCCTTACCGAATCAGCTACTCTCAGTACACTCATCGACATGGTCAAGCGTGGCGATGCCACTGATGAATACGAGAAGCCGCTCCAAGATGTTTTGGAGAAGGCCCTGGATGAATCTGCACTCGAATTGTTCTGTGGAGAGCTGAGGGAGAGCTGGGAGGAGGCACTTGACGGAGTGCTGGGTGCCAGGCTTTAATTCTGAATATCCAGAATTGCAAGGAATGAACCATGCGTCCATGGAAATCCATAGTTGGAGTACATGTAAACCAAATCCATGACAGAGTTGATGTTAACACGGCAGGTGCAGTCCAGGTAGTAAACGTTGATCTATAAAAAAGGGCAAACGTTTATCACGTGCTATGCCAAGCCATACAGATTTTGGAGCCTGAAGTGTCAGGTATTAACACTAGTCCCAATTCATCCAGCCCTAGCCCTAGTCACTCGCCTACCGCACCAACGCCAAGGCTCCATTTTGCGGTTCCAGGCAAAAGACCAGGCGATTTTCACACGGCTCCCTCACCTCCTCTTCGACAACCTCCGCCAACCCCTTCAGTCAACAACCGTCGAGATGGCCGAACGCTCCGGAATTGTGGTCGGACTCAACGCGGGCCGGGTACGTTCTTACTGTCTTTTTGCACCATGTTTTTCGGTCGTTTGAAGGTCTCCCAAGGTCTCTTCTTTCTTTTCGTTCGGTCTGTTGGTCCATTCAAGACCAGTCGGGTCAAGATTTATCGCGGAAACACTGGGAATTACCACGGCAAGGAGGATTGCGATTGAATCGCCCATTGGACAATCAGAGACTCGTTGGGGAAAATTTCGATATCACGGAACACTTTTTTGGATTCGACTTTGGCACCGAAGCCAGCCCTCGCCTTCCATGCGACCCTCATCCGACAACGCTATGAACCCACCCCGACAGACAGACACGAAAGACGAATAGAAGAGAACATTGGGACCTGCGGCCGCTACATGGGAATTGGCGAAACAGACATACTGACTGGGCTCTTGTATAGAAAACCACCGCCCTCAACACCCCCAAGACCCGCATCTCGCGCACCAAGGGCAAGTCTTCCCGCCGCACCGCTTTCGTCCGCGAAATCGCCCAGGAGGTCGTTGGTCTCGCTCCCTACGAGCGCCGCATCATTGAGTTGCTGCGCAACGCCCAGGACAAGCGTGCCCGCAAGCTCGCTAAGAAGCGCGTACGTTTACTCTCAATCCTTTTTCCGCTTTCGCCTGGTTGGCTCTGTTGCATGGACTATGTTGGATTAGGGTCGATTTGGTCGAGGTCTTGCTGTATCGGAATGGTACTGTATGGGTCAATCTTGCAGAGGAAGATTAATTTCAATCTCTGCTTGGACAAGCCCACACAATTACTGTTCTGTTTACCAGTGACCGAGACCTATGGCCAAAGTCAAGACGATTTCCATTAGGATCAGAGACCGACCAGCCGATCCATTTGAGTCAACTCTTTTGCTAACTTCATATCCAGCTCGGTACTTTCGGCCGCGGCAAGGCCAAGGTTGAGTCCATGCAGAAGGTTATTGCTGAGTCTCGCCGCACCGCTGCTCACTAAATTTTCCAACCCGTTCCTGTTTTTCTTTCGTTTTAACGACTCGACGCAAAAAAAGCGTGATTCTCGGATCGGAAAGGGGGTTTCGTGGCCATTGGGCGTGCATGAAGGGGAAGGCAAATATGGGATTCCTTCTCTGTCGTATGGAGTGAAACCATAATGAAAACAATTATTCAACCATTTCACGTTTGATATTTGCAATTGAGCCACTTTCTAAATGAAGGTTTACAACGTAGATGGAAATGCGTATGGTTATCCAAGTATGAAGAAGTTTGACTTCATATATATATCCATGGATGTATGAAGAGTCGACAGCATCTCAATGGCTCTACGTAACACCATGCTTTTGATGTCAAGTCTAGAGTGTTACATTATCATTTGAGGCTATCTATACAAGTATATAAATGCAAGTTAGAAAGGCATGTGATTCAAGTCTATCCGCACATCTAAGATGTTAACGCATCTTTAAGGGATGCACCACATAGTTGAGTCATTACATCAAGAGCAGCACATGTCGCTCACCTGAACCAAATACATTCCATCATCACAATTTCATTTCTTACCGGGTAGCTTTAGCCACTTGGGCATACCGCCACTCTTCCGTGCCCCGCTGGGCTTATCACCGCCCTGAGCGCTACTCGGACCCGGCTGTGAGGGAGCAGGCACATCTTCCTTGAGCTCCGGTGGTTGCTCTACCTTGAGCTGTTGAGCCTGGCTCCGAAGCTCGGGGCGGAGAATCTCCGCTCGGCGTTCATGAACAAACGAGGCAGCGTTATCAGCCCAAGAGAAGTTGACGAGCACACGGCCAGCCAGTCCGAGGTCTTTAATCAGATGCTTCTTGTCTGATGGGGGTATGGCGTTTGTATGCTTGGACCGGGATACACCGTGGACAGTGAGAGTGAAGTTCTCGCTGGCGAACGGTGGAGCAAGACACCCGCGTGCGAATTCATACAACGACTGTCCTGTGTCCGAGGTCCCAAATTTGGCAACCACTTGACTCTGATCTGGGAAACGGATCTTCACGTTGACCTCGTGAATTGCTGCTCGCCTTGCCGCTTCTGCCTCTTCCTTGGCGGCGATCTCGGCGTCCGTTGGCAAGCGCTTTGGGCGAGAGGACTCGTTGAGTAATCGCTGGTGCAGTTTTGCGTGCTCGATAGAGGGTATGTAATCACTCTCATTGTAGTCTAATTTTGCTGACGAAGGAGTGTCTTCTGAGGGAGGGGAGAAGACGGTAATTGTTCGGCCAGAGTCGACCGTGGAAGTGGCCGGTTCGGAGATATACTGGGGAGGGGCAACTTCGTCCGATGCGGCGGTGACGGTGGAGGGCTCAGGCTGCAATGAACTAGGGAGACCTTGAGCAGGCTCCTTGCTTGTGCTGTCAGCGAGAGCTGCTGCGGGCGGTACTGCGGGCGCTACGTTCGTATCCTGTGCCGAAGGAGCCTCATCCTCTGAGGACTTGAAGAACTCGCCAATCTTGACCATGGCTTCCTCGATAGGCTCATCGGTCCGTCGGAAACTTAGTCGAATAAGAACATTGCCACTGTTGAAACCTAGCTGAGTTAGGGTTTTTTGTAGATCCGTGAAGCTCGATACTTCACGTTCCAAAATCTGTAGGACGGGGATCTCATAGTACAGTCGTCCGGCGACATCTCCACCATCGGCAGAGGGCACTGCACGTGAAGTGAGGTTCCGTACAGGGCCACTCCCTGCAACTCCCGCCTCGAACTTGCGTAGTACCATCCATAGTGTAGTCGTACTAGGGAATTTATCAAGTATGCGGCCATTCGGGGCATCACGGGCCTCAGATTCGGGCAGTTGTAGGCCGACGGTTACAACTGACGGGGACCGAGAAAGTTGAACAAGTTCAAGCTTCGCGCCGGAGCTAAGACCAGACAAACGGTAGGAAAGAGAAAGGTCCAACTGCTTGCGATTGTGTCTGTTGCATAAGACAGGACCGGGTCAGAGTTGTCATGAGGGAAAAGAAACATCAACTTACTTTAATGAGTACTGACTAGCGTTATATCCAAGCTTCGAACATGCTTCCTGTAGGATATCGGTCAAGTGTTTGGTGGGAGTAGTTTTGATTGTTGCCCGCCTGGCTGTCGCGTCGATCACCACAACGTGGGCACTCATTGTGTTGAGGAGAATACTAACTCTGACAATAAAGTAGAGAAGATTCAATATCTCAATAAAGAGTTTTCAAACAGATAAATGAAAAGTAAAGAGGTAAAAAATGGTGAAACTCGAATGCGGGGAGAAAGATGGCGCAGAAAGTAGTCGAAGCATACGAAACAGGCAGCGGTGCGGGCGTCATCTGAGCTCTCGCGTACCTCAGAGCTTCCCCGTCATCAACTCACCTCCATCACCTCCCCCAACCCGCCCCCTTCTCAACCACATTTTCTCTTCTTTTTTCTTGTGCTTTAGCTCTGGAATATCTCTGTTATATTGAATTGCATTGAAAAACTGGAATAATGGTAAGAAAAATGCGCCCTTTGTCCCTATCGTTCACGAATCTCTGGACCTCAAAGCTGACCGACTTCTCCCATCACAGTCCAACCCCTTCGACATCAGTATGCCGGAATCTTGTCCCTCGTGAATATCCAACCAAAATACTAATCGTTCTGCAGATGGCGGTGCCTGTGTCGCCATGGTGGGCAAGGACTGCGTCGCCATCGCCTGTGACCTTCGCCTGGGCATGCAGTCCCTGACCATCTCCAACAACTTCCCCAAGATTTTCAACTACGCTCCATCCACCTACCTCGGCCTGACTGGCCTCGCCACCGATGTCAACACTGTCTCCGATCTCTTCCGTTACAAGGTCAACATGTACCGGCTGCGCGAGGAGCGCGACATCGCACCGCAGACCCTCGCCAACCTAGTGAGCTCATCGCTGTATGAGAAGCGCTTCGGCCCTTACTTCGTCAGCCCTGTGTTGGCTGGTATCAACCCAACAACGGGGAAGCCCTTCATCTGCGGCTTTGACAGCATTGGCTGTATCGATTTCGCCAAGGACTTCATTGTCAGCGGAACAGCAAGCGACCAGCTCTTCGGTACTTGCGAGGGTCTGTGGGAGCCTGATCTGGTATGTATCCTTATGATTCTTGTTATTATACCCCTACTAGGTGCGCTGTCTAACACACTTTGTCATTACAGGCCCCCGAGGACCTCTTCGAGACAATCTCACAAGCACTGCTTAGCGCCGTGGACCGAGATGCTCTCTCCGGTTGGGGTGCCCAGGTTTACATTATAGAGAAGGACAAGGTTACCCAGCGGTTATTGAAGGGACGACAGGATTAGATTTGGGGAAGTGGTTGTTTTGGGCTTTCCGTTGGTTTGAGGGCAAATCCCGGCGTCTACGGTCTTCACTGGATGATATGTGCCGTGTACGGTCAATCAATGACGGGATAGCACAAGAGCAACGTGAGAGCGGTTGATACCTGAGCCGAAGGGCAATTTTGTTCTTTGGCTCCATGTTTCTCTTACTCTTATCACGATAATAAAAGGCCCCCGTTGTCACGTCACGGCAGTGTTCCAATTTCCATCATCAATCCAACGCATTAACTAGGGAAATAGACATCCGATTTTCGAGAATCAGTGCCCATCCCCAACCTGTTGCTTTAACTGACCTTTGTCTTTGTTCAGGCCTCGTAACCTACTGCCTGCGGTCCACTAAGCATGCAGGGATGTGCTAGATGTCTGTCTTCCGTATTTTGGATTACTCTGGCAAAGGGTAGTTTTCTTATACACTATTTCGCCATCCACGAGTCCAATTTCTGAAGACGCCACTAAGCCAACGCATGGATATGAAAACAAGAACAACATTAACCAAGTATATCGAACTCAAGAGGCAAACAATACGAGACCAAGACAAGATCAAATACAAAATCGGGCTTCCTTTGTTTTTCGAAACAAGGAGCATGTTGCTGCTATACATCCTTTGCAACCACACACCAAGTTATCCTCCAAAGGCCTCAATCAAAGGTCAATCCAGTGAGATTTTCAATAACCATCTCTGTCGGCTACCGCCCCGTAGGCTGGCCCATTATTGCCTAGGAACCTTTTGATATCAGATGCCAGCAACTCAGGCACTTCCCAGGCCGCAAAATGACCACCATGATCATATTCCGTTTCCTGCACAACATCCCCAATGGACCGATACCACGCGATAGGCCACATAATGATCTCCTCACGGAACTGTGCCACTGCAAAACGCACACTCCGCGGTGCCCGAGCCGCGAGGATTTGTTCGAGCGACATGTAATTGAGGTCTGCTTTTTCCAGCAGATCCTCCTGAGCGCTATCCTCCGACACATATGCACTCCCACCATGCTTCGGCGCTGAAGCCTCGTAGTAGATCCTTGTTGACGCCACTGGCCCAGCTGTGGAGAAGTAGTATACACTCACCCAGGTCAAGATCTCCTCATCCGTCCAGGGGTACTTGTCGGACCAAGTGCGCATTTTGTCGTAGATCCAAGCTAGTAATCCGACAGGACTATCGTGAAGCCCGTAACCTAGAGTCTGTGGTCGGGTCTCTTGCTGTTTCATGTATGCGTTGCCGCGGGTGAAATATTCAAATGTCCGGGCGATGTAGCCACGGTCTTTCGCCGAGAATGGCACACACAGCAGCGATTTGATGAACAGGTAGGGACTTCGCCATGGATAGGGCGGCATGACGGGTATGAAGTTTAGGTGGATGGCTCGGGTGTGTTGAGGGTAGTACTGAGACATGGTACGGGCGATCATGCTTCCCCAATCGCCTCCTTGAATCACTGCTCTGGAATTAGTTAGTCTCTCCTGGTGGGGATAGATGGTGCTTGCCGTATTCCTCATAGCCTAGCGTGATCATCACTTTGTGTAGAGCTTCGGCGTACTGTGCCAGCCCAAACCCTCTCTACTTTGGTTGTTAGGATGTGCTCGACAGTGCTGATACATAGTACTCAGCATACCTTCTTGACACCCTGCGAGAACCCGAAATTTGGCAACGAAGGTGCTATGACGTCGAATACTGGGCCATCCCTGTTGCTCTTAGCGAGAAGTGGGATAAGCTTAGTGGCTTCGAGGAAGCTACCAGGCCCTGGTATACGAACAATAAATTAGCAAGCGCGACGAAGATACCTATGTAGGGAGTCCTAGGGGATAGATACACCCATGAATAAAAAGCAATGGAATTGCTTTCGAATTTCCGCTCCGGTGATACACGGTATGTATGTTCAGTTCCCCGAAGCCCTCTACTCCTACTCGAACATTGACTTGCTTGAGTTGTTCATTTAACTTCTGCTCTTGCGCACGCCAGTCAAACTTCTCGCGCCACACCTCGACGAGTCTCTTGATTTCAAGTAGAGGGACGCCCATATCCCACCCTGAAGCATCAAGCTCATCGGGGAAGGTGGTGTGCTCCAGCTTCTGGCGGAGCTGCTGGAGTTGCTCGTCGGGAACAGCGATGTTGTATGCGGTGACTGAGGTCATGGTTGTAGATAATTTCATCTGTGTTTGATCAGAATTATGGGAATGGCAAGGTTGCTAAACATGCAGATATGCTTACAGTGACGCTCGGGCCTTCTGCGGTGAGGTTTGAATTGTTACCTCGGTTTCACGTTGTACAAATGTACCTAGTTAATTTGAACGGATGCGCATAATAACCAAAAATATATGAACCGTCAGCATTAGGGCAAAGACAGAAGGTTGCTACTCCATAGTATATCGTAGTTTCATATATTTACTACCTAGGTACATATATTCAAAGCGAGCAAGCACACTGGGTAGTCAATTTTAGCATTTAATACATCCATGGATAGGTAGTGTCTGGGTGGCTGGTGATATAGTATTTCCTAAATAGGAATCGGCGATGATTCAGCGAGAAAACCTCTAGTCCTTAGAGTTATAGAAATAGAGCACCTCAAGGCTTCTATAGCGGACTACTACCTTCAGAAACGCAGCACCCAAAGAGTTCTATGGCGAACCTACCACCAAAAATAGAGCACCCGAAGGCTTCTATATCGGATCTGCCTCTAGAACTAGTGGACCAGATATTCCAACTGCTCGATACAAAGACTCAAATTTGCCTTGCCTTCAGCTGCACGTCTTTGTACAGACGCTATCGACATGTTCTGGCGGACGAATTTGCCTTCCCCAGATATACGTTCGGCCGCGGTTGGCTTCCATACGGGCTTCCAACTAAAACATCCTATTGGGAACCATATACACGCCGTCAGCTTCTTCGTTGGTTCCAGGGAACTGGGAGACTCTACTGTTCCTCATGCATCAAGTTGCACCTGGACAATGAGTTTGAGTTCTCTGAGAGGGAATATAGCACTGAGATAAACCGGAGGTGCAAGTGCCCTGGATTTGTGAACGTCTGTCCCTGCAATCCATTGAATATTAGAGAAATGGCGCAAATGCTGGAAGGATCTCAACATGAATGGCTTGAATGGCACTGTTGTTCAGTCACTATCCAACCCGAAGTGGTTGCCAACCAGAAGATCTACATTTCACAAGATGAGCAGACATATTTGCGAGTCCGAAGCCAATGGGAAATAACTTACAAGAAGGAAACAGACTATTATTGGCCAAAGATTGAGCGTTTCTTTGGATGTCCCCATAAATGTATGCTTCCAGAATCCCCAGCATGTCGTTCGCAGAATGGCCAACTCCAAACATGTCATACGTGCAAGCTCGATATGAAGACCAACTGGAATGACGTTGACCCAAACCGGTGTCAAGTTGAGATAACACGAACCGTCGATGCTCGTGAAATTCCGAGAAAAATACAGTTCAAATTATAATTGCTTGAAATATTGGGGATATTGGGGAACTAGAAGTGTTTGCTGAATTCGCTATGCCTTATCCGTGGATATGCTGGGTCTAAATGTATAGAGAATAATATTAATCTTCAGAGATCAGTTGAGAACCTCGGAAAGAACAAAAATGGGAGGCATAGAGAGTGCTGATACAACGTATAACATGCAATATAAATAGTAGTAGATCTGTTCTATATAAATGATCCCAGAAGTACTGAGTACCTGATATCTCCATAGATAACATCAGGGTGCAGCAGGTACCAGGTACCAAGTACCTGATGGCCCTCATTTTGGTCTAGATCCCGCTGATCCTGCATCGCAACCTCTGTGCACCTCCGCAGGATTCGAGAAAAAAAAACCACAACACAAAGAGAAGGACGTTCGTCAAAGGGAAATACAAGTTCTAGAGAAACCTCAAACTTCTTTAGAAATATTATTAGCTCTACATCAGAATATATGAGCTTTTGATAACTCCTGTTTCAGGTCGTGTGTCTAGACCGCCCGGCCCCCATCGAACTAACGGAAAATCCCCTCTCCCCTCCTTCTGGGCCTTCTCTCTCCAATATTTCATATTCTGGTGGATGTACGTCGAAGTCGTCTCGATCCATCCACCGTACCTATTGTTTGTACAATTGGATGTTATGGTAGTTGCCCTCAGAATAAACAACCTACGAGAGAGCCCGAAAACCGAATCCTCGAACCGACCTTACCTTCACTTGCCACATGGACTATGCCCGACACGCCCGAGCCAGATGTCTCTCATACTGTCCAACCTTGTCCCACCATGCCATTCCCCTCCTGCAAGTCCGAGTTACTCGGTGACGGACTAAACGCCGTTCATGACGACGGAGATGTGCAACGTGACTTGGGAACATGGAATGATGGCGCCCAGACCACTGCCATTGAACATTTGGTCACACTCAAACAGGGGTTGCGGGCATCCGATACCGAGCCGTTCTGGAAACGGCTCATGGAGGACATGACATCTATAACCAAAGCCCAGTATGGGTTTGTTGCCCGGAGAGTGCACGGGAGTGAGCCCATGCCAGAACTAGGCGGGCGGCGCCCGTCCCTTTTTGGTGCAGCTTTCTACTACAACGATGGTTACCAGACCGTTGGTTTGCAGCGAAACAGGTATTTCGCGGGCGGGAACCCCTTACTGCATATGGACCACGAACGGCCTTGTTTGATCCCCGAGAATCTCAGTTCACTTGTATCGTTCGGCGATGATAATTTACCGTTCGCCGCCGATGGTTATTTAGCGATTCCCCTCTTTTCGGCTGGAAAGTGCCTGGCGCACCTCGGGTTGATGTGGTCCAAAGAAGGTCTTCGGCATAGAAACCTGTCCTGGTCCTTCCTGGAGATGATTCTCCACTCGCTTGAAGACCTGATTGTACAACGACTAGACCCAGGGGAACAAATTCTAGATGAAATGTTAGATTCTCCGACCACAAATACCTCCGATTTCCACAACCCCCAGACTGCCGCCTTCCATCAAGCCGCTGATTTCAACTCACACCCCCTCAAACCATACGCCCGCAGCTTGTCCCACGAGCTGAGGACCCCGATGCAGGGTGTGGTGGGCATGCTTGACGTCATGCACGCTACAGTGCGCGAGGCGATGGAGAGTAAAACTCCCGTCAAATCAGGCGGGATTTTTCAATCTCTCAAGGAGGGGATTGAGATGGTTCAAGATAGCGCGAGACGTGCCGTTGAAGCGGCCGACAATGTCGTTCATGCATACGAGCTCAACATGCAAATTCCCAAAACACCCCTCCGGGAGGAGCCCGATATACTAGGCGGTCTCACAGTCCCACCTACCATACTCGAAACCCGCCCGAGCGTCTTTATCGAAGGAAAGAATATCGCTGTAAATCCGTACAAACGGCGGCGCAGCCTACCCCCAGAAATGAATACCCGACCAGTCCGCAAGCAAAGACTCCGTGCGGCTTCTTCGCGGCAAGAGCTTTCGCCTCGCAGCGAAGAAGTCAAGAATGCTGTCCACGAAAGCGACCAGATCGTACATGCTATTCCAGCTCGCCAGTTCGAAGCCGTAATGGCTAACATGGTCGATCCACGCCCGTCTCTCGCAGTTCGACGATCCGCACCTCACTTACTCCTTGAGGGCATCAATGTGAACCTAAGAGGTTCTGCTTTGCGTTTTACCAAACTGCGAGATCTTCTCCGTTTGGTGATTAACGAGTCTCTTCACGTTGGTGGTCGACCGGATTCTGCTGTTAGCAATGCAACCGAGTTTGGTGAAAGGATTGAAATTCGGTCGCGGTCCTCGAATGGTGAATTGTTCACCAAGGTTGTGGATTGGTCTGTAGACCCATCATTGCCGGACACCTTACTTGCCGATGACCGTGATCTGGCCAAGCTGATCTCCTGCGTCTTTCTCAACGCGATTAAATTTACCAACAACGGCACCATCACTGTTTGCGCAACCATCGATCCCAAGAAGAATGATGTTCTTATTCTTGTCCGCGATACCGGCCCGGGAATTCCCGCTGCATTCCTACCCAATCTTTTCAAGCCATTTGCTCGTGAGGATGCATCGACCACAAGAAGCAAAGATGGTCTGGGCCTTGGTCTCCTTGTGGCCAAGGGCCTTTCACGAAAAATGGGCGGCGACTTGACCTGTGTGCGTTCATCGACTTCCGGTCCTACGCGTGGTACCGAATTTCGAATTCGAATCCCCGTAAACCAACGCGAAGCTGAACTCCGCCCTGCAACTCCCAGTGACAGTGTTTCGACGCCATCCACCACCGACCAAACACGACAGGGCAGTGTCAGTAGCCTTTTATCCGACCCCCCTTCCTTTAATTCCCCATTCATCCTCCCCCAACACTGTCAGGTGCAACAGGCGACACCGTGTACCACCGATGAAAATATGTCTGAAAGCCCGACGCCCCAGCGACCGTCAATGCAAACCCGTTTGCATCGAACACATATCTCCGGTGATGCATATGACAAGAAGCTTGGAGAGAAATATCCGCTGCGCTTTCTCGTGGCCGAAGACAATCGAATCAACCGGCGCGTACTGGTGAACATGCTACGCAAACTTGGCTACCGCGATGTTCTTGAAGCGGCCGATGGCAAAGAAGCCGTCCAGATTGTTCAAGGCATCCTCTCCGCGTCAAAGCCCTCCAATGTCCTTGATGTTAGTCTCGATCCAATGCAAGGCGTCATCAATGAGCCACTGGCTACGAAAATAAAACCGATCGATGTCGTCTTGATGGATCTTTGGATGCCTGAAATGGACGGATATGAAGCCACCTCACGAATTCTCCAGATGGTCGACAACCACCGGGACCAACATGCTACTTTTCAACAACCGAACCCCAACAGCCCTGACTCCATGGAAATGGATCCAATTCCCAACACTTTTTGTATGTCACCACCTCCCACAGTTCTTGCTGTGAGTGCCGATGTTAGCGACGAGGCATTGAATCGAGCCTCTAGAGTGGGGATCAAAGGCTACATGACGAAACCTTACAAACTCTCTGACCTCGAACGGTTGATTCTCGAATTTTGCGGTGGTACTGGCAACCCGTTATCTAAATCCTAGTATACCCACTAGACTCATCGCTGAACATGATGTTACTTTCTTCTTGGATTTCCACGTCAAGTCCATTATATACCCATTGGATGCGGATCTTGTCTTCGTGTACAAATCCCCCAATTGTCTTTTTTTCCCTTTGGCCCAGGGGCCACTCAGGTTAGGATATGCGTCGACTCAGCGGCCTATCCATTTTCAACTGCCTTATACCATCATTGTCATTTTTTTTGACTCTTTTTATATTTATTATCCCCATTTTGGATACAATGATTGATGATACATCACAAGCGATCACTCCGCACTACATAGAGTCATTCAATGAACATGTAATAAAGACACACTGAGACTTGAAATCCAGTAGACTTGTTCATCACATGCTATACTATTCTTTCTTATGAAACGATGGTCATCATCCGCCCACATTGACCTAGGTCGTTCTATTTGCAAAGAGTGGAATCGACCAATCCTACATCAGGAACAGTCTCCTGCGGGAGGCAGAAGTCGACGTCTTCTCCTTAAGATGCGTGAAGACTCGAGAGTACTCAGCCTATTTAGAAGCGAAGGTACACACCATCCATGCTAGACGTTTACCCGTTTGTTTAGCTCGTGACTATGTCTGTTTTCACTATAGGATGAGATCTTCGACCGGGTTTCTTGTGGGGTCAATTCGGGGAAATTATAGATTGCGTGGGGAGTCTCAGAATGTTCCCCAGACGTTGATCATTTACTTGATTCAGACACCAGCTAGTTCCCAATTGAGACATGTCTCTTGACATAGTTATTTTCTTTAGTACTTATACTTTACACATGGTTATTAAACTCTTCAAATTTCTGTGTGATTACCATCTTCAGACGGTGTAACGAGACGTAGACATTGGTTGTCTTTATTGGCATTTGACATGAGCTGATCGTATTGTAAGAAGGAGGGTAACTATCGAACATATCCTCGGATTCAACGACATAGTGTGCAGCTTCTTTGCTAACTGTCCCCGAGGGTCCAGTTGGTTCAATTCCCGGCATGGTGTTCGTTGCTTTCACGAGTAATAGATATCAAAGATAGAGAGAAGTGTTCTAGAACATGGTCAAGGCTCAAAATGAAGGCTATCCATGAAGCAATATAATAACCATCCAGATGCGCGCATCAGGTACGCAAAAGCACACGATAGCGCCGCCAGGAAAGCGTGTTGGGTAACTTCCGCATCTCGGCATCATTAAGCTCTCTTAGTTGAAAATGACCAGTGAGAAGAAGGCGCCATCGATACGCAATATGAGTACTAGATGTTTCCGTTTATGCCCTTTAATCGCCAAGTGCCGTATCATCGGAGCTTTGAACCGGAGGGTTCAAGTGGCTTTGGCCTGCTCTTGGCGTCATCACTGTCCCTCTCCATTCTTGTCGAGTTGGATTACAAATCGAAAATTATAGGACAATACACATATAGTTTCCCTCACACTGAGAATTCCAGATTCCACCTCGCGATAATTATTCCTTTCTTTTCTCGAAACCATCCATCATGCCCCGCGCTCTCGCTAAAGTAGGGAACCGCATCATCGCGGAGACAGCGACTTGGAAGACCGTGGAGAATAACATCTATGTAAGCTTTATGAGATTCAGAGTTGGTATTTAAGATTGACTGACTTCATATTGTACAGTTTCCCCGCTCAGCAATCATCGATGATACCATTTTGCAAGACTCCGATCGTTCCACCTTTTGCCCTTGGAAAGGCTACGCCTCTTACTGGCATCTGAGGGTGGACGGACAGACTCTTGAAAATGCAGCGTGGTATTACCGGGAACCCTACGATGCAGCGGCTGATATCAAGGATCATGTTGCTTTTTGTAAGTCATTCCTTGTCCTTTGGTGTGCCTGTTGCGGCCATTTCTGGTTATATCTCACACTCTATTTTGGATAAACAGATAGTGACAGGGTCCAAATATCGCAAGAGCCATAGTTAGGAGGCATATTGGGATGTAGTAAGATCGATTGGGTGTGAACCTGAATGGTGAGCATGCTGTGCCATAAGGGTTTCATTCCGCAGGCTTCGACAAGTCCTATGGGACTGAAATCTTTTTGGTCCCACAGTCCTTCTTATACGTTCCTATATAACTTTCGTAATCTGAATCCTATATACCTATCAGACCTATAGGAGTCCTACCCTAGTATCACCAATCAGCCCTGAGTGTAAACAGTACAGACGAATTTTCTATGTACAACTAGGGTATGTTGGAGAAAGCTTTGAGGACGTTTTGTAAGAGGACCATCAGGAAAGCAGAGGCTGAAGGTCGCATATAAACACTAGGAAGATATCATAAACACCTTAGGTCATATCAAAACTTGTGTTCAAGTGACACCCGGACAGGCTTTAATGAGCTCATAGGAGGCCCTTTAGCTCTGTTGAAGGTCCAATCGTAGCTCGGAGTGTCACTTTTGGAAGCATACGAAACACTTGCATTTGGGGGTTTGTACATTGTGCAGCAAGGCCAGAGGTAAAATAAGCAACCACAAGCTTTGCCTACATGAAATCACCCAAGTGATCACCGGTCCACGCACCAAGTCTACATATAAATCGTGATTGATACTAGACCACTAAGATACCGCGGTAGTATTGTCAATTGCTGAAGTATAGCTTCGTTGGATGCGGGGTCTCTCTAACGCCATTACTGTTTGTATGTATGGTCCTGCATCAAGTAATAGACAATGTCGAGTCACTCAAGTGGCTGTAGTTTGCGTGAAAAAAATATCGTTTCCTAGAACCATCTACGAAAGACAGTTGAATAGAAGAAAAGATATCATTACATCCATTATCAAGATCGACATCGGACCACGCTCCAAGCACTCCGCACCATTTTTCGCTGAGACACTGGCCGTGTGGCCTACCGAGTTCAAAAAGGGACCTCTGGAAGTCGAAATGCCTCCGACCAGAATTTAAAGATCTGCCGTCCGCCAGAAAAACAGTATAAAAACGCATGTAAGAACAAATCATCCATATTCACGTAAACCGGCGTGCGTGACCACAGCAGAGGTGGAAGGAAGATGCAAGGCATAAGAAACGAGATATGCTGTAGGGAATAAGACAACGCGGCATCTAAGTCAACTTCTGCTTGATGAAGAATGACCGCAGGTGCGAGAGCTGCCAGGCGCATGCGGCGGACAAAACGGCGAGCTGGATAAGAGTCCAACGCACGACACGCGAGTTGGTGGTCTCAGACTGGTCACGGAATTCAGACTCACGTTCCTGGAAAGAAAAGAGAACATTAGCATATCTTATCTTAATCATCCACATACTCTAGCTATAGATTGGATATGGGGTAATCCTTACCCGCTGGTACACCTGTTCACGACGGATATCGTGCAACCGGCTGTTCAGATCCTTGACCCGCTGCACGATATCCTTGATTTTGTCCTTATCCTCAGTCTCAATTTTGCTGGTCTCACCAATGGCAAGGTCGACGGTGAGCTTGACGGCGCCCAGAGAGTTGGACAACCAGCTGGAGGTGGCATCTGTCTCAGGTGTGAAGCAGATTCTGTGCTGGCCCGCATCCGCGGCAGAGAAGTGGAAGCGACCAGAGTGGCTGTCCCGTTTGGACACGACGCGGTGGTCATTGTCGAAGGTCTCCTCGACGGTGATGTGCAACTTCAAGCTATGGTCGATCGTGTAGGTGCCGCTCTGGGCGTTGATGACTTCCGTCTCGAAACGGCCTATTTATAGTAACCATCACATATTAGTTTGAAATTCCTTCGTGAAGGCCGTAGAGATTGTCGCATACCGGCCACCAGAGTATCCTTGGGCAGGTCCTCATAGAAGCACTTTGTTTGCCGGCCCTCCATGTAGAAGTACAGGGCATTGGTTGGGAGGAGGAGAGAAAAGAAGGAGAGGAGAGTCAATGCTGATGCCAGCCATGACGAGGATGTCCCAGAGAAAACCATGATGAGGAAATGGGCAATTGGATAGTCGCACGGCCAAGTCCTCCTCTCCGTGAAGGTGTCAACATCAGGGACCGTGGCTGCTCACCGCCTGCCGTCTCTGGAATGCCTCCCTTTCCAACGGGAAACCTCTGTCGATGGGATCTTCAATTTCGACGTTCACTAGTCTTTATATTTCATCAAACAAAATCTGCTTTCATCTTTCTCTGGTCGCGTACTAAGTTTTTAATCGGTAAATACCGAAGAAATCCCTCCCTGGTGTCGTATCAAGGCAGATCACCACTCCGATCGAACTGCCAATATGGCCGCGGCCGATGTTCGCGACATGCTGGATTTGCCCGCAGAAGGGCAGCCCAGACCACACAAGAAGCAGAAGGTGGTCGAAAAGCGACCAGGTAGGTGTAATGCGCTCTATTAGGGATGGTATAGATCACTGACAGTCTCCCGTTGCAGAGGGTATTACCCGTGAATTGTACGCGCTACTGGGCGAAAGGGCGCCACCGATCGCCATTAATGAGAACAAATACAAGGGCCGTCCAAAATGGATGAACAAGCTGCGCGTTCGGCCATGGTATGTTAAATATGTGACTCTGGAGATCTCGAATGCATGCTGACGTTGGATCATTTATAGGAGCATGGCCCCGTTCACGAACAACGCCCGTTCCGACGGCCTGGTTTTGAACCACTGGCAGAGAAAACACGAGTCAGCGCGGCCACCTGTTCCTGCACCTGAACCCGCACCGGCAGAGTCTCAAATGGAAGTGGATAAGCCCAAGGAAGAAGAGAAAGAGGACGTACCGAAACTGCCGGAGCAGGAATATGCCTTCGCCAAGTACAACGTTAAACCGCGTTTGCCCCGTCGATACACAGATGACGAGTACACTCGACATCTCACAAGTGATGACTGGTCGCGCGAGGAAACGGACTATCTGGTGGATCTCGTCACTGACTTCGACATTCGCTGGGTGCTCATCGCAGATCGTTATGACTACCAACCACGAATGGACACAAAGCCGGATTCGAATGCCCTAGTGCCCGCAAAGCACCACCGAACAATGGAGCAATTGAAGGCGCGATACTATAACATTGCTGCAACAATGCTCTCAATAGAGCACCCACCCTCAGAGATGTCTGAGGCCGAGTTCGAACTACACGAGAAGATGCTGAAGTTTGACCCCGACCGAGAGCGCGACCGCAAAGAACTAGCCGCTCTTCAGCTCAACCGCACAGCTGACGAGGTCCGCGAGGAGGCCATGCTACTCGAAGAATTGAAGCGCATCACAAGCAACGAGCAGAACTTCATCACCGAACGCCGGGAACTCTACTCTCGCCTCGAGGTTCCCATCAGCGTCGGCAACACCACAATGTACCAGTCCAGCGCGGGTCTTTCCCAGCTCCTGCAGACTCTACTCCAAGCCGACAAGAGCAAGAAACGCCGCTCCATCCTCGGCGACGGTGCCATCCCAAGTCCCGCTGGCCAGACTCCATCCACCGCTGGTGGCCTAGGCCGAGCCGAGACCCCCGTCACACAGGCTGCCAACAAGAAGGGGTCTATCACGTCAAAGGAGCCCAATCAAATGGTACGCACGCTCACCTCAGCGGAGGAAGCAAGGTACGGCGTCCAACACCACGAGCGTGTCTCAGCCGGTGTGCAATTCCGCAGCGACCGTGCCCAGCGACTCACGCAGGCTAAGTCCAACGTGCAAACCCAAAAACTGGCCAATGCGCTATCCGAGCTCGAGATCCCCGTGCGCCTGTTCATGCCCACCGAACGCGTATGCAAGGATTTCGAGAAACTTATTCAGTCTGTCAACATGCTCCTCGACGCCCGCAAGGTGTCCGAAAAGGTTGAAAGTGAGATCCGTGTACTTGAAGCCGCGAAGATGGAGCGCGAGCGCAAATCACGAGAAGCTGCTGGTATCTCGGGGCCAAGTGCTGACCCCGAACATCCCCATGTAAAAAAGGAGACTGAAGACGGCGACACCGGCCTTTTGGGTCATTCTACTGCCCCACAGACCACGCAGGGCAATGGTGTTCAACAAGGGGATGGTAATCACAAGCGGTCTGCGAGTGTGCTCAGTGGGGTAAGCGACAAGAGCAACAAGCGACAGCGGAGATAGATGATTTACTTCTCTACTGGTGATAACACTATACCCTTATTGTGTGCCCATGAGAAGTGTAAGATGTATTAGGGATGTACCCTTATTTCTGTACGATTAATGACACCCTGGGAAACATACTCATAATTGAACCAACTCCATCCCCTCGGGTAACAATAACAGCAGAATTGGCTCCAGAGTCCTCCATAACAGTATTTGTATACTCATCCAACCAATATACCCTCATTACTCCTGTGATGATCGTCACCGTGCATCTTCGTCACTCTGCCTCCACCACCAGACTTGTTCGGCTCGCCCACCGGCTTCCATAAAAGGCCCCGGGCATCCCAATGCACTCCTGATACGCACTCGCGAGCTCCTCTGCCATATCGCTTCTGGTAGAGTTTGCTCGTCCCAGGTCACTCGACGGACGCTCTTGATACGGTACTGGCGATTCCTCAGATGGTTCTTTTGGAGGGAGGTTTGAGCGTTTCTTGCTTTCCCTGTTTCTGGAAATTTTTGGTATCCAACGTCCACTACGAGAGCGTGAGGGTTCTCCGTTTTGTTTGTCTGCACTTCTGCCATTAGATGGATCGAAGTACACAGAGGGATGGTTGGTCTGATCCATCGAGAAGCGGCGTTCACCAAGTGGTGAAGTATCTGAAGTACAGACACTACGCCCATGTGTTGAATCGTGGTACATGTCTGGTTGTGGTTGTTTGCGTGGGGACCGGCTGACTTTCGCCCATCGACTCAAGAACGTTTCGTCGACGTCTTCAATATAAAAGCTCTTGGCAGAGCTTGGTGTCTTTGCAGAGGTTGGCGATTTTAGGGAAGTTGGCGATTTTATGGAAGTTGGCGACTCGATGTGTTGCGTGCGACTTGAGCTTGCACGGTGGGCTTCATCTGTAGCCATCCCTCCACCTGCCAAATCCGCTGCCAGCGGTGCATGCCGATTATCTCGAACTGAATGGCTCTTCATTTTGGCCCACATTGTTGGTGTCAAAACGGGTTCCCCTATGGCATTGGTAGGACTCCTGTTCGAAGGAGACTGTCGGCTGTCAGACCTAGGCCCCGAAGTGTCTCTGTGCCAACTCCCGTTCGGAAGTGGACTGCCGTTCCCTCCAACTGCTGGTGGGTGAGTCTCAGCGTTATCCACCAAGCTATACCCATATCCCATTCGCCGGCCCCCGGTCATCCAGCCGGGACTGACTCTTCGCTGTGGCCCAGCACCGTTGGGGCCATTGAAAATTCCATGAACCTGGGGCGATTCCCAGTTTGCCGCATCAAGTTGCTCAACAAACTTGCTTTTCGGAACCTCGGCAACTGGTTTCAGTTCATTTTGGACCGAGCCAGTCTCAGCTGCCATTTGTGCATGAATATTGGGTAAGCTATCCATTGCATTCGCAGCATGAACTCTCAGCGATTGAACAGCAGATGCTCCCCGTGAAGGATTACTGCTTTGGCGCGAATAGAAAGAAGATGAATCTCGTTGATGAGACGTAGCTTGCTTCTGGGGCTCAGAACCGCCGATTTTCGATGTTCCAGATCTCCCATGAGATTGAAAATTCTCTTGCGATGCCATTTGTGGCCCATACCTATTTGGACGTGGAAGTTCCGACATGGATGGATTAGCCGATGGCGGCCCGGACCCCATGCTTGTCCCCGCGAGTCTGTGCGAAAGGTCAAGATCACCAAGATGCGGTACTCGACTCCCGGAGTGTGCACTGGGAGAGCTTGTTGGCTGTCGTGTTTTGGAAACCGTAATGCCCGGATCTTCCCTGGCTAGCGATGTCGAGGATGCCGCACGATAATCATCACGATCTGTTCCCATGTACTGAGACCAGTCAGCCACAAGATTCTGGAGGTTCTCACCGCTACTGGTGTATTTAAAGCCTTCTCGAGATCGGAGATGTTCTTGATTTGGTGGAGCTAATTCTTCCTGACTGGCATGAAGACTTGGGAAAGATTTGGTGAACGTGTTTTGCTCGCCCGACTGCTCATTTTTGAATGTAGCCACCGACTGGCTACCCGTGCCTTCGGCTGCAGAGTCGGGGTGAGCCGCACGCCCTCTCAAACTTCCTGGTGGCGTGGGTATATAATGCATTCCAAAGGGAGTTCCCGGGGTGTCGGATTGATCATGGCTATTGGCACCCGCCCACATCTCCAAGTCATTTCGCTCACGGCTGTACTCTATTAGATCATGCAATCCCATCCTGCGAAACGCCGGGCTTCTGGGCGAAGCTCTCACATGGTCGGCATGCTGGGGACTCCCAATGCACTGGGCATCACTGTCGTACCCTCGTGCGCTCATCAGACTGCCACTTCCCATGTCCCCAACCGTTGATATCTCTGTAGTTGCTTTGGGTGCGTTTGACTTTAGCTTGAGCGAGAAGGGAAAGATGTGACGGTGTTCCCCGGACTGTCTAGATTCTCTCGAGAATCGATGGCGGAGCCGACGCGAAAGACTTGCAGATCTTCGCCTCCGATCTCGAACGGGGGTTAATGTTGATCCTAGCGGAGGGCCTGCGGTATCTCAAGTTAGCCAGGTGCCATCTTGAAATCGAGTATTGGGCTGGGCCTTGCCTTGGGCTTGCTCCCTGGGACCTTCCACATTCACCATTTGACCATCTCGATATGATTGTGTGAATCCACTTGGAGAGTCAGTTCGATGTCCCCTTCGGAGACGAGGACATGTAATGAAGAACATTTGGACATGGGTTGTTTACAGGATGAACTTCAACGTGTTCTTTAATCTCGCCTTATGGGAATCTTGGGGAAGGCACTATTGTCAGCGGATGTGCCTTCCATTTCAAAACATCCAGAGGTCGCTCTTGCCATTTATTGAAATAGCTTCGATCCATGGACCAGATTGACATAACGTCCACGGGTGATTCCTGCTTCGAGCTCCCAGCCTTACTGATTACAATCTTTTTATAGTCTCAGTTCAACATAGCCACCCAATAAACACCAGCCCATCTAGGTAACATGAGAAATTACAATACAAGCCGTACCTCCTATATTAAAGAATTACCTAGGTAGCTCCCTATGTGTGTCTAGAACACATGATTCGAGTTTTACATGGTCTTCTCGTCACACAACAGCCCTCAGATGCCCAGGTGGATACCATAATGGATACCACTACCCAATATATACTAGCGCCATGGTGGGTCGGACGCGGGCCGTACCGATAAACCGGTTTTAAGATCCCTGTCCTACCACGATTTGATAACATACTATGCACTCTCACTACTGTAACACCTGGTTATAACAAATCAATTGAGACACGGGAAAATTTTCGTTATATCCAGGTATTCGTTAAATTCAGGTGCCATATGTTAAATATATATTTCTGGCTTACATACAAATTGGCTCCAAAAAAGCTCCTTATATCTCTCCGCTTCTGCCCTCTTATTCTCCTTGCTTCAATTAACCTCTCATTTTAGATAGAGCACCAATTAACTGGGTTTTACCCCGTTCTTGCTGCTCTTCATATAACTGAAGGGGGTTTAAAGCCTGAATAGCCTCATGGCACAAAACCTGGGGCTGTACAACCTCTATCTCATCTTCATCAACGTCCTCACGAAACTTACTAAGTACAATATCATTAATAGTACCAATATTCTTCATAAAAACCAATTTTTAAGCTGCTCATAGGGATTTTTAGCAACTTTGGGAGGTAGCAATTGATCGACGAGGCATTTTCATTGGTCGAAATTGATTAATAATACCTGGATATAACGAAGTTTGTGTAGGAAGAGAGATGAATTAACGAATTTCTTAGTAAAGAGGTTAACGAAATTTTGTATGGCAGATTAAATCAAGCACCGGATTCCGTTCGTTATATCCAGGTTCGTTATAACCAGGTTTTACAGTATCCACAAATTGGTGAATGTCATCTTTGACTGTGGGCGAGTTTCTTGCAGACTTGGTTTCAGGTTGTTTTGTGTCGGTAGTAACCATTTGAACCAGACGAGGTCAACCTTTTGAATGAACAATAGGAGAGATATCTGCCTCTAGTTTTAATAGGAATCTGCCTACCTCCATTTCGACGACAATCTTTGCTTTAGATACAGTCGACTATTGTTCAATTGATGCAAGCTACCAATTGTTGATTAGGGGCTTTCCTGCAGATACGTACCATTGATGATATCTTTAAATCTCCCTCCCGTTCACGGCCTATCGAACAAGAAGGTCATCGGAAAGCCTCAATGGTACTTCATATATTGATTGGTATGTAAGAAGAATCCTCTAATTGAGAGGTGATGTACAACTCCGCCGCCGTTTGAGCATCACAAAACAGAGAGATCGCCTACATTCACGATTAATCAATCTCAGCTGCACAACAAACACAAGTTGGAGGTATATTCTTACCTATGCTGCCTTGAACTGCGTCTTTTCACCTTCACTCGCAGCAAAGTGAACCCGGTATTGACTCTCGGGGTCGATATATAAGGGATGTTTGGAAATCTCTGTGACCTTGGCGGTCTTCGCCTATGTACTATTCATCCCAATTTCATAGTACAGAACTCGGGTGCCGGGGTGCCAAGGCCCCGGCTGTGAAAATTTACGCAGCTCCACTTACCTAGGTTGTTATATATAATCATGCCCTAGGTGCTCTGGTCCTGGCTACTAGCACCTACGTTAGACCCTAAATGTCACTTATTCTATACGAAACCAAACTCCATTAAAGTCCATTCAAAAAATAAGTAGTCCATTTAAAAGACAAGGAAGATAGGTGATAGGTCGTATATCTACGCTGTACATTCACATATGCACAATGTTAACCAATACGACCGAAGTCCCACGTGGTGCACTTTGTCGCCCGTACACCGCAGTCGCACTGTCTCGGCGTAGGAAAGGTCACATGGAACGTGGGTTTGATTGTTGAATTTGACCGGATGATAGGTTAAAAGGGAGAATTTTGAATGCACTCAATACGGCAGGGTTGTGTACCATTGTAATGGATAGGTGTACGAGGGATGCGTAAAAGTGGCTAGGATGTATTCCAATGACATGCAACAAGCGGCGCTAATGACTTTAATTTAAGATGCGAGATTCGGACTCACCCCGATTTTGTAATACTATAGAGCGGCATATTTGTGGTTTGATATTGAAGCCCCGGGTTAAAGTTGGGAGATCGACGTCTTCTGAGATAGTGTAACCCCCTTTTCTCCTAGCCCTTCATTATCCGCCGATCAAATCTAGTGAAAACGAGATAGAAAACAAAAAGCAAAAAGGCAAATGAAGACATTGTTTGACATAATATTTTATATTTTAGTTCCAGCACTCGCAGCTTAAGCCTATTGAAGATGTCGTCATTATACAAGGCCAGAGTGTCAACCACCCCAAAATATCGAGGAACAACATCATGGATGCTAATATAATCCTATTTCTATTGTAATTTCTATGACAACTATATTAGGTGAAAGTACCCGGAGATATACCTGGAAAACCATGAAGAATAATCGTTGTAAGGATAGAAATACCCTGTGATCCTCCGTATGAGAGTTTGGCCATAATCCTACAATTGCCCAAGTAGCCATTGGCCCCTCTGAAAAAATGTTTATCATCGCACGTATATCATCTTCAAAGCGTTATGCAAATCCTGGTTCCCGTCCCGCATTCTTAATGACCGCAGAGAATGTGTAGGATCGACAAGGGAGATGATATAGTGATGGTAAGATCAACCCAGATTTTACTACTTCTTATAGGGATTATGAGCTTACGCCCTCGGTGGGTCAAAAACATCAACATTTTTCTTACTGTCCCTTGCATGTATCTACCAGATCTACCAGATCTACCAGCTGCATACAGGTTTTTCTTGCGATTCAATTAACATCTCCACTACATCCCAAACATATGTGCTCACAGCAAAAATTCAATTCAAGAATGCCCGGGCTCAATCCTATAAAGTTCCTTTCCTCGCCCAATCCAGTTAAGCTTAACCTCAGTACTTGGTCTAGAGATCATTATGCTCATCGCTACTCCCCAAACGCGATTAGAGGTAGGCCACGCCCTGGAAATCCAAGGTTTAAAGCGCACTGGAGATGAGAAGAATCTCGTGGGTTGGGATGCCATGAACCCGCGCCATCCACGGAATTGGAGCAAATCGAGGAAGGTGTATGATGTTTCACTTCTCATCATCTTAGAATTTTATACGTGAGTTTTGCAGTCCTGGCTAATTGACTGAGGCTGATAGTTTTTGCGAATTAGGACTGCAGTGAGCACATCAGGGGTATGGATTATTGAATCCAGAGTCGCATTACACGTCAAATGCTAACTTATTTGCAGGCTACAGCCGCCAGAAATGCACAGAAATACTTTGGAATTGGCGAGACCCTGTCTGTGTTTCTATACGTATCGACGTAAGTCCTTCTCCGCCGTTATGAGTACCGTTTATGGCAAATGCTTACTAGATGAAACAAAAAGTTATCTTCTCGCTCAAGGTATTGGGAGCATAGTTCTGCCTCCTTACTCTGAATGCTACGGTCGAAAAAAGCTATATGTGGGCAGCACTGCAGTGTACAGTATATTCTGCGTGTTGATTTCAGCAGCGGAGTTGCCTGGCGCAGGGGCTGTCGGACGCCTCATCACGGGCTTTTTGTCTGCGGTCCCGACTTTTGTCATCAATGGCAGTATTCAAGATATGTTCGACGCCAGGGATCATACGTGGCTTACATTACTGTACATGGCCATGTCAAATTTGGGTGTCGCAATGGGGCCGGTGATGAGTGCATATATCACAGCTGCTTGGGGATGGTAAGTACTGTCCCAGATTGAAAAGGACGGGATTGTACACAGAAAACATCAGAAAACTAACAAATCGTTGTAGGAAATGGGTTTTCTACGTCGCCGCCATAGTCACCGGAATCCTAGCCGTCCTACTACTCACGATTCGTGAATCTCGCGCAACAGTTCTGCTGACACGGGAGGTTCGACACCTACGTCACATTACTGGCGATTACTCTCTCCAAGCACTGAACCCAGACAGAGTCCCAGATATCCGATCGTTCGCGCGGAACTTCGCCTTCCGACCAGTCCAGCTCCTCTTCACGGAGCCTATCATTGCAGCAGTCTCAATCGTGTGCGGCATCTCCACTGGACTCGTCTACTTATTCACAGACATCCTGCCCGGAGTCTATGAATCCTTCGGTCTCACGTCCACGCAAGCCAGTCTCCCCTTCTTAGCCCTTGGCTTCGGGTTCCTTCCCAATATCGGTACCCGCTTCTTGGAATATCACAAAACAGCACGCCGGCGCCAGCGTGGTGACCCAATTGTTCCCGAGCACAAACTAACCGGGTACATTATTGCTGCACCAGTTCTAATGATCGCACTGTGGTGGTTCGCATGGACCATCCCACCCGCCGTGCATGTGCATTATTTTGCATCCGTGGTACCGCTCTTCCTGACCGGATTCGCGATCAATGAGTTCGCAGTTGCGCTGGTGGGATACATGTCGGATAGCTATCGGTCGTACTCGGCTAGCGGATTTGCAGCGGTGGGACTGGTGCGCTGTGTGTTGGCCGGTTCGTTTCCGTTGTTTTCTGGGCGGATGTTTAGCGAGCTAGGACCAAATGGAGCCATGTGTGTGCTGGCTGGTCTGGCCACTGGGTTTTGTATTCTCTCGCCTGTGCTGAGGATATATGGGGAACGTTTGAGGAGGTCAAGCAAGTTTGCTGGGCACTGTGTGGATGTTGATGCGGAGAATACATTCGAGCGTACATGATACTTGTGATGTGTATGTATAGCGAAGTTTTTGACTTTTTCGTTTACGACCCTGGAGAGGAAATCAGCAAAATCCATCCGAGGACAGGAAGTGCACCAAATGGGGAAAAGGAATTATGTTCTCGATAGAGATGCCGTGATATTAGCTTTAACTTTCACTTTATGAGCGTGTAAATGGTCTGTCCGTTCTTCTATTGACATAAAACCCACCAACTTAACGTAGCAGAGGACTGCATCCGTATCATCCACATCGAATTGAATTCCAAGACCATTTCCACCGCAATTGTGGTTCACACTTATCAAATACCTCGGCTAGTCACCTATCTTTCACCACTGGGGCCTATCTCATGTATGCGCGGAACTTCGGTAGCCGACAGTTCATGCATTTGCTTGTAAGGTTCCGCCGGCAGTTCGTGCACTGGCATATAAGGTTCCAGTGGATATCCAGCGGACTGTTGTGATGGCGGGCTCTGGCTGATAAACGGCTGCTCTTGTGACAAGAAGGGTCGATTTTGCTTTCGGCGATAGATCCACCAGAATATGAGGGCTGCAACAATCGCGACACCTGCAAGAGGTCCAATAACGGCACCCGATATCCAAGCTTTGCTAGAACCTTTTGTTGGGGCCATCGTAGGTGTTGGTGATTGACTGGTTTGCGAAGCTGTGGTTGTTGAAGTTGTAGTAGTTGTGGGCGATTGACCGGTTTGTGAGGTCGTGGTGGACAGGGTTGGAGAGGACGCTGGAATTCTGATTAGTCGGGAGTATTCGATCTACAGATCCCGTTCCTTGAAAGGATCATGATGGGGATGGAGTATTTGGCTCTGTTGTTGTTGTTGCTTGCAATTGGCGATAGATTGTGTTTGCCTTCCAAGCAAATCCACAAAAGATATTGCTCGCCGATGGTGTTCCATATGGGGTTGTTTCAAAGATTGTCATGGTGACACATGTAGCGCTGCCACTATGGGAGAGAACACAGTCCAAGTCAATATTCACATTCATCAGTTGCAATGTACTGGTATTGACTGGTAACCCACCAAGACCCAGTAGCATCATCATCATATGTGATGATGTTATTGTCGCAGTTTGTTGCAAATGTGCATGAATTCCAGTCGCAACCGACTGCATAAACCCCCGATGTAGTCCATGTTTGTGTGTCCATTATTGCCTCGGCTGTGAAAGAGAGGTCAGTAAAATTCATCTAAAGGGTAAAACCCGTGTATTCGCACTGGCTGATGGGCCCAAATACCATCCCACAAAACCTGTTTCAGTTTGCACCGAGGTGTCTAGCTCGGTGGTGGTTTGCCCATGAACTCCACGGGACCAAAGGCCTGCGCCGAAAGATATCACCGTAAGGCATGACCAAAAACGCGACAATAAAATGGGAATCATTGAATTCCCTCTCAAACTTGGTATCTATCAACTGGAATTGGACTGATTAGAATGGCTGTACCTCCACGTGGTGGACTGTGGTTCAAAAAAAGGGACTGACCAGGATCAGGGATTGCAATCACCGAGGGATAAGCAGCTTAGTCTGAGAAAACTGTCTTGCTTCGACCAATAGAGGAACTGGGGGAACTGCAGAGAAGATGAGAAATTGGGGCTGAGTGGAACTGGAATAAATATACATCCTATATACTGTTTATGCTGTTTCCCACTAAGTTGATACGAACGAGACTACTACGGAAGTAGATATCTTACTTTGATATCTTGGAATAAGAAAGTTTAAGTAATATCTAACTTTGACTAGCCTCTTTAGATCGCCTTGGCAACAGACTAGCAGGGACACCAACACCCAAATTGGGCTAGGCTGATTATCCGTCGACATCCGTCTTACTCGCTCGATCACATAGTAGTGGGGGAAAATTAGGGAAAATTAGGGAAAATGCTGTGGGCTCAGCCGCACGCTAAAGTGGATTGGGTTGCTGACATTATGATTTCTTTGAACATCCCGGTTTCTTTGATCGGATTTCATATATTCGTATGTTTTTCCCTGTGTCATCTTTGAGGCTCTTCACTCAATCTTTCAATGTCAACCAACTTAAAGAACTTGCGCTCCTTGCGCTTAATCCTCGGTCTAATAATTCCACTTGCGCTCATTTGTTATCTTTACTCGTGGAATCAAACACCCACCTTGGTCTCCAGTCCCACCACACCGCAATCTTTCGACACAACGACCGGCGCAGGGGGCTCAGCCTCAATATCAGTGCCTCCAAAGGGATCCTCCACTAGCGATAGTCATCCTACTACTTCCGTTGCACCTATTTATACTCTTCCAGACAAGGTCTGGCATTCCGCCAAGTTCGATAATCTATCAGAAAATCAGCGCGAATGGACCAGCAGCTGGACAAGAAAAAATCCATCGTTCCGCCAAGAATTGCTGACCGATCGATCGGCTGAAGCATTCGTTCGCGCTCATTATTTCAAAACGCGACCGGATATCGTCGAAGTCTATGAAGCCCTTCCAATCCCGATCCTACGTGCAGACCTGTTCCGTTACCTAGTTGTTCTCGCCGAAGGTGGAATTTGGGGCGATTTAGATACCTCGTGCGAGAAAGATGTCGCCGAGTGGGTCCCCTTGGAATACCGGAACGAGAACATCGATATGATTGTCGGATTGGAGTTTGACCTTGAATGGCGAGGACCGGGAACGGAAGTTGCTTCCCAGTTCTGCAATTGGGTATTTGTTGGACGGAAGTCTTCGCGCAATCTGCAAGTTATTGTTGACACTGTCCTCAATAAATTGAAGGGTGTTGCCAAAGCAAACGCCGTGGGCATCGAAGGGATTACCCCAGAAATGCTTTCGGACGTGGTCGAGGTCACGGGGCCTAAGATTATGACGGTTGCGATCATGGAGAGCCTCGGGCAATTGCTCGGTAGGACGGTCGATGATCGCGATTTTTCACACACCAAACGGCCCAAGCTGGTTGGTGATGTTTTGATCATGCCCGGAGTCTCTTTTGCTGCTCGTCAAAACGGGAACCCGACGGATCAAGGTGATCCTCTTGTGTCGCATCATTATGAGGGCTCATGGAAGAAGGAGGATGCAGAAGCAAAGGAGCGGAAAAAGCAGAAGCAAGAACAAGAACAGCAACAACAACAGCAAGGAGGATCACCACCACCACCACAACCATCAGCTCATCCTGCTGCTGCTGCGATCTGATCAAAGTACGAAAATGAGCGAAGAGCGGCGGGTTGCTATCCTCTTGTCTTGTTCTTTCTTTTATTTCCCCGAGTGGGGTGCCCTTTCATCATTTAAATCCCAAGACAGGATTGGAGATTCAAAGAACATAATTTGTAACTATCATCAGGAGTTTTGTCTATTTTCGGTTTATGTCGTTAGCATGGTATATCAAGCAAGTGTCGAGGTTTTATGATCATCATTTTATATCCCCTATCAAGCGAACTATCATAGTTCTCCCAGAGAGTCCACATTCAGGCTTACGCCCATATTTTGTGCATTGGCCATGTCCGACCAAGACCTACCATACCACTGTAGGTATTGGCCGCCTTGTGTCGCCAAGTTGCTGGCTTTTAACCGCCTAAATAGTGCACAACAGCTCAAGCCTCAGGTCTAACGCAAAATGAAAGAGAAGCGCTTGTGGCGCTCGAACTAATTGGTGAAATTAGGACATCAGGACCTACATCGGGATACGGTGGATGTTTAGTACGCAGAAATGAAAAGAAAAAAATAATAATAAAACACTAGAGTCGTTGACCACAGCAGGAAGAATTAAGATACAAACCGGACCACCGACGGATGGGGCACGTGACGAAGATCTACCCTATGTGGATCGATCAATATAGTATGTGGATCTTGCCGATCTCGGGAGCAGATCGCTGGTGGAGCTGTACATAAATACTCCACTTGGGCATTTCAAAAGCTTGACTCTGCCAAGAGAAGGATATCAAGGCAAACAGGAGGCATGTACCTAGAAATAAACCAGACCCGCTTTGCAAGGTTGTCCACTGTAAGTGCCCGAAGAAGACGCATTCCCGGCGCTATTACAAACAGGGGATCAAGGTACGCGAGCCTTGATCTGCGGCTATAATCGAGAATATCGGGACTTCCCAACACAAATATGAGTACAGACGAAGGTAACCCACTGTGGAAAAGTTATCACGGGGCAAATCGTACAGCTCCTGCGCCAATTCGGGTTGATACTTGGGTCATTTAGAATTGAAACGAATCCAACAGACGGTTGTATACTAGCCATTCAAATTAAATTGAGCAGAACGTGAGGCGGTCAGCGCCTCGTCGTTTCCTACTTTGTAAATTATGTAGGCAGTCGGAGCTGCCCAGGCACGTGGTACCCGATACAAGGTCCCGCTTCTTTGCTTTCCTTTTACTCTTCTCATAAACAACGCGTGAAGCTGTTACACAAAACCTCCCAGTTTTTGCATCACCAGGCTTGGTTGTTCATCTCATATCTATCCATAGCAATCATCATAACTGACTTGAAAACAGCCAACATGCGAATTCACCTTCTTCTAGCAGGAGTCTTCCTGCTCTTGGCAGTTGCCACAGCTAGTATTCCACCGATCGAGATCAAAGCAAGTATCTCTACACCGTTTCGGGGGATTCAAGCAACTAACCGGGTTCATTCACAGGGATCTAAGCTCTTCTATTCAAACAACGGCACCCAATTGTGAGTTGAAAGACCATTTCAAACTGTTTCAGTTGCTAATTCTGTGACTAGTTACATCCGTGGCATTGCCTATCAGGGTATGCAAGCTAGATGACCCAGATACTCCAATGACCTTAAACTGACACTATCTAGAGGACTACAATGCTGGAGGTGCTACAGGTACCGGTCAATCAAGTGATACTCACTACACTGACCCTCTGGCGGATGTTTCTCACTGCGAACGTGATATCCCATACCTCCAGCAACTGCGAACCAACGTCATCCGGGTCTACGCTGTCGACCCCACCAAAAGCCACGATGCCTGTATGCAAAAATTGGCCGATGCAGGAATTTATGTTATCGCCGATCTGTCGTCTCCTCAGTTGTCGATTGTTTCCAGCTCGCCAACTTGGACCGTTGCACAATATGATCGATACACCGCCGTGGTTGATGCTTTGCATCAGTATGACAATGTGATTGGTTTCTTTGCCGGGAATGAAGTCGTGAACAAAGTCAACGAGACGATCGGTTCAGCATTCGTTAAAGCAGCAGTGCGCGACATGAAAGCATACATCAAAGCGAAGGGATACAGAAAGTCCTTGGGCTTTGGTTATGCAACTACCGACCAACCCGATTTCCGCAGCGAGCTGTCAGACTATCTCCACTGTGGAGATGAGTCCACCGCTATCGACTTCTTCGGTTACAACATGTACGAGTGGTGTGGAGACAACACATTCCAGGGCTCTGGCTACAAAAACCTCACAGAGCAGTACAAGGATTACCCTGTCCCGATATTCTTCTCCGAGTATGGATGCAACACGGTCAGGCCTCGCAAGTTTGGCGACATTTCTGCGATCTTCGGACCTGACATGGAGAATGTCTGGAGTGGTGGCATTGTCTACATGTACTTCGAAAGTACCAACAACTACGGGCTTGTCTCTGTTGACGGGAACTCCGTGAGCACCCAGCCAGACTTCAGTTATTACTCGAAGGTGATCCAGACTGCGACTCCCAGCGGTGTCAACAGCGGCAGTTACACCCCCACAAACTCTCCGCATGCCTGTCCCACCGTCAATGGGATGTGGTTGGCAAAGTCCAGTCCCCTGCCACCAACCCCGAACAAAGACATGTGTTCATGCATGGTGGACAGTCTCTCATGTGTAGTCAGTCAGTCTGTGCACGCGGATCAATACGGCGAATTGTTTGGTACAGTGTGCGGAAGCGACAAGAGTGCCTGCGATGGAATTTCCGAGAACGCAACCACGGGACAGTACGGTGCCTACAGCGTCTGCGCCAGCAAGGATCAACTCTCCTACACTTTCGATCGCTACTACCAAAACCAGAAAAAGGATCAGTCGGCGTGCGACTTCAAGGGAGCAGCATCAACTCAGTCTGCGAAGGATCCTTCCGGAAGCTGCAAGGCACTTCTCGGCCAGGCAGGTACAGCTGGAACGGGCCAGGCCACAGGTGGAAGAACGTCCCCGTCCAAAGGGACAGGTGCTCATCTGGTGGACCCAGCTTATGCGGTTTTCGGTCTAAAGTTGATCTTGGTCGTCATGATTCGATCAATTCTGGTTCCCTACATCGCTGGCTTGCTCGTCCCTGGGTTCTGGATGCGCATTGGTTATGGAGCTGCTAATCACCACCGTGATTAGGGTATGCACTGATAGCAGATAGTACCCATAGTCCCACTCGTTTGCGACTCCACTAATTGAAACGAAATTAATATTTTAATCATTCCAGATAGCAAGGCCGAAGTAGTGGTGATAATGACAATGTTCTGGACGTAGAGTGAAAGGTAGATATCGCTGGGATACCCAACATAGTCTCTGATAAATCTTCCCAAGTAGTTTAAAGAGGGGATTGGTATTTGAGTCGAAGCGATGGACCTAAAACCCATTTTGTCTTGGGTTGGGTTCGGGTTAGAGTGGGTTATGCCGAAGTCTACTCTCTATAGAGTACAGATGAAAATGAATTAATATGGATGAATGCCTCCTTGTAAAGGAAAAGGATCCTCGGCAGTCTAAGGCTGTATACCATAACAAATTATCGAGGGTACCTATGGCAGGTTTTAGATGCCATCGCGCCAACCGGGCTTTTGCCAGGCAGAAATTACAAGGTTATATTATATACAAAAGTCTCTTGCGTAGAATATGTCCTTTTTACCGTCTTCGAATATACCTAAAAAGAGAATCTAAAAAGAGCATCCACAAGACATATCTAGAGAAGGGGATGGAATATGTCTGCCTTTTACTCCTTAGGGCGTCTTTCTCATTACTTCTAGAAAAGAAGAGACCTTCTATATCCTTCAATATTACCGGTCTCAAACCTGCCCAGGTGCCATAGGTACCGGAACAGTACCCGATTGGGTGCTTATGAACGGTGAACCTTTCAAATAGACCGCCGCACCTTCCACCTTCGAAGTTACCTTGTCATAATACATGTTCATAGAAAAGATGCCTCGACAGATCCTGCAAAACACTGAATTTCTTAAAGATCTACCGCCATCGATCCATATGCATACAATGGGATAAATCAATTCCACGAGATCATGAGTCTTGGACGTGAACATTTTGAAAGATCAAACGATTCCCAAGCCACTGGAACGACTAACTAATACGTCCTTTTCGAAATAAGTCAACGCCACATACGATCCGATTTTCTGGACCAAGTCCAAGCTACCACCAATCTCTCCCTGCGAGTCTCATTTGATCTTGCGGCTAGTCTCGTACTCGTCAAAATGATGGGACCAGTGCATTCAGAAATGCAGTCCCAATTCAACAACATGATCACCTTCGCTCTGACCGGTATGGGACTACAATTTGCATTCCAAAACTACAACAGAGTTACCGTTCGAGGTAACGACAGTGGAAAGGAAGCAGATTGGGGGTGGGGCCCTGCGGTGGGCTAGCCCGGGCACACTGGCAAACCGACCGTTAGCCTTGAAGTGGCCGTTTCAAGGATATTTAATACTTTGTGTTCTCCCCAGATAACGCACACTACCAAGCTCAAACATCTTGGATAACTTTACAACGGCTGGTTCTATAAAGTCTCCTAACCTTTTACCAGAGCCAGTGCCGCGTAGTAGAGGATCTATATAAAAATGGTAAATGTATAAAGAATCCTACGTTTAGGTGATCCCCTCCGTATAGGTGGCGGATCCTTGCTTGCGAGGGTCCGTATTTTTTGAAAAAGAATTATAGGGGCCGATTAATCTCTACATCCATATTTACCATGAAGTTCGAAATTTGGTCGTTCCTTCGCCTGGGAAGGATAGGTCCAATCTCCTCGTTGCATGAACTGATCTTCATATTTGCATGTTAATCTCCTCTTCAAAGAAATTTGCGTCCAAGAAAAAATGTTTCTTAGCCTTTCTTTCTTTCTTTCTTTTTTTTTTTTGAGGAAAACTCTCTCCCTCAACACCCTTTTTACTACACGCGTCGTGTGTTGAAACTCCGATAAATTGCCTTGGCGGTCGACACTCGGGATAAAGAGATGCTTAGTAATCAATGTGTCCCGCGCCCCACGTGGGGCGTAAGACCGGGGCTTACAATTTTTTTACAAAAAATTACAGATCTTCCTCACGCCCACATCCCATCGCATTCCTCTTTTTGAACCCTTTCTCTCATTTTAGACGTCAAGTCAAATACCGCAAAAATGGGCAACGTAAGAAGCAATCCCCAAGCCCTACAGACAACGCCAGACCATTCTGAGCTCTTTGTTTGGGTCCGTCAACGCGCAGTGAACTAACAATATTCGACAGGGAGCCAAGGCAAACATGAAGCGCGAGCGCAACGCGAAGGACCAGAAGACCGCCAAGTCGCAGACCAAGAGCGTACGTCAATGTCACCAACGTCCATATTGTCCCTCCAGTCACTGACACACATTCTTATCTAGAACGAGAAAGCCATGAGCATCCAGTGCCAGATCTGCAGACAGACTTTCCTCCAGACCACCAAGGCGCCTGCGTACGTTATTCCACACCCCCAATCCCTTGTGGATACCTTCGTTCCTGTTGGTATATATGGGGTTCCTTGCTAACATACATATTCGCGCGACTATAGCCTCCTCGAGCATGCCTCCAACAAGCACAGCAAGGGTCTTCCCGAGTGCTTCCCCGGTATCAGCGCATAGACAATCGTCCCGGCGGAACCGAAACCAATCTTCTTTACGATATCACGGGTTAGCATGGCTTTAGGAGTTTTGATGGAAAGCGAAAATATCTACGTACTGGACTTGGAGAGTGGACACTTTACGTAGGCAACTATGTAGGTGTATGGGGTGAAGTCGTCATGGGGTGTACATGTAGTGGTGGTATGAAGGCGCCTTATGATTATACATGCATTTGGCCATACATGATCTTTTCCTCCCTCCGTGCTCATTGCTTTGGCGCTACAGTACTAACAGAACGTGGTGGAAACTCTCCCGTTCAATATATTTGATATGGGCCACGGTTGTAGGCCTGCGCGGCGAAGAAGGGTTGTAGGATGATTTGCTTTTTGGTGTACTACATCAGATTATACTAGAGAGATTATATTAAATTAGCAAGGATCTCAAATTCAAGTCAAAGCAAACAAATTAGCAAAGATTGCAGCAGACTATATCTCGCGAATGAGGAGTCACATGAAGATCCACGTGCTCGGGTGATTGATCAAAATGTCTTGGATTTCTACTTCACTATTACCACTCAGGTAAATGCAACACAGTCGACAGTAGAAAGAAAGGCAGAAAAAGGCTTAATTTGTAGTTCTAAAATTCTTTTTTGAAAAAATGAACTAGTTCAACACCATAAGATTACTATAGAGAATATAATTGTAGAGTATCGATTTTATTATAGAGTATACACTTGTAAATTATCAATTGAATGGTACCAATTGATACAATTTTGCCTGGGAAGGTGAGTGCGAAGGGGCAGAGCGGCCAAAGGTCAAATGCCTGATTTTTGAGACCTAGTCCCATGAGAAAGGCTTATATTGTACTACACCATTGGTGACTCTCTGAAATTTATGGGAATATCAACTGCAGATGAACTTATCGAACGGTAAAACCACCATCAACTCTAATATCCGCACCATTGATCATGCCGCTAGAATCCTATTGCAAAGGTCAGAACCAGAAACATAGTCTACCAAGCCGAGGGAACATACCTGACAAAGAAACAGCACGGAATCAGCAACCTCCTCTGGGAGTGCAAACTTGCCCGTTGGTATATTTGCCAAGAAAGCATCACGGACAGTCGCCTCTCCCCAAGCCTTCCTCCCAAGATCCGTCCACGCCACAGTCGGAGAAACAGTGTTAGCTGTGATACCCCGACCACCCCATTCAGACGCCATACTACGCGTCAGACCCAAGAGCCCAGCTTTCGAAGCACAATATGCCCCATGTCGATGCAGCGCAGCATGTGCTGCCTGAGATGAAATGCTGACAATTCTCCCCGGTGGTGGGGGACTGAGTGATGATTCAGCGGTCTTGGATGCAGCGAAATAGAGTCGAGCAAAGGCTTGAGAGCAGAGCATCGGGCCGTAGAGGTTGACGGTTAGATGCTTCAGTGTTTCTTCTGGGGGCGTTATCTCCATGTCGCTAAGAGATACGTATCCCGCTGTGTTGACTAGAATACTCGGGAATGCTCTTTCAGATGGAGAGGACGAGGTTGGGTTAATTATTTGTCTCTCTAAAGAGTTGAAGGCCGCCTGGACGGAGTCTGGTGAGGTGATATCGCATTCGTAGGTGTGGATGTCATCTAGATTGCCGTTCGCGCCGTACCCGGATTCGAGAAGCTCATCGCGACGTGCGGCTTCAAAAGGCGCGTACAGAATGGCGAGACGGGCGCCTTGTTGTCTCAGCTTTTGGCCTATGCTTGATCCAAGGCCGCCTGTGGAGAAGTTAGGTTTCGCTGCGTATGGCTTTGGCTCTTATGTCCCTACCCAGGCCGCCAGGCATGATTGCTAATCTGCGTGCGAATGCCATTATGCGCGGATCTTTCTAGATTGTGGCAAGTGCCAACGGTGGAAAGTGTACAAAAGGACCTCAGACAGTTTGAACTTCAAGCTGCCCCATTCTCCGCTGAGGGGAAGATGAACGTTTTCGGAAATGATCATCCAGTATCCACCCCCACATTTCATGTCCCTTGGCAGTGAAGGGCTAATGGGCTAAAGGGCACAGAAGACCAAATTTTGCTTGCTTCGACGTTGATACCTAATTAGATCCCATGAGACTATGCGATAAGCTTACTATCAACCCAATCAGATATATTACACTCCTTTTTTCGGCTCCTACTACACCAAATCCTATTTACCTTTCTTTCTTTCTCCTGCATGAATATCAACATCATCCAACACAGCTTGGCTCTCTTTCGCCGCCGAAAGCCGGATCCTTTTTAGTCTCCTTGTATCGACATCCACCCGCCATGTAAAAGCCCAAGTAATGACATTCATAACGATAGCCATATCAACAAATGCCATCGCAATGCCAAAGGAGGTCGCATATCGTGGCGCGAAACGAGAATTGAATATCTGAGACCCCACAGCCCCTCCAATCTGGCCGTAACTATTCGCAAATGCGATTGCGAAGGCAGATCCTGTTGCGCCCTCGGTGGTCTGGACTCGCCATGGCCACATCATTGTATACCTGGTTTGTATTCGGATAATGCATAAATGGATGTTCCTTCGGGAACATTATGGGATCTCAGCATAGGAAGATCAGTGGCTTCAACAAGAAGAACATGCCCACATACAACATTACAGTCCTTACGAGATCAACAAGTACAGTGAAGCTTTTTTATTGGAGTTCTAGCTAAGGACTTGCTTGGTTTCACCATAGGGGTTACTTATCCTGAACACCGCGTAAAGGTGCAAGTCTTGTTCAGGTGCCGCACACAGGACCCGTGCAGCTGGGTTATAGAGGGAAGATGGTGGTGCAGAGCTCCCAATGTCGATGGAGAACCCGGAAAAGTACAGTCCGTATCCGCAGACAACAAGAGTGGCCCCGCCCTGTTACCTCCTGCTGCATGCTTCGTGCCGGAGTTGAGACCGAAGCCCCAACCCAGTTTCAGCCTTAACCGGGCCGCAGCAAAGATCATCAGTATCCTAAGGTTACCCTTTCGGACAACAGAGCCACGATGTGCAATGCGACCCTGGAGACGGGGGAGAGGGGGCAGATGAGAAGGGGGGGTGAGGAAGTTCAAAAAATTATTGGGTGTCCAGGAGACCTGGACCTAAGGTCCAAAGATTTTTTAGGTCCAGGGAACCACGGAGTGCAATGTGGACCCGGAGGGTTGAGGAGAGAAGAAAGAAGAAGAGAGAGAAATTGGGGGGGGGGAGGGGGTATTTATACCTTCCCAGTGGCTGAAGGCAACCGGGGAAACTGCGGTGGGTGACGAGTTGTCCCAAAAGGGAAGGCACCTAAATGGGAAGGCACCTAAAAGGGAAGGATACCCAACGACCAAGTGGACACTAGACTATAAGCTCATATAGCAGTAACAAAAAAAGAGATTTCCCTCTAGAGTCACTCTTACCATGCAGTCGAGAACCCTCCAGCTACAATCGTCGCCGCATACACCCCACCAGTGTTGGGTAAGGCGTACAGTACGCCGTAACAGGCTAGAATGACAATCATGAATCCAAGTGGAATCGCTGGCTGAGAGATACGCCCGGTATCTGCGAAGATACCGAATGCCACCGTCAATATTACTGCGAAGACCGCAGATGGGATGTTTAATAACTGGGCTTCACCCATAGACCTTTGAGAAGTATTAGCAATATACTGTGCTCTTCAAGTTGGAGCAACCCACGTAAATCCGAGATTTGAAATTACGGTTGGTTGGTAGAACGTGAGTCCTGTCGAGCCAATAGTAAAGAAGGCCCAGCAGAAGAGGAACAGCCAGATTCGCTTGTTCTTCAGTGTCGTGATAAGTTCACGCAAATTGAAGTTCGACTCCGCCGCTCGAGGAGAGTTGGTTGGTAGGCCAGCTTGAGTGAAGGCCTTTTCCTTTTCGGATAACCAGGATTTTAGCAGTGCAATCTCATTGATCAGTCTTGACTTTTGGTATTTCATGATATCAATGGCATAGATGTAAGTTTATATAGCACCTATTGAAACCCACCCAAATAACGCTTGACGGTGGACATAGCACGCGATAATGGGGTCATGCTCGGCAAATACATGGCTTGAAAATAAGACAGTGGAATTGGCGATCAAAGATAATGCATCTCGCCAATTTTAGTAAAAAAGAAGGGAACAAAAAGAGCTAAGTACCGTACTCCAGGACTAAGGGGATACGCCATTGCGGGGAGAGAATGCCTAATCGGCCCCTTTCACTTCACTTCATATCTTCCCAAGAACTACATGAGTATCTCTTCATAAGTCTCTAGTCTCTCTAACACTTCAACGGACGAAGAAATATGAAGGCAAATTACTTTTATGCTGTGGCATCTCTAGTAAGACTAGGGATGACGTTGGAATCCCAACAACCCTTGATTGGACAAGTGACCGACGATAACGTGAAATCTCCAAGCGTGAACTTGGAGGCAATTATCAATGCATCCCCTCTCTTATCATTCCACAGAGACATTGTGCAAATTCCGTCAATCAGTGAAAACGAGAAAAGTGTCGGAAACTTCCTCTTGGACTTCATCCGCTCACACAACCTAACCGTCGAGAAACAAATTGTCACTCCAGAGAGTGACACCGAGCAAGAAAGATTCAATATTTATGCCTACACTGGGAAGGACAGATTTCCTGATGTTCTACTCACCAGCCATATCGATACTGTCCCACCTTTCATCCCTTACTCGCTCCATCCACCAGCCACAGATAACACAGACAATCTGACATCAATCGATCAGACCTGGTTATCGCTGGTCGCGGCACGGTAGATGCCAAAGCCAGTGTCGCAGCCATACTATTTGCTGCACTGGAAACACTGGACGTCAATCCCGACGCCTCAATCGGGCTGTTGTTTGACGTCGGCGAGGAGAAAAGTGGCGTTGGAATGAAACATTTCTCAGATTCCGATCTCAACCCCGCACCACCTACATTCCACACAGTCATATTTGGAGAGCCTACAGAGCTCAAGCTTGTCGCGGGCCACAAAGGCACTCTTGGGTTTAAAGTTGTTGCTGAGGGAAAAGCCGCGCATTCGGGATACCCGTGGCTCGGGAAAAGCGCGATCTCTTCGATTCTTCCTGTTTTGTCCTACCTCGATACCCTGCAAGATATCCAGCCGGAGAAAGGTGGACTTCTCCGTAGTGAGACTTTTGGGCAATCGACGTTGAATATTGGGGTCGTGCGCGCTGGGTTAGCTGGAAATGTTGTTCCTGCATATGCTGAGGCGACGATTTCCATTCGACTCGCGGCTGGAAGTCCAGATGACACGAGAGAGATTGTGAGGAAGGCGGTCGAAGATGTTACTGCTGGTGATGCAAGCGTCTATCTTGACTTCGGGAACCTCGGGAACGGCGCTCCACCTCAATATCTTGATTTTGACGTCGATGGGTTTGACGTGATTACTGTAAACTACGGGACTGATATCCCTGCATTGAAGATCAATACCCAAGAGGGTCCGAAAGTGAAGCGGTATCTCTACGGGCCCGGTAGTATTCATGTTGCCCATGGCGATGACGAGGCAATCACCGTGGGAGAACTCGAAGAGGCGGTGCGAGGATACAAAAAGTTAATCTCGGCCGCGCTGGGTGCCCATTAGGTCTAGGGCCTTTTTAACTTGAGAAATTAGATCAATGCTACAGCGATGATACTCCACACCCTCGACCATATCTACAAGTCTACAAGCGGTTTGCTGATCCGGCATTGGATGACATCGAACCACCAATCGAGGGAGTCCAGTAGGCAGGAAGACGGCCGTAGACTAGGCTGCAACACTCAAGACTCCCTGTGACTGGGGCTCATGCAGTCGAGCTCAATCACTGCCGAGGCTCTGGGGTGACATAGTAGTGAGTGACGAAAGGAACGGTTCATCACAGACCACATAGGCCTCGGGGACAACGGATATTTAGCGTAGCCCAACATAGGAATGGCCAGGCACCGAACCTGTCAGCAAACCGCGGATCTACGCCCCAAGAGGGACAGTCAGTAGCATCTGCCTTGAGACAAGATCTTCCAAGGCACGACACCAGGAAGGGAGAGAAGAGGGATGAAGCATGCATGTCCTTTCGCTGGTATTGTCCAGATCAAGTTTTAACGGTAATTTCTCAGAACGAGACTCGCGCTTTTGGATGACCAAAAACGCAAGACCTCGAACACCCGTCATGCGTGCTACAGAAAACACACTTACCAAAACCACCCTTACATAGGTCCCAGATCCCCCTTGTTTTCCGTTCCCATCACATAGTCCCGATGACTATCAGGAAAGGGAAGGTGCTGTAGAACTGCTCACTAGTTCAATCGGCAGTCGTACCGGCCGAGACATTCGTCTTCTCCTCACGTCCAATGGAGTGATTTGTTTCGGTATCTGAGTCAACATATTTGAGATGCTCAAACCAAATACTATTGGACTTGCGCCACCACTCAGCGATCGCGATGATAGTCACACCGCCCATAATCACAATCGCGTAGTTGAACAAGGCGGAATCCTTGTTAATTGCACTGTCCGAGTAGGCCGGGGCGCAGAGCACAGCAAAAGCAAACCCGTTCCACAAGAAAGTAACAACAGCGGCGACGACGCCAAATCGGCCCAAATCCCAAAAGCCTGGACGGAAAGATTTACGCGTGATGAACGCGCGACCGATTCCAACCAAACCATATGCTGCGAGGGAACCCGCAGCCGAAGTGGAGACCAAGCTTGAGAAGGCTACTTGAGACGGGAGCTGAGTGCAGAGGAGAAGCGCGGCAATAGTGGAAATGAAGATGACAGCGTTGTGGGGCTGCTTCGACTTCGACACACGCGACAGCACATGGCTGAATGGGAAGACGCCATCGCGTGCCACGGCGAATACGAGTCGGGACACAGCAACTAGCGAAATCGAAGTGTTGAGAATTGCTCCGATCATCGAGACAATGGTCATCACAACGTGGGCATGGGGACCGAGCGCCATCGCGTACATATTGATGAACGGCTGAGGAGCGCTAGTGCTGTAGAACGTCTCAATCGGGGGCATGCAGAAGAGAAACAAGATAATGATCGGGAAGCCGCACAGCGCAGACGCAACGGTTGCCCAGAAGATACCCTTTGCGGCGGCTTTCTTAGCCGACACGGTCTCTTCTGCGACATGGCCCGAAGCATCCTGTCCCACGAGACAACTGCCGACCAAGTACCAGGAAAGAACCCAGTTCAGTCCAGGACTGGTCTCCCCGCCATTGTATGTAGATGTAAACACATATTCAGCTGACTGGAAGCCGTACGTCTTAGAGACACCGATGGGAAGCCAGATGAAGTTGAGCAGCATGTCGACGATAATGACCGTCACACCCGCTCGGAACACCCAGGAGTACATGCGCGGAGGCAGGAAATTGAGCGAGGTAGCGATGGCCAGGAAAAGAAGTGAGATGGCCCATGCCACGGCACGGGCTCGGACGTCAGCCGTTTCATATGGAAAGCTTGTCTTCGGGTCAAACACGACGATCTCGGAAATCAGGTAGTTGGCGACACCGAATGAATCACTCGCAAGGAAGGCGGTCCACGCAACCAATGTCCATGCGGCAACAAGGAACGAGATGAAGCGGCCGATTTTACCACCTCCCCAGGATCGGAAGGCCCAGTAGTAAATTGACCCCGCGGCGGGATAGCTTGAGCAAGCTTCAGCGAGACAGGCGGCCGTAACGACGGACAATATGCTACCAGAGACCCAAGAGCTCCAGCTGAGGAATTTGTTAGTGATGTGATCAATCAGGCAGCGGAAAACGTAGAACATACATGGCAGCTGGCCCGCCTCCGCTCAGGGCGATATAGAAAAGTACACGGATTCCTCCGACGCAATTCAAGGCCGAGAAGGAGCAGGCGAAATTGTCGAACGAGCCCCATCCTCGAGCCAAGACAGAGCGATAGCCAAGCTTCAGGAGGTCCCGATCATCTTCATTAGTCACAGAAACTCCATCGGAGTTCTGGGCCTGATGTTCGCTATTCCGAATATTTTGCGGGGAGTTTGTTCCATCAAGGGCATCAACGTCGCGCAAGGTCATGGTGGCTGCTCTTTTTTTTGTCTGTCTGTTGAGAGGCTTGGCGCTTGACAATGGCTTTTTTTTCCCCCCAAAGAAAAAACAAGTCATGTTCAATTAACTTTTTCCAATCACGATATCACGTGGGCCGATCAATTGCTTGAACGGACCCCGACACCGGGGTTTGTTAGAGGATCTTCTGAGTCATTATTTTATCTTGTTTAGGAGCAAGATTGAGAGAATCATGAAGAATTGGCTGGAAAAATACTACTCTGTATGGAAATAATGAAGTTATCAATTGGTACATATGTAGTACATCACATTAACTAGTTCATGGATGTCAGCTTACCTACATCCCTATCGTGATGTACATAAGGAAGCGGTTGTCCCGGTGAGGCGGGGTCAATTGCCAACGTGTCACACAGACTTGCCCCGTACTCAATTCTGGATTTGGTGATATACTTTGGTGGGCTTGACCGCTCATTAATCGAGAAATGTTAAATTTTGGGATGTACTATATACGACATATATACAAAGCCCTTGCTGAAACAAGAAAAAAGAAAGAAAAAAAAGAACACTAATTGGCAATAGTTGTAACCAACTTGGCAGTAGGCCTTATCAGTGTCTCAATGGCGTGATCATCCATTGGCGGACCGATCACGGAGATCGTGGGGTATTGATACTGGATGAGGACTGAAAATAACAATAAATTACACAATATCCCTCTGGATCCCCCCAGAAACCCGGGATCACAAGTACATAAGTACACAGAGGTACTGTATCATGTATCATACAGTATTGCTGCCCCTCTAATTTGGGTGTGGATCAAGACCCCATTGGGGTTAGCGTCTGTTTGCTCCCCCTCCATATTTCTTTCGACATTTCCCAAACCTTTTTCCTTCTCTTCCTTCATTCTTTCTCTCAAAGGTATCGGATTTGTGAAAATTCTATCCTTGAGACCCTTTTCTTCTTTTCTCCTTTTCACATATATCCATCAGAATGGTTCAATCGTATGTTGCCTCGACTCTTTTGAACATTCACTGAGACAGTTGCTGATTATTTGGATAGATCTATTCTGGGTTTCCCCCGCATGGGAAGACTCCGTGACCTCAAGAAGGCTACCGAGGCTTACTGGTCTGACAAGATCTCCCGCGATGAGCTCCTCGCTGAGGGAAAGCGTCTTCGTCTCGAGCACTGGAAGATCCAGAAGGATGCCGGTGTCGATGTTATTCCTAGCAACGACTTCGCCTTCTACGATCAGGTCCTCGACCACCACCAGCTCTTCGGAACCATCCCCGAGCGTTACTCCAAGTACAACCTCAACCCTCTCGATGAGTACTTCGCCATGGGCCGTGGTCTCCAGAAGGAGGGCATTGATGTCCCCAGTCTGGTATGTGCAAATCATGACATTATACGTGTCCGAATTCAGTATGCTGACTCAATCAACAGGAAATGGTCAAGTGGTTCGACTCTAACTACCACTACGTGAAGCCCACTCTCCAGGACAACCAGGAGTTCAAGCTCGCCGCTGAGCCTAAGCCCGTTGTTGAGTTCCTTGAGGCCAAGGCCGCTGGCATCACCACCCGCCCCGTCATCCTCGGTCCCGTCTCCTTCTTGACCCTCGGCAAGGCCGACCGTGGTCAGAGCGTTGACCCCATCACTCTCATTGAGAAGCTCCTCCCTCTCTACGTTGAGCTTCTGTCCAAGCTCAAGGACGCTGGCGTCGAGGATGTCCAGATTGATGAGCCCGTCCTGGTCTTCGACCTTGCCGAGAAGTCCAAGGCTGCCTTCAAGCCCGTCTACGAGAAGCTCGGTGCCCTCGGTGCCCAGGCTCCCCGCATCACCTTCGCTACCTACTTCGGTGACATCGTCCACAACATTGACGTCCTCGCCAACCTCCAGAGCCTCCACTCTATCCACGTCGACCTGGTCCGCAACCCCGAGCAGCTCGACACCGTCGTCGCCGCTCTCGGCCCCAAGCAGATTCTCTCCGCCGGTGTTGTCGACGGACGTAACATCTGGAAGACCAACTTCAAGGCCGCCATCGAGAAGGTCGAGAACGCTATCCAGAAGCTCGGCAAGGACCGTGTCATTGTTGCCACCTCCAGCTCCCTCCTTCACGTCCCCCACACCCTCGCTAGCGAGAAGACCCTTGACGCTGAGGTCCGCGACTGGTTCTCCTTCGCTGTCGAGAAGGCCGCTGAGGTTGTCGTGATTGCCAAGGCTGTCACCGAGGGCCCCGCCGCTGTCCGTGAGCAGCTCGAGGCCAACGCCAAGTCTGTTCAGGCCCGTGCCTCCTCTGCCCGCACCAACGACCCCGCTGTCAAGGCCCGCCAGGCCGCTGTCACCCCTGAGATGCACAACCGCAAGTCCGCTTTCCCCGAGCGTTACGCCGAGCAGACCAAGACCCTCAAGCTCCCTCTCTTCCCCACCACCACCATTGGTTCTTTCCCCCAGACCAAGGATATCCGCATCCAGCGTAACAAGTTCACCAAGGGTGAGATCACCCCTGAGGAGTACGAGAAGTTCATCGAGAAGGAGATCCAGGAGGTCGTCAAGATCCAGGAGGAGCTCGACCTCGATGTCTTCGTCCACGGTGAGCCCGAGCGTAACGACATGGTGCAGTACTTCGGTGAGCGCCTCACTGGTTACGTTTTCACCACCCACGCCTGGGTTCAGTCTTACGGCTCCCGCTGCGTGCGTCCCCCCATCATCGTCGGTGACATCTCTCGCCCCGCCCCCATGACCGTCAAGGAGTCCAAGTACGCCGCTTCCATCTCCCCCAAGCCCATGAAGGGCATGCTCACTGGTCCCATCACTTGCCTGCGGTGGTCTTTCCCCCGTGACGATGTCCACCAGTCCGTCCAGGCTCAGCAGCTCGCTCTCGCTCTCCGCGACGAGGTTGTTGACCTTGAGGCCGCTGGCATCGCTGTGATCCAGGTCGACGAGCCCGCTCTCCGTGAGGGTCTTCCCCTCCGCACTGGTGAGGCTCGTGTTGCCTACCTCAAGTGGGCTGTGGACTCCTTCAAGCTGTCCACCGCTGGTGTCACCGATGGCACTCAGATCCACTCCCACTTCTGTTACTCTGAGTTCCAGGACTTCTTCCACGCCATCTCCGCTCTCGATGCCGATGTCCTGTCCATTGAGAACAGCAAGTCTGACGCCAAGCTCCTGAAGGTCTTCATTGACGAGGCTTACCCTCGCCACATTGGCCCCGGTGTTTACGACATCCACTCCCCTCGTGTCCCCACAGAGCAGGAGATCAAGGACCGCATCGAGGAGATGCTGGCATACCTGACTCCCGCCCAAACCTGGTTGAACCCTGACTGGTTCGTATTTTTGCCGCTAAATCTAATTTTTTTGACCTTTGATGCTAATATGCTTCTTTTTATAGTGGACTCAAGACTCGTGGATGGCCCGAGACCAAGGCGGCTCTCACTGCGGTAAGAAATGGCAATCTTTCTGAAAATGACGTTCAAAATGCTGATCAAACACAAACAGATGGTCAACGCTGCCAAGTACTTCCGCCAGAAGTACTCGCAGTAAATTATTTCAATTTACCAATAATTTAATGAGGAGGCGACAATCAACCTGTCGCCTCGGTACTGGGGAGTTTTCTTTTCTGATGAGTTACGACGATGATACCAAAAGTTCAACATATGGGTTTCAACGGGTTTTCTAGAGGATACCAAAAGCGGGCCTGGAGTTTCAACATGACTGACGATTTTAAACTGGCGCTGGCCGACATCATGACCTACTTTCGTTGTGATGTCTGGTTGGTGCTGGTTTTACCATTTCAACATTGTGTGGTTTTCCCACATACAGCAAGCTCTACAACCTTGCTTGGTCAAATTCGCATCGTCGAATTTGACCTACTGTCTCTATCATCGTGTAGAATCAGTTGTCAATATTACAATTTACAATAACCTGTGTTCCTTGTAGGTTCGGTGTGTTTCGGGACACCAAACGGCTTCTCTTCCGGTGTATAACTAGCGCGTATTAAACTAAGCTATGACAAGGCTTGATATCTGCCCTTGCTATTCGTTTTGGTTGCAATCTCAGCTTGAAGAGTGAAAGAAGTAAGTTGCGGCACAAAAACACTTTGAAACTACTCATTAAAAGCGGCCGGTTTGGGGCCTAGGAAAGATTGTAGATGGAACCCTGGGCGGGGGCTACTATGTATATAATTTCGAAGTGCAATGGACGCGTACTCCCGTGGGAGAACTGCTATGAGGATGATCATATAAACAAAAGCAGGGGATATAATCAATCATCTAAACACCGTCAGTAAAGTCAAGCTCGGCAAGCTCATCACAGACCTCGAACAGTTTGCCCTGCGTGCCAGGTTCCTACAAAGACGTTAGCATGGCCATGTCTCAGAAACGAGGTCAATCCAAGCGAGATGGTGCACTTACACTAGCACGATAGCCAGCATCAGGGGTCCAAAACAATCGCCAGTCATGGAGCGCTTGTGCAGATCCCAAGCTGTCGGCGGTGCGGAGACAATCCTATAGCGGCCCTGGATAACAGTGGCTATAAGACAAAGAGTTAGCTACACTTAAAATGCAATAAGCCCGTAGCAAGTACCTTACTCGTAATATGGCTAATCCTCCTCAAATTCTCCACTTTAAGAATCTGACCTTCTTCCAAAAACCCGCCATTCGCAAAATAACGCGGCTCGAGCTAAGTATAAGCAAGCACCCACGCATCATCTTCGAGCCGAGCAAAACCCTCAGGCTCCGGTTTCAAAGTACCAATACTCAGATCCCACCGGTTCTACTCCCTCGCTACAGCGACACTTGTATCGTAGTCTTCTGAAACAACCAGATGGTAGTATACCTCATTCGGTCTTGCCCGATCCTTTTCAGGAACATAATTGACAAATGTTTTAAAGCTTTAGGGAAGATTTTTGCTGCACCAATGGACCCACGCGAGAACTCCAGCTTATATTTCCTGACAGTGAAGATTCCCTGTAGTATGAGGGAACCTACCATTTCCGGGTAGGCTTGTGGATAGAGTAGGGACAGTATTGAACCCCACGAACCCCCGAAGACGAGGTACCATTTCGCTATTTGGAGGTGCTTGCGTAGCATTTCAATGTCGAGACTAGATGCTGACTTGTATTCTCGTGTAGTTCAGCTGCGGGCGTTGATTTCCCGGGTCCACGTTGGAAAAAGAAAGGGAAACGAACATGTTACCCTACTGTATATCGTGTCTATAAGCCACCTCCTGCCAAGTTGTATGAGCCCCACAGGGCTTCCAGGGCTGGTATTACTGCTAACTACAATAAACGATCTCTCGAACGTCTAGGGCATCTACAGATGTTCCGTCTAGGCTTTCTATCACAACAAACTAAAATTAAATGCTAGCTAGAGTGAGCCGAGATCGAAGTAAATCAATAAAGTGACTCATATTCAGTAGATATGGACGCAGAAACACAATAAAAACATATCAGATGGATACGATGCATGTAACAATAAAATCTCAACACGAAAGACGGGATATAAAGCAGGATAAGTAGTCTGATTAATCCAAGTCTGCTTTGCTCTCAGCATCAGCTTGCAAGCTGATTGCCAGAAGAATCGGCCCCAGATCGCGGACGTGTGATTTATCTAGTGTATTCCACGGACCGAATTGGTGCATGGTCAAAAAAGGTCCATCATTGACATCACTTGGAGAGTGCGTGTTGTTGAGGTAATTGAGATACCCCTCGTCATATTTAGCGACTGTTACATACACCTCATGTCGGTCTTGAGATATATGAAGACGCCTGGTGTATGTCAGCGCTACTTATAGCGAAAATAAGAAATCATGGCAAAACTTACATCTGGCGACGTTTCTGGACTGATTCGGTGTCACTTTTGATCCAAGCGACCATTTGGGCACTCTCCTGGATTTGAATAAGCTGCAGTTTCCTGGATCGCGTGACCGGTTTGACTTCGATAAGAACACTCGGCCTCCCATGCGAATCACCTAGATATCCGTCCGTCCTGGCTTGGAACTCGGTATCTTTGAAAGCCGCGGTGAATGATTTTCGGTGCAAGGACCAATCCAAGGAGAGAGAGAAGTGGATTGTAAGAGCATTAAGGAATACTATCAGTGCGGTATTCACAATTTGTTCGTCTTTTGTTGGAGGATATAAAATCGATGCCAACTCTTGTGGCATTGGACTGGTGGGTTTTAAAGGGGTTTCCGGGTCGTCGTCGTCGTCGTCCTCATAGTCGATAGTCTCGTCGTTTGACATTGGATCAATCGACAACCCAGATAATTTGCCTCTGATTTTGGTAGGAGTTTGCAAGTAAACATTGTTCTTAGTTCCTTTCGCTTGTCTATTGCGAGTACGATTCGCGATAGGTGTGTGAAATGCACGAGGATCGGCGTTCTCTTGAGTTTTCACAACCTCAAGTTGATAGTGACGAGCAATTGCGAACGTTCCTTCAGGAAGACTACCTCTGAGCTCAAAGCTTTTGCAGTACGTGGACCATGACTTGTAGCCATGAAGCAACTCCAAAGCACGGTCTTTTTCGTTCTTTATTTTCAGCATTTTGTGAATTTCAGCTGGGTCTTCATACGGTTTCCACAATACCCGGAGGAGTAGGAATTGATCCAGACCAAATTTGGACGCAGAGGCAAGGTCCGCCTCGTGGATCGTTTTCTTCGTCATCTTTGACGAGGCCATTTTTGAGCGCCACTCCTTGGGGGTTCGGGGTAAGGTTTCGGTAGGCGCAGACATAGCTATCAAAGCAAATAAATGAAGTTTTAACTAGATTGATAAATGGTTGGGGCACAATGCACTGGCACTGAGTAAGAATGGTTCAAATGACTCCAAGATACGGAGAACGATGACATTTTTATACGCAAAGCTGTTGAGTGGTACCAATTGACCAGTTCTTATTTGACGTGCTAAGGACTTACATGGGCGGCTAATGGGTGGTTCTTAGTTACTGATCATGATGTGATATTTTTGGAAAGAATGTGGCTTTTTGACGTTTCAAAGCTAGATCTTCTTACTGGAGCATTTTTACACGTAGGCTTTAGCCAACAAATATGTGAGGTATTATTTCGCCTCAAAATTCCCTATGACCAAGCAGCAGTATGGATTAGGCGCCTTGTGATGAACATACATTTCAAATCTCACCGAAGTACGATATTTATATCGCGCAGTGCTACACCAGATACAAGGATGAAAGCGCTTCCACCGGCTGTACCCAATCAAAAGGCAATGATTAAAATCATTCCAAGATTGTTCCACGGTCAGATTGCACATATGCACCTCGATTGGATTGCCACCGCGAAGCACCTGGACGAGAAATGAAAAATGTAACGTTGGCCAAACGGCACATGCCCAAGATAGAGGTCTAGAGCGAACGAACTATTGCGTTCGCCATCACGCCCAAGTGGAGAGCGCCCCCATAGTGAGTAAGTATCCATTACACGAAATGAACCAGAGAAGCGCTTATGACCTTCATGGCTAGTGAAGCGTCCTAGCATTGTTGGAAGCCAACGAGAACACTACACAGGATCGGGTCTATTGGCGGAAACAAGACTAAGAGCAAAGATTGGTGGCTTTTAGAGAGTATCATAAAGCAAGAGAAATGTGGCTCTTGTCTACAGCACATGAATTCGAAGCCAATGTGATTAGACCAACAGTCAGATCACCGGAGTTAGGGCTTGATGGGGTTAGTCATTGCTAATAATAATAGCCGCCACTAATACTCTTGGCGCGTCGCTAGGCAACCGCCTCTCATCCCATCACACTTCGCCCCACATTCACGACCTGCGTAGGTATCAATCCTGTGCTCCGTGCAAACACAGCTAGTGACGATAAAAGACGCCTACCGTGCTGAGTTTAAATATACCAACTCCCTCCAACCCCCCTCCGTCTACTCCATCCATACCATCCATACCATCCCTCGCCTTGTTCAAGTTCAAACACATCAAATACACAACATGCCTATTGAATCGCCCGAGCATCTTGCACACCGCAGAGTCTTGCTACAGCTGGAGCGCACTATTGACGAGCATCAAAAGCATACACTTGACAAGTCGCAACTCAAGGGATTGAAGATTGATTTTCAGCGCATGACCCTTGACAGAAACGATTCGGACCGCAAGCCTTCCTTCTTTGCGCCATACTCCAGCCTCCCGAAGCCCGATGATGGCATTGTTAGTCAAGTCCGCTCAAGTTTGGAACGCGAGGACACTTGTTTTACGCGCCCTGCCGACCGGGCACGCCAGGTTGCAGGCCGCTGGTCGTATTATATCCCCTACGAGGTGAAGTGCAACCCAGGGGAGGTCTTGTGGTCCTCGAAAGAGTAAGATATCGCTACTCTGAGCTTTCTGGCTACTCTGATGGCGTATGGCTGCTAATAACGTGGGATAGTGTTGGCGAGTACACTCCTTACAAGGATCTGTATCAGCATGAACAGCCTGAATTTGGAACGTTTAGGATGACAGACATTCCTGGAAAAGGTTTCCCACACACCAAGGCTTACATGTATAACAACTTGGACACAAATGATGAGGAAATTCTTCGTGGCGAGCTCTTGACTATCCTCCGTCTGATGCTGGGCCAGCTGAGGAAGGCACGCCTCCTTCAGCACATGAAAGCACCGGTAATTCTCTATCTTTCGTTTCCACTTCCTACAGTCGCTTATCGAGTACTCTGCAGGTCTTTCTGGTCTCGTTTATGGGTAAGCGTGCCCGCGCTTTTGAGGCCTATTACAACGGCCAATCTCTCGTCCTGCGTACTACCAAGCTCTACAATTTCCCCGAGGAAACCTCTATCGGGTTCAAGAACCTTGCAGAATGGTATCTCAGCTCGCCGACAGGGAATACGTTCTAGGTCGGTATTTGGATATTCTTTTTTTTTTGCTTGTTCGGCTAGCGAAGGCGTTGGATTATTTGCAGGCATACCAAATTGAACTTCAGCTTCATTATTTTAGCGCTATGGTTTCCCCATGTCACATGTATATATTTTGTCTTCTTGTCGAGACTTTAAGCTCAGCCGTGGACTATGTGCTAGGTTACGTAACGGAGAAATTTCATGTTACAGTGTAAAAGAACAGTACAGACGACTTTCTATGTATAACCATGAAATAGTTATAATTTATAGATACAAAAAAGCATGGGCATAATCACGGTGAGATTACACTCCTGTCAATTGTACTCCGTAGAAGACTTAATATAAAATGTCTTGGCACGAAGCTCCCTGACGTGATCGACTCTGAGACACTTCGCACGTGAATTTTGTCAAAACCTTACAGAAGCTTATCTCCCCGCACTTCCAATGACAACCTTGGAATAACTCTGCATTCAACATTTCTCCAATATGGCACCCCGACCGGACCTCAGAGCATCAGACCAAGTCGTACTCAAACCACCCATGGATCGAACCCTACGATTCAGAAAAGATGGGACATTTCACATTGGGGTCTTTGAGGATTTGCATTTCGCGGAGGGTATGTCGTAGTAACATACAAGGAAGGGGGCTCTTTCTAATACCTTACAGACGAAGAAAAAGACAAGAAGTCTAAAAAAGTGATGTCAAACATCCTCTTGGAGGAGGACATCGACTTCATAGTCATAAACGGCGACCTAGTATCCGGCGAAAGAACCCAAAAAGCCGATTCAAAAAAATATATCCACTCGGTCGTTTCCCCTCTCGTCAATGAGGGGTATAGCTGGGCATCAACCTACGGCAACCACGACAGCGAGGTGAATCTCAATCCGAAAGATGACATGTTCAAGGCCGAGCAAAAGTACCCCAACAGCTTGACGCAGAGTAGGGTCTCCGGCGACAAGGCCGGAATAACGAATTATTACCTGCCAGTGTTTTCACATGGACAGGCAAATACCAGCACGCCGGCGCTGCTACTGTGGTTCTTCGATTCGAAGGGTGGACATTATTATAAAAAGCAGGGAGAGGACGGGCCTGCCGTTAAGAGACCCAGTTGGATTGATGAATCAGTAGGAAAACCCTGATCATACAACTTTTGTTTTCTTCGAAGGAATCACTAATTGGCTGCAATCTAGGTTGTTGACTGGTTCACCGAAACCGACTCCAAACTGAAAAAGCAGTATGGAAAGGTCATCCCGTCGCTAGCATTCTACCACATCCCCGCCCACGCAATGCTCGAACACCAACAAACAAGAGGCGTAAATCCGCGCCTGACACCCGGCGTGAATCGCGAACGCGTTAACCCGCAAGGAACCGGCGCGTGGAGCTATGATGGCCAGGACGTCAAGTTCATGGACGCGCTCCTGCATACTGAGGGCTTAATTGCAGGATTTAGCGGCCACGATCACCAAAATGACTGGTATGCGGTCGCTAGCAGACAATAATCGTCACTTGGATGACTCAAACGCTAATCAAACATTGCAGGTGCTTTAAATGGGATGGCTCTCTCGTTGACCATAATCTAACCGGAAATGGTATAAATATGTGCTACGGTCGGCATACGGGGTATGGCGGCTACGGCGATCTGCTCCGCGGTGGGCGGCAGATCTTACTCCACGAGGGAAATCTCGCCAACGACACTGAGACATGGATTCGATTGGAAGATGGGTCGGCCCAAGCTCGTGTCACGTTAAACGCAACTTATGGTCAGGATCCTTACCTTGGTGTTACTAATGGTGCTGGGAAGTCCGATTCCCATATGCAGGGCTCTTTGTTTTCTTTGTCTTGGCTGTGGGTTCCGATTATGATGCTCTCGCGGTGGAGGGTATAAGAAGGTATTTTGAATAGGGGGCTTGGATTACTATATTATCTTTAATTAGACCATATTCATGATCAGGTTGAGGTATTCTGCATGAGGATAGAGATGAAATTTTCTTGCCTTTCCGAACATTCTAATTGTCACTTCTCGAGGTCTAAATCATGGATATATACGATTTTATCCTGTATATACTGATATGACTCTTCCCACTCCGTCTATTTTTGTCATCTTGCATGCATCCAACCCATATTCCAGGGGTCTGGGTATAAACAACCACTGACCGCCACCACCGGTTATAGGTAGATGTAGCAGAAAGGACCAGAAATGGTACTCATGAGATCCCGCATAGCAATAGTCTCGCCACCAGCATAACCAATATCAATGAGCGTGTCAAGAGTAGTGTTAGGAGAAGGGGGTCCATTCAAGAAAGTACCAGTGCCAGAAATAGCATTCAGACGCTTGTGGAGGTCCAAATTCTGCCAGATCCACCAAGTGCGATCAATCATACCGTGGTGGAGCCAGAAAGCAGGGTCACCGGGGCTAACAAATACATCACGAGAAGGATCACCGCCCATAGAGTAGTGACCACCACCGTGGACACCGATATTGCCGCTTCCGGGAACACCCTGCATATTCATCTGGAAGTCGTAGATGTTGTCGTGGCGCAGAATCAGGTCCGCGATCGCGGTGAAGTTAGCGTAGTCCTGGATGATCTTGGAGCTCAGATCGCGCTTCAGACAGCGGGGGTTGTAGGCGAGCGGGTTGGCATTGCTTCCGGTTTTACCTCCGGGAAGCATCAGCGCGGCCGGGCCCATGTTGACAGAGTAGTTCTTGAAAGGACCGCTGGTGACGCAGCCGCCTCCGTTGCCGGTGGGCAGGTGAATTACCGGGTAGTTGGCCAGGCTCAGTTCAATGTCGCCGACGGATTCGGTGTAGGCTCCGTTACCGGACATCGAAGTGTCGCTGCCGTCGAAGACTTGGGACTTTTCCAGGTTTGCGGCGTCAGCGCCCCAGTTCCAATAACTGGAGTTATGTTAGGCCTTGGGTGATTTTGTTAAGCGAAGGATCGTCGGACTTACGGGTAGTCGCCGGTGTAGCCACACTCGTTGCGCATGGCTTCTTCGAAGTTCCAGATGTAGTACCGGTGCCACGCCAGGAAAGTTCCAGTATAGTGGATCCCCATGGTCTGGTTGATGTGAGTCGCGACGAAGTCATCATAACGGGACCGCGTACCAGGGGCCTTATCGGATGGAGTGAGCGAGGGCAACCCCTGGAGGCAAAGGATGGACTGGATGTAGGACTTCTTCTGGTTGCTGGAGAAAGTCCTCCAATCGCGACGAATACGCAGACTGCACAACGAACAACCACCACGCTTCTCAATGTGGAAGTCGCCCGAGACATTCTCGAGGGAGGCGTTGTATGCCAATCGAGCCAGGGTTTCAAGCTGGGACTCAGCGACTGGCAGGGAGGTGGACGCAGCGGTGGGAGTGGCGGCGGACATAGCCCACGCCTGTGCGAACAAAGCCCCCAAAACGAGAATGGAAACGCCAACCATGGTGGCGAGTTGAATATTTGAACCTCTGAAAGACCAGTTCCACACCAAGAGTTGAGGAGTGGTGATCAAGCCGAAGGGACCCGGGCATGATCGTCGATTTAAAGGCTAGGTGCATATGCATATGCTAGTCATCCTTATCTCGGCGTCGAACTAAAGCATAGTCATGCCGCTAGTATCACCTTTTCCTGCATCAGTCCCCATAATCTCCCCTCTGCTAGAACCCTATAGGGCATCAGCCCATGTCCCACTTTCTCCGGGAGATGCCGGCAAATTAGCGCACATTTCCCATTTGGGAAAGTCAATCAGTTCTAACCTGCATTGGAAAGGTCCTCTTCCCACTTAAATTGCTGGATCACTCACGGGTCGGCCCTTAGTACCCTGGAGATCGTCCAGGATACACGGGAGCCCCGGAGATATGGAAAAAAATCAAATCAAATTGCACCCATAGATTCGAAGCAACAATGTCAGCAGAAACAGCCACCCCTGGTCCCCTTGTTCCTTGGCGACTTGGCACTTTCAGATAAGCGACAGGCCCAATCACATATAGATCCTAAATCGGATCCAATCAAAAGCCAAGAACCCATATAATTTGTTTACCTCTATTTTACAACCTTGCTCTCCACTATATACTCAACCCTAGGAACCCATATGATTCCTCGCGACCACAACTTCCGGTAGCAATCTGGGCAATGTAACAATGTGGCAGTGTCTGTGTCCGATGTCAGAGGCCGGAGAGATGCGGCAAGTCAGATATGTCAGACCCAGGCTCGGACTCGCTCGACTCCGTAGTTGGCGCTAACAGGCCAATAGAAGGAAATAATTTGCGCCCACACATGGTCAACGCAGTCTTCGCGACATCTTGGCTGAAGCCTGTCAAGGTACAGCTTAATCAAGTCATTTTGATCGTACTATATGTGGAGTTATGGTCAGTATTTTAACCAGGGAATTTTATGAAAACAGACTCACGGGCGGCTCGCTGGGATTGGTGGCCTTGCTGGCCATACTGGCCTTGCTGGCCCTGCTGCGCTTGGTTGGGTCGCTGGATTCCCCAGGCTCGTTCCGCTTGCTGGGGCCTCCATATATAGGAAGGCAGAGAGAGACCTTTCTATATATAACCTTTTAATTTTCTGCCCGGCAAAAGCCCGGTTGGCGCGATGGCATCTAAAACCTGCCGTAGATACTCCCAGTGGCAAAGGACTTGAACATGTTTTTCAGTCCAATGCGCAGAGATAGTGACGACTAGTTGATTTACTGTTGCCGACAGAACTTGAACCTCGCCGTCAAAGGATTGCCGCGTGTAATCTTCGCCCTGGGCCTGGACAGAAAGATTTTCGGAGGTTGTAGATTAGCGGCATTGTTTCGATTTTACCTACGGGCATGATCATCTGATAGTAAAACACGGGAAAATGATTTCCGGGGCACAAATGATTGGGTACGCAATAGTCCCAAGTTGAAGTATAACTCGGTAGATGTGAACCGTTAAGTTGTGCGATATTGTCTGTCCCTTCGAAGAAGACTGGGAGCTTGACATAATCGGTAGAGGAGTGTTTTGAACCCAGTCCCGACACTGAGATCGGTGGGTTGGGGTGCTTCTGTAGCTTCAGCGAATTCGCCAGGGACTTGTCTGTCAAGGTGATACCGCAACCGGTATCGATGCAGATTGGGATATTGTGGTTAGGTGTATTGATTCCGGCGACTGCGCTGACGTACCGCCAGGGTCGGAAGGCTGCCCCTGGGGGCTCTTTTGTCTCGCTGTTTGATTCGATTATTGGTTTGGGTTCCTCGCTGCTCTCACCAGCAGTGGGCTGGAACGCGGCTGGCTCTGGGGCCGCCGCTTTGTTGCTAGTTGGGCAAGTGTCTGAATAGTTTATTTCTGGATTCGAAGTCTGCTCCACACTGCTCGCCCGTTGCCAGTCTCTATCGTCGAAGTCCATTTGGAACGCATCGTCTCCGATCTGCGTTGGGGGTGTGACGACTTCGCCGAAACGTAGACCTTTAATAAACGGTATCCGGTTTTGCGCGCCTTGGCGTATGGGGTCGAAAGCATGGTGCGCCAAACTCCGTCGGCGATATCCTCGGGTTGTTGCATGAACTGTACGGCAGTTATCGGAGTTGGTTCACCGGAGGCTAATAGTGAGATCTGGATAGGGCGGAGGAATTTTGGTGTTATCTCCGGTTGGCAAGATGACGAACACATTCGGCGACGAATTGGCCTTGATTGAGAACGTGTGTTTGTGGATTTCGAAAGAACCCCATTTGACGTGATTGCTTTCTTGATGGGCGTTCTCCTGACATGGCTGGATCGGTGGGGATTGTAGTATTATTGAGAAAACGAGTGAGATGACTGTTGAGTAGGTAGTTGAAGAAGTTAAGGACGAGACTAAGAAATCCAACAAATTAATTCATGAATACTTCAATACCAAATTCTACTTCAGTCTTAGATAATAAGGACTTGCTTGGTTTCACCATAAGGGTTACTCATCCTGAACACCACGTAAAGGTGCAAGTCTTGTTCAGGTGCCGCACACAGGACCCGTGCAGCTGGGTTATAGAGGGAAGATGGTGGGGCAGAGCTCCCAATGTCGATGGAGAACCCGGAAAAGTACAGTCCGTATCCGCAGACAACAAGAGTGTCTTTACACTGTTACCTCTTGCTGCATGCTTCGTGCCGGAGTTGAGACCGAAGTCCCAACCCAGTTTCAGCCTTAACCGGGCCGCAGCAAAGATCATCAGTATCCTAAGGTTACCCTTTCGGACAACAGAGCCACGATGTGCAATGCGACCCTGGAGACGGGGGAGAGGGGGCAGATGAGAAGGGGAGGGGGGAGGAAGTTCAAAAGATTTTGGGGTCTAGGGCACCACGGAGTGCAATGTGGAACCAGACCTAGAGCTGAGGTCCAAAGATTTTTTAGGTCCAGGGAACCACGGAGTGCGTGGACCCGGAGGGTTGAGGAGAGAAGAAGAAGAAGAGAGAAGAAGAGAGAGAAATGAGGGGGAGGGGGTATTTATACCTTCCTAGTGGCTGAAGGCAACTGGGAAACTGGGGTGGGTGACGAGTTATCGCCCAAAAGGGAAGGCACCTAAAAGGGAAGTTGTCTCCAGCCTCGAGCCTAACTGGTGCATTCCTTCCGTGGCGGGTGCGAGGAAGCAGCGAGAAAGAGATTGCGAGAGGAGTGAGAGAGGGTGAGAGAGAAGGAGCGTACGAGAAAGAGGGGAGGAGCCGCATCATTTCAATCCCACAATCGAAGAGGAAGAGATAATATCAGACCACCGATTGGTAGAGAATATTACATTCTTGCCGGTTTCCGCCTTCGCAAATACGCCTGGCTCATTAGAAGAAAGACAAGCAACGATAAACTGAAACACAAGGGAATTCATTTCGGAGAAATTGTGGCCAATTCCGAAACCTATCAATCCCGCCAATGCCTTCCAAGTCGACACCGAGAGCTACGACTGGTCTATAGGTAGAATCGTCGAGAAACCTAGCCTACGATATCCCACTAAGCAGATCGTGCACACGTACCGTACCACAAGGCCAGTCTGACTTTGACTCGTCTAACCAACATTCAAGCATTCGAATTCAACTCCTGATACACAGATAAAAAGGTAAAAGTAGAAGGCAACTTAGAGGAGCTCCTTCAATTTCAGGTGGAATTCACATCCACGCACACCCAGGGACAACAGCGCCCCTCCCAGCAACAGCCTTCTTCCCGAACTTCTCAACATACCACTTCCGTCCCCAGCGCGCATGGGGCAACATATTTGTAACTGCATTGACAACAAAGATCACAGCGGGCAAAGGCAGCGACACATCGAGCTTACCAGCCGCCCACGCCGCAGGCACCAACCAAGGCGCAAGACGCAGCGGTGGAGCGATACCCACAGAAGATGTTGAAACGGAGGTAGGTAGGGCGGAGAATGGGACAACTGCTGTACCAGCAAGAGCAAAACCAATCCACTCGAGCCATTCAAAGACGTAATGCGGATACAAGATGTATCGGAAGACACCACGGGAAGGTGGGACGACGTAGACTTTGTGGAACTTGTTTCCGCTGCCTTGTCCCCCTGGAGTTTCGTCGTCTGTCTTTTTGGCAGCGCGCTTTTCGGCTTCTTTGCGTCTAAGTTGGAATAGCGCTGTCTCTGAGTAAATGTTGCCGGCCATTCCGATTGCAAATACGATCACGCCCACAATGGGGATGAAATCTGCCACCGTAGAGCGGGAAGATGGAATTCCGCTGCTAGCTGTGTGGAAACTAGGGATAGTTGGCATGGTATAGCCGCGCAACCAGCCAGCTAGACAGGCTGAGTTGAACCAATTGAAAAGCATCGCGGAGGACATGATGGCGGCGTGGATTGGGGACATGCTGGGGGCGGAGAAGAAAGGGGAGATGATGGCGCGGTTGAAATAGTGGGTGCAGTACAGAGTTACAATGAGGATGTTTGACACAGGGAGATCAGTGAATGAGCGTGCATATGGCGATGGGGTGACCATGCAATATATCAAGTTGATAGGGCCCACAATTTCCATGGCAGACCAGGCGATACGTCCTGGGATGTTGAAGATGGACTGCGAGGAGGTTTTCCCTGCTGGATGCCAGGATAGAATCCATTGAACTACCGTGATCTAAATGCACCGAGTTAGTCTTGTGATATCATATATGGCTTCAGGGTCCTGACCAGGGGGAAGTATTGGAAGCAGCATAGAATTGGTGTATAGACAGCCGGGGTTGGAGGGAAGAGCTCCGTAGCGGAGGGCAGGGCTTCCCAACAAGTGGAAATAGTCGCACCCATATTGAACAATTGAGAGTTGAAGAGAAGAAGATTGAGATCACGGAGGATAAACAAGAAGCTTAAAAGCTGGTGATGTGGAAGGCGGTGGGTCCCGGGTAAGGAGTTACAACTTTACTCTTCTTTCTTCGTTTCCCTCTTCGATTACTTTTTTTTTAGCCTTCTGTATCTTTTTTAAAGGACAAACAGTGTCGGCCGTACTGATCAAGGAGACAATTTCTGGCAAGATCGTGCTTGAACTGTCAGATTATAAGAAATATACTCTGTACTACTTCGAATACAGGTTGTGCAAACGAAATCCCTCCTACGACCACAAAGGGTAGGACAGCAGGGACAAATTTCACAGACTGAGCAAATTGGCAATAGGACTGGGTTCATTTGATTCTCTACCGACAAAACACGGAGTGTAGGATTCTGCCCCGTGAACGCTAATGCAAATGCCCCTAAACAAGCAAGCTTGTGAATTAAATCATAAAAGCTCCCGCTACTTAATTCGATGTGTCCATCCGATCATGTACCATTTCCCTCCGTTTGCCAGCTAGTTTCTCGGTCTTGAATGCCTCGATCTTGGCTTTAAGATCGGTGTCTAGGAAAGGTGGGTTAGTAGTGTAACAACACCTAGGAAAGGGAAATTGCTTACCAGCCACAACATCTTCGATCTTCAATGGTACACGGTTGAATGGATCGTGGGGGTCACTGAGGAGATGCGAGCGAATTGTGGCGCGGTCGATGGAGATCCGCGAGCCGGGAAGGATGACTGGGTCGTCCATGAGTGAATACATAAGAGGATCTAAAATATTAGCAGCTGTTGAGGAACAGAGTTTAGATAAGGAGGGCATACCGAGGAACTCTTCGGGAATCTCGCCCATGTCTTCCTCTGCCTGATCATCGGCCTCCTTGGCAGCTTGGACCTTCTTCTGCAGCTGACTCCAGTGACGGAGCTGCTCGGGGGATTTCAGCGACCACTTTCGGATGATGTCGGCTGCCTTCTCGAAATTGGCGGGCTTGTAGGATCGGCCATCACGGGCAACAGCCAGGATGAAGTTTTCCTTGTTGATCAGGTTAAGATAGACGTCGACAATCTCACTGAGGAGAGCACGGGGGTTGAAGCCATATTCCTGCAGGTTATCCACCCGGAGGTTGGAGCTCTTGGGTCCGACCATTGCGTCGAGGTTGTAGTCCAGCATGTCTGCGAGTCGTTGCACAATTTCAGGCATTGTGAACGAGTCGGCAAGTGCCTCAGTGAATAGCTTGAGCATTGCCACGGTTTGGTTAGTCAGCTGCATGTAGCTCTTGGCGCTGCGCTGCGCCGATGACAGATGCTCTTCCCGCTGCTGGCGGGTTGCGGCATCCATTGTGTGGCCCTGTGTATTCAACTCGGTCTGGGTGTTGTGGATAGTCTTGAAAGCACCGAAGGATTCATCGAGTACGTAAGTGACATCGTTCAGTAGGAGGTTGACAAATTGGACGAAGAAATCCAGGTTCTGATTGGCTTGAAGGGACAACTTCTCCCGATACAGAGTGTTGGGCCAGATGCATTTGATGATCTCGAAGATCTCGTAACGGATGTTGAACTTGTCGTAGAATTGCGAATGTGTTCCCGTGAACTCTGCTTCAATGTAGAATTTCATGACCGCATGGAGAAGATGCTCGTTGGCAAATGGCATGGAGTTGAGCAGGTCGACCAAAACACCACTGGCGCCACCAGGGCGTTTCCAGGTGCCTCGGAACAGAATGGAGATCAGCCCGGCTTTTAAGTAGGGATTCTTGACGTAGGCGGAGCTCTCCAAGAATGTGATGCACAGCATTACCAACTCATCTCCCTGTGTGGCGGTAATGATCTGTGGCATGCACCACATGATGAACTTGAAGTTGCTGACAACGTCCTCCAAGAAGTACTCTGGTAGACATTTGAAGACTTCGGGTTGCTCCTCTGGAAGAGGAAGGGTAAGCCGCTCCTTGGGGAAGTTCTTTCCCGAGACGAGTCTCAGAAGCCACACGGTGACATATCGCATGAATAGCATGGAACGAGCCTGCCACTGCTCGTCAAACAATACACCCTGCAGACTGTACTTGAGAGCAATGCCCAAGTCGAGCTTCTCTTTGTACTTCTTCAGGGCCGCATCGAAGGTGCGCAATTGCTGCGGGTTGTTGAGCCAGCGAACCCGCTCAAGTTCAAATTTAGTGATTGTACTCTCCATCTGTCGCACATCTTTCTCGAGTTGCTCCATCTTCGACGTCAATGATTCACTGCCGTAGTGATGAGCGGCAACAGTCAGGAAAAATATTTCAGTGATAAAGTTTGAGGTTCCTTCGACCCTCTTGGAATAGAACGCGTCGGAAGCATGCTGATCGGCATTGATTTTGGTCTCATCCCGCATGTCAACGCGAGAATCGCGGTGGAGATAATCCGCATCGACTCTGTCGATTTTGGTGAATGCTGCATCCATGAACGGCTCACAGAGCTGGTCGAGGCAAGTTGTGATATTGAACATGAAACCATCAGACGATACTTGCGTAGGGTCGACCTGCATCGCCCGTCGTTTGTGATTGATGTTCATAGCAGTAGCGAACCAATCCAAAACACGATCCCGAGCCTCTTTCGAGGCCCGGATGAGGTGGTTAACAACATCAAGAAGATCAGAGCTAAGCATCTGCTGCGTCATTCGAAGCGATCGCTGGGCATTGGAAATGTATGCCTGGTCCCGGGTCTTGGGGCTAGAGAAATAGGATAGGGTGACATTAGCTTGAAGGGGTGAGAGGCGGAACCATGGACCCAGAAGAGTGGCTTTCTCAAATTGAGCAGGATCCTTAGTATTGTTAAAAATGGAGGATTCCGTGATTGCAGCCGCAATGGATCCGTGGCGAACAAGATTCCGAAGAGCCTGAACAAACTGGTCAGACGTGGTCCAGGGAAATGCTGACGTTTGACTTACAATGGCGTATGGCTTGTAGTCATCGTTAACGTCCATGGAAGAAAGCTGCGCGCTCAACTGCTCGACGGCCGATATGAAGGCAGGCTTAACGGAGTCATCTTCGTCAAATCTTCTGACGGCCTCATTGATGAACTCGAAGTCGATTCCTTTGTCGTCCTCAGGGTCGATAAGAAGGTATGCGGCCAACGATGATTGCGGGGACCATTCACTCCTATAGTCCAAACAGTCAGTGTCGAGTGCCAGTGCAGTGACATTCCAGAAAAACGAACCCAAACATCTCTGGCATTGTGATCGCAAAGATACAGTAGCTCATGCATAGGCGTCGCGCCTCACACAGAACTTGATACTTTGGGTCATTATCTCCCGTCCGCCTCAATCCTTTGTACAGCTTTGTGATGCGCTTCCAGCATGGGAGCAGATAATCAAGTGGACGCTGCCTCTCGGCGTTTGACGCAGCCTCTAGGAGGGCTTGGTCCAGAACCGCGACCCGGATGCGCAGTTCCTGGCCCTCATCCTGCAGTTCACTCCGAAGTCCAGGCAGGTATGTGCGGTTACCATGAATGTCGCGTTGCCCTTCTTCCTTGAGGGTCACTCTGAATACGGCACTTAGTGTCCGGTCTTCGAAGGCCTCGATGCTTTCGATTTTCTGTGGCGGAGGGGTGCTCGGGGCTGAGGGAGCGGCGGATCGTGGTCGCTCTGGTGTAGCCGTGGCCGGTGTGATCTTGATACGCTTCCCTTCTGACTGCTGCGGGGTTTGTGGCGCGTTGAAAAGGCGGCTCGGTGGCTGAGTGGACAGCGGTGAATGTGACGGAGATGTGTTAGCTGAGCTCTGTGCCGAGTCGGAGTTGCTATCCACTGGGGGCTGCGCTGGGTTTGAGAGTTTTGCAAGTCGCTTATTGCGAATCTTTTTTATCAAGAATAGATGTCAGTTCTCAAGTCACTACGGGAGCGGCACAACTTCATAATTTGAACACAACAAGCCACTGACCTTGTCGGCGTCAGAAATAGTGTCCGACATATTAGCTGGAGGTCAGGCAATAAGCCGATTTGAGGAAGATTGGCGAAACCGCTAATCTGGTGGACCGGGTCGGCAGAATGTCAATATTGTCCTGAACCTGTGGGAATCATAAGGCGGCGTTAAAGCGGAATAAGGCTGCTTCAAAGCCTCGAAGTGGGGGCAATGGAGTCTAGAATCCGTAGAAGATGAACAAGATGTTCGTGATTCTGTGATGATCTCCGAGATTCGCTTTTGTTCTGATTCGGATTCAGCGCCGTGATCAAATTTGACTAAGCGAATCTCGTGGTCCATGGTTGCCCGTGAGATACAGAAAAGGTACTTGTGAGTACGCGCGTAGGTCGCGCGTAAAACGATGTACCTCCAAAGTCACTTTTTAATCCGTTCGTTCAAACGCTAAGCAATCCAGAACCTAAGGTCGGTTCGGTAGATATACTTTTATAGGTGCAAAATATTGATGTCGAAATATAATCAACCTTGGAAGGACCTTATTTATATACTTCAAATTTATGGTCACAATATCAATACATAATAATGCCTGGCACTCGAGACTTTTCCTTTCCGTTTTAGTGCTCGCCTCTTGCCGCTTTTTGATCACGAAGTAAAACTGAGCACGTATATTGATAATAAAAACGAAGTTATTCAATTAAAAAAAATCAAAACAATCGGGTTCAAATGGGGTATTGGGTTTTGGGTTGGGTCATAGAGGGCGGAACTCAAAACTCAATGGGTTGAGTTTTGGAGGACTATGCCATCGGTTTTCTTTCGTTAACACTGCTTTGGAGAGATTGTTATCAGCCATTGGGTCAATTAGAACCTAGCAGGCTCAGTCACAAAGTCCAACGTCATCTTCGGTTAGTAACCCGGAGCAACGGAGACATGGGTATTAGATTCTAGGACACTCTCAAAGAATGGACTAAACACTTGGCCAACGATACTAAATACGAATCGGATTAAGGTCGTCTTGATTCCTTTAGGGACGTAGAAGTGCGAGTATTAATAGAACGGCTGCCTACGTGTGAAAATACCACATATACGACAATAGAACTCTCTGCGTCGTTTATAAAGTCCGGAGCTCTTAACACTAAAATATTTAGACTTACTGTTTTCCTCGCCTTAAAAGGCATCTCTAATAAGGACCTCGGGAGAGACGCGTAGCCTTAGTAGTTATTAAAAATAAAATAAGTGGCAACATATGATTTAGGATAGGCGACTCGCACTCCTATGTATTACTTATAAGGTCGAAGGTCAGGCCATAGGAATATAACAATCTCGAAATATTTTAGAAGGACTTTTATCTAGAATCCGTTGGCTACGAAATAGATAAGATTCGAACGCAACCAGTTATCTTAGACCCAAGCTATCCTCAAGGACTAACTCGGACTATTCATAGGTCTCCCAACCGTCGGTATTCCAAGTTTATCCCTACCTAACTATTCCGTTCGGATAAAGCCTAATGTGACACTATTATACAGCTTCTTCCGATACTGCAGAGGACAATAATAGCTTGCTTATAACAGGAAGTTATCTTAAAGCCAGACTATTCGCGGGTTATATATCCTTATTCTTTATAGTTACTTAGAATTGTAATTTGTTAGAGAACCTATAAGTCTGTAAAACAAAGAAAGAAAGAAAGCAAACGACCTCTACATGTGACAGAGGCAGATAGTGACACGTAGAAGCAGACGCCTTTTAATATGGCAAAAGTCCAAGATTAAGGGGTGATTGTATACTATATAGCGTGAGGTAGTTAACAGTTTCGAAGTCCGCCGCTGCTTAATACCACCGAAATAAACACAGTTGGTAATACCGAGGAAATATTTTAAGCCACTGGTTGTTAGGACGTATCACACATATGCTTAATGCTCGAACCCTTGAGTTCGTGATAAGTTCCAACGGCCTCAACGAAAGATATAAGTGGGCTCTATTCTGATATAAGGGGCGTACCTAGGTAGTTCCCGAGAGATTACGTAGGGGCCCTGTGGCTGACTGGATTTAGTAACACGACCTCAGATTTGCCTGATATATGTATGTGCATATGAATCAGAAAGGCCGAATGAAACGAGTCTCGAACCAGGAGCTCAGCTGATGCTCGTCATGCAAGCAGTTGTGGCTCTTCCATCCTGACGCCTCATCAAGAATAATTACTTAATTACAATGTATCATTTGGATTCTCTACTGACATAATTATGTTTTGGAAAACCCTGTAGCTTGCCATATTTCCCAATCTCCTATATACATACTATCCTAATATCCATCACCTTAAGCTTGTACATAGCTGCAAGTAGATATAGTTCTGGCCAGTCAACTACCGACCACGTCAAGATCCAAGCCGACGTCACAAAATCATATGATTAAAATAGCTCGGTTCCCGTCTAGATGCATATACGCAAGCATGAAACTTAAAGAAATTGACGGAGGGGCACCACAAGGCTTGGAGCCTGCGGTTGGATTTGACCCAAACACGGGGAAATTCACCAGGTCCCAAGGCCGGGGTAGAGGCCGAGGCCGTGTAATATATTAACTTAGAGGATCCTGCATAGTGTTAGGCTTGAGGTCTTTTCTTTTATGTCAGTTCCAATAATAATCTCTTTCTGGGCTAAGAAGCTACGACTGTGAGCTATAGTCAATAGTATCTATTCGAGGAGTCCTCGTAGATGATCCAAATCAACACATACTACTTCGTACTCCGTAAATAATTCCGAGTCCAATCATCCCATCCGCCCCCAAAATCAAATTAAATACCTCAGCCGATCCCCCTGGCTCTGCTACAATCCTCCTGTAACTAGGACATAGGGTCTTGGCTAAATCGGGGCCGTTTGAAAGTACATTCACCAAGTTAGCAAAGATCAGACTCTGGGACTGAATAACCCAGTCGATTCTATTCAGATTATAAAATGTAGGATAGATGCTCAAGCTGAAATGAAAACTAATTCGAAAGTACTACACAACAAAATACCATCCTGCACTTCACTTCTTTGCAGGCCTAGGTATGTGGGTCGCGCGTACCGCCGTACTTCTAGCGGCTATCGGGGTAACCCCTCTCCTTGCTTCTCCGGATTTATTCAATCGAGCTGGTGAGTGCAGTGCAGCTCTATATAAACTGAAGTGCTATTGCTATTGCTATTGCATTTGCATTTGCTGGTGATGGAGTGTAATTGCTAATGACGATGCTGGTTCTATAGAAACGTGTGAACCGAGTATTTCGACTGTGACCATCGAGCCGAGTGTTCGAACTGTTACTGTGACTGTTGGAGAGACATCTGCTAGTGCTAGTGCTAGTGCATCTTTATCTGTTACTACGGCGGCGACTGCTTCTACGCCCTCTGTTCCAATCCAGTCTGGAAATCCGGGGACGTTTACACCGGGACGTTCTTCACGCAGTAAAACTGGAAGTTCTGCGTCGGAGACTCCTAAGGTTTCTCCTGGTACTTTATCGGGGGTTTCATCTGTGACTTCATCTGATACTCCCTCTGATACTTTGTCTCCTGGTGTCCCATCTTCTGGTATCCCATCTTCTGGTATCCCATCTTCTGGTGTCCCATCTTCTGGTGCTCCCTCTGAATCTCCATCTAACGCCCCATCTACATCTACCGGCCCATCTTCTTTAATCCCCTCGGCCAATCCATCTTCAGGCACAGGATATCAATCCCACAGCCCGGACGTAATAATCGGAAGCTTGACAGTCCCCATTCAAAGCACCGCAACCACGATCTCCCAGTCCGACCAACCCCCCATCGTGGTAGGCCCATCTGGAATCCAAATCGGGTCACAAACACTGAAAAGCGCAACCACAATGACCGCTGACGGCGTGACCGTGACTTATGACGGACCCCAAGAATCAAGCCCACCCAAGTCCGAGTCCGAGTCCGGGGATTCGACTTCGACGGCAGCTCAAGAAGAGACAGCGACAACCTCAGGAGCGGCCACGACTGCGACTGCGTCATCCTCGTCAATGACCTCGGCCTGGGACGGTTATGTAACTATCAATGATGAAACCTACCGCATTCCTTCTGATGATTCGTCGTTGGATATAGTCCTAGATGATGGGTCGCTGCTTACGCTGTCTTTGGGACAGGTGTCTATTAATGGCGATAAGGTTGATATTCCTGATGATCTCTCCGATTCACCTACGCTCACAGCTGATGGGCAGTCATTCACTGTGGGCGAAGGGTTTGATGGAGGAAGTGGTAGTGGTAGTGGCTCAAGCATATCTAGTTTGATTGATGCAATCTCTGGACTAGGCGATACTGCGAGCTCTATTTCTTCTAGTCTGGACGAAATCACCAGTGGTATCAAGTCCTGGGCCTCCGGGGGCGCAGAGAGCGAAGTGACTTCGCTTTCAGGGTCTATTGATTCAGCACTCGAAAGCCTGGACCAGTTGCTAGGCCCCATGAGAAGTATCTCACAAAGCTCTAGCACCGAGCTGCAGGAATTAACCACAGATGGTCTCCGGGTGGTATCCAAGGCTTATCCTGATCTGGAAAGAGGCCGTGATATTCTGAGCTCGATGCAGAAGTTATTGAAAGGTCTTCCCACACTTCGAGACGCTGCTACGCAGAATGTCAAGAAATACTGGCTTCGCTATGTAGCCACGGGTGGTGGACTCCTGGCTTTGGACCAGACTATGCAGAAGCTGAAAGAATATTCATGGGACGATGCCTTGACAGTAACGGCCACCTCCACAACCGCTGTAGAAACCCGAACCACATCTGGAATATCTACAACTTCAACCGAATCGTCGACGGCTTCCTCTTCATACCTTATTACGACCAAGCGCGGTACATCCCTCACTAAGTTCAAGGCTTTTGTTCATGGCCTTGACGGCGGCGCGGGATATCAAATGGCTTATTCGGAGGTTGATCACCAAGCCTACGTGACAGACCTCACAGCGACCCATGTTGCGACTATCAAAGCCCTTCCTTTCATCAGGACAGTCTCCTATAACATTCCTGTGACCGAGCTGGATGACGACGAGGACTTCCGCGCTGTTCCCAGCCGAGATTTCTTACCTGAAGTTGATCAGCTACACAACTTGACCAACCACAAGTCGAGCAAATGGCTTTCGTCGCGGGCTATAGCTCAATCACCTCGGAGCCAAAGTGGTTCACACCTCAAAATGATTTCTTCTGACAAGATGGGTGAACCTACCGAGGACTATCTGTTTGACGATACCCTTGGCAAAGGAACAACTATCTATGTCATTGATACAGGTTTCGATACATCAAATCCGGTAAGTATTCTCACGCAGAAAAAAAAAAGAGATGTCATTATGGAATGCTAATTTTGAACTTTCCATAGGATTTAGCAAGCACGGACCGAAAGGTCGAGACATATGTTGTCCCTAATGATCTGACACTTTTGGGTGTCCCAAAAAATCAGCGAAAGCCGGAAGACCTTACCGATTGGGGTCGCCATGGAACCTCAGTCGCCTCCGTTGCTGGAGGCGTAATCCGAGGAGTGGCCTCAAAAGCGGATCTGTACCTGGTAAAATACAAGAGTGCATATGACAAGCCAGACGCGAATGGCAATGTTAAAGAGGAACGCAAAAATGCACCGCTCGCTGCGATGGAAAATGCCTTTATTGATGTTATACGCCACATCAGAAAGAATTCGAATCAAGGAAAGGCGGTTGTCAATATGTCATGGGGTTCGTTATTGATCAAGTCTTGAAAGAAATTACTAATTAATGATTCGATCATACAGGTTCAAAGGTTTCAGTCAAGGACTTCGACGCTCGAAAGAAAAGTCTTGAAGACTTTATTTCAGAGCTAGAGCAGCTTGATGTGGTAGTGGTTATTGCAGCAGGAAATTCAAATAAAGAAAAGCTTGAAGAGCGCATTCCACAGAACATGGGCACAGATTCCAACAGTATTATCACTGTGGGTGGTGTGAACGAAGAAGGCCAAATTTGGGAACACTCTACATCCCAGGGATCCGGTGGGGGATCTCTGACTGTATTTGCGCAGTCAGAAAACCTCGAAATGGACGTTCCTTTTGTGGGGGTGAGAAAGGTTCATGGGACCAGCTACTCTGCTCCAGCTGTCGTAAGTTTTCGGGTGGCCTATCTCAAGCTGTACCATTTGGATGTTAACATTCTTTTTCTTTTCCTTCCAGGCTGGTCTTGCAGCCTATTACCTTGGTATTCCTGATACAAAGAAACTGTTCACAAGTGGGAGTGTGTCGACGATGGTGAAGAGTTATATCAAGAAGACTGCCTTCCAGCGAGTTCAGAGTATATCAAACTCAAAAACTCCAGCAGGTTACAATTTCCCCAGTGAGCTCAAGGTTGCATATAACTTGGCCAGAGGAACTCCCCCCAGTATGTTATGTTATTCAATCCCACCATTCTTATCAGAAACTTCATTAACAATTGAATCCAGCCTGTGGAAGTGGAAGAATTCTCCCGCGCGGAGAATCGGATGACGCCTGTCCTGCGCCATCGCCATCGTCCTCCACGTAAGTTGTCGAATATGAGAGACTTCCATGCACAAACTAATCACTTTCAAAGAAGGGAAAGCTCCAGCCCATCTAGTTCTAAGTCTACAAGCCTGACTTCTTCCAAGATCAGTGCCACTACATACTCCCCAACCCCAACACCGGTAACCTCAACGACGGCTACTCGCACCACCAACGGGGAAACCACCGGCACTGGTACTGGTACCACATCAACCGGAATTCCCTCATCCACAGGCAAACTGACATGCAAAGGCGGAGATGGCCCGACCATCTCCCTCGAATCATTGAATAACCATACACAGGGTTATACTCAAGTAGAAGGAGGTATTGCCCACTGGTGTGATAATTTCTTAGGTCAATTAGACGCACAAGTTCCAGACACCTACAATGAGCACTGGGAGCCTGCGGAGATGACCGTTACTCTTGACAACTGCCCAGATACACTAGAGGTCCAACATAATGATTGTCAGGATTGGTGGGGGGAAATCGCAAATGGCTGTGATACCGACAGTGGTGATAAACATGGCGGAACGTACGAAATTGGATGTATGTTATTTGAGATGGAGGTTGGCGATGATAGCTAAGCTATGTTGATGTTGCTTTGAGTGTTGGATAAATATATTGAGGGTGGTTTTACGAGTACTTTCCCCGTGGATTGTCTTATACTTGAATACATGCGTATCAGCTCAGATTCCCGGAGCTATGGCTATTGCCTGGTAATATCACCTAGACAGAAATTTGTCAAACCAGGCTATTGCAAACTTCTGGAGTAACAAGGATGTCGACGGTTGCTAACGGAGACCTGCTGGTAGAGGATGCTACTACTGGGAGCATGAAAATAGAGAGAGAGAGAGAGAGAGAGAGAGAGAGAGATGAAGATGTCTTCGTAAGGTGTAGTGCTCCGGAAAATGAGGGCAGCAGCAATGCTATCAACGAACTAACTATCACAGTACGTATACTTAAACGACCGTATGGGGGCTAATCCCTTCTGGGTATAGTGCGATTGGAAACTAAGCATAACTGAGTAATCAGAGAGCATCCCCGGGGCCCCGAGCCAATGAGCACTCACTGAGCATCAGGGATTCTGCACGTGACTGATCTGAGCCTGTGCTGACATCTACTCAGTGGCCTGAGCCTGAGTACCCCCATAAAAGCGGCGGCAGCTCAAATAGGAAAGCTATCCGGTACGTAGAGATGCAAATGGAAGATTAGTGTGATGTGATATATCTTCTGTATTCATACCGTGTACAAATAAGAACCAAAGCTCATGATTAAGCCCTGGGAAAATCAAAAGGCCAAATTCAGCAAGATCTTGGATGCATTCAAAACTCTAGGAAAAGTAAAATGTACAGCTAATGAACTAAAACTCCCATAGATGCCACCTCTGTGGACGGGCTAATAATGATATTAGAGCACGTTCTTCCGCAGAAAAGAGCCCCACAAAGAAACAAGATGCCATAAGAAGGTGCGGTTAAAGCCTCCAAAGTCCGCAGCGCATTTAATTTCTCCCCCTCGTCTTCAGTTGGTCCAGGCGCCGGCAGGCCGGCATCTCCATCGCACGAGCCTTCTTCATCTTCTCAACATCAGGGAACAGCCACCCCTGCGCATCTTGCAACCTCCTTTCCCGTTCATGGGCTTCGGCATCACATTCATTCCGCAGTGTCCTGACATATTCCACCTCCACACGCGAGTCTAGCTCTCGGAAGTTTCGGGCACTAAAGTTATCCACATCGAGGGGGTTCACAAAGTAATTGAGATTGAGCTTAGGGGTCGAGCGGCCGAGGGTATGCGGGGAAACGGGGGTATCAAATCGATAGGAGGGTCCGGATGGGGTTGAGGAACCAGAGAAGAGAGAGGAGAGGAGTGGCAAGATGAATAGAATGATAAGCGGCAATATCTGACGAAGGAAACTGCGGGCATCAACCTGAGCTTCTTGCTCAGTAGCTGCTGCGCGAGGCCGACGGCGGGGTGCCTGGCCTCCAAATTGATGCACTCGGAATCCTGGGCCGCCTCCCATGTTGAACACAAATTGCGGACCGCCTATAGTAGCAGAACGATTAGTTCAGGTAAAACAGATATCAGAGGAACGCGTAGTCGTACCGAATCCACCACCACCCATTCCGCCAAATCCACCGTTGAAGAATCGGTTGAACATCTCCTCGGCCGAAACCTCCTCGTCGAATCTTTGACCACCGCGGGGGAATCCACCACCGCCGAACCCACTGAAGGGGGATGCGCCGCTCGAGGCGCTCGGCCCGGGCTGGAACCTGCTATCAGGATCGCCGCCAAATTTGTCGTACTTGGACTTCTTTTCCTCATCGGAGAGGATCTGGAAAGCACGCGAGACCACTGCCACCGCGCGTAAGAATCAATATGTCAAGAGACGGGCCAGGGTTGCTCATTGCTCACTCTTGAATGCCTCATCCGCGCCTTCATAGCCGTTCTTATCGGGATGCGTCAACAAACTCTGTTTGCGGTACGCCTTCTTAATCTCATTGTCCGTTGATGAACGCTCGACTAGCAGAATTTCGTAAAACGCTGTAGGCTGGCATTTTCGAATCCGAAGCACAGCAGCTTTCTGATCATCCGTGTACTTGCGATCCTGGTTGCCCTGCTTATGGTCGCGCGACGACGCACCTCCGCTTTTGGCGTCAGAGCCAGATGCCGAAGCCGAGGGCATAGCGACCGTAGTTTATGAGGAAAATCTGACAAATTCTGGACGGCACTTGTTTGCTTGTGTTCGGGGGAAGAGGGGGGTCGAGAGAATCTGGAGGGCGTAGGGTGGCGTGAGACTGCGGATAGGAGAAGCAATCCCGCAGATATGGTTGGGCTGGCAAATTAATCTAACATGCGATGAGATGGCCAGAGTAAAATATCGGCCTGATGAAGATGCAGCGAAATCAGAGTGACAGGTGTGGCTGATTCGGCGGGCATAAATTGGGGAAAAAGCGTGGTCTTAGGTGTCTTTGCCAAGCGCCGGAACGTCAACTACACTTGCGATAACATCACTTACCGAACTGATAAACCTGCCAACGTCTCCAAGTCCGTGATATTCAATTGTAAGTTGTCTTGGGGACTAAGTTCAATTAAAGCACGTCCGTCTTATTGATAATACCTGCAGAAAACACAATCCCTTGGCTGTGAAAGCTCCGTCTTCCACTTTCATCAAATAAGTCAAGCTCCGAAGCTCAATACCTCACCATGGCGGACGATTCAACTGTCGAAGAGACCAAGCAGACGGTAATCCAGCGCTTTCGCGCCTGGGGTGGTAAGTGCCGTGTGAATATACTAGCTTTATCGGCCAACCGTCGAGAAGCAATGTCGCAAGTGATCACTCGCTAATGACGTTTCTCAACCCAGAAAACTCATTCCCACCCACGTTGCTCGCCTCCATGATCGCAGCCCAGCACATGCGCCCATTCCAGTTCTTCCCGATGCTCTTTCCGCCTGTGCTGATCTTCTCCAGCTATGCCAACCTGCAGGGCTTCAAGACGGACACTGCCGGCATTAGCGCGGCCTTCTCGGGGCTGTATCTTCTTCTCGCCGCCCGCCGTCGACAGCCATTCATGAAGAAGCTGGGTGTTCGTGGTGTCGTGCGCGGTGCGACTATGGGTTTGGCCTTGGTCAACATGATCGGTGGTGGATTGGCGTACACTCTAGGTAAGAGGGAGGAGGAAGAGGATGCGTCATGATCGAGGTGACAACTCATAACGATGCGAAGATCGCGGTGCCGCATTGGTCTCGCGTTCTGTCATGTACAATATGTGTATTCAAAAGTGGTTTAGCTGTGCGTTTGGAACGTGGGTGACTTCAGGTCTCGGTGTCGGTACATGGGTTTATTTAAGAAATCCTTCATGCATTATCATTGTACAAGTTGGAGATAGACTGTACAAGTCTCCTAGTGGCTACCCCGTTTAAGTATCTACATTTTAGAGTTTCCAGAATATGGGCGCTCCGACAGCACGAACTGCCGCACCTGTTCAGGGACCAGCCAGTTCAGGTCCTGAGGAGCCGATTGCAATGCCTCGCGGGCTCTGGTTGAACTCACGGGCCGGTCGGTGGAGAGACGACCCTCGACAAGCTGAATCCGGTCGGCCCATTCCCTCCGCGCGCCCTCGCTGTCTCGGTCACCTCTAGCAAGAGCCGCGACATATTCCAACTGCTCCTCTCTTCCACCCCACTCATCACTTGGCCGCATAGTCACACGCAGCCGGTGCTTTGACAGAAAGGGTTCCAGGGGCTTCAAGGTATGTTCGGGCGCATAATACTTGGAATCGAATATCCGGATCAAAGTGTCGTAACCCGTCAGATGGACCTGCTCCAGCGGCACTGGGTAAGAATCCGATGCCTCGATAGCAGTTGCCTTGTCGACGAAATACGGCATTTTGGTGACGCCGATGTCGATTAACGGGAGAGTCTCCACAGCATTTGTGACGCCCGCAGCGGCGAAGGCCGGTGCTGATGCGAGGTGGGCGCGGAGATCCCGAGCGAATAGCTCCATCATCACGAGCCGATCCTGGAAGGAGGCCGGCTTGGATGGTTTGTCTGCATTCTGAGTAGCGAGAAGGAGGAGGACGCGAGGGCGGGGCCGGGGATTTTCTATAAGTGCCGTGCTCACAATGCGGAGGTGGGCGCGGGTGGGGGGATTGAAAGACGAGTCTAAGACATAGAGGGTCTCTGATTCTGCGGAGTGGTCGGGTGGGATGGTTGTTAGAACCTCGAACTCTTTGTTCGAGTTCGGAAACTGTTTCAGTAGTAACCCATACTGGGTTTGGAGGGCTTGAAACGAGGACATGCTTCTCAATACTCCGTACTAATTGCTTAAATGCGATGATCTACAAGGAATGCATGCGGCATGCAGGTGTTATCACAGCGATAAGGTACCATGTCGTCACCGCCTTCGCTCCATGGATGGCCCCGGAACACTTTTTTAGATCCAGTATTCACCATGATTCTCAGAATTGTGATCTCCCGCAATTCCGAGCAATTGCTAGCAATCTGGGGGAGTTGGGGAGGGGTACTCCGTACAGACAGGAGGGGTGATTGAAATTTCAAGCCGGATGTTTCATCTTGGAAAGCTTCTCCGTGTCGACTTACAACATATGTTGTCGGACTCTGCGAAATAGGAGAATCTCTAGGGGATATACAACATAAGTCGATTTCTACTAAGCTGGTTTTTTGTGCGATACTTGACGGCCCTTCACACAAACAGGGCTCTATAAACTATTCGCTTTAGGACGTACTCCGTGGCACTCCGGGAAATGAAATGAACAAATGATAGAGACCCAAGTCCAGGGGCCGTGCCTAATGTTGGAAGCCTAGACCTTATCAATTCACCCGATGTCGTGGACGGTAGATTTGATAGATATGCCCCACGTGGTCCATAAGTACAGACGGCATTTAGAGCGAATTGTGTCAATCTTCATTTTTAAATATATGGAAATCAATGTATATAGATACACCCGTGGAGTCCAGATCCAGAATGTCATGTTTATTTCTCAAAAAGCAATTTATATCCCGAGAAATGGAAAAAGGGGACCGTGGGACACGGGAGACTGATTTATGTGAAACGTCCGGGGGTATCGTATATGCCGTATTATTACAGCCGAGATCACCAACTCTCAAACGTTCCCGAAAGTCCCGGGATCCGTATTTTTTCTCTTCAATGATTAGATTCTCGGGCTGTGTTTTCCCATTAGGATCTAGATACATTGTACTTGGAAATGGCCCCGGGTATTGTCAGACTTTTCTGGTGGGACGTTCATATACGTCCGTGCCCTAAAAACCCGTTTGCCGGCATGTCCTATGGGGTACACAAGGCACACAAGGTACACAACATAAATTCAATGACCCAATAACCCCTATTAAGCACTCCATCGAAATGATAGGGGATATAAACAAGGTGCCAGTGACGCCAGTGACGCCACATCACATCCTTGGAGGTTCATAGGCTTTGCTAATATCATATGGGTTTTTACGTGAGATTAAAGGTCACAGCCCAGGTGCCCACGGGCGCTGGATAAATACACCTTGACCAATGAGACCCCCGTGCCTGATATAGTGGATACTCGTATACCGTCGATCCACCGGTATTACCGAGATAATGAATTTGATTAAAAGATACTACTGGTAGTCTTTCATACGTGGAAAGTACTAAAGTACTTAGATATAATATTAAAATTAAAATTGATATGTATAATTTAATTTACGGAAATTAAAGAAATGAATTAATTACCCTAGAGATCTCCATTTCTTCCCTTCCTCTTTCCTTCTTCAAGCTTGTCTCTTGCCTACTTCTTCTTCTTCTTTCCTTCTCCGTGAGAAGCCATACGTTCCTTCCCTGCGAATTGATTTCGCACCTGTCCCTCTTTCCTCCCCACACTCACTTAACTCGCTCAATTTGCTCCGGCATTCTTGATCTCTCTCTCATCCCACCCTCACTTTTTCTTCTTGATATCCACCGTCGTTACCAATAACCTCCATCATGGTTGTCTTGAACAAGCTCTCCGTTGTCCTTGTGGCTGCTATGGCTGCTGTGGGTCAGGCCACCCACGAGGGTCTCCATGCTCGTCGTATCCTGGCTCGCTCCTCCGCCCCCGGTGCTGCTGAGCCTTCTACCTCGACCGTCCTCGTGATTCCCACTGCTGCCGAGCCAGCTCCCACGGCTTCTTCTTCTGCCGTGTCTGCTCCTGCTGAGGAATCCTCCGCTGTGCAGTCCTCTTCTGCTCCCTCGGTGGCTTCCAGCGCCATTTCTTCCGTTGCTTCGTCTGTCGCTCCCAGCGTTGCCTCCTCTTCGGTCGTTTCCATCCCTGGTGTGAGCTCCTCCGTGCCCGCTGGCACTATTTCGCCTATTGCTTCTTCCAGCAAGCCTGTGGTCACCCGCACTCCCATCAGCTCTCGTCCTACTGGTCGTCCCACCAAGTCCTCTTCCGGCGTTCTGTCCAGCACTGTGTCTGCCCCTGGCGATGACTCAGTGACTGTCACTTACACTGTGACCTCTGGAACTTCCACTAGTGTCATCACTACCACCATCTCCAAGACCGCTACTCAGCAGCACACCGTCACTGCTGTATGTGTTCTATCTGATATCTTGTGCTTTGTACTCGTTAACTAACCTTGATATAGACTGAGTCTGGCTCTGATGCCTCGGCCACCAAGCCTGCTGAGGACACTACCCACACTCGCACCTCCACCATCAACAGTACCAAGACCGAGACTGTCACTCTCGTTGAGGCTCCCACCCCCTCCGGTGGTGCCGGCAGTGAGTCTGGTGCTTGCTCCGCAGTGACTGTTACTGCTACTGTCACCGAGACTGTGACTGCTGTATGTGCTGCTCATTCCCCTAACTCACATATCAAAAAACTGACATTATCTCTCTAGGGCGCTACCGAGACCCAGACTCCTGGCAACGGTGAGGGCGCACAGGGCACCTCTGCTGCTTCTTCCACCGAGACTGCGGCTGCTCCCACTGAGACCCGCACTGCCACCGGCTCCACCCGCGTCCCCATCACCCGCACTCCTACTCCTTCTTCCAGCGGTTTCGCAACCCGGACTCCTTCCGCCAGCGTTACCCCTACCCCCGCCTCCAGCGCCCAGCCCACGCCTACCAGCACCCCCAGTGGCAAGGCTTTCTTGGCCAACTGGCGCCGCCACTTCATCTAAACAACACACTGCTAATGAGAGGGGCGTATCCACCTCTACATGGCAGCGAGTTGCGAGCCTGTTAATGATCTGAGAGAAAATCCCGATTTCCTTCTACTCACGCAGAGGCGTGCTGGTACTGTACCTATTTTTTTTGCCAAGTTTCGGTACAAACGGTTTCGATTTCACTTCTTATTTACGCTCCATTTTTTGCCATATTTCTTCTTTTCGACTTCTATTCTTGCAATTGTCTTGTCATGCTGGATTGTGCTATGGGCCCCAAGCTTTCCCTGCCTGCTTGCTACCTTTTCCAGGCTGTGAACTCCAATTCTTTGGCGCCCAATCTCCAAGGCTTCTGGCGTGACATTTCCTTGCGTTACATTTTTTACTCACCAATGTGAAATTGACCCATTCATACGACCGGTTTCCATTGGATTCGGGACATTTTCTCACGTATCGTTTGACGGGTGGTGACACGTCTGCTTTGAGGACTGGACCTTGCCCCTTTTCTATTGTGGAAAATTCATCTTCGTTAATCTTTACAGATCTTCATTTTGCGAATGATCTCATATTTGCGTTGCTTTTTGTCTTCATGTTTTCTTTCCATGTGGAAGGCCGATGAGGGTGAGCAATATCGGTATCCTTAGGAGAGAACTTGAATTGACTTGCGGCTTTTGCCTGTTTACAAAAGAACCCTCCTTCGTAAGATGAGTAGAAATAGAGTGTATGAGGCTCTCCATCCTGTAGCGTTATAGTGTAAGGCTTGGCCTGTGAGGGACCTGTCGATCAGTGTCGATCTTCTTAGGCTGGGTCACGCACAGCACATAGGTGGATGTGGAGATATAGTTTAGTGAAGCTTTGAGCTGGTGTCTCATGTCTCGTGTCATTTGTCCAGCCAGACCATTAATATACATCAAGTAGGATAATATACAAAATTCGAAGAACTAACTTCTTCCTTATAAGAGCCCATGGCATTCATCCCCCGATCACCATCAAGCCTGTCTCTGCTTAGGATGAATGAATATTTATATCTGTTAGGATATCGAATCCAACGCCCCAACCCCTTCTCTCGCAATCCGCTCCCGCATAATCTGCCATTCAACCCATGTCACACCTTGCAACAAACAATCTGCCAGATCATCGAGTTTCCCTGGATCAATAGCAGCCACCTCATCCCCTGTCTCAGAGTGAGGGGATACGGGCAATGGAGAAAGAGATCCACCCTTCAAAGTACGAGACCCCTTCCCTTTCCCCTTCTTCAAAGTCTGCGTCTGGCCCTGCCATTTCCGCATATACGCACTCGCAACACCATGCAGAGTAGGACACTCGGCTTTATCCGCCAGCACGATCTTATTTTCGGCAGCAATGCCCAGCTCGAGTTCGTCAAGGCTCCCGTCCGTCTCTGGACAATCATTGATATTCTGCTTCTGCATAGCAGCAGAAAGCCACCGACCAACAAGATCGATCTTAGCCTTCTTCACTTCTCGTGCATTGGGCTTTTTCTCCTTGACCTTTTCTCCGACTTCGGATTTCTCACCCACGTCTCCTTTCCCTGGAATCGATGGCTCAGAACCACCCTCAAGCCAATACCGGACTACCCGTCTCGGCTCAACACCTCGAACAACCAAATCCGCAACCTCCCCGCCCCTCTCCTGTCGTAGCGTATGGAGAACAGCATACAACATACCCTCCAGTAGGCCAACGCGCAGCGTCCATTCAAGAACGGCACTCCCGCCGCCTGAGCGGAAGCGCTGGCGCTCTATGAGCACGTGTGTGGGGCGGTAGGCGGCTATGAGTGATGAGATTAGGGCGTATGCATTTGCAGCGTACAAGTCTGGGGAGAAGGAGTCTTTTTCTTTTGTAGATTTGGCGATCCTGGCCTTGACGGACATGTCTTTTCCCATATCTATTGGGAGGATGGCCTGTGATGATTCAGTGGCGTCACCAGATCCTGGTACTGCTTCAGCAGATTCGGATTTGATTATACTGGTATTATCCCCGGGTGTTAGGTTCAAACTTGATATTTCAGAAATAGCAAGTTTGTGCCAGGCTGTTAACTCTGGCGGTCTGGGGTTTGCTGCGTCTATCCCGATACCTGCACTCCCAGATCGGGGCACTCGCAGATGCGCGAATGCGAGGTTCTGAACGCCCATATCAATGCTGAGGATGCTCCATGGTTGTGCGGGGTTTGATTTTGACAAGTCTGCTGACTTGTTCTTTGTCTTTGAGCGAGTTTGGTTTGATACCCGCTGATCGACAGGTCGATCTTGGCTTATGCTTGTGCTGGCACTAGCACTAGCACTGGTAGTGGTAGTGGTACTGGGGTCGAGATTAGCGATGTCACCCTCTGCAACATCATCACCATCTGCGGCAGCCGACAACTGCAACTGCAACTGCGCCTGTGACTGTGACTGTGAATGCAACGTCAATTCCCCTGCAATGCGCTCAATAAGAACACCCTTTGTACCAGACGATTGGATGCCCGTTGTGCGGGCGATGCGCTGCAATTGTGATGATTTCAAGCATGCGAGCCAAGGGTGTGTTGGGGAGTACAGTGCTGCAGAGAGACGCATTGGGGGGTTTGTTTGTGCTTGCTTGACAAGGGTGGCATTGGGGGTCTGAGCTTTCCGGTACAAGCATAAGCACAGGCACGATAAATCTCGGATTTCCGTGTATGGATCTGCGGAAGACCTGTAATGGCAATTTTAGGCTGGATGCATGAGCATTCTTAGAAGGGGATAGGGGGATTCTTGATGGTGGATGGATTGCTGATCTGTGCACGGACCGCTGACGTTCACGGCTACCGTGGCACTGGGTCGGATTGAGTTTGTTACTTTTGTTTGGTTTCCATGGTTTGGGCTTAATGATGTAGACCTCGGGAGTATGAGTATAGTATCACTTTTATAACAAAATAGATATATAGATATTATATGCGCCTTCTATTTCCCAGAATATAACACCGAGATCCCCTTGTGTCAGTAAAACACCCGATCTGAATAATGAAACTCCCCCCAATAAGCAGTAAATGCAAGGCGCTGAAAAACAAGTCAAACAAAACAATTAGAAGACAGCAAAGCAGCAAACAATAATCCAACACCGAAAATCCAAAGGGCAAAAGTAAAACCCAAAACAAGAACAAGCACCAAACTATACCAAAGCTGGCTGCTCAGCCTCCGCCAATGCAATCTCATCTCGGAGATACAACAACGGAGCCCAAACACGCCAATGCAACACACCCATATGAGCAAGACGCATACCAATACGCTCTATATCCGACTGCTGCGGCGTCAAAGCCAGCGACGAAGTATTCACTGACCCAGACGCACCGGCAGCCCCAGTCTGCGGCACAGCAGGACCCGAAGCCACAGACAATGGAGCCCTTTGCGACTCACAGATCGCCAATGGGGACAGCGGCAAGTATCTACGAGCTGCGGCCAGGGTGGTAGCAAGGATTTTGCTGCGCATGCTATTTTGGAAGAAAACGAAGAGCTCGGACTCATTGGAGAGATGCCACTCGAGGGCTTCCTCGATGGGCATAATAACCTCATCCGCGACGACAGGGTCAAGCTGCAGCGCGGCACAAGCAAAACGGGCAATCTCCAGCGCAATACAGCGCATATTTTGCGTCCAGCGCTTTCCGCCGCGGTGGTCGGGGTCGTCGTCGTTGTTGTCTGGGTTCCCGGCGACTCGGTTCTCCAGATCCATGCCGTCTTCCATTAGGGACCAGATGCGTGATCGGAAGGTGGAGTAGGTTTCTTCTGGGGTTGAGAGATACCGCTTGTGCTTGTTGACATAGGACTCGAATATATACCAGGCGATGTCGAGGTTGATTAGGTTTTGGACTGTTGAGCGGAGTTGCCAGAGACGCTCGGAGTCAAAGAGGAAGGTTTCGGGGAAGTCGGTGGGCGGGGCGAATTGGAGTAGTTGGGCGGAGATCCCGCGGAATAGGGCTTCGAGGGGTTTGAGAGTCTCTTCTGTTTCTGGGGTTGGGGTTGTTTTTTGAGCTTCGGCATTTGCGTCGTCTTGGCGGGCTTGGTCGCGTACGGATAGGTACCAGTGCCGAGCGGGTTCGACTTGGAAGCCGCCGCGGTTCATTTTGCCTTGGAAGTATTCTTGGAGGAAGGGGACTGTGTCTTCGATGAGGAGAACGCGGAATGCTCGGATTTGATGGTTGGCGACGTCCTATCATTTCGCAAATTAGTTCGGTGCATTGCAAGACAGTAAGTACGGGTTTAAATGTAACATACCAACTTCATCGCCTCTAGAATAGAGAATAATGTTCGTAGACCATTGACAATCTCCCGAGGATCCTGAGACTGTGAACCTTTTTCGATTTGCTCGACCATGGAATCTGCCCACTCGTCTCGCATCGGAGCACAATGTGTTTTTAGGAGTTTGGCCAGCCATTTCGCCAGCGTAAGCATGTCGAGAACGCCTTTGCGTATTTGTTGCATCAGCAATGGGACTTCCAGGTTCTGCATGATAGTTGGGTGATCCCGCTCCGGAACAAGGGTCTTGATGACGTCCTGCAATGTCTCAAACAGGGCGGGCAAACGGGGATCGAAGGTGCGTCGAGTACCATCACTTGACTCGACTTCCTCGGTGGCATCGGCAGTCGCGGCATGGTAAGAGTAAACAGTAATCTCCGTGGCCAGGGAATCCCAATAATCCGCAGCTTCTTTCCGCTTGCGTTGGCCCTTCTCCCCGTCTAGGTCAGGCTTGAAGTGCAGGTCGCGGTCGAAGTTGGCGTCCATGCGGAGGTTGATGTTGCTCATGATACAGGGCAGATCAAGCTCACTGAGCGTTTTCTTCGTAACCGGCGGAGTTCTCCGAGCCTTACGCAATAAGCGCTGATCGCGGGGATCTAGACCCAAAGCTTGGGGTATACTGATAGCCTCCGGTGACGGGGAGGGCTCTCGAAGCCGAGAGATAACGGCTGGTAGCGGCGATACAGCTTGTCGAGCGCCATGAGGGTAGGCGAAGGGTTGTTGACGACGACGGAGAGGATGAATGGAAGGTCGGTCATCATGATTGTGAGAATCTCGCCCCTCGTTCTTGTGATACTCTTTAGAACGACCACTTCCAGCACCATAGGCCTCCAAAGGGCCTTCGGCGCCCTCCTCCTGAGTTCGGGCTTCTTTTGTGCCTTGTAGATCCATCGTTAAGCACAGTATATCTGAACTTCCCCTACTCAAATAGTCAGATAAGAGGAAGACTTTTGGGGTGGCAATGGCGACACCACGCCATGCATCTAAGCACAGAACAAGGCGAATACGCCCCTATGCAACTCCCACAACTCACAAATTTAATAACCCCCTGTTTGCCTCAGGCAGGCAGCCAATCCGCAGTCACCGAAAAGTGATGCAAGTGAGCTGTCAATTCCTGTGGAGCCGAGGATTGCTTGGATCTGCGTCGATCGCCTCGTGGTTCCGATCAGGGGTGCAATATAGGGAGGAAGGTAAAAAGGGGGTGGAAATTAGAATATTTGGAGCCAAAAAAAGTGTATAAAAATCCGAATAAAAGAGAATATAATCTTTTAAACAAAGAGTTGTAGAAGTATGAAATCTCCCAAAGTAGCAAAACCTGTGGGGGGAGAATTCCAGTATACTCTCAAGAGCAAACAAGTCCAAAATTGTCTCGAGAGTGCACAATGCAGGATAAATGGACAAATCAAAGAAGTAAAAAAAGAAAAGAAAGAAAAGGAGTTGGCAAAGCGACCGGGATGAACTGATATAGGTGAGTGTATCCCAGATCTACACCGGATTCGGGTGGACGCAACCAGCACATTCCTATGCTGCTACCCGCGAGCAGACTCCCCTCGACTACTGGATATCTCGACCTTGTAACATCTTTTCCATTTCCGATTCGAACTTGCATCTGCATTTGAAGTTCTGGGAAAAAGGGGGGGAGTCTTCGCCTCACTTTGAACTTTGAAATCAGCACTGGCCACGTGAGTGGGAGTCTCCTTTTCTCCTTTTCTCGGGGAACCACTGGATGCAGTCGAGTTGTGCATTACCAGGTACATAGTACCGTACATCGTACTCTCCAGCTTGGCAGAGTGTTCACAGATTATCGAGGAGAGATGAAGCAGGGCCCCTCTCGTCGAGATCGGAATGTTCTTGGTCCAGAGTGCCCTGGTGCCTTGTGGCCTTAATGCCTGATGAACATGGCCCCACATCCCTTGAGGCAACCCTATACTTCACCCACTTCACCACTTAACTCCCAATTGATATTCCCGTTCAGCGGGTCAGCTCGGATCTGAATAAAATTACTGTAATTCAGGAGGCATCCACTGCTTATAGACGGATATGAGCTCCGGCTGAGCTCCCAAATCCACTGGCCATGTCTTTGGCCCCAATAACCCCGCTGGTCTTATTGACACCCAAATCTGGCTCAACAACCGCCTCTGTTCAATAGATCAATGACCACCACCATCTCTGAAAGGAAAAAGATAAAAAGGAAACATGATTTCCACGTGGAATCTTATCTGTATGAGCAACCTGGATCTTTACTACGCAGTATCATCTCGATTATTTGCCAGAAAGAAAGCATTATCATAGTGCAAAGCACCGCGAGTTCCAATCATGAATATCTCTGCATTGCTATACTTCTTTCATGTCATATGGGCAACTCCTGGTTTTGTTTTTTCGCGAGGAATTGGTTCATACAATACTGAACGATTTGAAGTACATACCTTGCCCGGCGTTTCGGACCTACCACCCAGCTGGGCTGGCCGCCTTCCGGTGCCGGGGGCAGAGGATGGAAACGAGATCTTTTTCTGGCTATTCCAGTCAGAGCAGCCGGCATATGATGACAACTTGATCAGTAAGTCTGAATAGGAAAGAACATTCAAAGGCAGTTGCTAACACCGTTGTATAGTTTGGTTCAATGGCGGCCCTGGCTGCTCATCCTTGATAGGTCTGACGACCGGTAATGGACCCATTTCTTTCGAGGGAAACTCAACTCAATTTATTCGCAATCCACACTCGTGGACAAAGTTGGGAAATGTGCTTTACGTTGATCAACCCGTCGGCACTGGCTACTCCACGGCTAGCTTCCCCTACCCGGTTAAGGACAATGGCCGAGTAACGACGGACTTTACACAGTGGCTGCGTGGCTTCTTCGAATACTTCCCCCACCTGCAGTCAAAGCAGATCCATCTGATGGGAGAGTCATATGCAGGCATCTACATACCGTACTTTGCATCGGAGCTTCTTGACGGAAAAGATTCCATACCTCTCAATGTTCGTTCAATGTCTCTCGGTGATGGATCTTGGGGAAATGGAGCAGCCATGGCGTCCGTTGCAATGGGCAAATATCTCAGATCACAGCTGGGCCTCCTCCAAATTCCTGAAAACGTTCTATCAGTCTTCGACGAGGCAGACGAAACCTGCGGCTTCAACGGCGTGTTAGCAAAATCCGCCATATACCCTCCCCAAGCTATAATTCATATCCCCGGAAACCCAGAGTACTTTAACATCCGACGTCGAGACCTGACAAATGCCGCCAATGCTGCATGCGACATCGCACCCACGACCCCGGAAGAAGTCCGCAACTCACTTTTCAACTCAACCTGCTACGGCCCCTGCGCCGCCTTCTCCACAGCAAGTGACTACCTAACAGCCATCTCCACAAAAAGCACAACCCGCGGTTGTTTCGATATCTACGACATCTCCCACGACTGCAGTGCCGTTTCAGAGCTCCCCCTGATGGCGGAGTACTTCGGGCGCGCAGATGTCCAGGCGGCCCTCCACGTCGATAACAGCGGATTGTACAGCGCCTGCAACTCCACAATCTTAGGAACGCTCCTTTCAGCGCCCTCTCCTGTGCCGCCGGAGTACTTCATCCTCCCGTCTCTGGTCTCCAACCACAACATCTCGCTCCATATCTACTCGGGCGAGTGGGATATGTTGATCAACCACTTTGGCGCGGAGCTGTCGCTGCAGAATATGACGTGGCGCGGTGCACAGGGCTTTTCACAGCAGCCGAAGAAGCCGTTCTTTGCTGATAACGCTGCGCCGTCGGCGACAAAGCAGCTCCTGTTTGAGCATACGCCTGCAGCTACCACCACACTTTCGACTGCCACTCCCACTGCTACTGCTGCGGGTACATGGACTATGGAGCGTGGTGTATCATATCATCTCTTCCGTGGGGCTGGTCACAGTGTATTTGTAAATAAGCCACGCGAGATGTTTTCCTTTGTGAGGGACGTGGTTGTTGCTCCGAGAGCTGGTTAAATATGCGGACCTCGGGGTTGGGGCTGGCGTATCTTGGGTTTTGGTTATCGAAATTGGTACTTAGAACATGTAATTTCTTTAGAATTCTTTTCTGCTTTCAAAATCCAGGTTCAAGTTAGTATTTGATTAAAAGGGTCATGTAGGGATCGTAGCAATAGCAGTAATGGAAGGCTTTCGGACGATGTCGACAAAAATGTTGCATCATATAAGAAATCACCAAAAGCAGTGTGATCTCTGGGTTCAAATGAGATTGTTTTCGTCATTTGCCATGTTTATCGCATAATATCAAAAATTCAAATGAATCACTTACTGCCATAATCCTTGTCTTGCAAGATATATTTTGCACCGTTTTGGCTCATTATACCAACTATTTCGGAGGAAGTATTTGCTTTGATATTTCATCTACACAGGATATCTTCATCTACTTTATACTCAGTTCAAAAAAGACAGCAGTAATATCATTTTCAATATCTAAATCGAGTTGTCCTCATAGTATGCCGTATCCCGCCCACAAAGGCCACAATGTTACCAGATCTCCGTCATAGTGCAACAAGCACATGAATAATAATCGTAGGATAAAAACTTGTATGTATTAAGAGTAATATTGAGTCAAGCCTATCTGAATTTGGTCAATAGGTGTCGATTGGGGGTCATCATGAACCAGCATGAGTCATGATGTATCACGATGAGGGGGGAGTTGCACATCAATCAGCTTCCGAGAATTGACTACATATATACCCGTGGACATCCGCTATTATTATACAAAGGCTTTCAATTCTTCGCAGCCTCAGTGCACCCTGGGCTTAGGAGGTTCAAATAACACCCACAAGAGGTATTTTGTTTTTATTGAATTCAATTGATAATATGGTAGGTGAGCTGAAGAATGCGATGTGAAATTATCCTTTGACACAATCCCATAGCCCGGCAGACAGGAACATCTCCACCATCAGTTTTGCCGTCTTTTCATTTGAGTTCCTCCCACTCGCGCATCAGATTTTTGACTACCTCCCCCATGCACAATGAGTGAAGTATCTCTGCCCTGATGAAGTGACAATGTAGCATGACAGGGTTTGGTAGCCCAATACCGTCCGAGGAAGCGTTTTCGGATGTGATACGGGCTGGAAGGGTGCGCTGTAAGTATGGTATGTGGCTAGACGGAAAATATGAATGGTGTTCTGATTGGGCTGGTTCTAGCAGTAAATATGTGTTAGTGAAAGATAATATATTGATGAACAACCGCTCGCAGTGTAAGGCCGAATTCAGTGAGAGAGTGGAAAAGCAACTGGAAGAAACTACCTCGAGTCATTACCTAGGTACCTAGCATAGCTTACGCAAAGTATTACCTTTCAGCTAACCTTGGAAATATCCAAGTCGCCTGATTATACATAGAAAAGTCTTATATGACTAAAGATTGACACCATCAAAGACCTTCCCTAACACGTCCAATCCCTGAATGCACCGTCAAAGCATTCGGCTTCGAACCTAGCGAGACTGGAGAAAGTGGGTGCGTATTCCACCATGTCATATGGCAGAGAAATAAAGAGAATCGACTGGTTTGTTCGCAAGCTGTTAGGATTAGTAGACTAGTGAGGCTGTGCAGGGAAGGCTGAGGTGGGAACTCGAGCGGGTGAAGATACATTGAAGGCCAGGTGCTGACCGGTGCCATATATATGCAGAAGTACTATTGTATGTCCCAAGGAATTTAATGTCTTAAGACAAGAGATATACATGAATATAAATTGTTTTTCTACGTCATGATCTACTTCCCCGCAGAATATGGGGTAAACCAGGTGATCTCCCCATTGTATGACTACAAAGTATCAGCCCATCCCTGACTTACCTTTTTCTTTCCTACGTTTCCCTCTTCTTCCTCTTTACATCTCACATCTCACATCTCACATCATCCACCATGACAAAAGGATTCGCAACCATCACCCCCGAATGCGAGGAAGTATTCGACGAGGTCAAAGGCACCGACAACCTCAATTACGTCATCTACGAAGCCTCCGCACACGACAAGAAGATCACCGTCGCCGAGTCCGGCAAATACAAGGACTACACCGAGTTCCTCTCTCACTTCAAGGATGATACTCCCCGGTATGCCGTTGTAGACTTCACCTACGACTCCCCCGCCGGCGATGGCCAGCGAAGCAAGCTAGTCTTTATCACATGGTATGTAGAGAGAGACGCATTTTATCACCCTCGCCTTTGGAGAGAAGGTGATCTCACAATTATTGGAAGACACACAGTGCTAACTGTTGCGGATTGCATGGTAGGGTGCCCGAGGCTGCAGGCATTCATGACAAATCTTACTACACATCGAACAAAGATCATCTCTTCTACGAGCTCCAGGATATCAGTCTCCATGTCCTGGCACATTCCCAGGCGGACCTGGCTCATGCTGCAAGTATGTACTCTGGCCCCGTATCCCATTGATCTCGTGACTAGTATGGTAGTATTCGGAATTGACCTTTGGCTTTTTTACTTAGTCCTGGGGAAGTTCAAGGCTCTCTAGAGCAGCCTATAATCTTCAACCTTCTCCGTGAACCCGGAAAACGCTGTGTGAAGGGTGATCTACAAATCAAGGGTGGTCTAGCTATGCTGTTCTAGACACCATATTTCGTATTATAATATTTCTTACATATTTTCAATCATTCACCTCCGACCACATGGAGTAGATATATAATTAGTTTTAAACAAGTCGAAGGCTCAAGTGTATGTATTAAATGGAAGTCTACCGTGAATTTTATTTCGTTTGAACCTATTGTACCAAAGACCCAGTTATTCCCCAAGATATTAACCCGCTAATGCATGGAAACAGAGGAGGAAAAAAGAGCACCAATGAAAAGCATGTGTTGTCGATGATCAAGAAAGAGTCAATGATATGCACGATAGATTGCTCGTAGCTCAGATCTCTCAAAAGAGATCAACCCGCTAAATCATGGATAAACAGAATACAGATCGAGGATCGGGATGCCAGGACAGAGATGGTATGACAAGGAACCGCCAAAGTAACGCTGCTGGCATGCACGATAGATTGCTCATAGTCATAATCATAAGATGCAGATAAAATGAGCATGGGGGGTAATCATGAAGCATAGAGAAAACGAACTTCTCTGAGATGGAGCGTAAAAATGTTTCATAGTCGCTTAACGACGGAAAAATGGTGCTTGGTTCGAGGAGAGAAGCGAGTCAGCACGCTGGAAGACATCCCCCTCGAAGAATTTGTCACTGTAGGCACTGGCCGGCGTGGATGGAACAGTGGCCTGGGCAGCGGGGCCGAGCGCCGCACTCAGCGGAGTGGCAGGAACGGTGACTGATTGCGGCGGCGACATCATATTGAATTGGAAAGAGGGATTGTTGGTCAGGGCGGATGTTGAGACGGATGTTTGATGGTGTTGCAGGTGTGGGGTCTGTAGCGGAGGGCCGTACAAGGCACCGGGAGGGGGATGGCGGTCCGGGTCTGCAAGGTAGGCCCATGGGGATACCTCGATCAAGCGGCCTGCTTCCCGGCTTGCTTTTTGGACTGGGCGTAGGAGGATTATGACGTCGGCAGGTAGAAGCTGCATACTTCGCAACTCGCGCATCTCGTTCACTAGGTCGACGAACGATTGCATGAATGATTTGCATAGCTGCCAGAATTCGCGTTGGTTGCGAAGTCCGCCGCCTGGTTCTTTGATCTTCATAGTCGAGAGACGCTGTCCTAGGGCATCGGAAACTTCCAGGCAAAACTGACACCGACGGATCAGGTTGTTCCAGAGGATTTGGATTCCCTCTGAGTCGCGTGATTGTTGAGAAGCTTCTAGACACCTTACGAATTGCCGACAGGCCAGTGGAAGTGCCCCGTATGCGGCATGGTATGTAGCGGTCAGCTGATGGAAGATCCTTTCGAATATTCGCTCCTCCTCGTTCTCGTCCAGTCCAGTCAGTGTGTTGACCCGGGGAGCTCCGGGAACGGGCATAGGAGGGAAAGTTTCGCCTGAGCGAGGGGTTGCCAGCGAGTGTGGCATAGATGCGTTGATCATGTTTGATCTGCTGCTCGAGCGACTGCGTGCGTACGGCGCAGAGAAACCAGGAGAGCTAATGCTAGTCTGATTGGAAGTCATAGTCATAGGGTACTGAGGGTGTCGAATTGTCGTGTCGCTTCGCAATCGTCGTGTGGATGGGGCGGGATCTCTGGTTGGAGTGACTAGGGAGAGTTGAGATCGGTCTGGGACCGAGGGGAGTGGGTTATTTGGCCCAGCCAAGCGCTTTGTAGCAGATCCACGTTTGTTGATGGTCTGGAGCGGAGCATTGAGAATAGTGCAAGCATTCCGTAGCTCCACTAGGCTGCCGAACATCGTCAGCATCAGCGATCGTACATAGCGCGGATCGCCGTTGGAAACGATCTTGGCGACATTGTTGCGTAGCTGTGTGCCGACGTGAATGTAGGCGGAGATGCACGTCTCGCATTCACGTTTGACCGTTTCTGTGACTGATGCGATTGACTCTGGGTCATTACACAAAGTATTTGATGCTTTCTCGAGGGCATCGTTGAGTTGGTCAACATGCGAGGAAGCATTATAAAAGACAAGCTCGAGGCTGTGGCGTCTGGTGTCATCATGCTTGATCACGTTGATCAATGTATCGATATGGGAATGAACTTGAGCGAGAGCAAAAAGAATACCTTTTGCACTCTTGATTATCGGTTCGTCGGATCCACGCTCACCCTTGTGCTCAGGCAGACTAGACATCCGATTAACCCAGCCATCTCGCGGACGCCGACGCTCTCTTGGGCTGGTGGGGCTTGGGGGAGTACTGTCATTTGAGGCTATTGGCGGCGCACCCTGGCGCGGTCGCAGCACGGATCCATGACTGAGACCCCGTAGGTGGCTGTTTCGATATGGGAGCGTTTCATCCAATGTACCCAGATCAGTATTCTTCCGAGTGATCACTCCCATTCTTTTGCTACGAGCAACCGATGATCCTTGGATTATCCCCTCACTATTGCTTCGATTGCGCTCGTTGACAGAGTGAGGCGCTACACCAGGTCTTTGGAGACCAGGCAAGTGGTAAGTAGCGCCTTGCTGTCCAGAGGCCATGCGATAGTGTGATTTCAATGGAATTGGCGGTGGCCGTGATATCGATGGAGACCGAGATGAGGTTGCTGAGCTATCACCAGTGCTAGGAATTACTGGAAATCGGCCACTTAAATTCCGCTTTGAGGGTATCGGTGTTGGCACCGGTTTGATATCAAAAGAACCATCACTGCGTTGACACCGAGTTAGCTTGTATCCACCCGAAGACCGTAATATGAACAAACCTTGTATAAGCAACGATTTCTGGCTCGGGTGTACTTGTCTGTTGTCGTGTTTTCATAAGGAATCTCTTGAGTTTGGTCGTGGCTGCGACTTCTTTCTCGTTGTCGGTCATCCCAGATGGTGTCGCGTCGTTCTCGGTTTCCTCTAGTATGTCACGCAGTGGCTTTCGCAGAGGATTCCCGACACATTTGAAAATTTGAAGCTTATGCATCTCAGAGAGGCCAGCTGGGAGGTCAATGAGGCGATTTTGCATCACTGAGAGAACTCGCAATGACTTCAATTTGCTGATCTCATTTGGTAACTCTTTGATTTTATTTCGACTCAAATCAAGAATTTCGAGTAATGGTAGTTTGTAAACCTAGCAAGCAGGATCAGCACAATGCAATCATAACCAACTCTATCGTTGTACATACTCCTTTGGGGAATTCACGGAAGTTGTTTGCTCTGATATTGAGATAGCGTAGATGCGAGCACTCTGCGAAGCGATAGGGGATGTGAAAAAGCTGATTGTTCGACAGAGACAGCCTTTATAGTAATCAGTATAGTCCAGAGCAGTGATGCCGTAGCCTATGAACAGGCAACGGAATACTTCACTATAACAGTTCAAAGCAAGGCTCCGACGTACCGTTCGACTTCATCTTTGATTAAGTCCACTACTGGTTCAGGGATCCTGGCAATGTGCGAATGGCCAAGGTCAATGGTCAACTTAGGCTTGACCACATCTGTGACGGCCTCGCTGCCTGCCAGGGAACGCTTAGTGTCTTGGATGCCACTTTCAACGGCATGTCGCGCTAGCTCAATGGTTTCCTCCGGACTAAGCGTTTTCGGCCCAGTCGGTTGCTTGCTGGTATTCTCCGGGGCATCCCCTAAAGCAGTCCCTGGTCGACTTTCCTCTTCTGGGTACGGAAAATCATCGCTTTGTGACGCGAGGAAGCCCCCTGACTCTGGCGTGCCATTTTCTATTTCATCTTCGTCTGTCTCACCACGGTTCAAGCGTGGCCCACGTATTATGTCCTCAGGACGAGTCATGGCGGATGTCATGGCTGATCAAAGCCCGAATATTGTCGATCAAACGCACCTCGAAGCAGCACTTTCGTTGATGAATTGATGTAGCCAAAAGCCAAAAGAATGTCCAGGTGCAGCGACCATTACCATATGAACACACTTCGGGCACCTGCGCAAAGCATCGTTGGTTGTGATTCAGTCGGAGGGGCGGGCTGTCACGACGTTGGACGGGGAACGGAGCTCGAGGCGGCTGTTAGGTGCAGTCCGAGAGGAGGAAGAGAGATCGGAATCGTCAAGTGATGAATTGGCCGGGTATCAAGTGGTCGAATTTAGAGCAGATTGGTTCAACCCCGAGTGAAAGAGTGCAATGAAGCTCTCATGGAGGTTGACAATCGCGGGCGCGATAAAGAGATCCACGATGGGGATCTGGCAGGTCGAAGAATGTAGTTATCGAAGCAACAAACTTCTTAAGTGTAAGGCTGATGCGAATAACCAAAACGAAATCGAGTCTCCTGGAATGAAGGGAATTGGGGACATTCAAGTTGGGCGAGGCTGGAAATCTTCTGATTGGGTGAAACACGCCCAAACACCGGACCTCCGCAACTCTGCGTCTCGACTCCGCCTGCGTCACTATATTGGAATATGAAGGACCATACATATTTAATGATAGTTTAAGAGCTACGATTAATCCACTACACCTGGAAATGGATTGACCAAGAATGCATGTGCTATCGCGTAAATAAAGCTAGGGAAGTACAACGCCCAGCAGAACAGATCAAATAATATACATAGGCCATCAATATGAAAGACTAGGGGATCAAAAGCTCCTAAAAGAGGAGTAGCATAATGGTTTTTGAGCCCACTCCAACATCTCAGACTCTTACAGAGTGACCGCCTCTGTTTCTTCGGCTTCCTGCTCACTTGACTCAGTAGTGTCTCCCAGATCTGGTGCGCCGCTGAGAGCTGATTTCCGCTGGTCCTGGATCAGAGACGTTTCCCGGGCCCAGGCAACCCATTTGTCGTACTGCTCGTTCTCCATCTTCATGCCAATGTCCATGTATGATGGTCCGAACTCTGCGCCATATGCCGCGGCTTCTTCCGCAGCCACCCGACGTTGAATGTCCTCCTGCAACCGAAGTCTGTAGAATTCTCGACGAGCAATATCGTAAGCGGCGCTCTTGTTCATATCCGGGACGTTATTCAAAAGCCACAGCTGTCGCTGGACAACACTAGTACCAGAAAAGTAACACATTAGCATCGGGGGAAGTTTCGCGTAAGTAAAAATAAAAGTATTAGAAGTGGAAACGATTAGGGAACCCACCTTTCACCATCTAACCGTTTCCCTGGCTGTTGGATGCGGCTCCAATCGTAGTGTTCAAAGTCCTTGCCAGTGCTCTCAAGAAGCACACGGGGCCGGGCGAGCTCCCAGGGATGATCGCGGAAGAATTGAGTTCGCAATTGATCTTCCTCATATTTGAGCTCGACAGGCTGGAAAAGTCGACTAGGCTTCTTGGGCTTTCTGCGCTTCTCTTGGACTTGGAAGACGACCTGCGGCTTCGATGATCCAGCGACGGTCTTCAACCGCTGCTGGACAAGCTCATGCTGAGGGGGGCGGGTACGAATGAGGGTTTCAGCAGGAGGGATCTCGCCGACCACGCTGACCCATTGTGGCAGTTTGCTGGTCTTTCCACTGGCGAATTGATTGAGTGCTGTCTGTCGCACCCGGAGGGCTGTGAGGTTTATTTTTCCCATGGCAGTCGGACACAGCCGGTAGCTGAAAGAACCTAAAATAAAAGAAGAATTGGAACGCGACTGGAGACAGCAAATCAATTGACAAGATATGCGCTGCAGGGGGACGAGGTGGTTGATGCGGGAGCGAAAAAGATGGGATTGGCAAAGGGCGGCTCCGATTGGTCGAGGGATGGACTCCGCCAGGCCAGAAAGTGCAGGGCCGTTCATCTTCAGAAAAACACTCCTACGTCTTCCGAATCTTGTCCCTCTCCCCCTTTGTCTGCTTTTCGCGCCCAGAAAGTAGACGGCTCTCTCTTGTGCGAGTGGCAAAGGGCTCTCTCTTGGATGCGGCCTACCTAATGCCACGATGTCTGTCATCCCATGCCTCATCCAAATAGGTCCCCCAGCTCGCCAAGCCTGCGAATTCACCCCAAGCAGGCCTTGGATGAGCTTCCTCTCCTTCGACAAACCTCAATGCCTCCCTCGAAACCCCCTTCTCACACCTCCTCGGTCCGCAGACTCTGTCCCCGTCGTCCTCGCCCATCCGTCGCGTCAATAGCAGATATTTTTGTCGGCTCGCTGGTTCTGGCAAGCTTCTGCCACGAACACTCGCCGAATCGTCGGGGGTTGTCAACAGTAGCCTGGAGTGCCTCGGATCATAATTTGCGAAAATTTCAGGGCAAAGGCGCCACTGGTCACAGACAGCTACCACCCCGACGACAACCAGAGTATTCAAGCTCAAGGTTTCATCTGTCGCAACCCAAAAGATTGATCAGCAACGGATTGGCACGTACGAATGACGATAACACAGAGGAGTATAATATTGAGACCGAGTCACGGGAGGAGACGGAGACAGACAACGACTATATACCATTGTGGCCGGCAAAGAATGAAGACGCGGAATCGCAGACTCATTGTGAAAGATTTGATTTTACATACGATTTCGACCGCAGAATAGAGATAACAGAACACACCAAAACCGACATCGACCCCAAATTGCCGGACAAACACCCCCGCCAATCCTTCCCATCATGGCTACATCCCGAGAAGGAGAAACGCCTCTCTACCTCGAAACTGTACGAAAAGTCCTTGGCGGGTTATGACTGGGAGGAAGCAGTGAATGCTGTAGCGCCATATTCGCGTTACAAAAAGACGTACAAGGATGATTCGCCCGATCAAATGGAAATCCTCTCGGTTGAGAAGCTGGTCAGAACGTTGTGGGAAGAGCCAAACCCCTCCACCCAATACCTGTTCCGATTATACAGAGATATTCCCGCCCCGGGTGTAGCTTTGCTTTCGAAACGCACCCGTGGTGCTCTTTTGCGTTTGTTCGCGCATCCCCGAGATCGACGGTGGGTAGATGCTCGTCGCTACTTGGCATTGGTGGACGACATGGTAACTGCGCGACTCCCGCTATCCCGATCACTCTGGTCTTCCGCGATACATCTTTCTGGCCGAGCCAACGGCAAAGTTCTGAAACGCGATCTTATCCGAGCCGTGGGCATGTGGCAGAAGATGGAACATATCGCTGGAGTGAAGGCTGACGAGGTGGTCTTCAACATCCTGTTCGACATCGCAATCAAAGCCGGTGCATTCAAAGTTGCTGATCGCCTAGAGGAGGAAATGACTGAGCGGGGTCTGAGCTTTTCACGCTGCGGAAAGACATCAAAAATTTATTATTTCGGGATGATGCGGGATGTTGAAGGTATTCGAGAGACTTTTGACGATTTTGTGAGATCGGGCGAGATCGTCGACACAGTTGTCATGAACTGCCTCGTTGCCTCCTTCCTTCGGGCAGGTGACATCCAAACTGCGGAGCAGCTCTACGCACGCATGCTGGAGAAACAATCAAGCAATAACAAACGCCTTTTGCATTCGGACGATGGGTCCCACGATGGCGGGTCAAATCTGAGCTATGACATGCCTCAATACCGGGAAAGAGCCAGGAAGTTGGGCCGCGTATTGAAGAAGTCATCAGCACTCAAGGAGAAGTTTCCAGAATATCACCGTGCTCTCCAGGATTCTCTCTCCATTGCACCCGACACGCGAACTTTTTATATCTTCCTACGACACTATGCCTACAACACTGGCCAGCTCGATAGCTTCATGGCTGTCATGCGTGACATGGAGAAGACCTTTACCGTCCCACCACGTGCTATCATCTATCTGTTCCTTTTTGAAGGGTTCGCTCTTCATGGTCGGAGGAAAAAGCAGTGGAGTGCGGAAAATCTTCGGCTGACATGGCATGCGTACATCCGGGCTCTGCGCGACTCAAATGCAAGACTTCGTGGATTACATTTAAATTTGAACAACCGAAAGATGACTTGGGAGAACCCATTGGCTAAGAGCGTGGCAATCGATGTCGAGGAGCTACCAGTGACCGATTCTCCCAACGGGTTGTACATGGCTTTACCAACAGAGGATACAGTTGGGAATCCACAGGGATCTGAAGAAACTGCTGAGGGCTCTGCCATGGATGGTTCCCAAGACACAGAACAAGACGCAAAGCCTGAGCTGGATGAAACAGAAGATGAATCCACGGAAATAGAGGAACTTGATGTAGATCAGGTCTTCAACCCTCGTTTGCAGGTCCCCAGCGAAGCAGAGCAAGAAGAAGTCTGGGACCCCGAGCAGCGTCTCGAGAATGGTCTTTTTGTTGGGCGTCGCATGATCACCGTTATTCTGCAAGCATTTGGAACATGTTGTGGCCCCCAAGAGGTCCTCGAGGTTTGGTTGCAACTTGAGCGGCTTTGGCATCCACAGCAGCGCAAGGCGATTGATGTTTTTGCCATCAAGGAAGAGCTTGATAAACAGATGTCCAGAGATCCACACCGGAACCGCTGAACAAGTTAGAGGAGCCGCTGAAATCTGGATTCAGCACTTGTACATTATTTTCCATATAGATCTGTCATATACCGCCTCGATTTCTAGCGTGTCTTTGGCGCAAATGCATTATTTCACATGAATACCAAATCCAGTTTGTAGACTTTAGTTCCTCACACCATCATGAAGTTTTGGTGCAAAAGTGAATCAAATTGCAGTCCAATCAATCCCAAAAAGGAAGGAGCATGTCGCCACGTGACACCGCGTTCTGGGACGCGGTTGAAGACTGAATCTTCTTCTGCTACTGCACTTTCACCTAACACTTTCGACCTGTCTATCTCTGCTATGAAGCACAATGGATCGTAACCCAGCGGTGACGCGCCAAACAGCCAATATGCGATGGGTCTTGAAACATACCTTCAAAAAGAATGATTTCCGGTGAGTTGACGAACTAGGCAAGAGGGTCAATTTACTTACTCCACCACATAGTCCACTCCAACGAGAAGTGATCGCGTCCGTCATAGAAGGGCAGGATGTCTTCCTTCAAGCGTGCACTTCGTTTGGAAAGAGCTTGTGTTATCAGTTACCTGCAGTTCTCAAAGATTGGGGCTGTAAGTTTTAACATCTCTTTATTTTCAATGGCGGATTGGCCTGACTTCAATATATCTAGTGACTGTTGTCGTCTGTCCACTTCTCTCATTGATGGTGAGTGTGGTTCTCGAAAGTGTGTTGTCAAACGCTAATCCCTAACAGACTGATCAAGTGAACACATTGAAAGCTCTTGGCGTGGCAGTCGCTACGATCAACTCTAATACTACTCACGAAGAGAGACAGCGTGTCTTCGAGGATATGCTCTGCGGCCACCCGAGCACACGCCTACTTTATGTGACTCCAGAGTTGTGCCAGACGGACAACTTCCGCCGCCGCTTGCTCATAGTTCACAAGCAAGGTCAGCTCATCCGCGTTGCCATTGATGAAGCGCATTGCATAAGTGAATGGGGCCATGACTTCCGGCCAGCTTACAAAGAGCTAGGCTGGTTCAGAAAGAATCTCGTCAATCCGACTGTCCCAATCACTGCCTTGACGGCTACTGCGACACCCCGAGTTCGCTCGGACATGATCAACATCTTGGGGTTGGATCTAGAAAATCTCCGGATGTTCAACACTCCATCGGATCGTCCAAATATCCACTACGAGGTACGGTATCTCGCAGACTTTTCTGAGGACGACAGCGGCGCAGAAGACAGCCAGTTGCAAAACTTGCTCAGATGGCTTAAGGATATCCAAACCAGACGAGAGGCCCGACTTGGCACCGAAGTGACACTACTCCCTCCGATGTCAGGAATCGTATATGTAGGGACCCGAGCTATGGCCGAACACCTTGCAAGCCGGCTATCCTCTTCCTCGGACGGGATGGTCACGGCAGTGGCATACCACGCCGGCGTGGAAGCCACCAAGCGCGCGCACATTCAGTCAACGTGGAAGTCATCTCGGCCGTGCCAGCCCGCTAATGGGGAAAAGACACCCGCTTTCTCCATCATCGTGGCGACCAATGCCTTCGGGATGGGAATCGATAATCCAGACGTCCGCTTTGTCGTACATTGGACGCCACCCCGAAGCTTCGAAAGCTTCGTTCAAGAGTCAGGGCGTGCAGGTCGAGACGGCCGCGCCGCTTCCTCGCTTGTCTACTACGGAATTCAAGAGAGGAACTTCATAGAGACTATGATCTACCGGGATACTGAATCTCACCGTGCGAATGGCCCCGAAAACCGAGAGGCCAAGCTTGAAAGCTTCGGCAAGGTCATTCGGTACTGTGAGAGTATTAGGAGGTGCAGACATGAACTGATCAAAGAGTTCTTCGGTGATTTCGAGCTAGAAGAAATGGGATCACAACTGCCGGCTAGGGAAGGTGTGTCTGTTACAAGCTCATCTCCTTGCGACTTCGCCTGCGATTTTTGCAAAGAGGGTCGTGCCGGGTTGGCGAAGCGCCGGGAGAAAATGGCATCTGAGACTCAGATGGCTCTCCTATACGCGGATTTCGACTAAGTGATATCGTCTTATGTTTGATTGTGCTGCATGGTTTAGTATTTTCTTTGTTTTCCTCGGCATCTTGTCATCTTGTCACTTCTGTTAAGTTTTCTGCTTGCATTTTTGAGGAGCCAAACAGCATACATGGCGCAGGGAGGGGGGCTTTTTGTACTTCACATATACCAGAGACAGAGGCATGGAATCCAGCATGTGAGCCGCTCAGCAACCTGTGCTCGCTTCTAAATATTTTAGTCACAGCAAGAAATCCACTGTCAATAAGCAAGCCTTTTATTATGAACACAATTATGAAGTTTACCGAGTATGGAAATAGGTAAATCAAAGGGTTAGACACAAGGAAAACTGCTAGACACTCTTTAGCAAAGACAGAAAGATCTGAAAGAGATTAACGACAAGAAATCGCTGTATCACCCTCGTTTTGCAAACAACCAGGACATGCTTTTGTTCGCCGTGAATGTCAAATGAATGCAGCACAACATTAACCCACCAAAACAGCTTCTGCCTTAAAGACCAGGGGGTGGGGGAACCTGCAATTCATATATCAGTAATCAAAACTAGCATGAATGAGATGTGAATAACGTACCGCGCTGTAGCTGCCACCTGCACCAGGAGGCGGAGGTGGCGGGGATCCGGAGCTAGGAGGGGCCTCGCTAGCTGGAGCAGCAGGCGGAGCAGTGCCATCTGTTTGCTGCTGGGCGGCGGCCATTTGCTGATAGTACTGGTAATATGCGACGTAGTTCTGGTATCCACCGTAGGCAGCATAGGGGTCGGCACCACCGTAGTACTGGGCGTACTGGGCACTGTAGTCGGCGGCAGTGGGGGTAGCAGCAGCGCTTGGGGAAGCAGCAGCGGCAGCCTGGCCTGCAGGGCTAGCAGAAGAAGTATTATGCTGCTGACGATTGTTATAGCCACCGCCGTATCCACCACCTCCACCTTGGTAGCGATCACCACGATCACCGCGATCACCACCGCGGTATCCACCGTAGTTGTGCTGGGGTGGGTTCTCCTTGAAACGCTGGTATTGCTCCTTGACATTGGTTAGAAGGTCCTCGCAAAGCCCCTTTGCTTCCTGGACATCGTTGGCGTCAGGACCACTTGGAAGACTGTCAGTAGAAGCTCATAGTAGAAATGAGCGAGGCAAAAAGGAAGAGAGAACAAAGTCAGTAAGAAAATAGATGAAAACTCACGCCACATGAAGGAACATCGCTTCGTCGCTTTCACGGCCAGTGCTCGATTCGATGAATCCGGAGCCACGGCCCTTGATCTGAACACGGCAACGAGTCTTCTGTTGGATGTGCTTCACATAAGCACCGCCCTGTCCGACGACCTGAGCGCGCAAGTTGAAGCCGGGGATGGGCTCAAGATCGATGGGGATACGCTCATCCGGCCATTTGCGCTGTATGAAGTTAGCCAGATTATTATATTAACCAAGAGGAAAGGAATAGTCCCATACACGGCCATACTCATCCCGCTCAACCTGTTGCTCGGGTTCCCGGCGGCGGAAGCGTCGCTCGTCGACCAGGTTCGGAAGTTCTTTTTGCATCAGGTCATTAATCATCGCGACTGCTTTCTCCAGACCATCCTTATTGGTGCTGGTCACATGGAGGTACAGGGGAGGGCTCTAAACCAGAATAATCAGCATTTGACCTCGCCAACCTTGAGGGGTATTCCTTACCGCGGCAGTCGCCATGTTCTTGTCGGGGTAATAGTTGCCTCGGGTTGTCACATCTTAAGAGAAAAAAAACAGTGAGTGAGACCTTCTTTGCTTAAAGTTGAAAATATAAAAGGAAGTCGTACCGGCGCCGGTTTCATCTTGAATCTATAAGTCACGCAGCGGAGGTCAGCAGATGCAACAGAGGGTGAATTGTATGCTATGTTTTAGTGAAGGGTAAGCTTCATCCAGTCCAAAAGAAGAGAGCAGAACGATGAGAGAGCGAGATACAGAGTACCCCGATCTTCTATGAGGAACATGACTGGAATATCAGCTAGTGACAAAGGGGATAATTACCATCTTCTGAGTAGATCCCTTCGTCAGGGTGTAGCGATTGCGCAGATCATTGATCTCAATGTCCTTGATGTAGTCTCCATCTGCGACGTAGATTTCGGCGTTCAAAGTCGCTGCGCCCTCGGCGGCGGGCGACTGGGAATTCTCTGTCGCGTTGTCGGCCTGTCACACAATATTAGAAATTGGGTATAACGAATCGAAATGAGAGTGTATTCACAGAGCGGATTGGGGGGACATCAACGTGTTGAATGCCCTTCTTCGCCTGAAGCTGCGCATTAATCTTGGCTGCTGCTGCCGCTATAGAGACCACAATAGTTAGCCGTATGATCTGAATTATAACGGTATATGGACCCGAGTGTAACGCACCTGCGGCGGCGGCCGGATCCACTGCAGATGGATTTGCTGGAGTCTCTGCGCCAGGGCTGCGACTCAGCGGGCGACTCAGCGGACTACGAGTGCGGGCCGACTCCGACTGTCTGTTAGACGGAGATCGAGAGCGTCGGTCAAAACGGGAGCGCCGGGGCTCAGGTTCAGTTTGGTCAAAGCGAGACCGCTTCACTCGGTGTTCATCGTCCGCCATGGTGCAAGGTGGGGTACAGTGAAAAGGGAGAGAAAAGGTCGGGGAAGAGAAGCTCAAAAAGGTCCAGATCGATTGCGGGAAGGAGTTTTAGAGGCGGAAGCCGAGCAACCAACCAACAAAGCCACCAAAAACAAATCCGAGGAGAATTTAAGTAAACTGAAAAGCTGAAACTGATGAGAAAGCGAGGAATATTATATATTTCTCATTTCCAAGAGCTGGTCCGGTTTTTGGCAATCCCTTTGGCCATGTTGAATATTGGAGGTCACGTGGTGGGAAATCACGTGCCTTTTATACCTGGGAAATGCACTACACCGCTTTAGATCTAGCTTACTCTGAGTCAGCGGGCGGTCGCCGAGGTCGGCCCATTAAAAAGAATATACCCGGGGCGAATCTGGAGTGAATCATCGCACAACCCATTCACATCACTTGAACTCCTCATGGCTTTCAGGCGTCCATTGACGCTGTCCCTGGGGTCAGCGTCTCAGCTGTCATCTGCTGCAGCTACTGCCCGGTCCCGCGCTGCTGTGCTTCCTCGATTCACCACTATTCGTGCATCGTCGAGCTCAACTTCAGCTCTTGCCTACAAGGCATTGCACCGTCGCTCTCCTCTCCCTTTGCCGGTCTCCGATGCTTCCCCTCAATGGGATGCTCCCACCGCTGTCTCCTCCATTCTCTATGAGACTCCCGTGGCACCCTCCAACCCACCCAAGCGGCACATCCTGAACTGCCTCGTGCAGAACGAGCCCGGTGTGCTGTCCCGTGTGTCTGGTATCTTGGCCGCCCGTGGCTTCAACATCGACAGTCTGGTTGTTTGCAACACCGAGGTTGAGGATCTCTCGCGCATGACCATCGTGCTGCAGGGCCAGGATGGTGTCGTCGAGCAGGCTCGCCGCCAGCTGGACGACCTCGTCCCCGTCTGGGCTGTGTTGGACTACACTGACTCCGCCCTTGTGCAGCGTGAGCTTCTCTTGGCTAAGGTCTCTATCCTTGGCCCTGAGTTCTTTGAGGAGCTTCTCCAGCACCACCGCGAGATCACCACCTCGCCAGACTCCCTGGACCACAAGCACACCAGCCTTGACCACACCGCCCAGCAATACCACCCCCGCCACCTTCCCCAGAGTCAGGCTCTGCGTCACAAGCACGAGCACTTGGATGCCATTACCCGCCTGACTCACCAGTTCGGTGGTAAGATCCTGGATATCAGCACTAACAACTGCATTGTCGAGGTGTAAGTATTTCCTCTGTTCTGACTCATGCTTTTCGATCACAATTGACTCATTCGACCTCCTATAGCTCTGCCAAGCCTAACCGTATCGACTCTTTCCTCAAGCTGATCGGTCCCTTCGGTATTCTTGAGTCCACACGGACCGGTCTGATGGCCCTTCCCCGCTCTCCTCTGGGTGAGCCCAATGAAGAGATCGAGAAGGATGCTGCCGACGTTGTCGATGCCAGCACCCTGCCCCCTGGCTAAGCTATATATCGAATTTCCAACTCAAAAACTTACATACCCGAATAGGATTCGTTTGGTCTCTTGGCTTTGTGTATCTTATATCTTTCCCGTGGAGTTGACCTAATTTTAAAATTGTTGGCTTAGCCATTGTATGTAAAATGACAACAATTATTGTTTCCCTCGCATCTATACATATTACATGCTTTTTTCGACTACAAATTGCTATGATAGTTCAAGTGGCGGTGTACGGTTTTATAGATATCTGCCGTGGCGTTCCCTAGATTGGAGATCGTACATGGATACTCCACTATGCTTGCTTCCAATAGTCTCTCAAGCATTAATCATGGAGAAAAATAACATTTCTAGTATCGTGCTATCGTGATAATGACATTTAATTGGTGTTTTTATTTTATTTTAACCGTAGTTTATGGTCTTACCATGGTGACAACCTAAAAATACATATAAATACTGCGCATGTCCATCTAAGAGGTTCCATTTAATTCCTTAACTAATTAGATGTAGGGGAACCCCTTCAGCATGCACATATATACTTACTGGCTCCTGGGTGTTCGTTGCGGACATGTCGGTGTAGAGCAACTCTAGAACCAAGGCCGCATCTGCTGCTCTGAGAATAGGCGTTGTGTTGGCCGTCATTGTGGGCTTGGTGTTCTCTTCAAGGGTGAGAACAGGATGGGGTGTTTTTTTCTTCTCGTTCAGGTAGGATTTGGGAGGGTTTACCCGCTCAACTAAGTCCTACCTGGACAGGAATATAGACGGTAGTCTTTTGCTGATTGGGAAAATAGGAGATATTTTTAGTCTTATATATTTAGGCATATGTCTCTACTCTTGTTGTTAGTTTGATCTGGTTTCATTTGGCTTTCATCTTTGGATGTAAACTGGGAGCAATATATGTATGCACCCGGACATTGCCGATCCAGCAGCAATAAACACAACCCAAGACCAAGACCTCCAATACACTCTAAATCCTCACTTTAGCCGCAATGCCCTTACCATGGTAGAGAATGACATCCGTATAGTTCCCAATTAGAACTCCAACCTTAGCGACAGCGTCCATCTCCAACGACTGACCGAGTGCCTTGCGCAGAGCGTCGTACCCAACCCCGCCCATATCGAGATCGACTGGCAAGCGTGGACTCCTGGATATACCAGGCGGCACTTCAAAGGGTTCATGATTATTGATTCGGCCGATTGGCTCATTTTTCTCATAGAAAGCCGTTGCGTCAATTGAGGTAATTAAGATATTGTTTTCTGTTAGGGGCGAGGAAAGGATGAATTCTGCTGTGGAGGACCAGAGGTAGAACTAGATTTGTGAGGAAGTGTTAGTAGAAACTTTTTTCTTCTCTCCGTGTGGAGACATGATATGAGTGAAAGGAGCATGTACCGTTGCATCATGGATAAAACGAGGCTTTTGATCCCCATCATCGCTTCCCGGGGAACCCGGAATAGATATGCGAGGGACAGGAACAGTAATGTTGAGGACGGATAAGGCTTCGCCTAGGCTTGGTAGAGATGGAATCGTGTTTCGATGGCTTTTGATGGTGATCGTTGTATTCAAGCCTGAGTGAAAGCATCAGCATAATCTACCACATGAATGTATGCCATCTATAAGGGACTGACCTGATACATAGGATGAAAACAATGCCCGTCCTGCCTCGACGCCATCTACTCCAGCTGCGTCCAACGGGCACCAAAAGAAGTCGATAGGTACGTAACTGTTGTTGCCAGGCCCAAGGGAGATATTCCGAGCGGTGATGTGGGCCACAGCAGTGTCATTGTAGAGTATTAGGAGGTCAACAAAGGGGACTGTAGCTGAGTAATTCGTTGGATTGGTAAAATTCGCCTGCGTAGATACCATCATCGAAGATTCAGTCGTGTTTCCTAGTTTTAATGAGACGACGCGTGGATTGATTTGGTCAAGTGGGTTGCCGATGGAAGCTATGACATGGTCAATGGCCAAAATATTCTTGATTTGTACTAAGATCTTCTAATTCACGAAAACATACTCTTCACGGGTACCTTCCCCTCCGCAGGAATCCCTCGCACGGCGAAGCGGCCCAAGCCAGTTGAGACCTTTGTATCTACGGTGGCAGCGACCCGCAGTATAACTGTTTCGGTACCGAAAAGCATTGCTTGGATGACCTCTGCCAAAAGCCCGTCATCTGTGACTTGTAATGGTGCTTCCTTAATTGCAAACTCCACAAGGAGTGCAGAAGATCCATCTTGATCATCCACCAGTGTGGAGTTGGCGTCTTGCCAGTCGCTGATATTCAACACGCCGAACTTCTCTTTTTTGTAGTAGACATCTGCAAGGGCACGAACTTGCGGGACTTCTACTTGAAAATTCATCTCCTCTGGCAAAGCAATGAGAACCTTCACTAGAGCAGACACTGTTGGTTGCGAGTCGGGAGAATCTGGCTCCGCGAAAGGGTCAGGAAGGGAGAAATGTGTATCGGACATCGTGAAGTTCTTCACGAGGTTGTCCAACGCATGTCCCGTAAATGGAAGAGGCACAGTCACGCTGCGCAGTAGATCGACAATCCATGCTGGGGTATCGGGCAATGGTGCATCAGATCCACGAACGTAGATAGTCATTTCGAGACCTTGCATAAAGCTCGAAACCAAAAGATCTAGAGGAGAACCCTCCTTTCCTGGGCAGGTAGAGGTCAATGCATCGGGTAGCTGTTGAATGAGACCATCAACGCCGACTGCAGTTTCCTGGCCAGGGTAAACATCTACCGCGCTTGTCTTCGCATTGGCGACTAGAATATAAGGATCCCCGGGTGAACAGTTTGGCACCAGAATGTCAAAGCCGAGGGCAGGAACAGTGAGAGCGACGGGAGAATCAATCAAAGATGAAATTAAGACATCCACTGCCATGGCACCACTGTTTGCATCATGCACATTCAGCTTGAGGATATTGATTGTTGGCAGAGCAGGGAAATCATGTTCTAAGAAGGGTTAGCTTATATGTTCCAGTACCAAAAACGACCAAATACATTATACCTTCAATGATAATATTGTCTGTCAGGACTTGAGTTCCTAAAGCGAACAATCCTGACTTGAGCTGCAATGTCGCCTTGCCCTTGACATTAAGGCGGCCCAACCTTCCCTCAATCCAATCAATAGCTATCGCGTGGATTCCTCGAATGTCACCAGCCTCTAAATCAGTGAGGAAGTCGACATTGGTATGATGGCCGTTACGGATGTTCACTTTGATGGAGGGCAATGCTGCGTTTCCAACAAGCACATTCCCATATTCGGGGAGATAAACTTCAACATTCGATGGGCCCGTCTCAACTTCCCTGGCAATCCATGTGGCCAATTGGCCAATGCCTCGAACCGACTTATTCTTCACGCGGCCCGAGTCCATCACGAAATCGCCCTGAATCCGAGCTCGAACGCCGTCGGATGTTGTAGAATCAATTGATACTGCCGTCGGTTTGAAGACAGCGGCTTCTTTCGCATATTCTTTGACTGCCGCCGGGGCAGCAAAGGCAAGTACCAGTATCGCCAAAACACTCAGCGTTAAAATAGACAGAGAGATAACCGTTGGCCATGGTACACGGTTCCGCTTCTTGATGACGCCATTCTCGGGCGGGTTCTGTGATGCAAAGGAAGATGATCGCGACAACCCTTGCTCGGTCCCGTAGGTCAACCCATCTTCACGGCGGTGTAATAAAGGTGTTGATTCTGATGACAATTCATATGATGGCCTAGGCTGGTCGACGGATGTTCTCTCCGGAGACCGTTCAGTAAGGCTAGACTGCTCATCCAACAGAGCCTGGTTCGCCGCATCCGACATCGCGGCCACGCCTAGATGAGATCGCGATATTTTTTGCTCTGTTTTACCCTTCGATTTATATTCGAAGCGGTACAAATCATGTGATGAGTTTGTCGATAATTGATATGATGGCCTGAGCTGGTCGTCGGATGCTCTCTCGGAGCCAAACTGCGCATGTAGCAGAGGCTGGTTTGCCTCGTCAGCCATCGTGGCCCCGCCTGAATGAGATCGCGATGTTTTTTGCTCTGTTCTACCGTTCGAATTATATTCAAAGCGGTACAAATCATGCGATGAGTTTGTCGATAATTGATATGATGGCCTGGGCTGGTCGTCGGATGCTCCCTTGGAGCCAAACTGCGCACCTAGCAGAGGCTGGTTTGCCTCGTCAGCCATCGTGGCTCTAAATGTAAGGATAAATCACGGTGAGTTGTAGTCTCTGGAGCTGATAGCAAGTATATGAAAAGGATGAGTCCAAAGCACACAGGACAGAGAAAGACAGAGAGGGAGAGAGAAAGAGAGGCAAGACGAAATGGCCTCGATGACGATAAGCCGATGATAACGGAACCGGAACTGTGGAGAGATAGACACCTTGGCACCCGAACTATTGGGCGACAAGGCACCAATACCCTCGCACATCCACCGACTAATTTATTGAGTCACTCATCCAAGGTTTCTTCACTTTCAGGGCTTCCCCGTTCCTTTTCCCCCCCTTACCCTTTCCCACAACACTCCAATTCCTTATCAACAATCTCCAGCTCATCATGGCTAGTGGTCTCACAGCTGCCGCCCGCTATGGTGCCCAAAGTGTAAACCAATTGGCCGGCTCCACCTCATCTTTGCGTCGAACACTCCAGGCTAATGGAATCCGACGATTTGCCCACCAGACACCGACCTTGCCTCCCACCTCTCCTTTCGCCCCTCGTCACCTTCTCTCCATCGCAGACCTTACCCCTACGGAATTCGCCACCCTGGTCCGCAATGCTGCGTCGCACAAGCGTGCCATCAAGTCCGGAGCTATCCCGGAAAGCCTTTTGGGATCCCTCTCCGGAAAGACCGTGGCCATGATGTTCAACAAGCGCAGTACTCGTACCCGTGTATCCACCGAAGCCGCCGCCGTTCAGATGGGCGGCCACCCCATGTTCCTCGGAAAGGATGACATCCAGCTCGGTGTCAACGAGTCCCTATACGATACCTCCGTTGTGATTTCCTCGATGGTTTCGTGCATTGTTGCGCGTGTCGCCAAGCACGAGGATGTCGCGGGTCTGGCACAGCACTCCACCGTGCCTGTGATCAATGCGCTGTGTGACTCCTTCCACCCCCTCCAGATCATCGCCGACTTCTTGACTATCTACGAGTCTTTCCCTGTCCAGGCACACAAGCTCTCCAGCCTGGGCCTGGAGGGTCTTAAGATCGCTTGGGTTGGTGATGCGAACAACGTTCTATTCGATCTCGCCATTGGTGCTACTAAGATGGGCGTGGACGTGGCTGTTGCTACTCCTAAGGGCTATGAAATCCCTGCGCACATGATTGAAATCATTCAGCGTGCTGGTGAGGGTGTCGCCAAGGCTGGCAAGCTCACTCAAACCAACGTTCCCGAGGAGGCTGTGAAGAACGCCGACATCCTGGTTACGGATACCTGGGTCTCCATGGGCCAGGAGGAGGAGTCCAAGAAGCGCATGAAGGCCTTTGAGGGCTTCCAGATCACTGCTGATTTGGCTAAGCGCGGTGGCGCTAAGGAGGGCTGGAAGTTCATGCACTGCCTGCCCCGCCACCCCGAGGAAGTAGATGACGAGGTCTTCTACAGCCCACGCTCTCTGGTCTTCCCTGAAGCCGAAAATCGTTTGTGGGCGGCTATTGCCGCGTTGGAGGGCTTCGTTGTTAACAAGGGAAAAATTGTGGAGTAAAAACCGGTTAAATAAGGAGTTTATCTAGAAATGCCGAATACCTTTACCCGGCCAATGACAGGCATGATGATTTGATATTGCGGAGTCAGCCAACCTTGGAATGCCGAGAGTTCTCCGGTGCCAGCGAACCAATCAAAGGATGCTCCGACAACTTTGGGGTTTTCGGATGTGGCTCCTCCAAAATTGCGGGGGGCTTCCGAACCTGAGACATGACCCTCCATTATATCCTGACGCAGGTCATCCAGATTGAACTATATTGTACAACACACTTGCTAGTTATCAGCTATTTGAAATCTCCAGGGCTACATCAAGAAATACATAGGCACAATATCTACGTTCGACTTCGGGAGTTGCTTCGCATTACCGAATCCGCCACCACTGTAAGCGACATAAAACAGAATATGTCGACTATCAAAAGTCCCCAAAGTTGCATATTCTCGAGTTCATGCTCGAGATTCGGAAGACATGGCATTTCGCACTAATACCCGTTGGAACTCGGGAAATCCAAGGTAGGATCTCGGGATCATCTGTAATCCCACATTTACTCCACGCTCCGAAGGGGATCTCCAAGACGGTTGATCGGGTAATCCTTTGCGGGGGGAGTCCGACCGAATATACATAAAGCTTGCTTGAGAACCTGCACTACCGATCGTCATTCACTCAATACTATTCCAGTTTTTAGTGTCTCAGAATTCCTCAACATTCCATTATCGAATTACCCCCCACGCTCACAATGGGTTTCGAAGACAAACGAGTTGTAATCGTCGGCGGCGGCCTAGGAGGCATGGCCTTCCTCAATTCCGCACTGTATGCCGGCCTGAAGAATGTGCAACTGTATGAGCAAGCTGCAAAGTTCGGTGAAGTCGGTGCGGGTGTGAACATCACCTCGAACGCAAACCGCATCCTGGACGCCTTCGGTCTGCAAGAGAGCATGACGCGCAAGTCCTCGGGCAAGCTGCCCTGCTACATGGAATATCACAACTACAAGACCGGAGACTATGTTGGTCACATTGGTGAATTCTCACAGCCCCACGCGCGCCTGCTGCACCGCGCCCACCTACTAGACTCACTGAAGGAGCGCGTGCCGGAGTCAAGCCTGAACTTAGGCAAGCACCTGGAATCCATCGACCGTAACACTGCTACCGGTGCTGCACCGTACATCCTTCATTTCCGGGATGGCAGTACCGCCGAGGCAGATATTGTAATCGGCTGTGATGGTATCAAGTCGAATGTGCGCAGGGAGATGGGCCTGGGAGACGACCCCAACTACTCTGGCCAGGTTGTGTATCGTGGATTCGTCGATTACAAGGACCTACCCGCCGAGACGGCGGCGCTGTTGCGCAAGACTGTGAACTTCCGTGGACCTAAGCGCCATCTCCTGATCTTGCCTATTGGTAACCAGGAGACGGGGACCGACCGTGCGGGTGTGATTGGTTTTATGTCTGAGCCGCTTGAGGCATGGGACTCTGAGAGCTGGATGTCGCGCTCGGATATTGATAGTCTCCAGGAGCACGTCCGTGACTGGTGTCCAGAGGTGCAGCATATCATTGCTGGTCTGCGCAAGAGCTCCGAGGACGGCAAGATGCTCAAACAGGCGCTGTATGTGCGTGACCCTATCGGCAAGTGGTATGAGATTAAGAGTGGGTCGAAGGATGCTGGTATCATTCTGCTTGGTGACTCGGCCCACTCGACTCTTCCTCATCAAGGTATGTCGCATCCTATCTATGTTTAGTCCTATTTGCAGGACATATACTAACAGTATGCTATAGGTCAGGGAACGTGCATGGCAATTGAATCCGGCATTGCCCTTGCAACGGTCCTTAGACACTGGAAGACGGATGACCTGGAGGCTGCATTCAAGTTCTACCAGGACCTACGCAAACCCCGAACAGACCGGGTCACAAGGACCAGCTACGAAGCCGGAAAACTGGCTAGCTCAGACTCTCCTGGCCAGATGTCCGACAACTTCAACCCGGATGCATTGAGGGAGCGTATGAAGTGGATTATGGAGTATAATGTTCTAGAAGACTTGAAGACCAAGGGCCAGGGATATTTGGACTTTCAAGGTTCACGCCTGTAGGCGTATTGAGAATCCCAAGTTAATTCTCAGCAATTAACATAGAATTGAGGTCTTTCAACACGTAGCCTGGTTTGATGTTGTGCATAGACCGCATGTTACTGTTCACAAGCGGTTGTGATATTATGATATATATTGACATGCTCGTGTAGGTATTTTAGTGGCTATTTCGTACAAAAGAATAGATATTCTCTGAATTTTCATACAAATTAACACAATTGCACTAAACAAGCCCTCGTCATGCCACAATTGTATCATCGTCTGATTTGACTGTACAGCACGATTTCTATAGATCCGTCATCCTTCGGTCATTCCACTGTCAACACCATTCCACGCTCCACACAATCTATCTCTATATATTTGATATTTGATTATATTTCTACCCTTGGGCAAAAATAACCTTCTTCAACATTGCCGGGGGCCGATCGGCCACTTTCACATGTCAAACCGCACGTGCATCAACTCCGCACTTCCAGCATTCCGACCTCTTCATCTCTAATTCTGCTTGTTTCAGCTGCAACTGGAAAATCTATCATGGAGGTAAATACTAGATTCCTACCTGGACAACAAGATGAACAGGATATTTAACGTGGCATATATAGTCCACCTCGGGAAGCTTCCAGTCCCGTCGCTCATACCCATCTCTCCGCCACATCTCTCTAGCACCCTTAAACCCACGATTTCCCATTGACGACGACACAGATCCAACAGATTACTTCAACAACCGCGACCATGAACCTCCGGCCAGCGGAACCCGCACACCCCCAACATCATCCTATCTATCCAGCGTCTCAGTCCCAAGCACGCCACCGATCCTCTCGCACTCACGCAGCAACTCGCGAAGCCGCCACACGCGCAGCAAGAGCTCTACAAGGATAGGACCTTTAAGCGACACGAACCTACACAGCAGGGACCTAGGCCATGCCCTGCACCACATCCCAAACACGCACAAGAAACAGAGCAACATCTCGTATTCGCAAGGCCGACGCCCTCTCCCAGACAACACGCCGAAACCCAAATACGACGCAGAATGGATGCTCCGCGCAGGGATTGTCCTAGCCTCCTCGACCCGTGAGGAAAAAGGCCAAAGCTGGCTCTCCAAGCGCGAGACATCTACAAGTCTCGTCCCAGACCCGCCCTTCGACGAAACATCCACTAACCGCCGCCACCACCGCACGAAATCAGGCGCCTCGTCACGTATTTCCCGCTCTGGCGCTTCAACACCAGGAGCCGGCGCCCTCTCCCGTGCCGGTAGCAGACGCGTCAGCCGGCGTGGGAGCAGAGTCCATCTAACCATGACCACCCTCCCGACTGCATCATCTACCTCAACGCCAGCAGAGAGGGGAGTATCCATGCACTCGGGCACAGACACAGGCACCGGGACTCGCACGGCAAGTCCCGAAGCGCGCGGGCGTAGTCCGCTAGTGCCAGACTTCGTAGATGCGCATATCCGCGCAGAGATGGAATCGCTACAGCACCGATTCCCGGATGAAGAATTTGTGTACTGGGGCCGGGATGGCTCGGACGAAGATGAGACTTCGTCTGTGTATTCGTGTGACTCTAACGAGACGTCGGATGACTTCGATGAGGCGGATCTGCAGCAGCTGACGCGTGAGCGTGGGTTCGGGCTCGGCTCTTGGATTGATCGGTTGGTTGAGTGGACGCTTTTCGGGGTTGATGAGTGGCCTGTGGGTGCTCCGGCTGCGACGGCTGCTGCGGTGGATGCTTCGCGTATTGGTACGGCGGATACGACTACTACTGTTACATTTGAGGAGCCTGTTTTGGTGGATGGGCGGGATGATGATACGCTTTCGCTTGGGTCGGCTGGGGATGGAGGTTTGTCGGATGGGGAGGGTTCTACTGGTAGTACTGTTTCTATTGAGAAACCTGGGAGTCAGGGTGGGTGGGAGGATGCTGGGTGGTTGTTTCGTTTGATGAAGCGGGCGGTGATATGAATTATGAATTGTATTGAGCGATGTTCTTGGTTGGGGGTGGTTGTCTGTAAATATTGTTTTTTTGCATTTGCTTGCTTGTGCTTATTTATTAGCTTAGTTGTTCAGAATATCTATGAAACTGGTTATATGTGGCCAACCAAAAGCCCTAAAAAAATACCTAGGTAGGGAAACATCCTAGTTTTTAAATCTCTCTACTTGAGGACAAAAAGCTCTAACAAATTTGATAGGATTCCAATGAAGCAAGCTAGCGTGACTAAAGGGCCCTATCAATCAACAACGTATCAAAAATATGTTGCGCGATATGACAGGATCAGAACGTATGTTGCAGACCGAATTGGATGGCGAGTGGTTCTCTTCTAATGTATAGAATAGGTTCAAATCTCCGCCAACTTTCCCAAAGCTGAGAAGCGCAAGGATTAGGTTTGATGCCTAAGATGGAAGTTGTCGCTCTGACACGCATAATTGGAATATGCGAGGGATGAAATGGCACAAGCAATAGAGAGATTGAGACCAAGCCCCAAGAGTGAAACAGGCAAAGATAGCCCACAACAGTAAAAGAGAAGAAGAAGAACAAGAAGAAGATAAAGACAATGAGACATGAATGAAAGAGGGAAATGTATGCGACACCAGGGCGCCAGTAGATATAAAAAGAGAGTATCAGAGTTGGAGTGAAATACACAGATGAAAGGAAAGAGGAAAGGAAGGGTCATGTAAAGCTGAATACAAGAAATGAGCAAAGCAAGGACGGAAGAAAAGGATACCGAGTCTGAATTCATTGAAAGATTTGAAATCAAACAAGCTATAACAGCATTCATCTTGCAAAAAAGCTCCGGCCGAAAAAAAAAACAAGACAAAAAAAAAAAAAAGCTGTAGGTTATCCGCCTTGAGTACTATAACGCCTGACCATGTCGATTCTAGGGTCATGCAGCAGGTATCGTGATCGTGACATACGTCGAAAATTGCGCGGTCAAAGGGGTATGGACCGTCGGTCAAGCTCAAATGAGAGCCGGCATGTATGGGGGGACGTGGGCCGACACGCAAGAGCGGTGTAAATTTGATGGTGGTCTTTCGTGAGGAAATCGGAGTGGCGTGAGTTATCACCATGGTCCGACCTTGACTGGAGTTCCCAGCCCGTAAGTTCCGGAGAAGAGTTGATCCCGTATGGAGCCCATGTCGTTGTTGGCTGCGTGGGATGGCGTATCAGGTCCACTCATCCATCCCAAGCTGAAGCCGAGTTCATTGACAGCTCCCTGGAGCTTTCCTCCAGAGGTTTGGTTGTGCTTGGCCAGCTTTTGATCCCAACCTCCGTACTGTAACTGGATGCCGCCACCTCTTTTTGCCGCTTCCCGGATGACCAAAACCCATGCCTTGCACATCTCGTCGTAGGCTGAGTCTCGTTCGATGTTGTTCTGTGGCGTGCTCCACCGAGGCAAGGCATGAATGATGTCGGTTGCCCCATCTAGGTAGCTCAAGGATGTGGATGCTTGGGTTTCGTTGGGAGGAAGGAAATTGGGGGTGAAGTCGCTCAGGGCGTCAAGAAGGTTGGTGAGCGGCTGTCGAACTCGGTTGTAGGCATAATCCGATTCGGTGTTGCCACCCAACGGGAATGAGGACTGGAGGGTAGCCTGATAGTTTCGAAGGACTTGAAGGGTTGAGGAGACATTTGGACGTGGGGATGTGTGCACAACCTCGTCAGCGAGTTGAGGGTGACGCTCGCACATGGTCCGTACAACCGTCCGCAAGGCATCTGTATCGAGGGTCTCTAGCAGACGGGGCAGAGATAGAGGTCGGCCTGAAACGTTCGGTCGGGCACGTTTGATGTTGCGGTAACTGTTAGGGAGTTGCCGAGGAGTAAAGGCGGGAGAGTTTGTGGGCGAAGCAGACATGCGTCCATCATGGTCGTTGTCGTCGTCGGCTTTCCGTTTACGGCTGGCATACGACGACGAGGGTGTAGACACTGGATTTGTCAGTATACAAATGCATCAAAGAGAACCATCTCAGGACAGAGAGCATAAATTATTTCAATGTCCGGGGAAGGGATATCTTACTCATACGGGAGGGAGAGAATCGGGAGTTCTCGTAGAAGTGAGGCGGAACAGGAGGTGTAGCCACCAAGCTGTTCATGGTGACAGCCGGATGGCGAAGAAGAAATGCAATAGTCCAGAGGACTCGAATATCCAAAAGAGTGAAAAAAGAACAGCAATAAGCCAACCTTGAAGAAGAAGAGGATAAAAGGGTTGTGAAAGTGGGGAGAGAAGAGTAGAGAAAGGTAGCGGTGGAGAAAAAGTAGGCGTTGCAGGTGGCAACGCACTCCCTTTGCGCAGCTTTTGGAGATCTGTGCCCTTAAAGGACCTCGGGAGGTTTGACATGGATTAGAAAGGACTTTTTTTTCTTTCTTTATATTTTATTTCCATAATACTCTTTATAAAAAAAATTAAATGTCTTATGTCTTTCCTTTGGTTTCAATCAAATGTGTCAGATTTAAACTTCCACTGCTTTCGGGCAAGACTATACGAATACCCGCATCATCTACTACATTCAAAAAAAAGGAAAAATTGTGGGTAATCATATTCTTTGGACTCCGGCGATCATAAAAGGGATATCGTATCTACAAGTACAGGGACTGGGCAGCAACAATATCGCGGCGGACCTTGCCCAGGGCCTCCTCGAACTTGCTCTCCAGGTCCTCGCTGCCCATCACCTTGGCAGCTTGGGCCATCTGCCGCAAACACTCTTCCAACCGGCGGAAGACACGGATCAAGCTACCCTCATAGACATCGGTCATTTTGCTGGGAATAGTTAGTATACTGCTGGGATAATGGGGCGGGGAATGCTTACCAGATATCTGCAAAAGACTTGCCCTGAGTCCACTCGTAGATCACCTCCATCAACTCCCAGTGGAAGCTCTGGACGTACTCATCCTCATTCACGGCCATCTTAGACTCCTGTGACACCTTGGCAATGATGCGGGCCTGTGCTTGGATCTCCTTGAGTGGCTTCGCCAACTCATCCTTGGCCAAAGCAGGGGCTTCCTTGACCTTTTCTTCAAACACGAAACAACTCATAACGGAAGCGATTTGCTCAGCAGTCAAGTTGTTGAAGAAACCATTAAACAACAACTCACTCAGCATCAGCTCGTCACCTGTGCTAATCTCACAAGCAACACGAGCCTTCAACTGCACGACTTCGGCTTCGTTGATAAATCCAAAACGACGGAGCACTCGCTTGCGACACTTCAGCTCATCAAGCTGCAAGATCGACATAGCTTCTGTAATCTGCTTCTTGATTGCCTTGGTCTTGGCAGTCAGGTCCACTTTCTCGGCATATTGCTCGTACAATTCAGTTAACCGGGGGGAATTGTGCAAAGGATTACTCAGGAGGCGAGACTCAAGAACCTCGATTTTCTATATTATGGTTAGCAGCGTGTATCATGTGTTAGGGTAACGGTATATCTTCTTACCCGTAGCAGTTTCTTGAAGCTTTCATCCTTGATCTGCATGTTCTCAATCGGATCAAGTAGCGGAACACCGTCTGGGAAACGCCTCTTGACCTCGCCAACAGACTTCATAACATCATTTCGAGAGCCAGGGGACGTGATGTCCTTCGGAAGCATGATGCGAATGTGAGAGATTTCCGTGATGCAGCTCAGCACAATGGGTATAACCTCACAGCGAGAAGGTTCACCTTCCTTTGCGGGGTGAACACCTGGCGGAAGATCTTGGAAAGACTTGGTGCCAATGGATGACCCTTCCGTTGTCCTCATCAAGACATCAACAATGTGAGATTGGTGAGGAGTCACTTTCTCGGTGTCATTGCTCGCCTGCTTGCGCTTCTTCTGGTTGATCACAACGCCCCAACCGAAATCAGCATCCTTGTACTTAACGTGGATCAATCGTCCAGGGTGAATAAAAGTCAAAGAGTAGTTCGGGTGCGTAATGACATGCTGCACATCTTCGGCAAATGCGTCCAGTTGTTTCCGTAGGTCGTAGTATTCACGGATGGTACCCTCGTCTGAGATAATCATATTGGCGCGCTTCTCCTCAAGACTCTCGAGCTCCTTCTCCAGGCCTGAAACGCTTCCAGTGTTCTGGAACTGCTTGAAGCATCGTTCGAGCATGTATTCTGGCGAGATACCCTCCACACGCATCAGATTGAGAATCATATTGTAGCCAAGGTGGAATGCAGAATTGAGTCGGTCCTGTTCACCGCGCACGATCTCCTTCGCGACTGCTGGGTCCATCTCCTCTCCGACCATCATGATCACAATACCTCGGTCATCGAGACCTCGACGACCAGCACGACCAGACATCTGGATGAATTCAGACGGGGTAACCCAACGCTGGCTAGTTCCATCGAACTTGCGGACACTGGTGAAAACGACAGTCTTCGCAGGCATGTTGAGACCAATGGAGAAAGTCTCGGTTGCAAACAGGACTTTGATGAGACCCTCCTGGAACAGAATCTCAATGGTTTCCTTAAGAATTGGCAGCAAGCCTGAGTGATGGACACCGATACCTTGTTGCAAAAGCGGAAGAATGTTTTGGATCTGTGGTAATTGGCGATCCTCTGGAGACAACATTTCGATGGCACTTTCGAAAACCTTGGATACCATGTTCTTCTCAGAATCATCGTTGAAAGTCAGTTTGCTCATCTGCAAAGCACCTGCTTCACATTCTCGTTTGCTGAAACTGAAGACAATGACGGGGTTGTAGTTCTTGAGCATGATCATCCTGACGATCTTGAAGATATCCGATGGGCCCTTATTTCCACCCTTGTTGATTTGCTTGTCCTTGCCCTTGCCCTTTCGTTTGGCCAAAGCGTCGGCCGGGTCGTCTCCTTTCTTGTCAGCAATGGCGCTCATTGCCTTCTGGAAGTTCTCCTCGCGGAAGACTCCCTTTTCATCCACAACAAGATGGATACCCTCTCCACCGGCGGGGAAGAAGTAATTCTGGAGTGGGGTCGGACGATAGTTGGTGTACACAACGTGGCAGGGCTGGTTATGCATCTTGACAATCCATTCGGCGAATTGCATGGCGTTCGGGATAGTGGCGGACAGGAAAACATAGCGGACCTTATCGGGCAATAAAATGATAGTCTCCTCCCAAACAACACCACGATTCACATCTCGCATGTAGTGAATCTCATCAAAGACTACCCACTGAACTTCACGCATAATCTCAGAGCCACGGTATAACATGGAGCGAAGAATCTCTGTGGTCATAACAAGACAGGTAGCAGTGGGGTTGATGGTCACATCACCAGTCATTAGACCGACATCGCCGAACTCAGCAGCAAATTCACGATACTTCTGATTGCTCAGCGCTTTGATTGGACTGGTGTAGATCACTCGCTGGTTTTGTTTCAAACTTTGCGCAATCGCATATTCTGCCACCACAGTCTTTCCGGCACTAGTATGAGCTGAAACCAGCACACTCTCCTCACGCTGGATTGAAGAGACTGCGACCTGCTGGAAAGGATCCAGTGTGAAGGGCCATGTCTTTGCGGGGTTCGCCGGAGGCTTGTGCTGGGAGATAGGCACATAAGGGTAGTTCGGTGGGATTGCGACTTGGTGGCGCACTTGATGAGACACAACAACTGCAGAAGTGTCCGTGGCGCCTGAAAGTCCTCCAGAAGCTGCGATTTCACGCTCTTGCTCGGTTTCAAAAGAATCGGCGACTACTGGCTCGGGTTCCTGATCCAATCGAGGTCGCTTCGTCTCAGGTTGCTCTGGTTCGGACGGAGTCGCGGGGGCTTCGGCGTCTGCTGAGTCGACCTCCGCAGCAGGTGCATCGGTCATCGCAACATCATCCTTCTGTTCGGGTTGGATATCTGCAGTTTTGTTCACATCTCCATTCAGTGGTCGTTTTTTATTCTTATCCTTCTTCACGCGCTTGGGGACACCTTCTGACGGTTTAACCGCCTGAGGCTGGTCCTCAAAGACGTCAAAGAGCTCATCCATCTCCAGCGGTTGCAATTGGTGAATCAACCACAGGAGGAGAATGAGCGGCGTAGGTAACCGGTCTGGACTTTTTTTGGTTGAGAAATTTAAAAGTTCTATCCACATGGGGCAAGCGGTGGGGGGAGATCCTGAGCAAAAGACACTAAACCCGATTTTGAAGTACTGTAAATCACGTGGTTTAAGATCATCCCATTCCGCACCTCGCGATGTTCACTTCGGCTTCGTCCGTGTCTTTCCGATCGTCCACTCTCCCCTTCGTTACTCAAGGTTAGTACCTCCCACTGGAAACAAATCCATTGCTCTCGCTAACATTTTGATCTCAGATGTACTCCTCCGCTATCCGGGCTAGAATGGCCACCTCCTTCGCTGCCCGTCGTGGCTTCTCCACCACTCGCACCCAGCTTGGCAGCCCCTACCACTACGCCGAGGGTCCTCGCACCAACATCCCCTTCAACCCTCTCACCAAGCACTTCTTCTGGCGCTACTGGGCTTTCATGAGTTAGTGACCCCCAATGGACATATGCGCAGAGCCATGACTAACCCGGGCATTATCTAGTTACCGGATTCGGTACTCCCTTCGCCATTGCTGGTGAGTTATACCCCCTCTCTACGATCCCACACCTTGAGTATACTCTAACATCTTTTTCTACCAGTCTGGCAAACCTACAAGACCAAATAAATTGCCCTTCACACTGTATTTTTCTTGCGATAACAGTCTGGGCGACTTGGTGGTCGAAAACTTGGATCGGGGTTGAAGCAGAGGCGGAGATCATGTGTAAAGCTAGAGATTATTATCGAGAATTGGTTCCGCCTGTCATTGACCCCATTGTAATTGTGTAGATGTTGAAATGCGTAGCTTAAAAGGACGTTGAAATATGGATGAAGTCATTGGCTGAGCCGCTGTGGAAAACCAAAAAATCTCTGGGTCGGCGCGATTCATATATCAGTCCTCACGAACACAACCACTCCCAAGCAACAAGACAGTTACTGTCAACAGGGAAGTAAGCCTGTTCTCTGGAATTTAATTTTCCTGCCTATCGTTCGAATTCCATACATTTACTGCTTTGATCGCTTCATGGCGGGGTAAAAAAAGAAGCATAAAAAAAGTTACCCGTCCTGGAAGATGCGCAATTTGAGAAACGTCCGTCTCGCTGAGACGCAAATTGAGAGCGAGCTGCCTCTCACTGCTACAGCATGGGATACTGCTTCAGACTCGGTAGTGTGCACCTTTGGTCCGGCCGAGAACAATGCAATCATTGAGGTTAGACGGAAACGTCCTGAGATCACTTCAACTGATCCCCTGTCTCCCGAAGCATTCGAATGTATTGCTTCCTGGGATGCTCCGTGCCCTCTGCCAGATCTGGCATGTGATCGTGTACTCTCCCTGCATTACTTTGCGGACAATTTGACAACCTGTCTGGTGCTAGAAGGAGGTGATATTATCGTTGTTCGCGAAGAGCCCCTTCCTGGTGAAGACAAGATTGAAATAGTCGGTTCGGTCGATGTGGGAATCACAGCTGCAGCATGGTCGCCGGATGAGGAAATGCTGGCTCTCACCACTAGAGCCCAGACGTTCTTGTATATGACCAGAGACTTCGAGAATGTGGCCGACATTACTTTCGCCCACAGTGACCTGCAATCTTCACAGCATGTGTCGGTCGGATGGGGTAAGAAAGAAACACAGTTCCAAGGAAAGAGAGCCAAGGCTCTTCGAGACCCGACTGTACCGGAAAAGATCGATCAAGGAATCTTGAGCAGCAACGATGATTCCAGCACTACGATCAGCTGGCGAGGAGATGGCGCATATGTTGCTGTGAACAACGTCGAAACGGATACTCGCCGTGTGATCAGGGTGTACTCGAGAGAGGGAACTTTGGACAGTGTGAGCGAACCGGTTGACGGTTTAGAAGGCGCTTTGAGCTGGCGACCGTCTGGCAGCTTGATTGCTGGAATTCAACGACTCGAAGGTCGGATCGATGTGGTGTTCTTCGAAAGGAACGGACTCCGTCACGGCGAGTTCTCTCTTCGTCTGTCCGAAGAGGAGATGAAATCATGGGCTTCTCGCATCCACCTTGCCTGGAACGTCGATTCTACCGTACTTGCTGTCAAGTTCCAGGACCGTGTACAGTTCTGGACAACGGGCAACTACCACTGGTATTTAAAGCAAGAGCTTCCTATTACGGTTGATACAAGTTCTTCGCTTCCATACTCCTTCGAGTGGCACCAAGAGAAGGCATTGCGATTGGTTGCTGGCTCCTCAGGTATGATATCCTTACGTGAAGAGCGAGCCAAGAATAAAAGCTGACTTGAACAGGTTCGATACTGGACGCGGATTATGTATTCGATATCAACCATGGTTCTACGTCTATCCCGGATGATGTTGGTGCTGTTGCAGTCATCGACGGCAGTAAGTCTTCTAATATAACCTGATTAGGAATGTTACTGATACAGGTGCTAGAAACTCTCAAATTGACTCCGTTGCGAATGGCCGGTGTACCGCCTCCCATGGCGCACAACGAGCTGACTTTAGAGTCTAACGCCATCGATGTTGCATTCAGCAAATCTGGATCACGCATTGCTGTGCTGATGAGCAACAAGCTCTCCATTTACCTATGGTCTCTGAAGAGCCGACCTGTTCCTATTCCTATCCTTGAGTCAAGTTATCTGTTATCAGATGACCCGGCTAGTCGGCCCCGTCAGATTGCGTTCTTGAATGAGAATGAAGTCTATGTGCTCAAGGACAACGGACCAAACTCGAGCCATATTGAGAGGACGATCTTGGACACTCAAACCACCGAATCTGTGTATCAGACTGGAGACGAAGAGCAACTGGCATCGATCTTCGCCGGTATTGGACACCACGCTCTGTGGTTCTCACATTCCCGCCAACCAGCTCGTCCTGTGAGCTACTCGAGCATTGAAGAGTCGTCATCGGGAAATCTAGATATTACTCCATGGGGCGAGAGCCCCAATGTTGACAGCCACTGGGCTCGGGTTGTCTCTATCTCTGAGGACGAGGTAAGATCATATTTGCTTTATATTTGGAGTTTTCTGCTGACTTTGGTAGCGCATTTTGATTGCAATGACGAGAACTGGCGCCTTGTATGCTAACAAGCGAGTCCTTGCGCGAAACTGCACGTCTTTCCTCGTGACCCCATCTCATCTTTTGTACACCACATCGGCACATCTTCTGAAGTTTGTTCATCTGAACCATGTGGATGGTAAGATTATTCTTGGGCGTTTATGTCTTCATAAGCTAACCTGAAAACTGCAGAAATGGAAGTTCCCGAGGACACACCCGAAACCGATGAACGGTGCAGAAGCATTGAACGTGGCTCTCGGTTGGTTTCAGTGATACCGTCGATCTTCGCGGTCGTCCTCCAAGCTCCGCGAGGAAACATCGAGACAATCTTCCCTCGTGCTCTAGTATTGGCTGGAATCCGTACCTTCATCGACCAGAAGAAATACCGGTCTGCATTCCTTGCCTGTCGCAGTCAGATGGTGGATCTCAACATTCTCCATGATTATGCTCCTGAGCAATTTATGGAAAACATCGCTCTGTTTATTGACCAAGTCAAGAAGATTGATTACATTGATGATTTCATATCGCGTCTGTCGTACGTCAATCCCCAGTCTTTTTTAAAAAAGAACTATTTACTAACGCTTACATAGAGAGGACGATGTGTCACAGACACTGTATAAAGACACACTGGAAATATCCAAGAACGTATCGGCAGCTGTTGCCCAGCCGGACGGTCCAACAGTTCCTTCGGTGCCAAAGATTGGCAAAAAGGAGAGCAAAATCAACAAGATCTGTGATGCATTCCTGGCAGCTCTTCAGAACCGTGTCGATACCAATTTGCAGAATCTGATCACAGCCCATGTTTGCAAGTCGCCGCCTGACATGGAGGCAGGACTGGGACTTGCCGCAGGACTAAGAAGTAAGTGCTCGGCTCTTTCGTCTTTTTTCGGTCATGGGTTAACTAACCGCATCACAGCACAACATCCCGAACAGGCTGAAGATGCTATTGCACACATGTGTTTCTTGACCGATGCTCACCGGCTTTACTCTCACGCATTAGGTGTCTATGATCTCGAGCTTACGTTGTTGGTTGCTCAACAAGCTCAGATGGTAAGACTTCCAGATGGAGACTTTGGTTGTGTTATAACTTATCACTAACGAATTATCAGGATCCTCGCGAGTACCTACCATTCCTCCGTAAGCTTCAACAGCTCCCAGAGACTCGGCGCAAATTTGAGATCGACAATCACCTTTCTCGCTTCGAAAAGGCTCTGGGGCATTTGTATGCTCTCAATGCTCACGATGAGATTAGCGCATATGTCGTCAAGCATGTGTTGTATAAGGAAGCTCTTGAGCTTTACAAGTACCAAACAGAGCAACAACGGGAAATCACCGAGCTCTATGCCGATTATCTACAGGATCAATCGAAATACAAGGACGCAGCAATTGGTAAGTGGTTCGGGTTGTAACACAGCAAGACAAAATGACAGCTAGCTAACTTTCAACGCCAGCGTACGAATCTCTTGAGCTTTACGAGAGTGCTTACAAGTGCTTCAATCTCGCGCACAAATGGCGCGAGTCATTGTACTGCGCCATGATGGCATCTCTATCCGAGGAAGATCTGGCTGCCCACATCGACGGTCTGGTCACAACCCTGGTTGACGAAAACAAAGACTACGTCTCGGCAGCAACCATCTACGCCGACCATTTGCATGACATCGTCACAGCCGCACGACTTCTCTGCCGGGGATCCAAGTTCGCCGACGCAGCGCGTCTCCTTACACTCCATGGCAAGCAGAGCCAGGTTGCCGAAATCGTTGACTCTGGCCTCGCTGAAGCAATGGGCAATATGACAGACCTTCTTGCCGACTGCAGATCTCAGCTCAATGCCCAGGTCCCACGACTCAACGAACTCCGTCAGCTTCGTGCCGCCGACCCGCTTGCTTTCTACGGTGGTGACCCCACCGGTGGAGATGCGGGCGTCGATATCCCGGACAACGTCTCGCTGGCCCCGACAGATGCATCTACGCTTGCTGGTCGCTCCATGTTCACCCGCTACACGGGTAACACCGGGAAAACAGGTAAGACTGGAATGACACGTCATACTTCGAAGACTCGCCGGCGTGAGGAACGGAAGCGTGCTCGTGGTAAGAAGGGCACCGTTTACGAAGAGGAATATCTTGTCAACAGTATCCGACGACTCATCGAACGGGTTAACTCGAGCGTGTCGGAAGCTGAGACTCTTATCGATGCTCTGCTGCGTCGTGGCATGCGTGAGCGTGCAGCTGCTATCGAGAAGGCATTGCAGGAAGTCTTGACTATGTGCGCAGATTGCCGGGACGAGGTATTCGAAGTTCCTCCCCCCAATGCAAAGAACGCAAATGAGGACCAGGAAGATGAAGAGAATGATGTCGAGCCTACCGTCCCTCCTATTTACGGAGGTGGAGGCGCTGGCGTCTTGAGAGAAAGTATAGCCATTGTTGAGGGTGGCGGTGCCGCTCGCGTTAAGGAGATCCCTATCGTCAAGGAGATGAAGAAGTCTTCTTTGCTGGCTTGAGGCAGTCTATGGATATACTGCCTGTGCTAATTAGCATCTAGATCATGAAATGAAAAATGAAAAGTTGCTTCAGTTCCAATAATTCCGCCTACAAGTATGTAGCTTGAGAAAGTGACCTTGAACCTATAGTCCTCGTCTACGATATAGCTTGGGCTTCAGCCTTGAGCGGGGAAGGCCTGCGATTCAAAGCCTGTCTTTAGATGGATTCCAAATAACATCAGGCTTCTTCAGACACCCTGATGAAGTCAAGACAACAAGGGTTATTCGGCTTTTGGCACTGGGGACCTTCGCGGCAAAGTCCCTATTCCCATAGCGAGTTTTTACTTTGAGCCACAGGTTACACTTGTATGACTTCCTAGCAGATTTCTACGAGACAAAATGGGATACCCTCCGCAACAGCCTATTCTCGACAGGGGCTTGGCCTCGAGCGTTGTGCTTGCACAGTCGTGGGAGAGGTTCAGTCTCACCGTTGATTGTTGACATCTTGGACGGAAAATTGAGCGTGGTGTCCTTGGAGCTATATGGTCATTCTTCTATCATTGTTTTGCCTTTTTATTTATTTATTGAGAGAGGTAAGGGTCTAAGACGTGCTTAGTCTGTAAACTTGAAGATATTAATAGGTGAACTATATATCTCTTTGTATGAAGATAATTCAATCTCGAGTTTGAAGGTACATGTATACATGTCCTCAGGACGAACACTCAAAGGGTTAACTGCAAGTCTATGTTGCACAAATGAACATGATCATTCATATAGTGAGAATCGTAAGTGATGTGACTCCAAAGTGCGGGGAATACTCCGAAGCGATCAAAGAAATATACTACACCTGTCGAGATAAAGTAGTACAATAGACACAGTTTCCTCACTATATGACACAAAACTGAACACATATATGTTGTGCCCCTCTGGATGACCAGTTGGCAAGTCAACTGGACATTGTGTACAAAGTATCTAGGATGGGGAATATAAAAAACGACCATATCCCGCATCTGACTACTAGGACTGCAGCCAAGAAAAGATACCAAAAGAAAGCCCCAAGCAAGGCCGTTCCTCTGCAAGGACCGTAAGTGAACCTGTCAGATTATCTATTAGGCGGACTCAATCTCTTAATGTCTTGATTCAGACTATGCACCTCTCTATCTCAACATATCTCACCTTCCTCCTGGGTCTGGGGACGCTAGCGACAGCCCAAGAATCCAGATCTATCAAATGCGTCTGTGATGGTATCACCGATAATTCCCAAACTGCCTGTGTTCAGACTGGTGGAAGCTTCAATGCTACCGGCTGTGGATTTGCAGGTTGCTGTGTTTATGCCAACAATGAACAGACGAGGTTCATTGAGAATTGTAGGACGCTAGGATATGGATTTAGGCGCTGCGATGATTGTCGCTCTTGTTGAGAGGACAGAGATATTCGCCTCGTGGAAAGTATAGTAAGACAGATATTATTCCATTGATTTCCAAGGTTGCATGTATTGTCTTGTGTCGCATCAAGTGCAAAATATGTTATTATTATTATGAATGGAACCAGATGTGTTGCTTTATTATAACCTGGGACCCCGCTGATGCCATGGTATTATTAAGTTCTAGATTATCGGGGAGAAAAGAAGATACAGCGAAAGGAATATCTGCATCAAGCTTGCATGGCCAAGTTGGATTGTTCGCAAAAGAACGGTGGGGTATCTTTCAGGCTGAGAGGCCTTCCAAAGCTGGCCAAAATGGGAGTACCGGGTTTCCGGTATAGCTTATTCAAACTTTCTAAAGAGTGTTGAGGATCTCACCAGTCTCACTGACAAGGTGGTCCTCAACCTTAACGGGGCCTTCTCCGACGCCAGTCAAGATGACACGGCTCACACCCTCCTTCAAAACTTCAACGGCGCGAGAGTCAACCTGATCCAGGGAAACACCAGCAGTGACATTGGCCACTCTCTCGTAGAATGCGCCGTCCCAACCCTCAGTGTTGGGGCCCAGAATAGCCTTGACGGTGCCAGCCACAATCTCAGAGTCCTTATCTTCATAGTAGATGACAGCATTTGGGCCAGCATCGAAAGTGTAGGCACAAACCGTGCGGCCAACAACGCGGTTGATGTCGTGCACAAGGCGGACGGCAGCACGAGAGACGTCATTCATGTAAAAGATAGGGGGCCACGAGTCGAGGCAAGTGGCGTGGAAAGTGTTTGAGTCACGCATGGTGATCTCCGCGAAGTCGTGGAAGTTGCGATTTTGAATAGCGGTCTCAATGGCAGCCATACGCCCGGGAACAACGTTCTGGGCACGCTCAGCGAAGAGAGCGGAGGTGGCCACAGTAGTCTGCATTCCCTCAGTGCTAGGAACATCCTTCTTCTCGGCACTGACAACCAGAACAATAGCACGCATCTCAGGCCAGTGGGATGCAGGGGCAACTTCCTCAGCGAGGCTGTCGCTTCCATCAGCAAGCTCGCCAGTGCGCCATGCGACGTATCCGCCCATCAGGGAGCGGCAGGCGGATCCAGAGCCTTGGCGCGCAATGCGGCTCAGGTCCTTAGGGGACTGGGGAAGTTCGTAAAGGTCGGCGACAGCGCGGACCAACGCTGCGAAGCCAGCCGCAGAGCTGGCCAGACCGGCAGCAGTGGGGAAGTTGTTCTCGGAGACGATCCGGAGAGGGTAGGCGGAGAGCTTGGGGAGCGAGGAGTCGGCATCCTCAAGGGCCTTGCGGAGGGCACGAAGGTTGGAGATACAAGCGAGTGTGCGCTTGGAAGACTGGATGTCCTGGGGACTGCCGTTCAGGTTCAGGGTGTCCGCAGGTGGGTATTCGGCAGAGCAAGAAGCAGTGGTCAAGGTACGGAGAGAGCGCTGAGAGAGTGTGACTGAGAGGGAGGAGTTTGTTGGGAGATTGAGAGTAGTATCACGCTTGCCCCAGTATCTAAAATTACTTTTGTTAGAACAGAACTATTTGGTATAAAAGGGAGGGGTAATCAGAGAGCGGCATACTTAATAACAGCAATGTTCACCGGAGCGGTGGTAGTGGCCCGGTAAACAGACTGGTTCGATGTAGACGCCATTTTTGCTCCAGATGAATAGAAGAAAGATCAATAAATTTCTAAAGAACCATAAGCGACATGAGGGGGGGATTTACTACTTAGGGGGATTGTTGATTTGTCCGGGCGGTGAGGCGGCAAAATAATTTCTACGGCGTAGTTCTAGTTCCGCGTCGATGCGATCGACATCCTCCAGTTATTGACCTCCAATTATTCAACAATGGGAGCTGCAGCCAGTACGCCGTCTGCGCCCACCGTGGAGCCGCCAGCCGCAACTTGTCCTGTGGACCACAAAACCCGCGAGGTTTGGCTGCAACAAAATAGCAACTCACCTCATCCTACCTCCGATGTCCCTGCCGAACAGGGCCAACCACGTGCCAAAGCACAACGGCCCCTATCAACAGACCGCGAAGTGAGCACTATCCCTCGAGCTGGTGATTTCAGCTCAGCCGGTGCGTGCCCCGAGGCCAACAAAGGTTCTTCATCCCCATACGCCGCCTCGCATGGAACCCCATCCAATGCCGAATCCGAGACTGGCCGGGACGAAGCTACTGGAAATTGGATCTATCCGTCGGAAAAACAGTTTTTTGAGGCTTTGATGCGCAAGGGTAACACCCCTGGATCTACTGCCTCAGCCTCAGAGCTCGCGACTTCCGTAGCCTCCATTATCCCCATTCATAACGCCGTCAATGAACGCGCATGGGATCAAATCCTCGAATGGGAGAGAAAGGGCCCCTCGGCCGACCCCGGGAGCAAGAAATGCGGAGGACCAAAATTATATTCTTTCCGGGGACTTGGAGTCGACCCACAGTACCTGAGTCCGCGTGCGCGAATCAATGGATGGCTTGGCTACCAGCATCCATTTGATCGACATGACTGGGTTGTTGAGCGCTGTGGTGGTGAAAAGGTTGAATATGTTATCGATTTCTACCAGGGCAAGCCATCGGGAGGCAATGGAACCCCATCGGGCCTGGCTGCCAATGCCAATGCCCCTCCCGGGAAGCTCAGTTTCTTCCTCGATGTTCGGCCGAAGTTGAACACTTATGAAGGCTGGAGGCTGAGGTTCAACCGCTTCACAGGTCTATGAAGACATCATCGATGATCGCCTTCTGGCGGGATACGATTTCGCACTGCACATACAAAGGCGACAACGGAGCACGGGCAGGATTTGGGACCCAATTGGGTGTATTTTGCATGTACAACACATATTATTCTGTACGATATCAGGCTACAGGATTAAGAGACAGCGATGAATTAATGTTCTCCATTCCATACAAATCGAAGGTTGGCAAGGAATGCGTAAATCAGAAAGGAATGAAATGAAGCAAAAGGTGAGATGCTTGACTAACGGAAGTGCAATCATGCAAGAGGGATATCGTGCGCATACATGACAACATTAAAGACGAAGACCGTCATGGTAGCCAATAAACAAGAACGAGAAAAAGAAGAGAAATATCTACCCGAGGACAATTGCAAGCACAATAATAGCAAGGATAACAGCAAGAATTACAAAGAGACAGCAGGCTCTGTTGCGCGCATTCTTCTGATATCTGCTGGCACTGCGTAACTCGACGTTGGCGCCTCGAGTGTCCTGGGTGACATTCTGGACATTTTCGCTGATGATATCCAACTGCCCTCCTTGTTCTGTAACGATGTGCGCAACATCCCGGAAGAGCTCGTTCAGCTCTCCGACGCTTTGTTCAATGTTCCGGATCTCTGTCTCACGCTCGATGATCAGGGACTCTTGGAAGTCCACCTCACCCTGATTGGCCATACGGTGCTGCTCCTCCAATAGCTGTTCTTGTAATTGGACATCGTTCTCACCAGACGGTTGCTCGCCTTCTTCAAATGCTGTACGTGCAGCAACGGCAGAAGCGCGCTGTTTCTCGAGTGCACGACGCTGAATAGTTTGGAATTCATCCAAGGTGGCCTTGAATTCGGACGATAGCTTCTGCTGTGTCCATTTCTGGGAGGGCTATAAGTTGGGATGTTAGAATGAAATTATTAGCGGTGAATGGAATCCGATGTATCATACATTGACGTCCTCCCATGTCTGGACCTGCTTAATCCCTTCTCCTACATCCCTAAACCCCGTACGGGTCTCTTCGAGCAAATTATGAACTCGTTCGCGCACACGTTCTGTATCACGTTTGGTTCCAAGAAGGGCAATTTGGTTGGATAGGCGAGAGATGTTCGATGTCAATGTAAATAGCTGATCTGAGAGCTGCTCGGCCAGATGGTCGAAGTCCGGATCATCGCGGTACTGCGCGTCTTCATCCCTGCGCATGGTGGTAGGCTGAGCCTCCAGCGAGTTTAGTCTGTCAAAAGACATTCTATGTGTAATTGAAAAGCAATAAATGAGTGCTTAAAGTGAAGGTAGAAGAAAACTGGATACCAAATGAGTTATCTGCAGGTCCCTGGTGCCTTCGATAAGCCGCCTTGGTGTTCAGACCGCCTTCACATGACGTACTATGTAACCACTAGTCTATATACGGACTAGTCTATGTGGCACAATGCACACTTGAGCCACAGATCACATGACTAGGTGTGGCTGGTGTGTTTTGATGCCTCAAAATATTCCTAGGCGGACCTCGTCGTTAATTGATTCTATCCGACCAGCTCAACACAACCAGCTGTCAGCCGTGACCATTCGCCAACGCCGTCCCTGGACCGCCAATTCCGCTCTCCAGCTCCCGGAGCTCCCTATAAGACCGTTATTCTGATCATGCTCTAATCTTCAACTATTTCATTCTCTTCCACGAGCGCATCCCACTCCCAAGCTTACACCATGGCTGTCGTACAAACTCGGCCCTACAGGCGAATCCTGACTTCGGCCTTACACCGAAGATTTGTTCATGCGTCTGCACTTTCACTGCTGGTCTCTTATATTATCGCAATTGCGATCGGGGAGAAATCGTCCTGTAAGTACATCGCAACCTTATCGGGCCGAGCCTCGAAGGCTCAGTTTCAAGTCCTGGAAGTACAAAGAACTGATAAAAGTACCCATGCAGTGTTCTGGTTATGGTTTCCCTTTGGTAGTTGCGGTGTTCGAACCGCGCTACTCTTCATATCCTCTCTCACCATTTTCGTCCTCCGCGTCAGTCAAATGCACATTGGCTTGAGAACAGCTAGCTCCTCGTTCGGCATTTTCAGATCTTTCACCCTGTTACAAATTGCGCAAACCTTTGGCTGGTACATCTTTTCAGCATGGTGGTTCACCGTGGTTTATGTATGGTCGTCTTCGGGTGATTCCAACCTCGAGCTTGTGAAACGGGGCAGGTACGTTAAGTATGCTTTAAATGACTCCGATATGGACTAATGAGATATAGGCCACACGAGCGACCGACCCTGAACGAAAGGCCGATTTACCTTCATTCCTTCCATATGTTCTTAGCATGTGTGCAAGCAGTGTTCCACCTCTACTACGACTACGACCGCATTGCAGTGCCCATCGCGGATAAAAAGTCCAAAACAGACGACGAGCGTACTCACCCCGTACCGCCAACCTCCAAGTATCTACAAGGTGCTCTGGTGCCAGAATTGGCGGCCGGGGCTCTCAGAAGCGTCACTGTTGCTGGAGCGTCTCTCGTGATATACCCCATATTTTTCAGAAGCTTTGCGTGGAGCTGGTCTTTGTACTTTGCCAAGCTCTCTTGGAGCTTCCCGAGATCTGCAGCCGAACCTCAGAGCTTCATTCCCTCGATTTTCCCCTACTTCTTCTTCAAAACTTTGCTCCCCGGAGTGATGCTTGTCCTCTCCTGGCAAACCGCCAACCTCTTTTATTCTGTGTTCATCGGCAAGGAGCCTTTGAAGCGGGGCCAGCCACTCACAACAGAAGCCAAGGATCCCAATGGCAGTCTTCTTAGTGGCCTCAGGGCGAAGAAGGAACTTGTGAAGGTTTTTGCACTCTGGGAACTCAGTCTCATCAGCCAGCGCGTCCCCGACCGCCGAAAGGCCATCTTCAATGAAATCGATCGCGAGGGTGGTTCGGCTTGGTCCCAGGTGCTTGCTTGCACTACCGATGTAATCAAGGCCATCAACACTCGCATCGAGGAAAGCAAAAATCCTGCGCCTGTTACCAAACCTTTGCCGCAGGCGGAGAAATCTGAGCCTGTTCTTCAGACTCTCCCGCGACTCTCAGAACCGATCAAAGACGACAACATTTTTACTACTGCCCCCAAAGCTACTTCACGGCAGGATAAATTTGGCGATGCGTTTAGCTCGGCGGCTAAATCCTTTGGTCAGTCAGAAGACTGGACTCCAACTGCACGAGCCCGAGTCCGTGATGTTTTCGACCGGGCATCATCCGCAATGCTTAGCCCTGAGCAGAAGCAGAAATACCTCAGCTCCCCTCAGAAGTTCAAGCTACTTACCGGTGGCCCCTCCGCAACTTATAAGCCCGAGGACATGAACCCAGTCCTGGCGCAGATTCTTCGCTCGCCTATCGGCCAACCCTTCCGTCAAACATACGCGCAACGCCTCTCTGCTATTGTTCTTGGCACACCAGAATCCTCTCTATCCTCGATTGTGGATGCTGTGGAGTCGTTGACTCGACTCCTCATTGCCAGTTTGGCCGAAGATCCGTATGGCAAAGTTCAAGCCGATGTGCCCTCGGCCGTGCGACTTCTGACACAAACCACCCTTACCCTGGATGCATTTGCCCACCAGGGTGGATTGGATGCCCACTGGACTGATATCAACTTCCCCCCTTCGAGCGATCCTCAGGCCCAAGCAGTTGCCCGCCTGGTTCCAGATGTTGAAGTCGTGCTTGCTGCACTCCGTGGTGGTCTTAAGGATCTACTGACGGCCTTCAGGCCTTATTTGCGGGATATCGGTATCGCAGGCAAGGATCTGAGGGTAGCAAAGGAGGCAGCTGGCATCGACGGGGAGGAGGTGTTATGATCTATGATGGTCTTTCTTTTTGCTGCAATTTTTTTTAATGCTCACTATATCTCATGATTTCTCTTCACAAAACTTCATGTATTGCTATCTCTCGTCCTATCCTCTAATCCTACCGGGATTGATATGGACAAATGCATGGTTAGGCGTTCTGTTAAGATGGGCGTGGTGGATGTTGGCTGATACACAATATCGGCTTTAGTAAATGAATACCTTATTTCCATCAATGAGATTCTCTTGAATTCTACTTATTTTGTAAAGACTTCAATCAATCCGATCTACTCTTAGAACTATGGGTCACATGACGGCGCTTTCTCAATCAACACCAACCTCATCGAGTCCATCTACACTTGTTCAGCACAAACTCCGAGCAGCAACATAAGCTCTGAAACACTCCCTCGCTTAGAGCAAACATTTTGATTCGAAATCATGTCATTAACCAACGTTTACCATGTGCGTCGGGTCGCAGATACCTCTGCAAAAGCATGTTTGATTTGCTACAAACCATCAACCAGTGTGATGATCACACCGGATAACAAGGTATGTAATTTGATCTTTGATCTAGCTTATATTGTGCAAGATTGTTTCTTCGCTTCATTCCCATTTTTATACATGCAAAGTGGCTAATTCACCCAGGACTTCTTCTACGTGTGCCCCGCACATTTGCAAGACAAGCATTTCTGCTCTCCAATCATTGACACAGAGGGCCAAGCAAAACGTCTCAAAGAAGAGGCATTGGCCAAAGAGATTGAAGCGATAAAAAAAGAATATGAAGAAAAACAACGACGAAAGAAAGAGCGCGAGAAGGCGTCTAGCAAGGACAATAAAGAGGAAAAAGATAAGGGCAAAGATGATCCCAAAGACAAAGACAACGATGCATCCGAGTCAAACGTCAACGATGAGAAAGATAGAGATGATAAGGTTCGTGACTTTCTACCGCAAATGAAACCAAGAAAAATGCTTCATATGGACGTGTTGGCTGATTCTCCCTGCCAGATCGCCTCTATCCAGAAAGGCTCTGGGACAGAGACCAAGTCAGATGATTCACCTCGAGTTTTCTCTTTGCACAAGTATGTCACAAAGATCATTTGCCTTATAATGACTCCTAACGGCGAAACAGGAATTTCTATCAGATGCGCATCGACCGGCTGCGCAATATTGAGATGGCGAAACGCAACCAGGAAAGGTTAAGGCAGCCTTCACTGTTTCCCTCTGTGCCGTCGGGAAATCCTTAGTCTTCTCTTCGATCATATAGTTTGGGTGTCAATAAAGGAGTTTGAGATACGAACGCCACATCGGTTCGCCCAATACCCTCTCCCGATCTGGCAGCCACACTGAAGCCCTGGGCGAGGAGAACGCACTGCAAAACAGACGAGGCATGTCTGACAACTGATGTCCATCGCTTCGCGCGGCATGTTCAATCCTATCACCAGTCATTGAATTGTACTCTCTGTTTTGACAGGGATTGCGGAGAACAACGGACGCAACCATGCAGAGATATCGAGTCATACAAGCCTCGTATCCTCACATCTATACGTCTATTTCTTAACGGAATTTCTGCGCAATTACCGAGTCATACAATCCTCGGCAAAAGAAGGTTCAAGCCAGTGACGTGGTATTGGCCCCTAGCACGGGGCGCTCCTGCTCGGGCACAAAGCCACAGGACCCATATGTACAATGTCCTCCATTTATGTCTCGATAAAATTTCTGATCCTGCAGGATGCGGATTGCGGTAGTAGAACTTTCCCGATGATCTCCATGTAACCCGATTATTCTTAGTAGCACATTTGCCTACGAGGCGTCCAACAAGACTCTGCTTTTTAAACGAATCATCGCTCTCGCCCGGACAATTACATACATCCCCAGCCCGGTAACTGTTATCTTTCTATTTTATGTGGTAAATACGCCAGTCTTCCCGTATTGCCTGGCCTTCGGGTGGGGATATAATAAGCACTAGTTAGCTAGAGCGGCCCCTCGCGGGAAACTATCTCAGCCCTAGTGGGCAGCTTACTCGGCTCTTCGATGGAACTACTAGTCGTGGATTTTTTGCGGCATTACGGACTTCAATATATGAACTTCAATGTATGTGATGTCCAAACGAACTCTTCGTGGTACATATACTGCCACAGTATAGTTATATACCGATCTTTGTACTCTCGTCCCCGTGTTCGAGGCTTGCTCCGACTCACTCTTTGCAGTCTAGACTTGGGCTGTGCGATTGCAATTATTTTCCCTAGTAAATATAACGTAGTTCTCATAGTTAACCCTATTTACACCGCTATGCCTCTATATTGCTCATTTAGAATAGCATACAGAGTTACTAACCAGAATTCGTCCATAGCAGGGTATTGCAGCTTGGTAGAGGCTGTTCATGGCTCAACATGGCACACATAACTTGGATTTTTCTAACGTTTTTGCATTGAATTGATTATGAATTGTCGTTGAATAAAACATTGCAACCCAGTTATTTAGGTCAAGTCATATCCTGTATACGTGTGTAGACTTTAGATTGAAAACATAACATCACAGCCATTGGATTGTTATAATGGTCATTTTGGTAGGGGGTTGTCTTGCTGATTACTTGAGGGAAGAGTTCATGATGGGTGAAGGAAATACTGGCGATGAAACGTGGAAAGACAAGTAAGGCAAACCCGGAGGTCTAGGTTCTTAAGTAGGCACCCGCTGGTTGGCATTATCGGTGAGGTTTAGGCCGCAGATGTTGCACCCACTTCTGTCGAAGTTGCTCCAAGGCAATGCCTTCCCCATGTAGCAACTTCTATTCTGAGCTCTCATTATGCGAACTAATGCGGTCTCAAGCATCTGCTGACGCCGCAGTCGAATTACACTTTGTGCTCACTTCAAGAGTGGTCCCGGGTTATTGGCAGCCTTGGTCTTGGGCGGCCGCGTGTTGGAGGAAAGGCCAAGCAAAGGCATGGTGTCGGATGCATCTCGTACGTGGCGCGTTGACCGACAAGAGGTATTAGCCATTATCGAGAACAGTGCGAGAGAGGGATATGACTTTGACTGGGAGCTTTGAATTGCAAGTCAAAATCCGTCGGCTTCTGGACGAGCTGGACAGTAATTCATCTCGGGCAAGTTACCTAGAGGATGAGTTGGCTCATCTCACAAGGGGGGAATCGCCAAAGCTATGCAGTTGTTACAGGTTCATCAGGCGCAGGAGGGGAGCATGTCGGAATCGTACGGAGACAGACAAGATAAACCTGGTGATAGCCTGGACAGCACAGTGCTAGGAACACCGGCTCCGATCCATGACAACTCGTCTTGAACTGCATTGCGGTTGCTGTGCGGGCGGGCATTATGCATATACAAGCTGTTCGGTGATGAGCGTCATGTTGTATTTTGCAAGACGTATCTCTATAGTTGTTAATTTCTCGACGTGGCTACTAGCAATAATCTCAATATGTAATTACGACCTAGCTATCCTGCTGTTTACATTAAATGTGGCATGCTATACGATGTTATTTTAATGCAAGTTTATATAGATAGCACGTAGCGTAAATAACTACATACCCATAACACTGTTAGAACTGAGACAGACACCTCACAATGCAGCTGCCTGTAAGTCACACGATCTACAATTATTCCAGGATCGTAGATGCCTTTCTTGAACTCCTTGAGTCAAGTTTATCGATTGAATGCTGCCTGGCAGGACTAGATGAATAGTGCTGCACTAGAGCACGCAACTAAAATAGCACCATAGGTTTTGGATGTAGCCTATATATAGTGCTAAGCTAAAATTATAAGCTTAGGTAGAGGTGACTACACCTTGTGTACGGAGTACGGGGCACTCCGTAATATATTGACCGTAGTATATTGACCGATGCTCCATACTCAGGAGAGTATAGTACATGATATGCACGTGTTGTTCAAACCTCGAAGGCAGTGTAACTCCCATCGTGCTATCTTTATTTAGCTACAAGTACTTGGTAGCCTATATTTGGTAGCTCATTAGTTGACAAAAAATGTTGCCACGAGACACAAGGCTTGTTGAGAATAATCCATAGATGCGCAGATATCGTACAGCGAACGAAGTGACACTTGACATACTATTTTCGAATGGCAAAATACTTTAGAACAGAATTACGGGATTATCTCAGATACGAATAATTGTTTGAAGGGCTCTCCTAATTTCATCGTAAGCTACTATACTCCCGGGGTCCGTCCCTATCATCCATACCAAGAGGCCGAGCCTAATCCCCGACAAACCTGAAACAAAGTTAAATGCCATCGATCGACGCAAGGCGATCACAACCGCATTTACTGATAAAGTATGTCACAATAATGCGGATTGTGGAAAGGGTTGTGGTACATATGCATTTGTTAAGTTCTCCACGGAGTCCCAGCCAGACCAGATGGGAACTCCACCGGGAGCTCCCCCCTGCAAGGCAGTGCACTGCCCACCCCCACAAGGAAAGGGTTGCCAATCACATGGATTTGGCAAGTATGTATACAGCGTCTTAAGCTTGTAGTCGAAACAACAGAACCAATGGGGACTTGTACACTAGTTAGATCTACAATTAGTTAGTAATAACTACATATACAAAACTAATATATCATATTAGAGATGTGTATAGTTCAAAAAGGTCTAATATAAGGTCTTCTGCAAAGATACAAGAATACCCCAGTAACAAAACACATACCGAATATATACCGGTAATACCAATACCAATACCAACAACCAATCGGGAGGTCCAGGAAACAGACCCGCTTTGCACAGCCTCCTTCTGCTTCAAACCTTGGAAGTCGACAGAAGGGGGGAAATGAATCGGTCAATCCCAGCGTCATTGGCGTTACGCTGATCCTTGAAACATCCAACTCGAACTGACAGCGCTTCGGTGAGTGGGGCCACTTTTAAAAGAAAAGAAACTTTGAGAAAAGAAGAGACAGACAAGAGAAGACAAGTGGAGTATGCGTTTGCGTGGATCTACCCTTTTATGGGCGAAACTCAGGGTTGTCCTTGGCGCGCGATTAACTACCGTTGCCTTGTGCCTGTTGCGTTAGCTGCATATGGCTCGACTCCACGGGACTGCACCCGGGAATTAAAGAAAAAAACCGAAAAAAAAACCAAAAAAAACAAGGACTAGTCTAGCTAAGGCCACGAGTCGATTTATGCATGTTGGTATACGGTGCAGCCCTAGGGTAGGGTAAGCTGGGCTCGACTTCAATTACTATGTACGAATTCGAAATGGGCCTTTGGCTTTGTCTCATATCTCATATCGCCGACGCTGTATTACTCTCTATATTTGAGTTTGTGTACAATGCATGTTTTTGCTTTGTGGGACATAACACCTGGGTGTCGACCAACGGGGGTATTGGATACGAATCACAAGATTGATGGCTAGGTAGCTTTCGGAAGACGGATGGCTTGTGTGTTTTTGGAATGGATTGATATCACAGTGGCTGTACAGATCAGCAGGGGCCGTCCACCGCCATGCTCCCTAATGTGTGTCTTGCTTTTGTAGATCATGGGATGGAGCACGGTGCAATCTCCCGTCAGCTTTAGCGGCTTGTCTGGAGAGGTCCGAGGCAATGTTCCCGAGCCTCACTATGCCATGTCGCTGCCTGTACGGAGTAGAATGAAATGAGACACGAGGCAGTCATGTTATGGCCAGAAACAATGTTCACTCTTCACGTAGGGCACGTGGTCCTTCCCAAAGAGTGGTGCCTCAATAATGATGACCAAGCTTTGCACGAAGTGTGCCCAGGCGGACTTTCAAGTACATAGCTCTCAAGTCCAAGCTAAAGTGTACCACATGTCACTCACAAGCCCGGTGAGTCTCCTTGGCAGATGATTATCTGGAACCCAAAAAGAAAACCAAATATGAACCATAAACAAATGCAAGTGGAGCTTTAAGCTTTCATGACTCGTAAAACTATATTGTATGTATGCATGTATGGTGTTCGTCACTGCTCATCTCAAAGATTGCCCCGCCCAGAGTCACTAACTGCCGGAACCCGCATTCCAGGAGGAAGACGGATAGCAGGGTTAGCTCTTGGGCCCTGAGCCATATTAACCTGGTGTGCGATATCAACGCGAGCTTTGGTGAGGCCGATGGCGGGCACGACCCAACCACCACAGCTGCATCGAAGACCTTGCCATGCAAATTTGCCGACATTGGACCCGCAGATGGGATTGGGGCAAGTGAGGCGTCCAGAGAGGGGAGCATCGTCGGGGTGTGCACCATATGTTGTATCTGCGCTAGCCTCAGATCCATCCTCGGACGGGAAGAGACTTGGGCGCATCCAGGTCAGGGGGTGGAGGAAAACATGGCCGCAATCGGCGGTTGCGGAGGACTTGGCAGTGTTTTGCTTTTCTTCCTCATGTGGGATGATGAATGGGGTCGTTGCCAATTTTGTTCTGTGATGGGGTTTAGTAAATCTGGAAGTTTCTTTCTTTTCTTCCCTTGGGAGTATGGGTCTGGATCTTAAATTGTGGGACTAACCTGCATTTCCGACATTTAATCTCAACCGTTCGACCGGTGGCGTTTTGGGGTTGAATGGGCTGTTCATCTTCAAACCGCACCGACTTCAGCTCTGGGGCACGGCCACATGCCACACTTCCTTCGACATCGCGGTGATAAAGCCAGCGCTTGTACGAGGGGTGATCGGTGACATCATCTGGGCAGCCCATTTCATGGTATAGGTTCAGCTGTTCCATGAAGCCCTCGTTTGGCTCACATAGGGGCCTGCTTTGGCGAATCAGCGCAAGGGCGGATTGTGGTGTGAGTGCCCCCGGCTGCCGGTGGAGCAGGTAGGCGATGCAAATGGCCGCGGAGCGGGACTTCCCCATCGCACTAGATCATCACATTAGCCAACGTACATCTTTCCATGATAAGCCCAGGCACAGTTTGCAAAATTTCCAAAAACAGGGTCCAATATGCATCAACGGGATTTGCGGGACTTGTAGATCGCACTTGATGGACACGAAATGACGTAGGAGGCACGAAGCCACTCAAGAATATGCATTCTGCAAGAGGAAATAGAAACGACTGAAGAGCCGGGAAAGACTTTCCACGAGTGAGATTGGATAATTTGTATTTTGACTTACCAGTGCACGAGTACACCTCCACCACCGTTTAGGCCGGACTGAATAAACTTGATAGCGGCGGGGAAATGCTCCAATATATTTTCATCGTCGACATCGTCAACTCCTATGGAAAGATGCTGGAAAGACTTGAAAGTCTCCTGTTCCTCAGCTGGGTTAAGACGCAGCACTGAGAGAACATGCGAGATATCTGCGCGTGCCAAGGCTGCTTTGTTTTTGGCGCCTAATATGCTACAAATGGGGGGTTAGCAATGAATAAAAACTGCCAAATCACGAACTGGCAGTGCCAATCTCCAGCCTCAGCTATATTTTAGCAACACCCGCGCAAGGTTTATTTGTTAGAGAAGTGAGACCAACCCTCCGACATAGATATTGTGGCCTTTTATTTGATTCATGGCCATCTTGAAATATGGTGGCTGCAGCTTGGCAGCAGTAAGATGGGTCGTTGATGGTGACAGAGGAAATACAGAATTCAGAAGCTCGGCCCCAGTGCCAATTTGATAACTTGACTTTTTTTTCCTCTTAGATCCCAAAGGCGGAGGTTGAGCCTCGGCGCTGCCAAACTCAAAAAGTCTGATAGGGCAAGGGTATGACAAAGCAGGTGACCTGGATGCCTCAGGCAATGTACTCGTATAATCTTGAAACTATTTTGGACTTAGGTGTATGTGTGGTTATTAAGGGGAAATAGAATTGTCAACTGATGTGAATTGCGTTCATTTACGCAAAAATATCCACATATCAATAATTACAGGTGTAAGAAAGGGTGGGTTTGTACACAACTTGGTAGTTTGGAGGTCACCGTATGAGGATCTCCCCACTCTGGGGTTGGTGCCTGCTACATAAGTTCATAAGTATGTAACTAATGAATGTATCATCGTTTCTATTCTAGGTTCTTTGTTATAGCTTGCGTGCGCGTACGGAGAAAGCAATTTCACAGCCCCTTCTCAAAAGTGAGACGCGGCATTTACGACCAAATATCAAGGTCACTTCACCGACCACGCGCCCCATGTGTTCTACATAATTGTAGACATAACGTGTGGTTGGAACAGTATAGAATTACTGCGTGTCTAAGTTGTAGTCTTGTATTTACTCCGTGCACAGATAGACTGGATTGGTAGATACGTATATTGTAATAGAGAAGTCTAGCCGACGCGACGTGTAGGGCCATTTACATCCAACAAAGCTCAAACAATGAATCTCGTTAGCCGACGATCTGATTTGCTACCCAAACTGCAAGGGGTTGCTCACGGGGCAACGAAAAAAAGGAAGCTAGATTTAGGCTTAGTTAGGCTTACAGCGGGGAACTTGGACCTAGGCTGATTAGGAATGGAGGAATAAACAGGGCCGAAAGCCATATACGGCCTCACTCCGGAGTATACGAAGTATAAAGGAGGCTAGCTCATCCCGCGTCACATTAACTAAAGGCGTGACACGCCTTTCTAGGCTGCAGCCTTCTAAGGCTTAAGGCTGGCTGCGCCTCAGAAGGTACAATCTACAACAAAGCACCCGACCTCTTCTAGGGCTTGAGTTTCTGCTGGCGGCCTGGGCAAAGACTGGATTTTCCTAGCCGAAGCCAGCCGAATCACTCCGTACAAAATCCGTAAAACCCCTCTTTGCTGACGCCTCTTCATCCAATAATGTCTTTGCTGTCTGTCACTGTGTTCGCCCAATAATGTCTTTGCTGTCTGTCACTGTGTTCACCCAATAATGTCTTTGCTGTCTGTCACTGTGGTAATCATTACCCGAAGAAAAATGTGGAGACACACACTTCAATGGAGTTGTCGTAGCTTACCTACTCCGTAGTCGACCATCACCCACCGCAATCTAATTATTTCCTAAATGAGTTAAGAGCGCCTAGAACATCAACCGGCTTGCTTGATGGCGACGATCGATGAGAAATACACACATACTGGGCCCGGGGGGAAACTTTATTAGGCCTCTGTATCCGCTACACTGTACTCCATACGGAGTACATAGACGGAGTACAGAGGATGAATCAAGGATCAGAGGTAATACTCCCCCGCCAAGAGGTTCACTGCCACACAGCAATTACAAAATCCTGGTGGTTAGCTAGTTACCTAGCGCAGCAACCCTGACATTTGAGAGCAGAAAATCATTACTCTGTATAGACCAAGATGCTCTGATCAGAAGATCTGATCGTCATACATGTGATAGGGCTCCAGGGGTACGGAGTAGACATCTAACTAACGTAGAGTTCACCCACCTCCTTGGGATGAAACCCCATTATATTACATCTATATATGGTACTAAGGTGGACTCGAGCTTGAAATGTGTGGAGTACAGTAATACTAGCCTAACGTGTACTCCGTAGGATTGTGCGGTATGGAAATACCCAATTTAGCGATATTTCCTAAAAGAGAAAACAAAACGAACAAAAGAAAATGAAAATGAGATTTTCATTCTCGAAGCTGATGTGGAGCCCTGGAGCATTAATCGGATTACTCAGCCCTGTTCCCTGCAGCCCTGGAGGGTTTGTTCTAACGTTCTCCATTACTCTTCCCATTCATTGCCAAAGACCAGGTCATTTTTTTTTTTTATATATTTTTTTAAAAAATCCCGTTCAATATGTCTCACACTACCTAGAATGTTTGATCACACCACAAGAGAGTTCACAACCCCCTGCACGCAAATGACAGGCGGACCGGCAGTGTGGCAGTGCATGCAATGCTAGGCGCTAAGTGGGGTGCGCTAGTAAATCAGTGGGTCAATGTCCAACGACACAGCATTGTCCTCTTTTTTAAAGTGGAGGCAAAAGAATGTTCTCTACTCCGTAATGAATGTAGGGCTTGAATCCTCCGAACCCAACACAAGATCTGCCTATATTCGTACTCGCAGGCAGATGTATTGTACAATGTACTTCGTACACGTACACGTATCTGCGTGTTCAGGATTCAGCATTCAATAATATCAACACGGGGTTGTCGCATGTGCCCCTTGTCCGGGAGATATTAAGCCTAAATGCCAAGACTTTTCCAAGAGTTCCAAGAGTTCCAAGCCCCCTCGCGGTGTATATTATCACTGGTTGCAAAGCTGCACAAGACCATGCCAATCTATACTTCATTCTTCCAAGGACTTTGCGGGAGGTACGGTGTACCCCCTCTCGAGACAACTTCCAGTTCTAGAATACCATAAACCATGGTTTCCTTGAACGTGTTTCTTCTGCCATTGTTCAAGCCGTTTTTGTCTCACCGAAAAAGGTAGCCCCCTCTTCGTCGGCAGCTTTCACCTTGTAGTAGTGGCAAAAAATTAGATAAATTTTTTTTTACATGCGACTTAAGTACGAGGATAAGGAGTTTAAAGATTATATACACTAATGATATGGACAACCGCATCTGGGTCGCATTTCCGAGGCGTCCAATATGCGAAGACTTGCCCCCACTGGGCCACCTGTGAGGTTGACCGCACGGCCATTCTGCAATGTTCTGGTTGGCTTCCATGATCCCGTCAAATAATGTGAAGACTCCATATGGGGTAGAGGGCGTCACATAGATCCGCGGAACTCTAGAACTCTAGGATCCTGGCCATTCTCATTCCCCCGTACAACATAGTACTCTATACTGGGGAGATATATTTTTTTGGAAGCTATCTCATTGAGATTAACCAAACGTGGTCGAAAACTAGTACAATAGTACAATAGTACAATCTATAGTGTATTGAACTAATACTAATATATCAAATTACCGAGTCTTTTAACGCTAAGCCTTGTGCCCTAAAGAACTTGTCATTCCAACGTGGCTTTTCCCACGCGAACTAAGAAAATCCAATCTAACTTTTTGTTTATTTTGTTTATTATTTTTTTAATTTAAAGGAAGATTTAATGTTTTAATGTTTTAGAGAATATGAAATATTTTAATTTATCCCCTGATGTTGGTAATTGGTAAGTATGTAACAGACATGACCCATATACGAACAATACGAATACATATGCCTTTCCACGTCACCCCCAAAGGCTTTTGAGACCTGGTATGTTTCTAATTTCCTCTTTTTTATTTTTTTGCCTCTTTGCTTTTGATTAGTTGAACTTCCTTTTTTTTCTCTGAGGATGAGATCACCTAAATTGCCCCCTCTCTTCGCCTGAATTGGATCCAATCGCTTGCACCGCCCGAATTCCTACCCGATACCTCGATCTGGGCGCCTTTCAATTCTCACCTTTTCCTTTTTGATTCGCCTTCTATTTGATCAGCTCCAGCTCCAGCTCCAGCTCCAGTTTCAGCCCTCAGCCTTTTCTTTTGCCTTACACACTTTTTTTTTTATAAAACAAAAAACCGGGCTTCAGCTAGTGGGGTACCCCCATTGCATAGAGAGTGAGTGTGTATTTCTTTTGTACTCAAAATCTCTGGGTTTAATTGCACCTTTCTAACATTATTAGTTCTATTTTTTTTCTACTTTTTCTTTCTATTTCTTTTCCATTAAGAATGTGTGCATCTCCTTGAGTTGCAGAGTGGCCAATTTCTATGGGACACAGACCCGGCTCTCCGTGTGTCACTTACGGGAAAACGTTTCATCTTATGAGGCGAATCGCCGAACAAGGGTCCCGACGTAGGTCTTCTTCAGCCCTATTTTCTCCCCTTACCCCGGTCTTTTATTATCACCTCCAAGTCCACTTTCAAATGATCTGACTCTCAATTTAGACTCACAAGACTTACACACTGCATGAAGTCCTTTATTAACTATTCTCGCTCTATATCTATTTGCCCTCTCTTGAAAGTAGGCAGAAGCTGGACCTTCTGAGAAACTCTTCATCGGAGCGTGTGAGGCTGGTTAACAGTCCGCTTAGCAATCGGAGCTGGTTTCACGACCGACGTTTGCACTCAACTGGATTGGGTTATTGCTGGGATCTTGAGATATCGATTTGACCTGCTTGCTCCGATTTACATCAAGCTCGACCTATTCTTCGGTTCAGCTGGGTTTCTTTCTGATCTCAACTTGGGTTCATGTGGATGCGCACCAGTCTCTGATTTCGATCCCGGCTCTATGTTCTGGATCTAGAATGGACCTTCGATTTTCTCAGTCGCCGAGCTTCCATGATTTCAGAGAACACAAACGCCGTTCTTCCGAAAGATCCCAATACGCTATGCCCGAGCTGGCACTATCATCTCACGGCCCGTTACCTATAGCTTCACGGACTAGAACTACTATGATCACCGCCCCTCCACCACTTCCTCCGCCACCCAGAATTCCCGATTTGGAGATGGGCCATGACGCCGCCTGGCAACACGCAAATTCACGACCCCCGACTTCTCTGCCGCCAATCCACCCGGACTCAAGTTTGTTTGGTCGACGGCTGCAACCCGCCTCACAGGGTGATCCAATGCAGATAGATGACTTAGAGGGGAGGCAGGGCGGAGTTCCCGTCTCGCGAAGCCCCGAAACTCAGATCCAGATCCAGCCACCTCGGCCAGCTACAGACGGATTTCCAAATTCCATGTCGATTATCCCGAATCCGACGGGCCCAATGTAAGCGGACTTAATGCGCGAGGGCTGCGAGCGACTCTCGGGTTCGCAGTACCACGCTTTTCTATATCCTGTTGACCCTTTGCTAACACATTTTACAGCTTGAGCGGCGAGCGCGAATTTTCACTGCGGAGTGTCAAAGACTCATCAAACGCCTACGATCAACACCTATTATCCAAAATTGGAAAGCCTCAAATAGCAAAACCTCCGTCGCCAGGGGGATCGATCAGTCTCGGAACCGACAACCGAAATTCGTTCTCCGCACTCGCCGTTCCCTCACGAAGCCCAAGCAATCTACCATCACCCGGGCCTTCGGAAGGGTCAACATTGGATGTGAAATGGCACAGCCCTCAGTCCGGGGGCGTCTCTCCCAGGACTAAAGTCAACTGGAGAGAGTATGTTGAAGGCCGAAGCCCAAGCGTGGAGAGCAATGCACCACCATCAGCACTGGATTACGACCAAGGATCTTTGCGGGATGCAGGCCGACGCCGCTATCGTGGAACAACACCCCAGCGAGAAGATAGCATCAGTCTACCGAGCCGATCAAATCGTGGAAGCTATGACCAGGGCGTGTTTTCAGATATCGAGGGAGAGTTTTCGACTGACGAGCCAGCACCCCCGCGGCAATTCATTCTTCGAGAGCCCACTCCACCGTATCCGGATTCTAGACACGGAATGAAACGACGGGCATCCTCCCCTCCGCGTGAGCCGATGAGCGACGATAGGCATACATTGCACATTGCTACGAGTAACGGAGACTTGTCTCAGCGAAGACTGAGTGGTCATCCATTTACTAACACACTATCGGTCAACCCCAACTACCCGACGAGTCAACGAACCCTCTCAGCCGCCTCATCCTTGAGCATCCGGACCTCGGGCTCGTATTCGTCTACCTTGTCTATTGGAGGTAGCAGCATGACCAGCCTTTCTCCGTACGACCGGCCATCTCCAGGAGGTTTCTCACCAAGCTCCGATCTCGATACTTTCCACGAAAAATCAATTCTCAACCCCAGCTCTCCTGCGGCACTATCTCAGGCTACTCTTTCAAGACTTCCAGGGCCTGCGTCTTTAGAACCGCCTCCGACCGACTCGACTGGAAAGATGCCTGTGCCGACGACCATCATGAATGTGCCAAAGCCAGCCGCGCCGAAGATCGGCGGACTTTTCATCTGCGATTGTTGTCCAAAGAAACCCAAGAAATTCGACAACCCGGATGGACTACGGTAAGTTTACGCCGTGACGTCTTTATTATATGAGCCATACTAATTCAAAATAGTGCACACGAGATGGAGAAACAGTACGCATGCTCCTACTGCAACCACCGCTTCAAGAACAAAAACGAAGCCGAGCGCCACCAAAACTCCCTCCACCTCCGACGCCATTCATGGTCATGCGCCGCGCTCATGAGTTTCCAATCAGCATTCCACCCCTCAGGCGCACAGTCATGCCAGACAAATGCCGGGGCTACCCACGACACGTGCGGCTACTGCGGAGAGGAATTCCCAAATTCCCCTCAGCCAGACTGGGATCGACGATTCGAGCACTTGACCACCGTGCATAAATTCGGCGAGTGCAATAATGCGAAGAAATTCTTCCGCGCAGACCACTTCCGACAGCATCTGAAGCATAGCCATGCTGGCACTAGTGGAAAGTGGACTAATATTTTGGAAAATGCTTGCATGAAAGAAGAGCAACCGCCAGAGCCTCGCGAGCCGAGGGGACCTAAGGATAAACCTGCTGGTCCCCAGACTGGGGGGTCGTTGACGTCTAATGCCATCTCGGAAGTTCTTAGCGAGCAATGACAATCAATAAGTCGTGTCTCCCTTGATCGGGGATTTGCTCTGCCTTGTGGCATCAGGCTACAAGACGGTTCCCCGCAAGCGGCTCTGTGCTGTTGATTGCGTTCCTCGCTAGTTCATACTCCGGGGTTGGATGATAGTTCACCCTTGTGGCAGCAATTGTCTCTTCACTTTTGGACAATCGAGACTATACCCATTCGCATTTATCGATTCTGAAAATAAAATCTTGAATCTACACCACATATCTGTTATAAAAGACGGCATTACCTCAACATCACACACCAACAATCTCGCTCTCGCCACACCCCGGGACATTCCTCATCTCTCACAAACAAAAACACCAAAAACAAAAAAACCTCTCATATTCATACTAGAGAAGGCAAAGTGAAAAACAAGACACTTACCAAAAAGCCATCCAAGGCACAAAAAAAGCCTGAACATCACGACCTGAAACGAACATTATTGAAATTTTTCCTTTCCCACAGAAGTAGAAGTGGGGGGACAAAGGGAGTTATATAGTCGGGACTGGGATGTTTTTTTTTCAGTTGGATCAAAATCTCTGTGTATACCCTTGCATTGCAATGGCCTGGGAGGATTCCTCACATCATTCTCATCTCAAATTTACATGGAGTCGGTTTCATGGTTGGTTCTTCGACTGGGTGGACTGGAATACTGGAATACTGGATGGAATATTTGCGTTCGGTTTGTCTATTCTGGTCTTTTTCTTTTGTTCTGATATGCTCATATATATTCCCCGCCCGTTTTATACATACTTTTTGTTGGATGGAACATGTGAGGCGAATGGAGGGCGTTGTATATAGATTCTTTTCTTTTTGCATGGTAGCCCTTCTCAAATATATGGCTTGTATGCCTTCGGTTATTTTGATACGCTTTCTAGCTTCTGGTTGTAGATTTGTCAGTATTGAATGCTATCTTGATATACATATACATAGTGAGTAGGCAATGTTCAACTAAAAGCCAAGAAACAGGACAAATATTCAAAAAACAAGACCCCGAGACGATCACATAAATCTAATAAGAAAATGCCTGGCCAAACCCAGAAAGCCAAAGAAAAAAACCACCCAACCAAATTCCCATCTACTCAGTAACACTATCCTTGATACTCCGCAACGCACTCATCTTATGCATAGGATCAATGGCAGCAGCATTCTGCGCCCGACGACGGGCATCAGCCCAAAGCATAAACTCACCATACCCCTTCGGCATAACCTGCACATCCTTCTCAACAAGGAAAGTATAGTTAAACTTACCCGTGGACTTCTTCGTACCGTGCTCGACATCCCGAACCTTGGAGTCAACACGCACCTGCACCTTAGTGTACTTGGTACTATCACCCTCGCGCTCCTCGGGTTCCGTGTACGCAACCGTCGCGCGCAGGTACAGCACGCTGCCTACGGGGACTGGGTTCTCGAAGGTGCTAGGATCGAGTGCGACGAAGTTTGGTCGGGCGTGTGCGAAGGATGCAGCGCAGCAGAAGGCGAGCTCGAAGGTTTGTTTTAGGAGGAAACCACCGAAGATCATGAAATTGTGGCGGTTGCGGTATTGCGGTTGCATGATCATGGCGGATTTCAGGACTGTGTCGCTCATGAAAGCTTGGTTTGCGGGGCGGATAGCTGCGTTTTGGGGGTCTGCGGGAATGTTAGGATTGGAGTTAGGCGATATAATGGGTGGAGATTCCCCGGTGCTTACTTAGGTAGGACATCTCTTTCGTCCACATTGAGTGGATCAGGTTGCTCTCTTCGTCGTCTGGGGATTTCTCCAAGAGACTGCGTGTGCGAAGGGCCTTCTTGGCCTGGTAATTGGCTTCACCCTTTTGGAAGAGGCGCTTTTCCTCCTCGGTTTCGACGATGAGAGGAGCCACGGGGACCGGCCTATTGTCTGATGTTAGTTTGTGTGTATCACTCGATAAAGAGGAGGAGCATACGTCTTGGTAACCGGATCCAGTGAGACCATAGTGAAAGCACAAGTGATCAGGACATCTTCAGGCTTGGCCTCCTGTCCTTCTGGGCGGGCCTTGGTGACCTGAAGGGAGATTTCCATACTTGATCGACCTGTCGCGTAGGTACATTGACCGCTGAGCTCAAGGTCGCAAATTTCCATCAGCGGGTTCTCAATGGTGATCCGGTCACAGGCCGCAGTGACAGTGGATACACCGTCACCTGTGTGACGGTAGGCAACGATGCCAGCTAGGGCATCGAGATCCATCAGAAGTGAGCCCAATCTAATCGGAATGATCAGTCAAATGCTCTTTTGATCGTTAGGCTAGCAAAGACATACCTAATATGCCCGGAGGCGTTGAGATAAGAATCCAAGAGCCATTTGTCTTGGGCCAAAGGCAAAATCTACAAACCAGTCAATATAAACATGCTGGTTTCCACCTCACCAAATACAAAAATAATACGTACAGCACTGTAATAGCTATCCGACATCCTCTTCGGCGAGACATCGGGCTTAACGCTCTGCCCAGCCTTCTCCTGTGGCCCGGCCTTCTCAGCCTCGCGAATCTGTGTCAAGGCGTCAATCCATGGCGTCTTGACGCGCATGGGCATCCACGTGGGCCGGGACACTGCCTGAGATGACGTGGAGTGGAAATCCTGGGTGTTGATACAGGATGGCTGAGCTGCGACTGCAGCTCGCGCGGGCAGCGCAGCCAGAGATTTTGAGCGAGCAAGTGCTGATCTTCTACTGAGGCCCAACATTGTGATATCGAAGGAAGGAGAACCAAAAAGGCGATAGAAATGTAGATATTCCGATAGATTAAACTCGGTGCTCGACAAAATGACGATGTCCCGAGGATCCGATGTATACAGTGGCCTATAGCGATCAAAAGAGATTTAATTACTCAGTGGCTTGGCAGAAAGTGACCGCCCTAGTCACTAGACGTTCAAAGTCAGTTTGTCGGCAATTCACTTGATTTACTGAGTTTACTTAAATCTGAGGTGGTCCTAAGTACTAGATATTCTGGTATAAGATACTAAAATCTACATATTCTACTGTTTTAGTGAGAACTCATGAGTCTATAAGTTAAGTCCCTCATGGTCACTACAGCTTGCCGTATGGTCTACCCGATAAGGTTAGCCCCCGGGGATTTTCGGCCCGAATACGAAAAGCGATGTCATCGCTTCCGATAGGGGGGTTTTGATGTTGTTTTATAGATGCGGTTTGTAGCTGAAGGCCTCCAAAGTAAAGTACAAGCGTACAGAGATGTCTGGGATTGGAGAGCCACAACCCGGCAACTCGACCCTACCCTCATTAAATAAAACTGGGGCTAAAACCAACCTCCGGTTGTCATATAGGCCTGCAAGGATACGACGTATCGTCCTTAGCGGTCTTGCAGCTTTGGAGGAAGGTTACTCTTTGTCACATTGGAGGAGGCCTTCCAAGGTTAAAGTTGACACCGAATACGCTCAACTGAGAGCAACAAGTTGAAACGTGAAGGGAAGATCGTAACTCATGATTTGTACCTTGGATGTTCATTTAAGCTTAACCAAGCTCCGGGTGTTCTCCGATGGCCAAACAACGTCAAAATGAAGTCATCGATAATCATTTCAAAACTTGGTCGCTTTTTTTTTTGTGTGTGTTTATTCGAATTGATATATTGACTTGAAGAACCTGGAGTAAAAAAAAACCATCTAGCTACAACATGAGCGACCCAACAAACCCACATATCAAAGAGCGCACCACACCTCAATGGGGTCTCTACCAGCGAGAGAACTTTTTGAAACAGAATGAAGGAACCACACCACTCTTCAACACCGGCAAGTCTTCACTATGATCTCTCCAAATCTACAGAAACTAACTTCTACAGACCCCCGAAAAATGGAAGAAAGAGCCAAAGAGAAGCTGAGCGAGGGCGGCTGGTACATACTACCTCCCCATCCGAAGATCAGCAATATCCCAAGACACATAAACTAACAACAAGCAAACAGGTACTACGCCTCCTCAAATGCAGGAATGTCAAACACACACCTCGCAAACCGACAAGCCTTCTACCGACACCGCCTAATCCCAAACCAACTAATCGACACCAACAACCGCTCAACAACAACAACAATCTTCGACCACGAAGTCTCCGCCCCAATCGGCTTCGCTCCAATCGGGATAAACAAAATCTACCACCCAACCGGCGAAGCCGCCGTCTCAAAAGTCGCCAGCGAGCTCAACCTTCCCTACTGCCTCTCCACAGCAGGCAGCACATCAATTGAAAAGGTAGCCGCTGCAAACGGACCTTCAGGAATACGATTCTTCCAACTATACATGCCACACGACGACGAGCTAACAGTCTCGCTTCTCACACGGGCTTGGGAAAACGGCTTCGACGCACTGATTCTCACGACGGATACATGGCAGCTCGGATGGCGACATGACGACGTCGCGTCGTCGAATTATGCGTTCTATCGCGGCTTCGGTGCGGACCTGGGCCTTACCGATCCTGTTTTCCGGAAGAGATGTGTTGCGGACGGGATCGATCCTGATGTTGATGTTGTTGCTGCGTCGACTAAGTGGATTGATTCTGTTTGGCATGGTCGTGCTTGGTCGTGGGAGAAGATTCCTTGGTTGATGGAGACTTGGAGGGGGATTAGTGGGGGACGGCCTTTCGTTATTAAGGGGATTCAGTCTGTTGGTGATGCGAGGCGGTGTGTTGAGCTTGGGGTTGAGGGGATTGTTGTGAGTAATCATGCTGGCAGACAGGTTGATGGGGCTGTTGCTAGTCTTGATGCGCTTGAGAGGATTGTTGAAGCGGTTGGGGAGAGGATTTATGTTATGTTTGATTCTGGGGTTAGGGGGGCGAGTGATGTTGTTAAGGCGTTAGCACTTGGGGCGAGGTTTGTGTTTATTGGACGGCTTTGGATTTGGGGGTTGAGTATTCAGGGGGAGGATGGAGTTCGACATGTTATGAAGTCGTTGTTGGCGGATTTGGATATTTTGATGGGTGTTGCTGGGTTCAATGGGGTTGAGGATTTCAATCGGGATATTCTTGGTGAGTTTTGTTTCTGCTGGGATATGAGGATGGATGCTGACTTTGAGACGCAGAGTCTGATCCGAAGAATTATACGCTCATACCACAGAAGACTTTGTGAATAGAAGACATTTCGGAGTGGATACTGCTTAAAATCTCACATGTGGCATCCTCTAGCTTACACGACCAGCTTATTACTCTAGTCCAGACACATGGCTCAAAGCTATTCGACTGTAAATACATTCAGTGACTAGCTAGGTGACTAGCTACACAATGAAAAGAGGATGTGGTTAAACACCCCCAATGTATTCCGTGGGACTTGTCAAGTGACCATAGCGCCCAAACGCTTAGCGACTTGTCAAAGAACACACACGAGAAAGCCCGGTTTGATTTGGATGCTGAGCTGCATGGGCCTCAACGATGTTGATGTCTCATGCATAGGCACCCAGGTTGCTACGAGACCCTCCACCTGCGCTGTCTCATGGGGGCTACGGGGAGATGGTGGTTGAGAGGGATGGGGAGGGAAGAGAAAGAGAAGAGGAAGAAAGGTGGGAAGGGTCCTTTTATATCCTCAACAACACGTACCTTCCTAAAATGGGCACCTGCCTTGCACCTCGCACCTTCCCTCATTGTCAATGTCACATGTCACCCGGGCACCTTCCCACTCCATACAGCTAGTTCCATATAGAAATGTGTGCGTTGATTAGACATTATTAGGATTAAAATCTTGTAGTATGAGATTTCGGCGTTTTGCCAATGGTATTATAGACTTTTAGCTATCTAAATGAGAATAATAGCAAGTCATGTCCAGTTCAAATGAAGGATACATATTGGATGTTCAACACGAAACGAGTGATATATGCAGCTGAAAAAAAAAGTCAAATAGACAAGGTTCCGCCAACGTATGTTAGTATGAGTGGGTAATCGTATGTGAACCCGGGTGTATTAACAGAAGTGAAATGATGTGCTTGTACAATAATCGACAATATGCACGGAAAGGACGTGGGTGATAAGTGAGTGTACAGTAATACAAAGAGCAGAAATATGATTGCCGCCAAATCAACAAGAATGCCAAGAAGTGAAAGATGGGCTAAAATGCAGTTCAAATAGCAAATGCGCCAAGCATGACCGTGAGCATAGACCAGCTAATGCCGCGGATGAGGTGGGATGCGGAGCTGTCGGAGACTGTGGCCATGGGTGAGGCCGATGACGATGTGGTGTCAGCAGTAGACGCAGCAGTGCCAGTGACTGGCGGTGCAGTAAATGTCCCATTGCCCTGGGACGTGGATGAAGAAGAAGAGGATGAGGTGGACGATGAGTTTGAGTCTGAGGCCGAGGCCGAGGCAAGCGCGCCAAACCCGATCTGTCCATTGTCAAAATCGAACACGGTGTAGACGTTCTTCAAAAAGACATCGCCGACAAGCCAGTTTGCACCGTTGGATGCATAGCCGACAATGGTCGAAATGCAGTAGGCCGAACCGTCTGACTCGGCGTTTCCAACATAATCCTTGGGTGAGACGTTATATTTAACACCCGAGAACTCGAACTCTATGGTAGCAGTCGAATTGCATGGGATCAAATAGTTATTCGGGTTGGAAGGCTGTTGAGATGAATGAGGGACGAGAGAAAACAGGGTTTTGGCATCCGCAGGAGGGATCAGGAGATAGGTGGTTCCGGTGTCGATGGTAGCGGATTTTCCAGTAAAGTTGCAACCTTGTCCATTCACATAGGCATCATCCACGGGGATGCTCCAAATTTTCTCGTTGGTGCGAGTGTAGGAGATAGTACCATCGAATTTGGTTGTATCGACCCCACCAAAGTTGATTTCCCCATCCTTATTATTGTCTTCTGAGCGGGAGAGACTGAACCCAACCAAGTTTGACTTGATGAGCTTTTTTTCAGCAACCAGATCCATGAAAGATGGCAAATCCCACCCTTCCGTACGCGATCGACCCAGGCCAAGGATCCCGTCGAATGGGTAACTCTGAAAGGTTTCCGAGGCATTGTTGGCTAGACCGAAAGTTTGCGAGACTTCGAGCCCTGCAATTGAGAGGGTGTCTTTCCCCATCTTTCCCGAGACCTGGCCGCTGCCGTAAAAGAGGCTGAAAGTCGAATCGTCGGTGGTATAGCTTGTTGATGCTGACCGGTCGAACTTGTGATGACGTGTGCAGACAGGCTCAGCGCATTTGGAGTCGAAGACCCAGGTATTGGGTGCTCCGGTGTCGATTGCCATCCACATTTCTTGCTTTTGAGAACCGACATGGACGGGAGAGAAGTATGAATAGTCCGTTCCGTCCTGGTTTAAGGGTGCACTGTCTTTCAATAATGGGGTATGAGATTCAACAATCTTATACCCATCGTTGCGGCGAACGGGCATTTTTTTCAGATCAAGGGTCCATGGTTTGTCGGCTGTGTTGGATGTGTCGGTACTGTCGCTGCTCTTATCGTCGGATTTCACTTCAATCAAGTTCCATGGGACAAAGCGACGTTCGACTGTAGTTTCCGTGGAAAGTTTCATCCGCAATTCCCATGGATAGAAGGCGCGCACGCCTGAGATGCCGGCAATGAAGACCAGACATGATGAGAGATGCATGGTCCCTGGGGGGAGTTTAGGTAGAAAATGTAGAAGTCTGCATTTGATGGACCGAAGCCGGATGCAATTGGACGTCTCTCTAATCAATATAACCGTTGTTCGCTGTAGATTGGGACTCGAGAAGTTGAAGGATTGAATTAAGTGATAAAATTGAAGTTAAAGAGAAGAACCAGAAAAGAAGATAGGAAATTAAATAACGAATTGTCAAAAAGGTGAGGAGGTTGGAGAGACTCGAAATGTGCCCATGAAAGGATGTGAGGGGGAGGGACATGGTCTCCACCGTTGAAAAACCCCTGAGTAGTTTGGCAAGAACACCAGTTGGCTCTAAACTGGAATAGGATTAGTTTCCCCATGTCTAACGCTCATTCTAGAACTGATCAGCGGGTTAAATGAAGCTAGTGGAGTCCAAGCTTAATGTTCTTCTATACCAAGGAACTTGAATGGGTGAAATATCTTGAATCTTGATTCTCCGACTATTTTTATACTATTGAATATGATATGATTGCTTCGGAAATCCGGGGCGTGAACATATTAATCGTCCAAAAGTAACGTTGAAGCTACGTAGTTAAACAGCTAAACAACTAAAACGTTCAAGTCTTTCATGGAAGCACCCAAAGACAAAAATAGAACGCGAATAAAAAAACCAGTGAAACCCCCGACAGAATGCGACCGTACTTTGTTACCCAAGTACAATATATAAGGTCTAGAACTCGCAGGATTTACGCCTCCACTTTGGTCGAGAACATCTGACCCTCTGACCCTGACAACCCTGACAGGGACCACTTTTCTTTTTGGCAGATACTTGTGTCTACTTACTACTCCGGACAAATCACCGATTAAACTATTCAAATTGATTCAAATCAATTCAAACTTCAATGACTACTAATTTATACGCATATTTATGTATTTTGAGCGGATCTAATTGATTGAAAAGAATAACAGTGGCAAACCAAAAATGGATCTATCATGTAGATCATCAGCCAGCTGTGGACACTGATAAACTCGAACACAGGAGTTTCTAGAGCGACATCACAAAGCTTTTCGGATATCAAGGCGAATGGTAGATCTGTCTTTTTAAATGAAGAATCCATGTATCATGAACCAAAGCCACTTATCTAAAGGCCAATAATCCGTATACCACCGAATAACGAGGTCGAAGTGCAGATATACAAACCTTGCAAGTCTAACAAGCTCTTGCACTTATGTTACAAGAGACTGCGTTGAACACCGACAATATTTAAACCAAAAACCCACTACAATAGTCACACTGTGCGACAGATGGCAGTACCTCGGTATATATCAACTTTTGAAGATCAGCGACCATATACATCTTAATTTGATACCAGAGTCATGGTATTTGCTATTGCTCCATCGCAATTCGTGTCCTGGGGTGAATTGTATTGTTAATGTCTAGACTTAGGTCGGAAATGTGCCTCGAGAAGAGGGACTTTTAGCAACTGGCCATATGGTGAATGACAAACAGGGCCGAAGAACCCAAGGTCCCCGACAGATGACGAACCAAAGAAGTCGCATACTGTATGCCCAAGGCTACCCACCTCGATGTATATCGACCTCATTTGGACACAATTATGTCAACAAAGGCAATAAAACGAGCGCTGGGTGCGGGTAGATTCGTGATGTAAAGCCACAGACCCCTTGCAGCCCAAACAACCCCAAAGCACCAGCCACATATAGCCTGAAAAAGGCAAACGAAATAGCCATCGTAAAAAAAAAAAAAAAAAAAAAAGAGAAAATATCCAATGACGCACAAACACAAATACAGACTCTCAAATCCCCAAAGATTGATAAAAATCAATCAGATAACCACACCCAGCTCTCCCCGAAATAGCCCGAGCGGGAGTCCGACCTTCCCCAATAAACACCCGAACCCCATCCGCCCCCATCGATCCCACGGACAACAGGAAATGACAAAGGGGGTAAAAAAACAAACCTCGGAACCGCAAAGATATTACCGACGGTGCCGCTAGAGACACGGAAGAAGATAGAAAGAAGCGGGGCTGATTCGACTCTGCAACATGCTAGATTCGGTATCCTAGCCCCCCAGTTCTTCATAGCATCAATGAACATGCCGACGTCATTTTTCGGGACTAGCGCTGACGGGATCGGAGAATATGCAGTGAATATCACCCTTTAGGGTGATTTGGGCAGTTGTCTCGGTATGGCATGCACATGTGTCCGGTGGACCGTGGTGCAATTGTCGGCGATGATCTTGGGACTTTGATACAATGACTCACTCGTCTGGAATAGCGCTGGTCTGGTGACCTCAGGTTAACGGTGTATTTTGATTAACAGCAGAGGAGGAGTTCCGGGGAGTCCCAGGTGGATCTGCTTTTGTCGTAGATCATGCGTGGTGGGTATCGGATCGAGTGCCTCGGCACAACGAAAATCGCGGTGTTTCGGGCTTTTTTTTTCCCATGGGAGTATTGAGTCATTTGTGGCAATGGGTTGGTGGCAATTTAGGAAACTGGAAAGATGTGCATGGAAATGTTCTCTGTGCGGCTTTGGATTGTTCTCGCTTTGGATCTGTATCCCAATGGAGTATCATATAGAGAATTGAACCCGATAGAATGAACTTTCTACAAGATGGTCAATAAGGAGGGCATGGCTTTTTGATCAGGCTGGTATGGATAGTAATGTTCAATTGAATTGGAACAACTCGACAGAGCTGTAGTGAATAAGATGGATAGAACCCAAAAGGAAAACAAAGCCAATGATCGGCTGGCTGACACCATGGAGGAAGCCGTCCACTCCATGGGAAAGATATTACATCAAAACGCTATCTCAAAACAATCCGACGAACCCAAACAAGAAAAGAAAAAGACAAAACAAAGTCCGTACAATGTAATAGACAACAAAAGAATTCGTTTCATCACAGACCCGTCAACAGGACTGAAAGACAACAAGAATAGACTAGGAGAAAGATGAATCGAAAGACTCTACTTCCTCTGAACAGTCTGTTTGGGACCCATAACATCATCAAGGAAGCCAGCCCAAAGCTCACGTATGACACCAGGCTCAGAAGAACCATTTGATCTGCGCTGGATTTCCTCACCGACACGTGAGCGACCGACGGCCTCGGTAAGTGAGAACGGATCCAGATCGATGGCGTGGTTATCGACGACCTCGCTCATTGCGCTGGCGGAGACGTCAGCGCCGGTGCCGGAGACGGTGTAGATCTGGGGCTTCATGGGTGGGGCGGTGGGTGTTTGGCGCCATGGGATGGAGGGGAGCTCGGGAAGGACCGGGACTTGGATTGCACGTTGCAGAGGGGGGGCATCGAGGTCTGCCATGCTGGGCATGTAGACGAAGTCGACGGTGGAGGTGTCGTTCAGGGCTTTGGTGGCGCGGGAGGTGTTGAATTGGCGGGAGGAAGAGGAGCTGGAGGGTGTTAGTTTCGGTGTTCGTTGGATTCAAGGTTTGGAATGGAGGTATGGGTGGATGTATAGGAAGGAATGGGTGGGACATACTCTGAGAATGCACTGCCATTGATTCTGCGCATGGCGATGCTGAAGGCGCGGGATTGAAGGACATCATGGTTGGAGAGGGCCTTCTCGCCGTTGTTGGCGGGCTGAGCGGATTGAACTCCGGTGATGTGAAGGCTGCGGCGAGCAGAGGGTGCCACGGGCTGTTGGGAGAGAGTGCGCAGAGCGCGGAGAGATGATGAACGGGGAGCAGTCATTGTGATGGTGTGAAAGTGTATAGAGTTATAGCTTTTTTTAAAGATAGAGCTATGTTGGGAGGCTTGGTATAGGCGGAGGTGTCCAAGTATAGTGGGAAAAGGGAATGTAAAAAGGGAGAAAGTATGGAAGTATGGGAACAGGACGATTAGGGAGCTTTATAGAGCTGAGAATGGTTGGGGAGAGCTATGAGGCCACTTCTTGGCGGTCTGGACCGTTATCGATAGTGTCGATAGTGTCGAACCAAAAGTAGAGCACGTCAACACTGGGGAACAGGGTAGTAGTGGGTGATTTTTGGGTTGATTTCGTTTGGTTTTGTTCACCGAGTTGAAATTTTAAAAGAGATTTCCTAAAAAAAAAGATGTGCTGGCAAGAGGGGAAACAATAATTCCCTCTATATATGCTAAATACCTGTGAATGTTCGGAGTTCAACAATTCTCCCAGTCAGAGATCTACGGCGTAAGTACAAGGTACCCAACTATTGGGACTGTAGGCTACCCCGTACCCACCAGAACACGGAGTGACAAGATGTACCGGGTACATCACTTACCCCCCGAAACTGATGTTTCTGTACTTCTTATATCTCACCCCCTCTCCAATCTCCTGAAACTGGTGATCATTACGTCTTCTATGGATGATCATCCAATGAAATAATCACCAGTATAGACATCGACCATTATTGGGTGTCTTCCTGCAGAATGGGGTAATCTGTCGACTAATCGTACCCTACCCACCTGGGCATCCTATGTACAATGTACAAATGTAGGCCCCCCTCATTGAATTCTCCTAGGGGAAAGTGAGAAACGGGGAACGACATCCGGTCGGAGATACCTGCACTACGGTTCCATTATGCATATCGACCTCTAATCCCTGGATCGTGACTGGCTCCCCCCCAATTCACTCTTACACCCTTCTCTCTCCCAACTGGTGAGTCGGTCTGCCCCAAATCCTGGAAGCAAGCCATAAAACAAGAATGGACTTCCACTCTTCCAATTTTGGGAACACCGGGGTTGATCGCCGATCCTCAACTGTTGAGGAATCCCATGACCTGATAGTGGACCTCAATAGATTCTAAGAATAATATGAGTCAAGACATCAGAGGCAAATTAGTGTTAGACTAGTCCTTTATTAAGTGGAGCGGTGAGACTCGGAGTTGGGTCCGCCTTCCGATTGATCTACTGATTTTACCCTATTCTCTGTCCTACACGGTATACCCGGTCATTCTGCATAGATCTCCTTGATCATCTATTTTTCTACGGTGCTACGTGTCCACTTTCAGATTCGGATTCATGCTTTTCTCAACCCCGCAGTCGTTTATTGTACCCGGAACATCCGGATCGAAGACATCGTGTTGAGATCAGCAGACCTTATAGGTGGCTGTGCTTATATTGTTTTTGTGGCCAGGGGCTAGGGAGTATTCGATAGCTGTAAGGACCCGGCTTGGACAAGTGTCAGTAAATCTTGGCAGGAATCTGGTTGAATTATTCCCCTTTCATCCCTAGATTAGGGCATTTTGTTGAGTTCTATACTTGGTAGCTAGGCAGGTTTATTGGTCGCTAATTACTACTTTATCTAGCAGGCAACTGGTATAGCGTACTGTATATGCTGTATGGTATGCCCTTAAAGTTAATATGTTGTAGATGGCTCACATCCCCGCACTATGCCATTGGTCAACCCGTATCGCAATCCCAGTGCAATATCTCATACCCAACTGTGTATGTTCAAAGTTTCGATGGCCCCGGTCGCCGTCCTTTAGCTATGGCCCGAGCGTATGGGTGCGAGCGGGACGCTGGAACCAGGTGGTCGACATCCCCAGTGTGCACGAAATCAGCGGACGCCTCCGCCAGGGACGTGATGCCAATATTCCGCATGGATGTTTCCAGTTCATCTTGCATGACTGCGAGAAACCTTGAATCAGCAAACTATAAAAGCAGAACGTCAAGTCATCACTTACTGTCAATCAGATGCTCTACTCCCTCCTGGCCATAGTTGGTAGCAAAGAGCATGCTCCGACCCATCCCCACAGCCGTTGCGCCCAGACAAACAGCCTTGAGAATGTCAGTTCCACGCCGAATACCGCTGTCCACATAAACCTCCATATGGTCAAAGACCTCCGGGCAACGCCGGTGGATCTCCAGGAGCGTGATAATCGACGGTGGACTGGTATCCAGATTGCGACCGCCGTGATTGCTGAGCAAGATACCATCAAGCCCCGCTTTCATGGCGAGCAGCGCATCATCCGCTGACATCACGCCTTTCAAACACACCGGCTTGTGGGTGTGCTGTTTTACCCATTGCAAATCCTCCCATGTCAGCCCGGGATCGATGAACCCAGACATCACGCGACCGAGACCGCCGCCTTTCTTATCGTTATGCACCTTGGACGGCGCCATGGGCACTGATAAGTTCTCGTCTGCCTTGACGCGCTCGTCGGCTTCGCGCTTACCGGGCCATGCGGCGTCCACGGTAACAAAAATGGCTTTGATGTTCGGATTCGCTGAACACTGGCGTAGTAGAGCGGCGGACTTTTCTCGGTCCCGGTTGACGTATAGTTGGAAGAAGAAGTCGGCTGAGGGTGCTGCCTCACGTAGCTCATCCATAGTGTAGGATGAGTTGTTTGAAATCTACTCAGATCGTAAGCATAGTAACTGACAACGACAATACCATATAAGCTCACTCCTTGCATGATTCCTTTGTTTGCACAGGCTCTGGCAATGGCGCACTCTCCATCCGGGTGGATGAGCTTTGCCATTGCTGCCGGGCTCACGAACAGCGGGAGCTTGTAACTTCCGCCGAGGATATTCGTCCCAGCATCTGCCGAGCGGACATTTCTTAGGACTCGTGGACGGAACCATATGCGGTCAAGGCATGATTTATTGGCGTCCCGTGTGATCAAATCTGTAGCTGCGCTGGAGTAGAAGGCCCAGGTCTTCTTGTTGGCGGTCTTCGAGGCCACAACCTCGAAATCGTGGGAGTTGATCAGTGTATCCAACGGGGGTTTCTCGTTTTCCAATATCGCCTTGGGACTCTGCCCTGGTGGTGGTTTGGCCCACTCAGCGTCAATTGTAGATTCATCGAGGACGCCCTTGAACTTCTCCGGTTGGAGATTGTTCTTCATTACGCTGGGTGCGTGCACTTCTGAATAGGCTTTCGTTGCATCTCTGCCTGCGTGCTTCAGGATAACTATTCGTGACATACATTATTAAATGTCGTCATCAGATGCATTTTTCGGTGTACGTACTTGCAGATCCTCCAGGATGCTCTTCCAAAAAGTCGGTCACGTCCCACACCTGCTTGTCGACCACAACCCAACAGTCTTCAGGCGTTTTGTGCTCTGAGATCTGTTGAGCAGATAGAAGTCTTTGGTCTGCCATTGCTGTTAGACGGTATAAGCGTGCGGGGTCTCCGATTAGCCGGGAGGAAATCGAGGCCGATATTAAACGACGCCGGTCCACTATATAGAATTGTGAAGGAGAATGAATGAGGTGGATACAAAATCGAAGCAGCCATCCACAGCGAACTAAATACTCAGCAAGGATCTGGGGCGGGGATGGTCTTCGGCAATGTCCCCGGACTTACCCCGGACTGTGCGGGCTATAGACCCCACAGCTTCCTATTCGAGCATTTAACTCTTTATGCGGAGCGTTGTAGACTCACCTTTCTGTGCTTGATCCCCTGGTCTTGAATGTCTTCAGGATCACTCAGTGTTCTGGATTGTCTCTCCAATGTTCAGTCCTGCGCAGTCTGCTCCACACATGTTGGTCGCACAAAAATGCCAAGAGATCAATGGTATTTCACAAACAGGACAAGAAGTTGCTTTCAATCTGAGCGAGCGTACACAGAATCACTCATGCTTGGAGACATCTAAACCCCTGATGTGTCTTGAACCGACCGGCAGAGCACCGACTGGACTACGGAGATCTCGCCGAGTGGGTTCCTGATTGCCGCCTGGATCCTCAGGCATCGTTTCTCCCCAGCCACAGCAAAACCTCAGCCCTAGTGTGGCTGACCATTTTCCGACCGTGAGTCAACACACATTTTGTGCTCGACAGAGGAAGCATTTCAACAACACAATAACAAGGATATCTACTCCTCATCTGATGCAAATCAACTCTGCTGTTGGCTGTGCTTTGAAACTTTTCCGCCGCAACATCACATCGAGTGTGAAGTCGACAGGCATAGATAGACCTGTCTCCTTAGGTCTGTTTCGTGTCCAAATACGGGCTTATCGACTAGCCCAGTCGTGCAAAGGCTGGGTGACTTGAAAAAGCTTGAGCTGACTCATTTCGTAGGTTTTTATAAGAGTCACAGTTTGGCTGGTCTGGCTTGTGTAAATTCCATATCTGCCGGAAATCCCAGAACAGTCTCCACAACCGGAAGACAACAGACCACATTAAATATGGCCGAATCTAAACCTCTCCGATATGTTGATGTGGGTCCCCTTCTCTAAGAGCCTCATCGTCAAAAGACTATGCAACTCATAGCTAACTGTGAAATACTAGATTGGTATCAACTTGAGTGACCCTGTCTTCCGCGGTGAATATCACGGAAAGCAGGCTCATGAAGACGATCTCGATGACGTTGTCCAGCGTGCTCGCGATGTAGGCTGCTCAAAGTTCATGGTAACTGGCTCAGACCTTGTAGAATCGAAGCACGCTGTCCAGGTCGCCAGCAAATACCGTAAGTTCGGGACTTGCCAAGACTCTCCCTTTTCTTATTAACAACGGGATTCTGCAGCGGGCTTTTGTTATGCAACCGTTGGTGTGCATCCATGCCAAGCAAAGCTGTTTGACGAATACCCAGACGGGCCGTCAAAAATGCTCGAGGAGCTCCGCGCCCTAGCAATTGAATCCACACAATCCGGCCAGGCTGTCGCATTCGGCGAAATCGGCCTTGATTATGACCGACTATTCATGAGCGCCAAGGAGCCACAGCTCAAATATTTCGAGGCCCAACTAGACCTGGCTGTCGAGATCCAGCTCCCTTTATTCCTTCACTCCAGAGCTGCAAGCGAGGACTTTGAGAGACTCCTTGCCCCAAGGCTTGCCAAGCTCCCCAAGCGGGGACTTGTGCACAGTTTCACGGGGACAATGGATGAGATGAACCGGATGGTCGCGCTGGGTCTAGACGTCGGTGTTAATGGGTGCAGTATGAAGACCGAGGAGAACCTAGAGGTTGTCAAAGCTATTCCACTCGACCGGCTCCAAATCGAAACTGATGGGCCATGGGTATGTACCTCTGCTCTGAGCTCTGGTCGGATCAGTCGTGACTAACTTCTCTTCTAGTGTGAAATCCGCCCCTCTCATGCATCTGCAAAGCACCTAGGCGGTGCACCGGATCTGCCGAAGGCTGTGAAGAAGGAGAAATGGCAGAAGGGGTGTATGGTGAAGGGCCGGAATGAGCCTGTCGCCATCGCTCGTGTTGCTCATGTTATTGCTAGCGTCAAGGGTATCACTGTGGAGGAAGTTTGCGAAGCGTAAGATGTTGATTCGTCCTGATGCTCGGTTCCATGCTAACTCATTTTCCTTTCTCTCCAGTGCTTGGAATAACTCTATTAGAATGTTTGGACTGGGCGAGGAATCACCTTGATTTTTGGCATCGCCGCAGGTTGATGATAGAACAATACATGGATGTTGCGTGGCATGCGATCACAGCATAGCTCGTACCTGTCTTTCAATGTCACCCATATTGGTTGTCGTAGAAGTATAAATAACCCGAACGTAACTTCTATAGTTTGTTTCATACATCATTCCCCACTGTTATTAGCTCTTTCCTTACATTGCTCCCGTGACTCCCATCTTACCCATCGTGCCTTCCCGCCACAGCCTCATCTTTTCCGGGTTCAACCTTCCCCATTCTTGTTGGATGTGTTATGGCCATTAGAATGGCCTTCCACATCTTTTCACACTACGTCGTTAAGACCTATGTATTGATGAGGCGCATTGGCAGATCCATGAACGATCACTTATATGATGATGAGCCCAAAAGTGATCTGAGATTTCCACAATGTTGTCAACAGGATGTACTGGTTCGGCCGTCTAGTATAGATATCGATGAAATGTTGCATATTTGGGAGACGAGACGCAGTCAAATAAAGTTTCGTCCTGCATATAAATCCCTCATTACCTACCTGCTAATACCAACACCACTACTGTTGTACTCCTTTGCCTCCTATTCTAACCATTATAAGTAACAGTACATATGTGGCTGGTTACTGCTATGTTTCCTACTGGAAAAAATTTTCACTTCTCCACGTAGCCTTGGAAATCACCACTTTGACAAAATTTACCCGACCACTGAACATAATAAGGTTGCAACGAAAAAGGAAACGTAATATTATACAACAATGTTGTATAAAAAAGAAATCAGACTCCGATAGGGGGAATCGAACCCCCGGCTGCCGTGTGAGAGACGGCGATGTTAGCCACTACACCATATCGGATATTGGTATGAAGAACTTTCCCTTCTTAGCCTAGACTACTCCGTTCTAGGTTAGCGCTGTTTGTCTGTGTGCGTTCTTGTGCGTGGTTCTATATAATCCCTTTATAGCTCCTTCAATTTTTCGCTGTTTTTCGCCCGCCCGCTTTTCCTTTCTCCTTGTCTTCGTCCGTACTACTAGTCTCAAAATGGCGATCTTGGCGATTATATGTCACATCATCGTCATCTTCGATTTTATTGACCGAAGCATTAGAAGAACTGCATCAAGTCAAAAGATTAGGCCCTTTCAAGGTCGTATCAACCGACCTTTGTATCTATATCAGAGCCTAGTTCTTGGCATCCCAAAGCTTCAGTTATTGGATACTGTTGTAGTGAATACTACGGTGGGGAAAAAGCTGAAGGAGAATCATTATCTACACCCTATGAGCCGAAGTCCTGCGACAAGTTGGATTTTACCCGCACCCGTCAAATATATATCACCAATTTCAACCATATATATCTCCACCAATATTGCTCAATTTGGATATAATTAATAGTGATTGAAACGTAATTGATTAAATTATTTACTTCGACTAATATTTAATACAATAACCCTCTGCTTAACGTATAATAAGCAATCTCCTAGGTACGGGTTGTATTAAATTATCAATTACATCTGCCATTCTATATAGGGCATTTATCGTACATCAAATACGCCTAATCCGCTGCAGTCGCAGGACTTAGAGCACATGATGGTATTAGAAACTAGAAATGCAGGGTTTATATCCCCTGTCAAACAAAGAATCATCTAAACAAAGAAGCATCCAAGCAAAGGCTCAGTCTGGCAAACTTTGCAGTACATGCATGTATGGGAGGCACTCCAACAAATATGCTGCAACTTGTGGGTAATCGGTTGGGGTCCCGTTGCGCTAGGGATATTAACTGGGAAGGGAGGGCATTTCGCCTTTGCCGTCTGTAATTTATAACACGGGCTTGGGCGTCCGTTGGAATTGAATATTGATGGCACGAAAAAAATATAACGCATGATGAATAAACATACGCCGAGGGACATTGGTGATTTTCCTGCCGAGTAGAACTCGGAATTTGGTCTGATCAGTCATCAGAGCCTGAGGAGCCTCGGTAGGTGTTCTCGTCGGACTTACTGGCCAAGATGGGGGACTCCATTAGCTTCAAACGAAGTGGACCCAGTTAATAGCTATTGCGGTATTCTCCGGAGCAAGTTGGCCTTCAGCCGACAGGGCAACGGCTGTGGTATCCTCCGGGCTATGTAAGAAAGCCCTTATATCCCACCTTGGATCCGTCTCAACTTCGTTTTCTCTTTCAGGAAGATGAACCCTCCTCCTTCTGTCATGTCTCGCCTAACATCTGTCGTTACAGGCACTGAGGCCAATACCCTTGGACCCCAAACACCAGCCCAATCCTTTTACCAGCAGTATGCCATCGCAATCGCCACCGAAGGTCTGAATAACAGCGATGTGCCCCCATTCTACGCCGACCATGCGGTTTTCCACAACCAAAATGGTGTTGATTACCGCGGGGATCAGATTTGGCCTTGGATCAAGCAGCTCTTTGGGCAGTTCGGGAAGCTCTCGCACGACTTTGTGAAGGTTCGTGAGATCCAAAATGACGACGGTAGTGTGGATCTGCTATCTCAAATCACTCGCCATATCTGGGCCCCCGGAAACGAAAGCGACAAACCCAGCGTTAGCGTTCCTCTGTCTATGGTCTGCAACATCGGTCCCAACAATGCGCCAGGCACGGTGGGTGGCCTACAGTTCAACGAGGTCTGGCTCTACTGGGATACCTATCTCCTGCAGCCCTACTTTCCGGCCGACTCGGTTGTTTTCAGCTCCAAGAACATGTTCGACCAGGTTTGAAACATGAGTATCTTCAATGATAAAACAAGTTTTCGGGCAGTGCTGGCTAGCCTTGGCGATAGGAATATTCTTCTCCGTCTATTTTGTATATAGTAGCTACTTCTTGATGCCGGGTGCTCCTACGCAAGCCTCCAAACGTCCTGTGGGGAACCCCCAGCCTGAGATAAATCAATTCAAGCATTGGAAGGAGCTTTCACACATATGATATCGAACTTCTGTACTATTCGCTTATAGATTATATATTGTCTATTGTCATTAGACTTACTAGAAATATTATCAAAATGTGATCAATTTTATTGTTTTGAGTTTAATAGTAAGATAACAGCCTAATGCCTACCTAATTTGAGATCACAGTACTAGACCAGATGAGCCTTCAGGAATTGAATCTGTGCCGCAATATTGCGCTCAAAGTACTCGCCCCGATAGATATCAAAGTGACCAGCCTTGTCCACAAATACCAACTCTTTTGGTTCTCGTGCTTTTCCAAAGGCCGCCAACTGCGACGAGGTTCGCACCGTGACATCATTTCCTGGAACAACCATCAAGAGAGGAGTCGGTGCAATGCGGTGGATCATGGCCTGGGCTTCGAACTCAAGCATATGTAATTGTGTTTGCTCGGTCACCCAGTTCTCCCACGTCCCACCACACTTATCAATACCCTCAAACGCATCGTATGCATGAAGATCCGGAAACAGGGCTGCCGCGGAACCTATTTTCGCGGTCTCCCGGTCTGGCGCGATGCAAGGCACTCGACCTCGTGGCTCACCAGCGGCAATACGTGCCCGATCCGCGAATAATTCGGGGATGCGGTCCTTAAACGCTAGCGAGCGTGTCTCTCCTGACACAGCCGGGCATTGCACTACAGCTGCCTTGATGCGCTTGTCCACAGCCGCTGCGTAGATGACATTGCCGCCGGAGAAACTGGTGCCCCAGTAGACGATGTTCTCGGGGTCAACCCCCGGCAGCGTGATCGCATAGTTGAAGGCATCGTAGTAGTCGGTCTGCTGTAACGTGGGATTTGACTCCTGCCGGGGCTCGCCGCCACTGTCGCCCCAGTTCCGATTGTCGTACAGTAGGACCGCGAAGCCGGCCTGGTGGAATCGTTCTGCGAAAGGTGGGAGGAGAAAGTGGCGGATCCCGGCCAGCTGCGATGAACATCAGCTTCTGACTTCACTACCGGATATAAAGCGGGGTTTCCTGGGGCTTACCCCATGCGACATTATGATACAGGGGCTCTTCTGCTGGGTAGGATAGTGCCAGCCGCGCAAAATGGTGCCGTCGCAGGCATGGAATTGGACATCGTGTCTTGGAAGGGCCATGGTAGAAGAGAAGACCAAGTCGGGAGAAAATCGCTAGGCTGATGGTTCACCCTCTCGGTATTCAGGCGCTGAGAGAAGATTAAATAATGACCGAATGTCGGGTTGATTTTAGTGATATCCACCCGACGTCGACGTCTCGGGAACGACATATTCGCCATTTTCTGTATCCACCCATATGTCGTATATTACGGGATCTTCAAGATACCGACCCATCTTTCGGCTGTGAAGATTACACTATCGCTCCTCCGCTCTGAATTGTGAAATGTAATTTTGCTCGGGATTATTCATCACGCTGGACCGCCTCGGCACCACCCTTCGGCTCCCCGGCAATAGTCCCAGTATCACCAATCATCCTCAGCTTGCGTCGATCGAGACCCTTTGCCAAGGGCCAAACAGCCTCCCTCGCTTATCAATCAAGATCCAGTGGCGAGGTTGGAAATTAAGTATTAGAGCACGGTGCTATAATGTGATTTGGGAGCAATTGATCCGATTCGTGAGTGTCGCGAGTGAAATGCTACTATAAGAACCTCCGCTCTTGTCGGTTGTTGGTCGCGAAAAAAGGTCAACTCGGTCTTCTCACCTATTTACCTCCAACATCTTTACGTCATACTTTACCACCCAGGAAAATGGGCCTGCAACATCAAGTCTTCTTCAGCAAGCGAGACAGCGCGACTCGCACCGGTCCGGCCGGCTCTGATCACCTGAGATGGGTCCCCACGAGCTCTACCCTCATATACGGCGAAAGGGATGCCATTTTGGTCGATACCCAGTTGACTGTAAAGGCCGCTGAAGAATTGACCGACTGGGTAATTGCTAGCGGGAAGAACCTCGTCGGTGTTTACGTTACCCATGCGCACGGCGACCATCATTTCGGAAGCTCGGCCCTTCTCCGACACTTTCCAAGCGCCAAAATCTGGGCAACGAGAGAAGTGGCCGCTAGGATGGAGAACGAACACTCCCCCGAGAGACTACAAGGCCTGTGGGAAAAGCTCTTCCCCGGGCAAATTCCGGACGCGTTTGCATCGGCCGAGTCCCTGCCAAAAGACGAACTCGAGCTGGAAGGCGAAAAGTTGATCGTCGTGAGATTGGGGCATACCGATTGCGACGAGACCACAGCCTTATGGGTCCCCTCGACTGGTCTGCTGGTTGCGGGCGATGCTGTCTATGGTAACACACATCCGTATTTGGGGGAGTCCGGGACCCTGGAGTCGCGACTCGCATGGATCGCAGCGTTGGATAAGCTCGCTGCTTTGAATCCTAGTGTGGTGGTGGGCGGACACAGCGATCCGGATAGTTCCTTCGGGCCGGATGCCATCACAGAGACCAGGACGTACTTGGAGGATTTCAACCGAACGGCGGAGTTCCATACGGCCGAAAACATATACTCACACATGATGGAACTCTACCCAGCACGACTGAACCCCGGATCACTCTGGGCCGGGGTAGTGAAGTTGAGATGATTACGCTTTTGCGTAGTGTATCATTTGAGCTAGATGCAAAAGAATATGAGAGGTTTCTTTCTTAACAGAGGTTCCATTGACTTCGATAAATAAAGAGTTGGTCATTACAGAACCTTTTCTAGTCATGTTAGAGGCGGTTCAACTGCTTATATAGCAATTTTCAGAAAGGAGACTAGGGTAGATGCTATGCTGTGGGTATATTAAGCTGCCATTGACTGAACGTTCTAAGGTATCCTTCGCTTACATCTATCTGACTTACGACACATAAAAATTAATTACCACAGTATCCCAAAAGGATAGTTTGCAGGTGAAATGGTCGGATAGATCAATAATCGCGTTTAATATGCTGGTTACATAGGTGCCTGACGCAAGGAATGAACCCGTAACACATCATAGTGGGGAGCACTTCCGCCTGGATTTCTAATTAGCCTGTGCTGGTTTATGTAGGATGTGGCGCTAGACTGCAGTTCAATTTGTAGTTCAAGCTCCTTCCTGCAACCTTTGTACACCAAATAAAGCGGCCTCTCTCCTCCCACGCGTCTATGCAGACGGACAAGTACAACGCAAAGCCCCATTGACCGAAAAGTGTTTACAAGGCTTCGTCGAGATGTCGAGTCCAAAACTGCAGACCGCCTCACCCTTCGAGGTTAGTTCTTCACCCCCAGCTCCTTCAGTAGAAATTTGCCGTGTTTGGTCATGGCGCATCGCTTCGCAACCCAGAAACTAAGCTTGAAAATAACATATTCATTTGGCTGAGCTACCTAGCTTCACTTCAGTTGGCACTTGAACTTTGTGTAATTCACGTGGGTGTTTTACAAGAGCTCATGAGTGGATAGAAATTGATGAAGATTGTTCGCTTAAGGGTGTGAGGTCATAACCAGTGAGGCCTATGGAACGCTCAGAATGCGAGGGAAAAGCTCCTGATTAAATTCACAAATAACGACCTTTGTATACCTAGGTACTATTCAGGACCCGGCCCAAGTAAAACTGACACAATGCCTGCTTTGAAGAATTACTAAAGGTCCGTCTTTTGATTATTGTCAAAAGTAACAAGAACAATTGAGGACGGTGATAGGCTGAAGATGACTCCTTTGACAACTTCGCTCACCACAACTCCTTCTGGGTGTCCAGATTTCAGTTCAAAGCTCTGACTAACCCAGGTTCCGTCCAGTCAATTGCCTGACACTTAAAGCATATATATTTGTCTAAGTGATGATTCAAATTGAACAGCAGATAATGTAGTTTGTTATTGAATTATGTACACTTTCCTCTTGCAAATCTACAAAGATTTGGTTTTTTGGGGCACAAGCATTCTTCTTCTCTTAGCTTTGTGATGCGGTGGCTGAAATTGAACCCGCAAACTCGACAATATCATTGAGCATCCTTTGGGAATGAGTGATGATAAGGACTGAAAACGGCATTTATTAGTTATTTTTTCATCGATGAAAGAGGGTTGGGGGGAGAAGGAGGCTTTCGTACTATGACTTGCGTTCTCGTACAAGTTTATTTTTGCTCTGGGGATCATCTGTTTGATGCGATCTACGCTCGTTTTCGCGGAGGTCGCAGCATCCGAGTCACCGTGTAAAAGTAAAACAGGGACGTCGGATTCTTGCCCCAGTGCTGCTACTTTTTCACCGAAGTCGTAGTGAGTGAAGATTCGCACAGCGCGCTCAACCGCAATAGCTTCCGCGGCCTCAGCCATCCGCTCAAACCGCTCAAGCGTCTTGGCAGGGACTTCGTTATCACCAATACCCAATGGCCCTTTGAATGAGTCGGCAACGAAGCCAACACGATCCTGACGGATTGCACCTATGACCTGGTTCCACATTTCCAAAGGTGTTGCTTGAGGGAACTCGGGCGTAGCGACAGGATATGGAAGAGTTGTATTTGTGAATACAAATCCCTATTGATTTTAAATAGCAGTCAGAATCAATTTATATTTCCTTAAAGGGGTGGGAAAATCAATAGGGAGGAGTAACGACGATATGCAGCACGTACTTGGCAATGTTGACGGACATAGTCACTGGACGTGTATGCCAAAAGCGATTCCCCACCAGCCATGCTGGCTGCAACGAAGATGAACTTTCCTACTTTGATCTTTTCGAGAAGATCAACAACATCCCTTCCGAACACATCGTAATTGATCTCAGTTCGGTCTGATTGCAGACCATTCCAGTCGCTCCTCCCGAAGCCCCGTCGATCTGGAGCGATACAGCGGAATCGGTAGGTCTCAGTGAGTTGTACCATCAAAGGCTGCCACATAGCTGAAGACAGCGGCCATTGATGCAAGAAAACTATCGCTGGCTGTTGTTTATCGCCATGTTGGCTGTCTGGATTATACGGTGCAGTGACTGAAGAGGGAATATAGTCCCGAAAGAAAAGCTCTGCGCCGTCGAAAGAACTCTGGAAACGGGGCATCTTCTTGGTCTTCTCGAAGTTTGGTCGGGTCGAGATAACTTTCGAGATGGTATTTATCGAGACAAATTACTCGAGAATATATATACTCTGTTACGGGTCAACTCGGATGACCCTAGCGATATCTGATGGACCTGTGATATGTAAGCATGTAGCACGTCACCCTTAGCTTATTGATTACTTATTTGGACATTTAGCTAACTACCTAGGTAGGTATATTTCGCCACTCTGAGGTGGCCCATTTTTTAAGGTTGTGTATTGCTCCGCAAGAGGGGCCAGGGAGTGAATAGTACAATTCTACAGTCTGCTCAAAAACAGAAAGAGCAAGAAAAAGAACAAGAGATAGGAAGCCGAGCTCATAGTTCTCTATATCAAATAGCTGTTTTGTGACTAGATGACTACAGCAATTTGTGTGTCATGATAGAGGTTTCTTTAGCTTTGTGTTACAATAGTGAGTTCGTTGATCCGGGGATTCGGCCCATCGAGGATGAGTGATCATTATACTTTTGGGGACCTCGGGATGTCAACGGGATTACTGAACAAGTGGGGCAATTTTTCTCCTTTAACTTTGTGGCGTATCATAGTGGGCCCGTTGATTCGGGAGCTACCTACCTAGGTAGGTACCCTCCAGGGCTCACTGATGATTAGTAAGTATAATTTTCCGTGGGAATTTTCAACTCTTGAGGTCAAGCTCTACCGGAAGACGGCACTCGCGCCGTCAAAGATCAAAGATGAGAAGTGAGAAAGTTTCAGATCAAGGCATAAATGGCTACAACGGCTCTATATTTGTTACTTCCTTATTGCCCAGAGGATGGCACAAAGGTGTTAGTTACTGCACAGCTATTTTCTGAAGCAGGCACTCTAGTAATCAAGAATGAAACACCTAGATATGACACGGTATTCACTTTCGTGGAGTGTTTTCTTGGTGTTCATGATATTGTTGGTGCAAAGATTTAGCTAACCAATTGACTTCTTCTCGGTATGTTAATACAGTCTATTCTGGTTGCCATTAAGCAACGTACTTTGGTCTTGGCTATTACTTCATTACTATTGATGCGTTAGGAATTCAAAAAATGATGTCCACGCACTAGAACATATTAGTGCAATATAAAGAAATCCATCGGGCTCAGCAGAGGAATAGATTAACAAAATCTCAGCATGATTGCTTGAGCACGAATAGTAACTAGTAATTTGAGTCAAAGGAGGAACTCAACACGCATTAAGGTATATATTTATGACGGAATCAACCATGATTGTATAGTAACCCCCCAAAATATCATCACTAAGCTGGACGTCCAAGTTTTGCAGATAAGATATAAGCGTTCCACGAAGTTGCCAGGTAATGTCCTATTTCGTGTATAACAATACATTACTCTTCAGACCTTTGCTTCTTGGCAAAATCCTCGATAGTCTTCTCAAAGGGCTCGGGATCCCTTCCGAGAATCTCTCCCAAAGTTGTGGTCACGCCAGCTGCCTCTCCAGCACGAATGGCTTCCCAAGCAGTGTCCAACGTGTTTATCTGCTCAGTGCCGAAGTAAGCCTTGACCAGTGGCAGATTTTTGTACTCCTCGAGGCTGACTTCTTGGATATTGATGTCCTTGCCTGTGGCTCGCGAGAGAACCTCGACGGTCTCGCCCCATGTCCAGGACTTTGGGCCAGACAAGGTAACGACCTTGTTAGTGTATTTAAATGCCGATGGAGATTTCGCATATGAAGTGATCAGGCGTGCAGACGCTTCTCCCAGTTCAGCTTGCCTGGCCCAGCTAACACCAAACCCATTTCCTTCTTGCGGAATTCTGATCGTGGACGGTGGGTTCTTGAAGTCGAGGAACCCAGCATAAAGCGGAAATGACTCGCTGTAAAGTCCTTGGCGAATACTCGTCCATGAGAGTCCTGAGTTGGTACGAGCAAGTTCTTTCAGGTGCGCTTCACTGTCGAGATGCGCTGCCATGACCTCTGCCTTCGCAGATTCTGCATTGATCGATACGAAGGCCAGAGAAGAATAGAAGATATGCTTGACTCCAGCCTTTTGCGCCGCATCGAGCGCTTTCGTTTGAACTTCAGTCCTGTATAGGTGGACGGCGCCGGGGAAGGATATCAAGAAGAGGACATCGACCCCGGTAAAGACAGCTTCAAGCTCTTCAACGCTGGATTCATAAGAAGCCTGGCGAACAGTGACCCCGTTTTCGACATATTTCTTGGGCACTTTCTCGGGATATCGATTGATGAGCGCTTGATTGTTGGGAACTTGAGATAGAAGATTGGTATATGTGCTGGTACCAAGCGCCCCAGAAGCGGGGAAGATTCCGACGCGCATCATGCTGGAAACGTAGATGTGAGCTCTGATTTGTGTTGGTGTTGCATGGCTTTTGTCGACTTATAATGAGCCCGTGGAGCTCATCTGACTAATCCATCTGCCCTATATGATCTGACGTTTCGCGGCGAAACCACCACTATATTTGGCTGATAAATCGATGATCAGTAATCCCGAGGTCACAACAGATAGGCCGAGAAACTAGCGTCGATGCGTTTTATTCCCGGTTCCTTACTACTCTGCCAGTTTGTTACTAGACCAGCATGCAGCATGGTTTTGATCACTCATCAACAGAACCATTACGAGACTGGTGGGGACCGCGGGGCTCTCTGATACTGCCCGTGCACAAACTTACCAGACACACACCACCGTCACTCTCATGGAGAAAAGGTCTGGGTAAGGTTTATACGGAGTAGATTTCTCATCAATTAGATAGGGCAACCCCGCTCTAAGGGTTGGATCGCTTTTTTGGTGTGGGATTCGTAATCGAGGCGGGAATTTTACCGGAATTAACCTGTAAGGCACGAAAACCTTCAACGATAAGCCCTGGAGACCTTACCTGATTATGAATGCGAGGGGATTTCAGCTTCGGCATGAGGTCGTGTTGAGAGATGACGTGGATCTATGACGTATTTTGGCGATTGGGTTTTGAAGGATTAGTATGAGGCGGGAGAGAGAAAGTATATATAAGTTTAATTCCAACGTCAATCTCACATACAGTTTCTCATCCTTCAATTTCTCAGCTAAACACAACAGCAAAAATGGCCTTCACCGAGTTTGTCGTCCCAACATTGAAGACAGATCCCGCAACGGAAGCAACATTCACCACCGAGATCGCACCCTATCTCATCAAAATCCTTGATACACATGCCACTCCTCCTAAGTTCAAATACTTCGGGAAGATTCTCCTCGAGAATGGCAATGATGTGTCGGGGGACTTTAGACTTTGTGTTGGGCTTGGTTCGTTATTTCTTCTTCACTTTCTCTTGCTATCATCACCTCCGTCCCTGTCCTACTGCCATCCCTTTCCCTTCTCTCAGCGCTCGCGCAAATTCGAACACAGTCTGATGCTAATGCTTCGACAGAGTGGGAAGACGACTCACATTTCAACACCTTCGTCGAATCTGAAAATTTCCAGACCTTTAAATCCATCGTGAAGCCTCACTCTGTTGCACTGCCAGTCCCACAGCTATATAACACGGATTTGGGACCGACTGAGGTGTTTGGGAGTGCGTTGACGGAGGTGTGGCAGGTGAAGATTAGGGAGGGGGATGGAAAAGTAGTGGAGGCGAGGGACGCGTGGGAGAAGTTTGTTAATGCGGTTGCAGAGGCGGGTGGTGTGAATGGGAGTATTCAAGGGACGAGTCTAAATCTCGAGGAGAAGAGATGGGTTGGTATGTTGGGGTGGGAGAGTAGTGAGGTGAGCTTGAAATATCTTTTGATTTTGTTGGTGGGTTGAGAACAGTTGGCTGACTTTGAGATTTTAGATCAGAGAGAAAGTACTTGGAAGTGCAGCTGTGAAGGAAGCGAGGAAGAGCCTTGATGGATTGGTGTGGAATACGTTCGTTACTGCAATGGCGAAACTGTAGACAGCTTGAGAAGAAATACGGAATACTCCACACTTAGAAATTCAAACACATTACTCAATACGCATATCCACACTAGCAAATCGAATCAAGCATTGAAGTAAACGTGCATGACACGGTCTACCACATCCCCTTGAAAGCTTTCGTATGATAGTATGTCAACTTGACAATCTAAAAGAAGAGGAAAGAGAACGAAACGAAGGTAAAATTATATTAAGCTGTAGTGCAATAATCAAGACGTCAGAGTGTAGACCATATAGTAATATGATCCAATCTCACAAAGACTTGAGGATCAGGATATAGTTCTTCGCATCTTTTCAGCGTAGTTCATGAGACCCTTTTCCATACTGTATATAGATCTGTCCTAATTATTATTAATAGAAACAGTCGGGTCCGCAGTTCCTATTGATAGCTCCCATTCTGTCCGCAGAAAGTCTGTCCGCAGAATTGAAGCTCCTGCCTGTTACGGGTCAAGAGTAGATCTGGCATTATAGTCCGTGATTAGTTTTAAGGATCTTTTAGGTGGTATTTGGATTCTAATAGGCCTAGAAGGGAATAATAATTGAATGATGATTTATAAGAATTTTTAAGGGTGACAATCTTAGCTTTTATACTAGGGCTATTTAGAACTTATAAATAAGCCGCCGGGATTTGCACGCGCTAGGCTTACTAGGCTATACTAAATCGGACATAAGCCGGTCATATCACTATTTTGGGCTACAGTGATAGATGTTTCGGCTAGCTAGGCTATACCTAATCGGGCTTAGGTCAACCATCTCCTAAGAACTATATCCTTTATTCTTGCCTACACCCTATTACACCATATCGGATATTGGATGGAGGCTGCTTCCGGTTTAGCTTTATCCATTTGGGCTTAGTGCTCCTTGTCCGTATACGTTCCTGTGCGTAGTTCTATATAATCCCTCCTATACCCCCTTCAATTTTTCGCTATTTTTTACCCGCCCGCTTTTCCTTTCTCCTTATCTTCGTCTATGCTCTGTAGGTGAGGCATTTCTACTATTGATCCGGATCACTGAGCTCCTAAGCTCCGCTACCCCCTCATCCCTCGATATAAGGCTATTCTACGATCGTATAAATACAATCTGCGTTACCCGCCCTCGTCTGGCCCTATCTTCCTTAGCTCCGATCGGTAGGCTTACTATCTCAGATAGCAATCGGCCGGTTTGTAGTTGGTTTCTGCGCAAGCAGGCGTGGTCACCCTGCATTCTTCTAGGAAATCGTGCCTAACTATACAGCGGGGGCAAATCTGCCTTAGTGCCGATATACCGTGTAAGAGCCTTGTCGACCTTGGCTGATAGCGCTCGCCTCAATTTAGAACCGGAGATGACCGGGATAGGGTTTCTCGGCCGTGATTCGTGACTTGCCTAGCGATTAATTCAGGGACAGTTTTTTTTTTACGATGACTACAATATTTACGGCGTTCAGGGCTACAATACCGCGAGGCGACGCTGTTAATCTCGCGCGGAAACATCTAGTCCCTTCGATCTATACCAATCCATCATGTAGTCGATTCTAGAGATCTACGCCGTTACTTTTATATCGTATAAGGGCGAGGCTTTGACTCTGTTTTCTCCTTTTTCCGTTGCGTGTTACCGAAGTTTGATGGCGTCTAAAGTTCTGGCCTAGGCCAATGATTTATCTATTCAATATCAGTAAATCGATTCTTTTAGAGAGGCTTTTAATATCGTACCATATTTTCCAAAGGCTCAGTCTGTCAAACATCCATCGCATGTATGGGATGCTCTCCAACCGATACAATTCCAGTAGTCTGCATACCCTCCATGCCTAAGGAGCTCTCGGGTAGCAAGATCTGGGACCCAACATCATCAGAGTACAGACCCCGAAGACTATCAGTCGAGCCAAAGGATTTCTCCTGTTCTGCCGCGTTCATGATCACATCCTGACTCTTGGTCATCAGGTCATCCACATATTGGTCACAGGCTGGGTAAAGGGTGCAGTTGACGCGGCGGGCCCTGAGCATAGGCATGATACATTTTTGGAAGAGCCCTTGAGAAAAGGTGCGCAAATATAACAGACTAGGGGGATTAGTATATTTGGAAGACCAGGTGATATTTGATTGCTAATATTCGATTGCTAGACCGACTTACCTGAGGATGAGACATGAGAGGTTGGAGTAAACCTGGGGAAGGCTACGGGAAATCGTATAGTCCCAGGGAGATTCCCATTCGCTGATCGGTTGAGTAGAAAGGAGGATCATTCCGGAGGTATATACCCCGACCAGGAGCAATGCGACCAAGCCATCAATAGTGATTTCAAGAAGCGAATAAGATCGACTTCCGAATTTGCGATATCCGAAGAGTATAAATATAGGAATGGTGCTAGAAACCGTGATCTTCGAATTGTTAGATGGTCTTCTATCATAGTAGGAGAGGAAGACTCACTGCAATGAGCTGGATCAATGCTTGAGGTCCATCACGACTCGTAAAGATGGCGGCGAGAGCGCACGGCCACGAAACCACCGAGATAAGGACCTGTGTCTTGCGAGCTCTAGAGAGCGGGTGTTTGTTGGAACATGTTCTTTGGCACATTTTCGCTTTGATGTTTCTTTTCTTGGCTTTACAGCGTAAGAATCAAATATAAAGAATCAAATATAAGGGTGGAGATAAGGTGTTTATTAAGCAAGTGGTTTGACCGGCCCGGCGATAAGCCCGAAATAGGGGAAATCAACATTGCTGCCTTGAATAATTAGTCTGCCTGGGGGTGTGTTGGTGCGCCCCACTAGATACCCATTTTTCACTATTATATCAACTTCCCATACGGAGTACATTTCTGTACACCACGATGTCAATTTCAATTGAAAATATCGAGGATCGAATCTAGGAAGCTGTCGAATTATACCATCAATCTACCAAGCCTAACATTGCTAAATTAGCACGGGATTTTGGGATTTCCCGTGATCGACGAAGGGGATTTATGGCCGCCAGTCTAATTCCCACCGTGCTAAAGCAACTACAATATAGATCCCTGAATTTAATTCAAGAAAAGGCACTTACTAGCTAGATTCAAATACTATAGATAGTGCGTATATATCACCTACTACAGATATAGTTACTATACGTTTTCCCTGCTGTTCAACTCTGACCAACAGGACCTGACAACTAATTCTTCGGTGGGCCAAACACGTCTTCCGGCAGAAATTCAACGTATGGGGTAACTACCCTTCGCTCTTTCCTCAAGTATTCTAAAAGTAGCTTAAAAGAAATGAGGACCAGTCAAGGTATTCGTTGCAACTAAGTCGGAAACTGTTTGAGATATTGCTTGTTAGACTGAAATTTCACTAGGCTGAAGAAGGATCTATGCCTTGAAGCCTAGTGGAAACAATTGTCCCAGTTCCGATAATCTCCCATTGCCTTGAAAGATCGATACTGTTCCCGGACGAACACATTCTTATGGACAAACTCAAGGACATGAACGTAGTTTATTCACATGGCAAGCTGTTTGGTAAGGCTGATTTTGTGAACAAATCCACTTAGGAAAGTCCCTTGGGCCGACAGCACTCCTTAGGCATGTACTTAAGTATCTTAAGTAGATTCATATATAATATTATATTTGATGAATGATCGACCGGATTTTGACACTATCAGTTTAATGCTCTTTATATGTGTGTTCCTGTGCGTGGTTCTATTTTACCTATAAAGCCCAACCTATCGCCCTCTATCTTCGACGTGTCGTCTGCGATCTATCGGCGAGGCATTTTTACTATTGTGGAATGTTAATTCAGGATTGGAATGGATTGGATCGTCTCTTGAGCAGCAAAGCCTCAAAAAGAAAGAAAATAGGCTATCTAAAACTCCCAGTTAGAAGTATCAGGTGTGTTAATCCATTCAAGCCAGTCGATCCTTTTGGGTGGCTTGGCTAGGTCGAACCAGTAGGACTTTGCCTCACTCCAGGGTGTTGGCTTAACCTCAACCCACCGACGGAAGCCGACCATAAAACTATTGGCTATAAATTAGTGAATATCCCTTTAGAGCATAGTGCAACCACTAAGGAGGGTCGTACAGATTACCGGAGGTGGAATCCCAAACTAAATGCTTGGGACCGGGGAACAAAGGGGAAAAGCCAATAGCTTCGGTCTCACTGAAAGGGGCGGACATTAGTATCTATTTATTATAGGCATGTAGAATAGAGGCATTAACCCACCGGATTGTCTTGTTCTTAAAAGCTTCCCGAATAATGTGGCGTTGATCATCACTCATATCCCAGAAGACTTTTCCACCAAGATTATCCCCTAGCTGAACACCTGGCACTTGCTCCCACGCAAACGAGACTAGGAAACCAGAGGGTATAAGAGCGGAGCTCTCTTGCTCCTCTTCCCTATATCCTAGGAGGCGGGGGGTGACACTCGACTGCCTATCGGTAAGAGTCTTATATGCGACTAGCCCGGGTGGAGTCCATGCCCTAGCTTGCTTAGCGCGGGTAGCATGATCGCCAAACTCTGTGCCAAGGTGGGGAATTTGCCTATATATCCTAACGAACGCGATTTTGCTATCATCTCCGTGTTTCTTGCACCAGTACTTAACGGAGGTATAGGAGACAGCGGAGTGGTCGGGATCCTTTCGGTGCTCGTGTTCGTTAACACGCTCGAGGACAATCCAGGTAGAGGGCGCAGGGGCATCGAAGACAATACTATGGAGCTTGGGGCTCTGGAACCAGGAATGCTGCGAAGTCATTTTGATTGATAGGATTAAAGGGACAGGGTACCAAAAGAATGACGAGATGGCCAAGAGGGAGAAATTTGATGGCTTAGTGATGCGCATAGAAAGAGAATGGTGAACTTTATTTTTGGCATGTGATATTGATGGGGAATGAATGGAGAAAGCACTGCCTGTATTCTCTTGATGGATAGACAGAGGAGAGGAGGAGAAGGAGAGGAGAGAGAGCTATCAAACATGTAGGTTCTATCACAGGGTGACGCCTCAGGCACCCGGCAGATATTTCTATTCGTGCTCTATTACATTGTTTCTTTATTTATATGGGTCTATTTCTTTCTTTTGTTCCTTGTTCGCTTTTCCAACTTCATCATTTAATCGTAATTACAACTGAGTGTTTCCAAAAACCATGAACAATCTGAAGACGAATACAGCGGGGAGAGCAAATAAATGCTCTTTACGGCAGGTTTTAGATGCCATCCCACCTACCGGGTTTTTGCCAGGCAGAAAATTACAAGGTTATATATAGGAAATTCTCTTACGCAGGATATGCCTTTTTTACCTCCTTTGTATATACCTAAAAAGAGTATCTAAATAGAGTATCTAAAAAGAGCATCCAAAAGACATGATAAGACCGTATAAGCGGCCGACTATTCTTGTTAATAACAAATTAATAATCTATACCTAAGTTGAGGAATCATATAAATATAGGTGAGAACAAGGCGGTAAAATAGGTAAACAAATTATTTGGGTTGGCGCGATGGCGTCCAAATCCTGCCGTAGCTCTCGTTGCATTGCCCTGAATCCGGAAGGAGCCGATTGTCGTCAGCCTCCTAGGTCACCAATATTACCTGCTCATTTCTATCAAACGAGTTTATAATATCGGCAAGCCACCCGAGCGGTGCAGTTGAGAATATAGAGGCTTTGGCTTCAGCTGCCAAAGCAGAAGGCTGGAAGCTTTCCATCCCAGATCCAAGGAAACGGACTTCTAACATAGATGAACTTGAAGCTCCTAATCCATGGAAAGGATCTCACAGTGGCTTTGAAGGCTTCGTCGTACTATGTTTCACACACAAACAGGCTCTCTATTCCCACCTTCTCCGTTCGCGGTCTCTCTTGGAAAAATATATCGGGTGGTGTGCTCCGACCATAGCCTTGTTCATTGATAAATTGAGGAGGGGTAAATAAGAAAAAGTGTACGCTAGAGGAAATTAAACATGACTGATGCAAACCTATCCCTGATCAGAATCAGGAAGACAAGTTTATGTTCTACTTGCCTCCGCTCACTCACAGCTTTAAATTCACAGCTTCACTGTTTTGCTTCTCCTGTTATAAGACATTTTTCGAATTTATTTATATTATCAAGCCCTCCCACTGCCTACTCAGTCCTTACTACATCATGGGCTTTTTTCCTGCATTTTTTGTAGCAAAAAGCGAGCAAGAAGTTGAAGAAAGAGGATTCGCATTATGAGGTGAGAATTGCATTTTGGGTGAGGGACCCTCTGGACACCCCCCTACCCAGGGGCCCCTTGACACGGCTACTCCGTATTATGCCAACTCTTTTCTTTAGGTAGGAAGAGACATAGACTAAAGTCCGTGCGGCAGTCGGGCTAGGGGTGATTTACCCTGTGTTTCGTCTTTTGTGCACTCACCTTTCTCGCCCTAGTTCGCGCGACTAGTGTGCAGGTTGCTTGAGATTTCCAGTTTGTCAAAATCTACTGGCTCGTAGCACCCCCAAGAAGCTTCGTTAGCCGAACTTGTCTATGCTGCGAGACAGGTCGCGAATGCCAACCCGGTCGTGTCGTCTGGTCGTACGGGTCAAAGCTAAAGGATGGCTGGATTGGAGCATAAATTGAATGGCAGGATATCCCCGGAGGATACGGAACCCAAGGCAGCAAAGCTTGCCCCCTCAGAAGACTGCAAGATGCCGAAGATAGCACGAAAAGACCCTCCTCCCTGCCTCGGTAGGGACAATAAATAGTAAGAATGATAATAATTAGAATTAAGTAAAGCAATAAGGAAGACGCTAAGAGGCATATGAGTGGGCTTTCACTCAGCCGTTCCAATAGAAGGTGCGCTTGGATGCCGACCAAGGCTGATGACAACGTATAATGCAAAGAATTGCACTGCCCAAATCAGCCTCGTGCAGCGCAGCTGATCGTGAAGCCACGTCTACACCACTACCTCATCCTAGTCGCCCATGTTGATGAAGAGAACAAGCGGAATATAAATGGGATTGTTTCTCCTACGAAAATTGTGTTGACTGTTGATCATAGAACTCTTATCAACTCCATACTTCAAAAGGCTTTTATTGAACCCCATTATGAGCCGAGAACAGATCATTCAAAGCCACGATCCTCGCACGGATGCCCTTAACTTCGTAACCAGCCGTGGCCGATATACTCTCAGGGTGGAAGAGTTCATTGAGGCCGGCAGACCAGATGGGAGCGAGTCGCACCACGCCCCTGTGACGCGCTATGTCACGTCCAATGTACGGATTGCTTATGCGAGGGATCCCATATATTCGCATTCTGATCACTCGTTTCCAGGGACAAGTAGTGGACGCACCTGCCATCAAGGGCATCTCGGGCCACGTTATCGGCAGCGGACAGACGTTTACTATTCGCGACGACTACGACTTTTCTAAGCCCACCATAAAGGGGTACCATGTGAATGCACAGCTGGGCAAGACAACAGTGGCCTTTACCTCGGGTCAGAATTACCCCCAGGCATATTATGATCGGACAAATATGGCTGGAGAAAGGTTGTATTACGATGGGAGGCAGGCTGCTGCCTCGTGGTATACGCAGGGTTATTCGCGCTGAATCATTAGCACGGGAAATTGGTATTAATGTATATGCTCCATCTATGTAGGAAACGAAGTGCAGACAGTACTCCGTAGCCCACATCCAGTTCTACAGTAATTTCCGAACATCGCCAGCCCTAATAGTACGAAGTATCCCTCACACCTGATACACAAAATCAAGTATCAAGGCACCATTTGAATCCTTCTGATACTCGAAAATGATGATCACCGATTGCAGCAAACCGGTCTGGATTGCACGAAGACAAAGCACAACCAAATCCAAAAGAAATGAATCTCGCAAAAACAAGACCTAATCATTGGACTCGGAGTGTCCACTTTTCACTTTTCACTGGAGGGATTGAGACCTGGGGCAGCCCCAGTCTCGCAGCTCTCCATGAGTGGATCTAGAAGACTGTTTGTTGGGATCCCGTAGATGTTTGTTTTCTTTGCAGAGTGAGCCTCTTTTCGGATGGTTTTTCCCAAGGTATGGCGGACCTACGAGTTACTATATCGGGTTAGTTTTACCGTTTTAAGCTTAGCGCCCCAATACGCCGTCACGTAACCTCCAATATTCCCGAAAGAAAAGATTCGTCTTCGCTGCTCGTTCTCCTCACTTTTATATTTCCTGCGACTTGGCCACGATCGGACAAGTCGATTATCCTACCCCCACTTTGCGCCTTCTTGTTTTCGGTCGCAAACTGCGGCTGACCCCTTGTCACCCCACCTGTTTTGATGGTATTGTTTTGTCATCCTGATACGCACTATTCATGCATTAGTGTATTACTGGGTGTTGTACACCCCGTGCCAAGACATGGTCAAACTGATATACGAGGTGCAGGATGATTCAGGTGCTCCAACACCGGGTTGTAAACTATACAACTCCACAATAATACAACTAATACATATACACATGCTACAAGACCCACCAATCAAAATACTCCACTTCTCTATTCAAGACAAGGCGCCTCGGCGTTATTGCCAGGTACAGCTATCGCCCCAAAAACCCTAGTGCTGATATTGGCAGTGAAGTTGCATCAAAGCATGAATCGCCGGGGGATTGCGAGCGTGGCCTCTTTTTAGCATTTTGCCCGAACCTATCCCACACCAACTTCCTACTAAGCCTCATGTGTTCAGAGAAGTCCGGGACATTCGGGGGTATTTCGTGTTTAACCACCAGTCCTCAGGGACCGTCATTTTCAAATGGTCTTTACTAAACAAAAGCATTTTTGATTATCTGTTGCATGCAAGAAGACCTTGAAGGCACCGTTTGCCTCTTCTATGTATACGCGAGCTTCTGTTACAACCTGCCCCTGGACGGACTGGCGAGTTACAAACTAGGCCAAAAAGACCAGTATATCTGAGCATTATGCTCAGATAGACCAGGTTCGATATATATAGTGCGTGACATGACAGCATCCTCAACCTTGGAATCTTGGGATGCTGAGTAAAGCATCAATGGGTTTGAAAACACATATTTAATTACACGATTGGGCAGGGGTGTAGCCTGACCGAAAAGGGGGTCTCTATATCAATTCAGTATATATATTGTATAGAGAATCGTTGATCTAAGTACGGCACCCTTTTGGGGTATCTTGAACACCGCATCACATTTGTATCAGATTCGCGGCACCAATCACATTCCTGATTAATATCCCCCCCATCTCCTCTATTATATTACCTACTGTCTTCGAAGTCCATTCCCTGTCAGAACCAAGCTCATACACATAGAACGTCTGTCGAAAAGTCTGTCGAAAAGTTCTAGTCCAAGATCCTGAACAAGTGCCCTTATACACCAAACCATAGTCTAGCGGCCCGCAATCCCCGTGCATAATCGTTGACATCCAGGTAAAATCTCCATTGACTCAATCCAATATGCACTGCATGGCAGTCAGAATCATAGGCAACAAGAGCATCCGGTTTCCTCTCATTCCAGGATTGGCCAAACTGAATAGGGTATATTATGCCTGATACCGCCATAGCGGGGACTGACACCAAGGCAAGACATAACACCGGTGAGAACATATGGTAATATGTTTTGAATGATCTTTTCGCAACACCATGGTTCATTTTCGCATCGCCACGTTTAGCAAGAAAGACGCAGAACAGTTGCATAACAACAGACAACGTGGAAACAACGGTAAATGCAACAGGGGCCGCCGCAGATATGTCTCCGGGAATAATGAAATTTTGAGCACTGAAGAGCCAGGATTTCGAGCAGATCTCTTCGGCTGAACATGTCGATGTTCCTGGTCCACTTGCAACCTGTGCTGCCAGGCATCTATAGCTATCGTAGATGCTCTGGCTCTCTTCGGCCTGTATGGAGTATACTGTAGCAGACCATTGCGCAGCTGCCAACACGCCAAAGATCCAAGGAAGAGCACGTTTTATCCTAGGGACTCGGTCCAGAGCGCACGAGTACGGATGAAGTCGAATTGAGCTGGAGTATCGCCAAGCGGTCGTCCAGGCGATGACCGAGAATGTGACCTTAGGGACTGGATGGATAATTGAATAGACGAACGAAGCCCACCAAGTTGTCAAAGGCCCGCATACGTCCCAGATCAAGACCCCCCAGTCAAGCACACCAAGTTCTCGGATTCCGCGACAGGGTTTTGGTTGGCGATCACGTTGAAACCACGGAGATGTCTTCCTCAAAGTCCACATGGCACTAACACAGGTGCACATGATGTACCACCAGCCGTATAAAGCGGTTGGTGCAAAGGCGGAATCATTCACCGAGGACGGAACGACTTTGTAGCCATTGAAGCAGCTGACTGTCTGACACCACTCATATGATATTCCGTTTTTCCCCTTGTACGAGACTTCGGATAAATAATGACTGTTCTTGCTCCAGGTTGCGGACAAATATTCACTGTCCTTGCTCCAATCGTTCAAGGCGGTCATTATCGCGGTACAATTTGCTGCATCTGGTACCACGGCTGCGCATTTCTCGAACCGGGTGTTCTTATAGAATTGGAAGTCTGAGGTGGGGGCGGCGTTGTATTTGACCAGGAGCGTGACGAAAATAGCGATAACGGCGATACCGTTCAGGGCACCAATTACCAGGACGATGTACACTCCAATGACAATGGCCCGTCTGATCAATCTATTTCCATCCGAATTCTTGATAAAGGGCCACTCGGCTCGGTCGCATTTTCTCAGTCCTTCATCTTTGCGAAAATTATATCAGCATGCTCTGCCATCTTCATTACTGCATCATTCCTAGGTTGAACAGGGCAGAGAAAGCGGCAATACTCACCTTCCCGCGACGACTCCAGTTCAAGCGCATCATAAACATAGTGCGTACTTGATCGCACCATTTTTGTGTTGGTAGCAGCTTTAGAGTAGAACAATAAGGCCAGTGAAAGATCTTTGAAAGGAGGATTAGTCCAGTTTTCAAGATACTAGTATATGTCCTTGAGGCGGGGAAGCATCAATATATATATCTATGCAGAGGACGCCAGTGCATATGGCGGCTTAAAATTTCCAGGATCACAACAAGCATTACCCATGTGAATTAATCCCTAAGGATTATACTTCCCGCTGTTCGCCCCCAACATGGCTTGTTTCTCGGGTTCGCTTGTCCACCTCCAACGCCCGGTTACTTGGCAATATAACAACATTGGTGGGTTTGGAAATCATAAGAACTAGCTTGCTTGATAAATGCATACATGTACGCATGTATCGGAATGACCTCCCTTCCGGTGGAGCGGAATCTGCCTTGTTTGATTCTCCGGCCAGTGAGGTGGTGTTTTTTGTGTCCAGTTTTGAGGGCATGCTTGAGTGGCTTTGTTACCCAATCCGACAAATGATCATTGGGCGACATTTCATAGCCTTACGCATGTCAGACCCATAATCAGCATCAGCCTCAATATAAAGAGTAATGAGTAGGTACTGTAGTGGAGCCCGCAGCATGGTTCGATTCGGGCTCTTCCCCGCAACTGCATGGCTCGTGTCAGTTTCTCCTTTATAGCATCTAATTTTGTAACGCTTAACCTGCCCTACTAGGACAGCCCGGCCGAGAAGGGCCGCTAATGCATACACGCCACCAGGAATAGATACGGTGTTATTTCAAAAACATATAATAAATTAAACACAAACAAAGCGTGATCTGCTTACTACTATTTGAGTAATACTAATTATCGGTATTGGTATTATTCGCAAAAAAAAGTAAGTAAAGGCGTTTGCATTAGGGTCCCTTCTCGGCCGGGCTGTCGTAGCAGGGCATGTACGTAGTGACGGAGTAAAGTGCTGATTATTCTTAACAAAAAGGATCATGGTCTAGGCGCAACCATTGTTCTTGGCAAATCCTATGATAAAGCCTTTTAAGCGTATTGTCTTCCCGATCCTCCTTGTTGATGCTCGTTTGTTCATCACCCTCCCCTAGTTAAATTCTGCTACATGCATGTATGAGGAAAAACCATGGGACTACACTGGTTTGTTCAAAGTTGCCAAATTCTTGTGTCACAGTTTGCTGGTGGCAGAAATAGAGAGGAGCCAGTGAGTGGACTAGTTCTGAAAGTACTAGCTGCATGGTGAGGCTAGTATTTAGAGCGCGCCAAGACCCCGTTATATGCCAAGATCCCGGGGTCTACTCCGTAAGTTCAGCTGAGGTCACAGCCCTAACGCTTGATTTAATTCGTTCCTCGTCTGTCAGTAATAAAGGGGCCGCATACATACTAGTTAATTACTTTCATGGTACGGAGTACTCTGTATACTAACAATAAATGTGGCTTGCATGCACATTATTAGAACCTATCACATCTGGTTTATTTCGCACTGGCAGCGTTGGCTGTATTGTAGAGTGACACTATCATGCAGGTATCCCAAGAATCACGACGCTTTGACTTTGTATTTCACATGCACAATCGAGCCGCCCACCCCAAAACACATAGTAAATGCGATAAATTACTACAATGTGATTTCTTAACAACGGTTCTAGTTATAAACAGCCAAGCAGTAACTACTCCGTAAACATTCACCAAATTCCCGATCATGCTTGTACTGTCAATTTCTAATACTTATTACCTATCTTAGATAACTATCCACTGTGACGTTTCCAAAGTCTTCTCCAAACAGGATACGGAGCTTTTCGTGGTCATATAGACGGGATAGAGTAGAAGTGGATTTTGAAATTTCAATTATAGATAGGGTGGATTAAAATCATGTTATAAAGTAACAAGAAAAATACAAAAGATATGTATGCGTCTCAACATTTAGCGACTTGGGCGAGTGAAGTGCTTGAAGGCCATGGTGGCAGCGAAGCCAGTGACCAACAGTGAGCCACCCATGGCGATGGCCTGCAGGAGAACATTCATCATTTGATGGCGGTTACGGGTGTGGCAACGATTGCGGAAATCAGCGACGTCGTTGCTATGGGGAAAATGGTCATTAGGGATTTCCTCCTCGAGGAATTCACATAAGGGAGCCCAGCCATCGTTGATGTTGTACTCCAGAAGACGTTCAGGGGGTACCAGGCTGCGGACCTCAGCAACGTGTTCTTTGTAAACCTGCTTGCCCTTGTTGGGGAAGTCACCCCGGAAGAAAGTCTCAAAGAACTTGTTAAGCATGGGGTAGTACATGCCCGCGGCCCAACTACAGTTCGCCACGAACTTGTGTTCTGGATCGCTGACACGCCAGTACACGGACTTCATGACTGAGGTATACCATTGATCGATATCCCGGGTGTTCAAGATGACTTTGGCGTTGGGATAGGCCTCAATAAGTTCCTTGGCGAAGGCACAGGCGGGCCAGTCGCACACGGCCTGACAGTCTCCTAGAAGCTGATCCCATTCCTTGCGACCGAACTCACCCTCCCCTTTGTATTTGGCGTTCAGAGCATCGTGCCACATCAGGCAATCGGGTGGATTCTCGACACTGGCACACATCATGTGGTAGCATTTGGCGTACCCCAATCGCTCCAGTGCCTTGCGAAGGGCTGACGGTATTTTTTTATTTAGTCGTTGACAGAAATTCGACCAGGCTTTCAATTGGAGTACTCACAGGCAGTGCCGGTACGGCCGACACCGAGGGCAAGCACTTTCATTGGCACAGTGCGGTGGCACTTGCGACGGGAAATATTGGTGTCGTTTGTGAATATATCAGTGATGGGCTGAGGAGCCAGATTATCGGAGAGCAGCAGAGACATTATGGCGTTGTATAGGGTAGCAAATAAGGAGAAAGAATAGATATGCAAAAGAAAGCACTGGGTGTGGAATGAAGTGACAAAACAGTAGGTAAGATTTTATGAGAGGAGAGTGGGCTCGGCATCTGTCAGAGGAGCCGTGGCAATCACAGTGGACGAATCGGACTTTACGGAAGACTATAAAGGAAGACGAAAGAGATGCAATCATGAGGTGATTAGATTAGTTGAGTAGAGAAGGCTAACCACTCTAGCAAAACACCCTGTGATCTACGATGATACTACACTACTACAAGGATATTTGGCCGCTTATGCAGCCTATGTCCTTGATAAGGTAAGACTTTAATAGTCTGATTTATTTGAAGATGATATGGGAATATTATATGTAAGAACCCCCCGACATGTTTTTTTTTGGATGTTCTTTTCATAAGTCTTTTTTGTTGTCTTTCGTGATATCTGCTTAGGCGTATACGAAGGCGATAAAAAGCATACTTTGTGTAGACGACTCTATGCATAACCTTTTGATACTATGAATCATACGAGGAATAAATCACAGATGAGACTATTTAGAAGGATAAGCTGGTAGATTGTTTAGTGCATAAAAGAAAAACCATTGACATACAAATGCCGAGACAGTTTCAAAACAGAGCATGTTTTTTTACTTTTCATAAACAATATCCAGCACTGTTAAATCAATAACAAATTTCTTTTTAACAGATTATCTCTTCCACTCAGTTCCCCTTCGGCCATCAGAGCGGTGTCATCTACACACCACGGAGCTAATGTTTGAGGAAGTCTAGAATTTTGGGCTGATTAACTTCCAAACAGAGGAGACAGGCAAATGAAAAGGGGAAGAAGGGCAGACTAACAATCGTAGGCCAAACAATGGCACCCTTGCTGCAGCAGAGCCGATCACTATCATCGCAATAGGAATTATCTGGTGCTTGTTAGTAAGGTGACTGGGTAGACCGTTTGTCCTGCTCACTATGGCCGCAGCGAGTTCCAGCTACGTTGTTCACAATAGTGCCAGTGCAGCAAAAACAGTCGGGAGGACTGAATACCCTCTTGTCAAGGTCATTGTCAAGAGGAGATCCCTCGGCAATAGAAATACTGGTGAATGCAAAGAGAGCAAGAAGAATCCTGAAATGCATCTTTTAGGGGTGGGTTTGTGTAAACGTCCGGATCAGTGGTTTTGGTGAACAATGATTATCAGGAAAGTACCAGTTGATGTAGACACACGAATTGATTTTAAATAACACCAGCCTGGGTCTAGAATATTACATTGCAAAATCGGCCCTCGGAAGATCATACAAATCAGCAGTGAGCGATTCTGCGGCAATAGAGCTTGCATCGTTGATACGTCACTCACGAATGCGAAAGCAGACTAAACCCCGTTCTTGATATTGGTAACCGATACTAAGTCTATGGTACTGGGGTGAGCGATGGGATCCAAGATCAGTTAAGTTGGGACTCTATCGCCACTGCTTGGCTCATGACCGGTGACTACTATTCGCATCATCTACAACTTCTACTCCAGTAAATACTGCCAGTCGTGCAGGTGCTTGGGCTATCATCGTCATGGGATCAAACTAGAAACTAGCAACTATCAATGTTTACAAGATTTGGACCCATTCTAGATTTATGTAAGTATTAGAGGCATAATGCCGCTATCGGAAATCCCCTCTCTATTTGACTATTTGAATTACCAAATCCTTCACCATGGCCTCACCTAGACCTCGCGGTATTACCGTCTTGTATTTTGTGGCCACTGACATACTGTGAAGTATATTATTCTGGTTCATTTTCTTGGCTTTCGATAGGGTTGGGTCCGAGCTCGTAACCAACCAGTCTTTGGTGAGGTTTGGACTCTGGAGTCCTTCACCCTTGGAAAGGCGTATTCGTATTTTAACTCATCCGCCTTTTTCATTGATTCGCATCTTGTCTCTTGTGTGGGAAAGGTATGTCTTTGATCCATCTCACATGACTTATCCGTTCGTGGGGCTGTCAAATAAAGGTTCGACCGGAAGTACTCAAAGCTCGAGGAATAACGGGGAGGTCTACGGAGTATCGAGGATGCGACCGCATGGCTTCTTTTAGCTTCAACGGATTAAGTTTAGTTCGCGCCACACTTTGCTGTCCATTCTGAAATATTTTGAATTGACTTTATCTTAGTGGTGAATCCACTTTTATTGGTATTTGGAGTATCGAGGAACCTGTCCGAGACTAATGGTTGTCTAAAAGGTTGGTCTTGATACAATGATATGTCCCAAAACCTCCAGATTCTCAAGCTCGTTTGATTAAATCTGGTTTGCGGTGGCTCAACGACATGCCCTCCATCTTCAGCTGCCAGCTTTGCATTGCTGTTGCTCTTTTGATCTTCATCTCAGAGAGTACTTCAAGAAAGGAAACACGCGTTGATCCCAACGCATATAACATTGACCAAAACGATATCTCACAAGAATGGAGACTTAGACCCATCGATGCGGTTTACACCTGGGTCAATGGGTCAGATCCTATATGGAAGAGGGATAGGGACTTTTGGTATCAGCGCTGGATCCAGGAATATGATACACCTGCCAGAAATATCCAGAAAAGTCAGAACAATGGCTCTGAAGATGAGGATGGTGCCTCCGCCGACAATCATTTTCGAGACAACGACGAGCTCCGATATTCAATTCGCTCCCTCGATAAATATGCACCGTGGATCCGCCATATATACGTCGTGACGAATGGCCAAGTTCCTTCTTGGTTAGATCGGGACAATCCCCGTATCACAATTGTCAAGCACTCGGAAATTTTCCAAAATTCCTCCCACTTGCCGGTCTTCTCTTCCACTGCTATCGAGAGCAATCTGGACAGAATTCCAGGTCTCAGTGACACCTTTCTCTACTTCAATGACGATGTTTTCCTTGCTGCGCCTGTGTGGCCACATGATTTTATCACACCATCTGGGGTGCAAACCATCTACCTCTCCCATCCAGTTCCATTGGGTTATGATGCATATCCAGAGTATCAGGTTCGAGCTAACAACTCTGCTCCGGATAAGCCCTACGAGTTTGATGACTATGGCTTTGTGGATGACGGGCAGGGCGGAGTAAAACTTGAGCAGCTAGTTGGGAAAGTGCATTCCTCATCGGCATGCGATGTGGAAGGAGCAGACATTCCGCAGTTTTTACTTGACGCAGTTTTGGGGAGTAATGTCTCTCTAGGACATGGCCACATTAATCTTACCTCACACTCAACCCAGCAAAACTGCACCTTGGAGGACATTGAGGCATCAAACACGACTGAAAGCGTGCCAGGGCTGGACACCCATAGCCGAATAAAACTTGCCGCGCTGCTAGATGCATTCTCACAGTGTCCAAATGCCGATGATTTGGTTGCTAATGCAATCAGATCTGTGATAAAGGCATTCAACAGACGATTCCCTTTCTCAAAACACCTCCGGAGGGTCCCATCTCACATGCCTCATATGATGAACAAGCAAATACTTACCGAGCTTAAAGGTCTATTTCCACAAGAGTTCCAGCTAAACTCGGCACACCGATTTCGGCACCCACGGGGCCTACAGGTTGGCTTTGCCTACTTCAACTATCTAGTCAATCGTCACGACGTTCTGTCTTCTACCCTGTGCGGGTTGCAGGATCAAGACAGTGACATCAATCAAAATTGCAGGGTTGAAGAAGATAACATCCGAACTTTTGAAACCCTTCTGTGCGGAACAAGCCCACCGGCAGACTTTCATGACTTCGTCCAAAGGTGCCTTCACAATGACTCTAAGTTCACAAACAACCCAGAATTGCCGACGAAAACGGGAAATACGACAGGTTTTTCTATCAAGGACGTTGAGCGTTGCATCGATATGCCAGAATTGCGATCGCGTTTGCAGGAGAAGGAATATAGACTGAAGATGGGAACCGATGTAACCTTTCACATGTTGGGAGACGACTACCAGACCACTATCGACCAACTACAATCGACAAGAGACCGACCAACCAAATTTATTTGTCTCAATGACGACATGAAGAGCCCATCAGCCGAAGTGAGACACGCTTTGAGGCAGTTACTCGAAGATCTGTGGCCTGTGCCTTCAACCCTTGAGTTACCAAAATACCCTGTTGATTATCATGGAGGGAACGTATCAATTTTGCACGTCAATGACATTTTTCCACGTCTTCTTTTTATTCTGTTTTTGCTTTTTGGAAGTATTTTGATACTAGTTTTATTCTTGCGAATTTCGGCGCGTCGGACTCGGAGATGAATTCAAACTAACATGGGGTTAGACGTGAACGAATGTATTGGCAGCTTGACTGGGAAAAAGAACAAGAAAAAAAGGCCGACGGCCAAGATCCTTGGTCGAAACCAGAAACGAACAAAGATCATTCAATCCATGGTTGGGAAGTCCACTTCCGTCATTTAATTTTTGTGCCAAACAAAAAGCATCTACTTGGACTTAAGTCACTAAAGATTGTCTTTTCTTACTAGACTAAACCCCGACCGAATTGCTCTCGATGTGCTACATGTCATCGAACTTGCTCCTTTTTCTCCTTGTCAATATCAACTGCCTGGGTTTGATATTGAGCTTAGAGACAGTTAATGAAAATCACCACGGAGACATAACCGCCACGAAAGCAAGCGACAATACTATCCGAGCTGGTCAAACTTGTCCAGTCTCCTGGATCCCTCTTCCAACAGGCAAATCAAGATCCATTCCACAGATCCAACACCAGTTCAATTCTGAAACTCAATCCGATCGACTTGAGAGAACCAAAAGGCAACGGGCCGTGAAAAATGCGTTCCAACATAGCTGGACTGGGTATAAAACCCATGCCTGGTTGTGGGACGAACTATCACCAATCAGTGGCGGCCATAAAAGCCCCCTTGGGGGCTGGGCAGCAACTTTAATTGACTCCTTGGATACACTGCTCATAATGGGGTTGGATGAAGAGTTGGAAGCCGCACTTGAGACCGTCCGTCATATCGATTTTTCCACTCCCAAATTACCAACTGTTCATGTCTTCGAGATAACAATCCGACATCTTGGGGGTTTAATCAGTGCATATGACCTGACCGAAGGAAAACATCCTATTCTCTTGGAGAAAGCCCAAGAATTGGGCGAACTTTTGTATAAGGCATTTGATACCCCAAACCGGATGCCACAGGTGCGTTGGCAATGGATAAGGTAGGCAATAAATCTTGGACTCCAGAATTGAGATACTTGTATTCTTGGATGATGATTGGGAACGCATTAACCAATATTTAGGAGCATATTTGAGTCTTCAACGTACCCAAGTGAACGTACTCTCCTTGCCGAGATAGGCTCATTGAGCCTAGAGTTCACCCGCCTTTCGCAAATTACAGGTGATCCCAAATATTTTGATGCTGTTCAAAGAATTACAGACAATCTACATCGCACACAAAACCAGACTAGACTGCCGGGTCTGTGGCCGCTCTCATTTGACGCCCGTGCATTGCGGTTCTCAGACAACTACTTCACAGTAGGTGGTATGGCTGACTCCACCTACGAATACCTCGTCAAAGAGTATCTACTCCTAGGAGCGCAATCAGATCAATATCGTGACATGTATATCTCTGCAATGGAAGGGATCAAGAAACATCTGCTCTTCCATGGCATGAATAAAGAGAAGGAAGACATTATATTCGCTGGAAATATCCAATTCGAACCAGAGTCCGGCCAAGAGATTTTTGAGTATCAAACAGAGCATCTGAAGTGCTTCCTCGGGGGTATGGTAGCACTTGGCTCCCGAGTATTTGGTCGCTCAGATGACTTGCCTATTGCACAGAAATTGGTGAATGGGTGTATCTGGGCATATGATCTCATGCCGACCGGGATTATGCCCGAGACTTTATACATCAGTGGCTGCAGGAATTCTGACACTTGTGAATGGGAGGAAGAAAAGTGGCTTCGTGACATTTTTGGATGGCCAGATGGAGAACAAATACCTACAAATATACGTGAGGCTACACGACTGATTATTCAACATCATAGGCTACAGCCGCCAATACTGGAAGTCACCAATCCAAAGTATTATTTGAGGTAATTTGGAATACCCGATGGGGTTTATCAAAACAGTACCATGTTGACATTTTTCCACAGGCCTGAAGCAATTGAGTCTATCTTTATCCTGTACAGAATTACCGGCGAAAAGTCACTGCAAGACGCTGCATGGCGAATGTTTCATAACATTGAGCAGTACACCAAAGTCAAATACGGCCATGCTTCGCTCAAAGATACCCGAGACAAACGGACGGCAAGATTGGATGGTATGGAAAGCTTCTGGCTTTCGGAGACATTGAAATACTTTTATCTCATTTTCTCAGATCCAAACCTCATCAGCTTGGATGATTATGTCCTGTAAGTATAGCGTCTCCCTTTTCACCCGCGGAACCGAAGATTCTGACCAACGATTGAAACTACGTGATGTAGTAACACCGAAGCTCATCCGTTCAAGTATACACATGTCTCTCCTACGATCTAGCATCGTCAATTTCTTATCTTCCACTTTCTTGTGAATTATTTCCAAATATGCCAATTTTTGGTCAGCTGGCCTCCAGCATTCATGACGGAAGCTCGTACGCTTCAGCACTTCCCAGAATGCTTAATATTTCTATGTAATCCCATAGTAAGTATGGGACCGGATACGGGGCTATAAGGATATCTAATTTCTCAATTTTGAACGGAGAGACTTTTCTGAACTATACAGTTTCTTCATCTTTTCATACTTGACAGATCGTTTATATAGTTCATTGCAGCAGCTTGTTAGTGTAATTCAACGCTCTTCAGGGAAATAATGTAAAATAAAACAAAATTCTTTAACGGGATGTCTTAATATACTTTCTTCAACGGCTGATATCTAGACCTAGGCCAGCCACCAATGCGCAATATATACCAAATAACGAGCGTAAATAGTGTACCATGGTTATATAAGTTAGACCGCCACTATCGACTATCTAGGCCGTCGACAGAAACGGTGAGATAACAGACACACCCGAGGGTTCTCGGAACCATAATATCATTTTTGAGTTATCCGTAACCTCGATTTCTCAACTTCTTCGAACCGAAACCTGTGATAGTGTCGATTATAGATCTAGGCATCCGTCAACTTCCGGCATATCCAGCATACACAAGATGTTCCTAGTCGCATTGGCCTGTTAAGCCTTTCTTTTTCCATGTTGTCTCTCTTCGGACTGTGAATCGTATTTCCAACTTTGATAAAATGAGCTAAATTTTCAAAGTTCGGCTCCAAAGAGATAAAAAAGCAGACAAGCTGGTGAAGATGATTTCTATTGCAAACAAGGCCTTCCCTGCCATCCAATATCATCATCAATTGAGTTGGGACTCAATGGCTACAGCTTGGCCTACGGGAATAGTAACCGCTGGCTATTCTTGTTATCCACAGCTTCAGCCTGAAGAAGTATCATTTCTGGGAAGAGCGAAGCCCGTCATACTAGATTGGCAGGTGCTTGGGTTACCATCATCATGTGATCCGACCAGTCAGTCCGACAGCTGGAAATATTTTGTTCCAAATTCGCAAACCCAGGACCATGATCCTGCAGTCCGCTTACGGGAGAAATTCCATGAGGTCTCAACGACGCAGATAGTCAAGCGCGGAGAAGAATTGCACAGCACAGAGATATTCTCACGCGGATGGCCTGACCAGGCTCCTGACACAATTTGTGGCTGGGGCTCCAGTGAACAGCATACCCGGCTAGTTCGGACAAAGCTTGCTGAAATACTCAAGGCATATCATGTGAAAACAGTTAATGATGCTGGCTGTGGTGACCTTGCATGGATGAGCATGATGGATCTCGAGGGGATCGACTATATGGGCTACGATATATATGAGCGCGCGAACTGGGTCGAATTACGCCAACACGGCTATCAACTGAACGTTCTTGATATCACAGCAAATGAATCACGTCCGGCTGATCTAGTTATTTGTCGCGATGTTTTTATTCATTTGCCGAACGACATGATTCTTCCCACATTGGAGCGATTCCGCCACTCGGCTTCGTTTCTTCTCACCACAAGCTACACCAGTGACCCAATTGTGAGTGGAATGGAATTCTCCAATTTCAAGCGAATGAGTGAGCCAAATCTACGACATAGAAAGCTCGACCTAACTCTACCTCCGTTCAATCTCGGCCACCCGCTCGTTCGTATCCCCGAGGACTCGCCTAACAAATATCTCGGACTCTGGGACCTGACTCGCCTACCAACTGATAATGCTACCTCCTAACTCCTAGCACCTGGACTAGGATGACGATGAAGGGAAAGTTTATTTGAAGCAGTTGTCAGGGCGCATGAGTACAGGTTCAATGGCAAAGGAGTGAGAAGAGTCGAGATACTATCCAACACTACACGGGGTGACTACCATTACCCTCGCAACTCTCTTCCTGAAACACTTATTCAAAACTTATAATCTGGACAGCCAGTAAAGATTCCAGATGGAATGATGTGGCTGGTGAAGGCAATCCAGAAGAGGCGGCGGATGTAAAAACGATGATCACTTTCTTTCACCTTCAGTTACATCTGGGTGGTAGTCACAAAAGCTCCCCTAGTAGGCTCAAGATGCATTTATAACCACCATATGGTTCCAGCCCGCACTTGTATGAATTATGAGACAATATGACATTTAAAATCCTCCTATTCGAAATGACTTTCAGATGGAGACACTCATACCCAAACTAACTTGCTCCACACCACGATGTAAGCCAGGAAGCGTAACATTTATTTATCTAGCCAATAATACACAACCTCTGTACGAGTGTAGCTAGACAAAGAGAGAGCCAGAAATGACCGAGTCTTCTCGCAGCAGCAGATCGATGATGTATTTGAACATCATTAATGGTCAACGTATACTTTGCCGTATGATCCATGGTAAAGAGTGCCAAGACCCATGTCATCGATGCTGATGGTCTCTTGAAATTGGGAACGCGGGGGTGTTGCCTTCTACAATAAAGACCTGGTCTAATAATACCCAAGAAAATATTGAGGTTGTTTATGATTTGCCATTTTACCTTTGTCGCCTCCTATGGTGTGTGTGCCTTGAACAAAGTAGCAGACGGCAAAAGAGATCTCCATCAGTATCAATTACTTAAACTCTTGCTCTGATGACTAGTCTTTGCCAGTTTGAATCATGGCGTGTTTTTTTTTCACTCTATATGTGCTGTTCTCGCCGGCTCTTGGGGAATCGGATTGGCCTTATAAATCATTTCAGACAGGAAATTGGCAGCCCCCCTATCTGTCACTCAACGCGACAGGCGAAACGGACCCAGGATACATGTTTATAGGCGTTCGAAAGTCCAACAAGGCTGGCACCGCTCCAACTATCTTTGACAACAATGGCGACATGGTGTGGCAAGGCCCACACGGGGAAAACCTGGATTTTAAGGTGCAAAGGCTGTTCGGCCAGGATGTGATTACATACTGGGATGCACAGCCAGATCTAAGAGTGTTGGGATATGGAGCAACGCATATCCTCGACAGCACATACAAAGAGATCTACACAGTCACTCTGCACGATGACTTCCACACTCCTAGCGGGAAACGGTTTGACTCCTATATCGATGGCCACGAGCATTATATCACGCCTCAGAATACCATGCTGGTCTCGGCTCTCAATTTTACCCAAACAGATACTAGTCATCTCAGAAGGGGCACGCCCGACATGTGGGTTTTGGACTCTCTGTTCTACGAAATCGACATAAAAACAAACAACATCTTGTTCAAATGGGATGCACTCGAGCGTATTCCAATTTCCAAGTCCAGTGTTACCGTAAAGGGTGGGAAAAAGTTGCATGAGGCCTGGGATGCTTACCATATAAACTCGGTTACTTCCGCCAAATATGGATATCTGGTCAACTTTCGGCATATTCGCTCTGTTTTCTATATTAACAAGGACGGCTCTGTCCGCTGGCAACTCTCTGTGGGTATATCTAAGGTTCACAAATGTTGGGTATATCCGCTTACTCGGTATTTTGAAGGGTGACAATGATAACCGTGGCGACTTCAAGAGTGAAAATGTTAACTTTGCATGGCAACATGATGCCCGTGTTCACAACGAAACCGACGAAAGCCTGGTACTCAGTCTCTACAACAACGCTGCCATGGACCATAGCGACCCAGGCCCATCAACAGGACTAGTCATCCACGTCGACCTCGTCAACAAGAAGGCATGGAGAATTCACGAGCTGACAGATCCAACTGACCATATCGTGAGCGCAACGCAAGGCAGCTTCCAGTTCCTTCCAAACTCAGGAACAGCGCACATGTTGCTAGGCTACGGATCGATACCCAAACTCAAGGAATATGACGGAGATGGCAACGTAGTTCTCCGAGGGCAGTTTGGCAAGGATACATTTTCGGCTAATGCCTACCGCATATTCAAATCCCCGTGGAGCGCTACTCCACACTGGGATCCTGCTCTCTTTGTTAATCACACAACTTCGCATATAACTGATCTCTACATGAGCTGGAACGGTGCCACGGACTATGACAACTGGGCCATTTTCTCAGTCCCATCTCAGACCTCAACATTGCTAGAAGGCAACCGCCTGCTGGTCCATGAGCGAACCGGTTTCGAAACTCACGTCCCTCTCGAGAATATTGATGCCCGTTTTATCATTGCTGTTGCAAGAGATGGCGAGAGAATCTTGGGAAAGTCCTCCATCGCGGAACTGGGTCAGGAGATAAATTCTGTTTGTCCTGTTATCGTATAAAAGGGGATTGCAGACTCTTGATAGGGGCCTGTTAAAATAGGCTACGCCCAGGTCCCGGTGAATTTCCCCTTTTGTGCATGTGATGACGGAGAAACCAATTTCCTGGACCGAAATTGAATGCTTCGGGGTTGCTTATGCCGATATCCCCGACTGCAGGCCCCTTACTGCGGGGGACAACTAAGGCTTCTGGGGTCATCGCAAGTGTTGACCCGACATCACTTTCCTCGGTGAAATTGATTTGACCTCACCACCAATCATTTTCAGTCGGTAAATACCACAATGAGAATTAATGAGACCTACTTAGAAGATGACAGGGTATTTTATGCCAAGGTGCTATGTCCTCTCATGGTCGTCAACCCGCCAAGATTCGCACTAGCAGGCTCATAGCTCTAGCAGATTGCGTCAGAATGAATTTAAGAGGGGTCGTCCGCCTTTGGAAAAGCTAAGAACACGCGAGTGTCTCAATCTCTACCATGTTGAAACTCGGCGTTGGCTTTCTGGTTCTTGTTGGACATCTGAGCCATCACGCCATGGCGTCCAACTGCACCTCATCTTCCGCAACAGTCCACTGGCTCGGTGACAAACCAACGTACCATGCTGGTGTGACTTTCGGTCTGCCATGGCCGCAAGGCAAATATCGACCCCAAGAGACTAGCTTCAGTCTGACTGGTGATACGGAAGACAAATCAGAACTGCAATCTTGGGCAACTGGCTACTGGGCCGACGGTTCCATCAAATGGACAGGGCATGCCATTGCCGAATCCAATCAAATTCATGACCAATACACTGTTACTGCATCATCCCTAGGCTGCGTCAGCAACTCGTCTTCGTCATCAGAATCCAGTGCAGCAAATAGCTCTATCGTTGTAACGGACAGTTCCGACGCGGTCACTGTCAACACGGGCGAGATCGCCGTCTCATTTCCTAAGGGAGGGAACATCATTATTGGTGCCATCAAGACAAAGGGAGACAATATTATCGGTGCAAACGGAAGACTTGTCCTCCAAACTCAGGACTCGGTGCCGGATAATTTTGACAATCGAGCAAATTCCTCCATCCAATATTCCAACTTTGACAACAATATCAACGAGGTATTGGTAAATCGGACATCGGTTCGCACGCTCGTCACTATTCGTGGAAATCATACGGTCACCGATGGTACCGATCACGATCCGTGGCTGCCATTCGTTGTCAGATTCTATCTTTATGCCAACTCTGCCACTATCAAGGTGGTGCATAGCATCGTCTTCGATGGTGGCGAGAAGGATTTCATAACTGGGCTCGGTATTCGGTTCGATGTTCCACTGAAAGGCGAGGAGTACTACGACCGACATATCCGGATCGCTGGCGTGGATGGTGGCATCTTCAATGAGGCAGTTCAGGGAATAACTGGATTGCGGAGAGACCCCGGTGAAGAAGTCAGGGCTGCGCAATTTGCGGGGCAGAAACTGGCAGACACAGAGTCTTGGGACAGCCGGGTCACCACTCGACTGAAATGGATTCCAACGTGGGCAGACTTCAGTCTTACTCAGCTCACAGCCGACGGTTTCGGCCTCAAAAAGAGGACCAAGCCTGGCCAGTCATGGGTCAAAATTCCCAGCGGAACCCGTGCTGAAGGCCTGGCTTATCTAGGAGGTGCTACGCAAGGAGGTCTCGCCGTCGGTCTACGGGATTTCTGGAAGCGGTACCCGGTTGGGCTTGATATTTCCAATGCTGCCTCCGATACAGGCGAACTCACTTTGTGGTTATATAGCCCCGCTGCTGACCCGTTGGACCTGCGACCCTTCCACGACGGCTTAGGCCAGGATGGATATGAAGATCAATTGGACGCTCTCGAGATCACCTACGAGGACTGGGAACCCGGCTTTGACACACCATATGGAATTGCTCGAACTAGTGAAGTATACATGTTCGCGTTCGACCAAACGCCAACAAGTGACAAACTCGCATCGCTCACTGCGTACATGAATGATCCCCCAATGTTGGTCGCAGAGCCGAAATATATCCATGAAACGCAAGCCCTCGGAGAATATTGGGCCTTGCCAGGAATTGCCAGTCCCGCCGCAGCCACTCTGGAAGATCGGCTTCATTTCATTTTTGACTTCTACAAGGGCCAAATTGAGCAGCGTCGCTGGTACGGCTTCTTGGACTACGGTGATTTCATGCACACATATGACCCCGATCGACACACCTGGCGATACGACGTCGGTGGTTATGCCTGGGACAACTCAGAGCTGTCACCGGATCTCTTCTTCTGGCTTTACTTCCTCCGCACTGGCAGCAAAGATGCGTACCGGTTTGCCGAGGCCCTGACAAGGCACACAGGCGAAGTTGACGTCTACCACATCGGTGACTGGAAAGGACTGGGCACACGTCACGGTGTGCAACACTGGAGTGATAGCGCGAAACAGGCTCGGATCTCTCAGCCACAATACCGAAAATACTTTTTCTACCTCTCGGGGGGAGACGAGCGCGTCGGAGAGTTGCTGGAAGAATTGCTTGACACCGATAAGACTTACGGGGAGCTTGATCCTCAGAGGAAAGTTCGTACAGATGGCTGGAAACCTAGTCCAAACTCGACAGTTTCGTTTGGTCTCGGAACCGATTGGTCGAGTCTTGCTGCAGGGTGGTTGATGGAATGGGAACGACGAGGTTCAAGATGGGAAGAGGCCAAGACAAAGTTGACCAACACGATCTCAGGAATCGCGAATCTGACTAACGGATTTGTGACCGGCTCAGGGCTGTACGACCCTGTGACCTGGACATTAGGCCCTCCCCCTTCTGACCCGGGTAACCAGGGGAACGTGTCTATTTCACATCTGAACGCTGTCTTCGGTCTTCCCGAGGTTGTTTCTGAAGCCATCGCCTATCTGGCGGATGATATACCCAAAGGATTCAAGCAAGCCTGGTTGGACTACTGCTACTACTACCATGCCTCAGCATCGGAGCAGAAGGACCGATATGGAGTGAGCTTTAGCAAGATAAGTCTTCTTCAAGCGCATTCAAGGCTAGCAGCGTACGCGGCATATGAGACTAAGAACAAAACGCTTGCGCTGCGGGCCTGGAAGGACTTTTATGCCAGCGATGGACTATTGCCAGATGCCCCCTGGAACATCACACATGTGAACGGAAGTGGTGTTTTGATGCCCGTCGATGAGGCTGCTTGGTTTGCGACCAACGATATCGCCCAGTACGGTCTGGCCGTCATTCAGAATTTGGCCTATGTTTCGGATTCGCTTGATGACTATCAATGAGGTTTGATGGTATGTATATATGAGAAGTTTCGAGCCTGCATATAGTACTTTTCATAGTTTCATCCAACATACAAGTATCACCTTGACGCCAGAATTCACAGTAATTGGAGTCGGAACTTTTCTGTCGTTGCTGCTAGCTTGACCATATAGTAGTCAACATCATGAATTGAACTCCGGGGGAGAACTTCTACTTGCAGGTCGCGAGGGGATGGCTACTAGTGGAGCTTATCAGGAGACTTCCCGGTAGGCGTCGGTAAGCCCACCTGCTTTGCCGAAATATTTGAATTGGGAAGACCAGGTCTGTGTGACTTTGCCGCTCTGCAAAACAGATTGAACAGTTTCCATTCTAAAAAGGCAAAGCTCTTAACAGCGCATATACGTCTGTAAATGTCAATTGTCAATGATATAATCGCTGGTCATAAAACAGTTTGAATATTATGCCGGAAGACCACACCAGATTCGCCACTTAAAACAGCATAGAGATGCAGATTGGGCTTTTCATTCCGGAAGTTATAACTAGGCCCAGCCCTGGAGGTGGAATTATAGTTAGTATAGTTAGTAGGTTTGTTACCGCTACCAAGACGCCCTTGGCAAGCCTGTTTCCCGTGAGCATGCAAGCGTACAAGCCCGGGTTCCAAGAGGAATGGTCCGCGGTGTTACACGTTTTTCTGCTTCAGAGAAGCTTAATCATCTGATATTTGACAAACCACATCGCGAACGCCGGTGTTCTCCTTATTGAGGGCCACAGGTGCGTTTGACGGGGGGGGGGTAGCGACAATGTCCGTTGCTTTGATATCATACTTCTTCGCACCAGCAGTAATGGCGTTGTTGTATGCAGCGGGTTTCCAGTTCGCATTGTTATTGGGGATGGGCCCTAAGCATATACATGGGCATACTCTATGAGTGGAGCAGGGTTAACAGCAGTCAAAACTCCAGGGTTGTCGAAGTCTGCCCGTGTAGGACCCAGGCCGAGTTGAATTGCGATTGCATCCATATTTATGTTTAAGATACATAATGCAGAAGTGATCTGGAGGAGGAGGAAGAAGAAAAGTACTCTAAACAGACGCGTGAAATAAAATATAAACAACTACAGTAACCATAGGGGATTATTTTTAATTAGGAAGGAGTTATAGGATTAATTAGGAAGGAACCATGGGGTTAATAGAGAAGGAGTATTAATTCTAATAAGGAAGTAATGGTGGCAAGGAAGGAGCATCTATACGTTGTACATATGTATAAGATATGCAAATATATATTTTAGCATATATATTGGGGGTTTACAAAAATCACTTGTAAACTTATAAATACCGCCGAACTACCATATATAAAATATACTATAATCCAGAGGTAAAGTACAATCAATTCATAATTACATTAAGCGTGAGTAAACACAAAATATCCATGGATGTTATAGTATTGGGTGACATATAGATATTGGGTGTAGTTTAGTACAGTCGGGCTGGGACTAAAAGGCTGAATGGCTTAATATGGAAAAGTACTCCCGAGGTCCGTACTCAATTATTATATAATAAAATGGGCTAGTTATGATTGGACTAAATATGTATTATATGATCAAGTGATTCCGAGTATCTGGTCTTTGTGCTGAGGGATACTCCCGAAAACTGGGTGATGACATAAGCAATTTCTTTCGGGTATCCCGGAACTTTGTTTCGAGTATCCCCGAGCTGGAACCCGGGGATCGGCGGGTGGAATTTCCCTTTTTGGTATACATCCATGTCAAAAGGTTGCTCGGCAACCCAGCAACCCATCAGCGTGACAATACCACGACTTTTGAGATTTATGACCACGCCAAACCGTGCCCATTCCACCCGACCCTTCCTTTTAGACCCTATCGGATATTGGATGGAGTCTGTTTCCAATTTAGCGCCACCGGTCATTGTGCGTGCCCGTGCGTGTTTGTATATAGTCCCTAGTTGAGCTAACCCGAAGATAACCCACGAAGAATAAGATTAGAAATATACATAGAATCCAAGGTGCCAGGCTGATATGAATAGTTCTTCATTCGTGAATAAGTTATGCAATTGTGAACTATGCAAAGGAATCTCGTGCGAATCGATAACTAGATCTTTGGAAATATACCACTCTACTCCGTAATGGTAAAATCTTAAACGCTCTTGACCCAATCAAAGGCGATTCTTCGGCCATTCCTCGCTGCTCCCGGTCCCCTTACCGGCGAAACTAGAAGACTCTATCTAAGCTTATCCCGTTGCGGACCATAACGGAGATCGTACCCGTGTTAATACAACGTATACGCGTATAATCTTATTTCAAAATAATCAAGCACTTACCAAGAAGTACCGTACTGAGAAGAAGAGGAAATGATACAAAAGAGCAACCAACCACCGATTGTGTCGCATATTGAAGCACAATTTGCCTCAGCACTGCGCCACGTGTACCAAAGCTGGGCGCCAAGAACCAGTAAGGTTGCTCCGTTCATTTTTCCGAACTTAAACTTTTCTTATACGTATGTTGTAGCAGTTAGCCCCTGAGGGCACTACAACATACCTAGTTCTAGTTAAAGGTTATAACTAGTTATGCTACCGAACCCTAATCAAGTTCAATTCACCACGTTCATTTGATAAGACACTGATGAACGGGAGAAAGGCTAATGACATGATAATATCCAAAGAATAAAGTTCGGAACCGCCCAGAATAGACCGGAAACGGGATAGGAAATACGAGGAGGGGGCCACAATTGCGAAGATCTACGGAGATATGGAGTAGCTCTGATATTCTCACATGCTGAGATCCAAGATCTTGATGGTGTTACTTTGAAGTGCTCCCTTGTGATCTGTGGAGAAAACAACCTCTAGGGCGAAATAGTTAAACTTGTTTGACCGAACCATATTTTACAATTTTACAGGGGAAGGGCAGAGGAGCCAAGAAGCTTTAGAACATTAGAATCGCTGCAAGAGAAAAAGAAGATCTAGAAGACTACGCACTGACTGCTTCGAATTGAACCTACTGGAGGATTCCTGTTCGATTAAGAAATGCCGGCATATTCGGCATATACTATATCCTTATACGGATACACAGCAAAGACCTGGAACCTCCATACTGGGCAATGCACCATGGTAATATCCAATCGTCGGGGCCCTAATAGCCCCTTAAAGCTCAACCCGAGGCAGAAGTTCTGGGTCCATGTCTCAGATAAAAAGTGGGCCCGAAGTTAAAGCATGTTGCTCCGTTTCAAGTCGTGATTCCATTCGTGAGCCATGAAATAAAATGAAATTCTCCTTGAAGTAAGCTGTTCTAGGGTGTTAGGGGCCAAATTGGTTGATTCGTTGATCGACACACAGAAAATTTGATAATGAGTTCATGACCCCGATCTTTGCGGATTTTCCTCGCTTTGCCACCCATATCGTGTCAAATTCACCGGTATCAGACCTCATTGCTTTCAGGGGATGTAACGATTACTGGTTTATCAATCCCATGATGGTTTCTCTCGCTGGTGATCGGAAGTCAGTCTTACAGGGCACATGGGCCCTTGGGGCCGTCGCAATCATCATGGTGGTGCTCCGGGTATTTGCAAAAGCCAGGCTTCGCCATATGGGATTAGACGATGTCACAACGATTGTATCTCTAGTAAGTTCATGCTAACGATTGGAGGCAAACGATGATATGAGTCTATTGTTCTAACCCTTATTACAGGGTTTCGCCCTCGCCTCATCGATACTCTTCACAATCGCAGTCCTTGACTACGGCTTTGCATCCGGTCGTCCTGGAGTCCAGGAGGTCACCGCTCTTCAATACTATACCCTGACGGAGATTTGCGGCGTCGTAAGCACATGTCTAGGCCGAATCGCATTCATCCTCTACCTATTGCCAGTTCTTTCAACGAGGAGATTATTCAAGATCGGTCTATGGATACTACTTGCGATGCAAATAGCGGCAAACGCTGTAATGGTTTCCCTTATCTTAGCTCAATGCCACGACATCCGTGGGGTTTGGGATCCCGAATACGCCACCGACTGCATGGAAGACTATATTCAGCTCCGTTTTGGTTACTTCCTCTGCTGTAGGTCCATTCGATGTCCAATGGCTCAGTCGCAGCTAGGAAAATCACATTCCCTGGGTTCTTAACTAACAATATCAAATTATTCACAGTCTGCAACTCCTCAGCAGACCTTCTGCTAGCAGTCCTTCCGTCCTATATTTTCTGGGATCTTAAGTTAAAGCCGATGATCAAGTTCAGCCTCATGATACTCACAAGCTTGGGTCTCGTGTAAGTACCTTCCTTGATATGGTTACAATGATACCCTTCTCTAGCCAAACTTACTAATAAGGACGTCTTTACCCCCTATATAGTGCAACAGTCGCTGCTATAATGAAGGCGGTATATCTCTCTTCTATCTTAACCTGGGATGGTACAGCCAATGCGATAGATCTTACCTGCTGGGCTATGATCGAATGCTATCTTGTCATTATCACCGCAACGGTTCCCTGCCTTCGTTCGCTGGTCGTTTCTTCCGTGCGCCAGTTGTTCGCAAGCGACAAGTCGAGCACTTTTCCTTTCACCTCATCGTACAGGAATAAAACAACAAGCGTCCAACGCGCGACGAATCGCGTACAGACCAATCCCGAGGCCTCTGGGAGTAGGCAGAATTTCTTTTCGGGTGCACGTGGTGAGGACATGGAGATGGGGACTACTAGGACTTCTGTGAATGCCAACGACAGTGATGATGGAGCGGGGGTAACAGGGGAGGGAATTGCGAAGACGGTGGATATTAGTGTCACTTGGGAGCAGGGACATCGCAGAGATCGTGTTCCCTAGTACGTTGTACAAGAGATACATATAAGCAGATCTATATTATAGGGTAATCTTCATAATGTTATAATGTTATTATAGTCAAGGATAATATACTATGAAGCTTTCTTACCCTAGAAATTGATATGATTATGGATAAGTCTTAATAGTAGTGACAGAAATCCGGCTATACGCCTATACGACAAGGTATATATTATGGATAATACCCTATCTTAGCTAGACCTCCGCAAAGCCCATCAAGTCCACAACCCAGCCCAACCCACTAATGGGCTGGGCCCAATTGGGCCCAATAGGCACCAAACAATGCAAACATGCAAAGTTGAACTCCTTTTTTGGGTTTTTTTAATTACCCTATGTTTAGCACCGTTTCTCACTATCATACCTAAGGTATTATTTTATTAATTTAAAGGATTTGGAATCAGTTACTAGTTATATTCCTATATCACGTTTAAAAACGCGAAAGACGCGTTGATTTATATGATTTAAAAATTATAGAGGTTCAGCTGGAAAGTGGTAGTACTCCTATACAGATCTATATATATCCAACATCAGGCCATCAAAACATCAATTTTTGTAATATCCCGACTTCCGCCGATAAGATTTCGTTTCAAATTGAAATATATATACTTATATAGCTACTGTAATTTAATATTCTAAGTTTGAAATTTATACGATCAGTAGAAGGTCGTAATATAGCAATTATATAGGCCGATTTGTTAGTACCGATGGGCTGGGTTAGGCTTTAGACATCGGGCCCATAACCCACTGCGGGTTGGGCCGTGGGCCCGGGATTCAGGCCCATTTGTGGGCTTTGCGGAGGTTTAATTGTGTCCATTCGTGCCCTTCCGCTCCTTTTTGCTCGGCTCCAAAATATGACGCTTGATTCAGCAAGTGGAAGGAAAGGATGTGATACGCGTCAGGAGACATGATATTATCCGCAGGAAAAAGATGTGCGATTTGAACCACGGTTAAATATTGGCTGAGGGGTTGACAGGGTTGCGAAAGCCGGCTTTGTTTGTGTTTGATTCCTTGCTTTTCGGGTTGCAACGAGCTAACTATATCAGCAGCCTCAGTTTCTCAGAGAATCAGGATCCTTCTCTCTCCCCCCGCACCTTTTTCACCCTCACCAACTCGTCTTTCTACTGCAATGTTGGAATCGTCTTTTACTAACATACCGTCAGCTGCGTGTCCATTTTATGATATCTTTACGTGTGTGTTCTGTTTTAATATTCGACATCAACTCTCAACTCCCACATGGTTCTACTTCATAACAGGTAATAACACTATGAGTATAGGGTCCAATATTGGCAGCATATCGACTCAAAATCTTCCACTATATCTGCTGAGATCATAGAGGCATCGTTTTACTGGTTATGTCCACGCCATGGTCACCGAGTGGTGTCGTATAAACTCGAGAAAGGCTACCATTGCCGAGGCAGGAGTTCCATCCAGGGTCTTCTACCGTCGTTCTCGATTATTCCAAAGTGGAGGGAGTCAATACCATCATGTAATGTGCCTGTTCTCTTATCGTACGTACTCCCTTTTGCTGACATTGGAATACAGAAAACTTGCCGGCAGACTGTACAACAATGCCATGACATACATCACATGGCTGAGCAACTCTAAGGAGCTCGTTGCAAGCATCTAGTTATATGCATTTTCGGGCATCGGTATGCACGAAAGATATCTTATAGGTGTGAAGACTATAATGTTAGTAGACTGTTCCTTCAACTATCTGAGGTCCTTCTCTAACGTGAGCTTTAGTATTAATACTACGATAAAAATCGTATGTCTTGTTTAGACAAGCATATATAAGATGAAAGCATATTGTTTGTTTGTGCCCTCAATATACTGTACCGATCTAGAGTCCTCGATTTACTCAAGTATGCTCTCCCCTCTTCCCCATCCTTCACTTCTACCATATTAACCATTTAGACAGCTTCATCCACACTTTCAGATCCATCAACTACCTCTATCCCACAATCAATATGTCGGACATAACTCGTGGGAACAACTTCAGTGAGGTCGTTCGAGGGATTTACCGCTCGGGTTTCCCCAGCATGGGTCTCTATGGAGACCATCTAAATGGCCTCGGGGCCATAATGTACGCAGACTGTCCTTCCAGATGTCTACTATTCTTCGTCTAACAGAAGCATATAGTAAACTCGTCGAAGCCCCGTACGCCAAGTGCATCCAAGACTTTGTCGTGGCCAATGGCATCCAGGTCATGACTTTTATCCTGAAGCCTAATAAGAGCCAGGGCGAAAGAGTCTCCCACAAAGATATGGATGATATCATGGAGAAGCTTCTTAACGTAGAGAATCATCCTGTGCTTATCCATTGCAACCAGGGAAAGGTAGGTTTCCTTTTCCAATAACACATGTGCTGGTCTATCTGCTAATTACTCACATAGCACCGAACCGGGTGCGTTGTCGCCTGTTTCCGTAAGCTTCAAGGATGGGAACACTCGGCCATCATTGATGAATACCGGCTCTATGCCGGCCACAAGGCCCGACCGCTCAACGAAGAGTTTATTCGACTGTATGAGCCAGGAGCCATCACCCAGATAGCTCGTGAAGCAAACGTCGCTGGGTGGGGCCAAGGCCAATAGATACAACTCGTGCACCGCTATCGAACCTTCATATGCGGAAGTTTTGGTCATGAAGGACAATTCTAGAAGGTTTTCGATGGATATTTTAGACTAAACATGAACGCTGAATTTTGGTTCCGGACTCAAGGTCCTTCAGTTCTTCCTGGCAATGCATTTTTAGGGGTTTGTTTTGGTTCTTTTTGTGTCGTATTTGGGGTTCACTAGATCTCGTGACTAAAGCCTTCCATGGTTGGAAGGTTGTAATCTAGTATGATCATGAGTGAGCTGTTCGATAAGTCTTTTGAAGCTTATCTGGCTATCATAAAGTCCACTGGAAGAATGATTGAGGGCCCTGTCGTGGCTAGTTGTCTAATTGCGACATTCCAACGTACAAATTCACTGTCCAACATAAACAATAATTCTTGTAGTAGCCCGTCCTCCAACAAATTTGAAACCTACCAGTCCTTGGCCAATTATCGAATGTTAAGCTGTCCTGCCTGTCTTGAGATGGAAAAAGGTGAATCAGCCCAGCAACATGTGTTGGTATATGAAACACCGGCATATCGGAGGATTGATTAATCCTTCATGTTTTGTAATTTATGTTATATAATCATCGCTCAATATTGCTAGGAGAGTGGATACAGAAATACAGAGACTTTAACACCATTGCTGGTAACCCCTATTTACAACACCACTTCATCTGACAACATGTCCATCCGACCACCTTCTTCTCCCTCTTCTTCTTCTTTTCCCCTTAGCAGAAGTTAGCTCTAACACAGTCGTATTGCCTGCTTTCTCTCTTCCCCTGGCTTCTCATCACCTATAACGTAATTCACATGCGAGCCGGCCACACAAGCGAGCCGGCCACCCCAACATAACATATTAATTTAAATGCATTTATCTCAACCAAAACGCCATTAAATTAAATCTAGTAAAATACATCATCTCTCTGGACATCTATTGATTTTATATCCTATGTTCCTGCACCCACTACAACGTTGTAGGCCCCGTACAGATAGATTTGAACCCGGCGATGCAGCCCTACGCCGGGGGGAGGGGGTGCATTACCTGCTTCCACCGGCGTAGTAATTAATTGAGAAGCTTCTTGCACTGTTAAACCGGCATCGGCAGGTATCTGTCTCCTAGATCTAGTACGCTTCTGCTTCTGCTTCTCGTTAGCGGTACGTAATTCCTTGTTTTCGTTGGCGAGTAAGATTGCACCTTGCATTGTAAGACGGAAGCCTTTTACAAGCTGGTTGTCGGAAGTCACGTCACGTGACTAGGTCTCCCAGTGCTTTAGTCTCTCCACAGTAGATAGTTCCTTTCTTCTCTCCTTAGCGCAATACGACTATTTTCCAGTACACTGTATTCTACAGTAGATTACTGGCCATTAGTCTGACAGGTTATGAGCTCTTAGCTGCGAAGCCTCTACTTCACCGTAAGCTTCGCACCTGAGTGTCCTCGACTTTGGTGCTTCGTTGCGCGGCACCGCCCCACAGTGGAGACTCGAGCAGAGTTTTTCACTGGCCGAAAATCCATCGGTTACCCCCAGTACTCCGTATCCCGGTACGTTGTACGCTCTGTCGACTGTCAAATTGACTGTTCGACAACCTCATTGGCTGTCTAATCTCCGCGATTGACTGCCATCCACGGAAAATCCATCTGTGGAGACACCTTTGTTGTGTCATCTTACTGGTTGATCTCCTTCATTGATCGTCAGTACCCCACTTCTTGACTCCGGTCATCTATTCATCTCGACTTCCGATTCGTCCAACCGATTGATCGTCGTCCCCACTTACCGTCCCTGCTTTGGCCTGCTATCCGAATAGCACGCAAGTAAGCATACATTCATCCAATCACTTCGACATTCATCCTTGCTATCCGCATAGCGAGCACCCAAAACTGGTATCGCTGTATTAAACAGTCCCCTGCAATCCAGAGAGCTTTATTCTATCAACCCGCGTACCCGACTTGTCCAAACGACCTCATTCTACGACAAAATCCATTGCTAGCGGCCAAATTCCCATATTGGTTTCCTGCCGACGACCTCGCTTCCTGTAGGATGACCTTCGGTGCGGGGGATTTGCAGGACTTTCTAGACCAAAATGAAGCCTGCCTACGACCTAGTGCCAGTTGGCGACAAATGCTAGTACAACAGCCCCCCGCAATGTCACTATCCTGGGTGGACCGTAGGGTATCCGGTGAACTTCTCTGTCTGTGCCGGTGGGACTTTCCATTAGAGGCATACAAAGGGCTTCGCATGAACGTGCTTTATGATTTGGTGGTTCAAGCATCAGATGAGGCGCGGCAGTATTTTTACTTTAGAATTTGTCGGGGCTTTTAGGACACCTACAGCAATCTCATGATCAATGCCGTTTCTTCTGAACCCAGCCCTCATGGATTCTACGAGAATAGATATGCAGGACCCCTGGAATCAGCGATTATGAAGTCTGATATTGTTCTTGATACATGGACCGCCGACTGGATTTTGTTTGAATTCAAACCTGAGTTCGCCAATGACACGTGGACGAGAGAGTTGGTACAAGGGCTTCGATTACCCATGGGGGATTTGAAGCTGGACTCTGTTTATGAAAGAAGAAGGCTAAGAGAAACGAATACCTGGTCACTTGAAGAACCAATTGGTTGTGGGTCAGCTCCTTTGCCAGATGAAGAGGACTGGGATCTATGATGTTCACCAATATCACTAGTGGAAGGATTGCTTAATTAGGGCTAGTGTGCTTTGGGAAATTGGGAAATAGTACGAGAGAGAAGGGAAATCTGATTTTTATTACTGTAACTGAACTGTGTGATATTATTTTTCCACGTATCCTCCAGGCCCTGAAAATTCATAGACAGATTAGTTCCTCGGACAGTTAACTAACTAGTTAAGACCACCTGGGCAGGGAGTTGGGTTATTAATAGATTTGAGCATTGACACTGCCAAGTTGTTAGGAAAGGTGACTTCACGGGTCAGCGTTTTGACTCATTCCTTGAGCCTCCCATTCGACCTTTATCATATGTAACCTATTGCTGGGTCATTGATCTAGAAAGTATGCTTCACATGGAAAGGTCGATATTGACGCTTCCAAATGAGCTTCTGATTTCTCTGATAGAGCACACTGATGTCCCTAGCCGTGCGGCACTGGCACGAACATGCCGTGCTCTCAATCTCTTGATAACACCGTATCTTTACGAATCGGTAAACATCCAGCTCGACAAAAGCAACGAATTTGTACGGACAATCAAAACTAGATATGCCGATTTAGTCCGTCATGTCACGGTCGCGGCCCGAAATCACAATCTCGATATTTCCCCTTGTCGTATTCTACCATGTCTCGATAAGTTAGAAAATATGCAGAGCCTCACGCTAGCTGGTGGCTACTGGTTGTGGGATACCGATGAAGAGAATTGGGATACGCTTGAAGACTACCTGTGGGATTATCTTGGAAAAGCGAGCTTGAAACAACCTGTTGAATCGCGAGTTTCCACGAATCTTCGATCGCGTAAGTCACTGACATCCACAAAGAGAAACTGGAAGAGAACTAAGATCCAACTACCAGTGACTCTTGACCGTTCCGAACGTAATGGACAAGCGGCATTTCTTCACTGCTCGTCCATATTCATCATTCCGCAGCTCCATGATCTAACAATACGTGGTTTTATGCTTGAGGAAGAAGATACCGATATCGAGCCGCAGTTTGAACGCCAAACGGAACTTAAATCCTTGCGTATCAAGAAAAGCTTTGTGAACTTTATGGCTTTAAAGAAGGCCTTGCTTGCTCCGCGTGCATTAAGGTACCTTGGTATTGGCCATGCAGAGTATTTCTGGCACCATGAGCTCAAGAACGCGGAAGACAACCACGCAACAGTGGCTGAGTTTGTGGGGGCCTTGCTACCGCATCGTGATACACTTGAAGAGATCAAAGTGATCGTTGACTATGATGGCTGTAGGGAGCAGACTTTAACAGCCAATGCCTCGAGCTTCCGTAAACATGCGACACAATTTCCGGCACTGAAGCGCTGGCTTGGCTGTGATAAGACAACTTTGGCACATTATCTCAATTCTGATGAACCTAGTTCATCCGATGAAGACCGCGAAGACAATGAATGATCCGGCTGGAAAACCTTTGACACTAGATGACGGATGGACATTTCAACGTGCACATTCACTATTGATTTAACATGGTATCGCCAGCGAAAAAAACAAATTCTACTTCCTGATAGTTAAGCTCACCCAATGGTCGTAAACATTAGTTAGGTGTTATTACATATCACAGCAAAGGTATCATATAAAGAATCTAAAGATCATCAGCCATTATAATGTCCGTATCGTATGTCTCCATATCTTCTCGAGGATCATAATCTATCACATAGTTTCCCGGATAATCCGCCAATTCGCCATGATCCGAGAGAAGCATAGTATCATAATCACGGTATGAAGTTTGAGAAGACCCAATTGTTGAGAACAACGTGTCAAGGGATGTCTGAGTGGAATCCCCGAGGTCTGTGAAGCTTGTCTCGCTGAAATTGTCCAAAAGCTGGTCCTCAGGTTCGCTATTCAACAGATAAACGTCACATTGTTCATTCTCGTCGTGATATTGTGTTTGAAAAGAATGATGCTGTTCCGGATTTCCATTGTCGGGTTGTTGCTGAACTGTAGACATGAGAGGCACCGGCTCGTCTGACCTAGTCATTCCGTTTGATAAACTCTCTGTAGAGAACCTCGAAGCGCGTCTTATGATGGGTTTCATTTTGGGGGAATTCTTCTGGGCGACATGCCAAAGTGATGAGGGGATTGCAGTCCTGTAACTTGGAAGTTGAGGCTGTATTGTCGAATCATTCGTGCCGTGGGAGCGATTGAGCTCTAACAAATCCGCTAATTTAGCTTTGGTGGATTGATCCTTGTTTCCTGCTAACATGGACGATATGGCTTTCGTGATTATTGGAATTGTCACTCCTCGTTGGTTGATCGCCTGGGTGAAATTAGTACTTGAGTTGCATGTCTGAGACTGAGAACTCACATCCCGATATGCAGGATTGAACACGGCGGGAGAGATATCTGCGAGGCTATTGATCGTGTCCTGCTGTGAAACACGAATCGTGGGATCTTTGATCGAGTTGGAAATGATCAGTCTTCGAATTCCAAGGTCGAGCAGTCGAAAGAGCTCCTCCCATGATGGATCTGATCCATCTCTAGATATGCAAGCAGTCTGCGGCTCAAGAGCTCCAGAGGAATCCTCGTCATGCGTTGGATGTAGCATTGCGGCTTCTGTCATTCTCTCCAGCACTTGGGAACTGGCGCCAACGGATGGTTCTTGTCGAAGAAGACCAATCCCCAAGTTGGAGCAGTCCTGGGATTGTGATATGTCCTTAGCGTGAAGACGATACTCCAGCCGAATGTCAATTGAAGCCAAGGTAGCTACCGGTACGCCGGGGGGAGGACACGCGTCTGGGGGATTGGTCATTGAATTAGGCAAAGTCCGACCCGTTGTGTGGTTTCGTACTCGACAATCTCTGCGCAGACAAAGCTCGAAGCGGTGGAAACCAGAAGTGTCAATGCAATATCCACGTGAACCCGTCTTGAGCCCAACTGAGAAACCCAGATCAGACCATATCTGGAGCAAGGAATAGTTAGTCTTTAATTTGGCAAATATTCTCTCACACAAACCTCCATATCACAGAGTTCGCTGATCAGTTTCGAGACGAGTACCGCTATTTTATTTCCATCCCAATTTCCCGCGATGAAGAAGCGCAGCTTCAACTCTGGTGCGTCTGTTATCCACACACTTTCAAGATTTGACAATTCCGAGAGGTCGATTGGTATTTGAAGGGTTCCGTGGCTTGGTGGTTGGGTGAAATGAGCCGATGCGGCCAGGTGAAGCTGCAACTTTGAATCTCGGATTCGCAGAGTGGATCGACCCAAGTCGAGCTTTTGTGCCATTGTGAAGGAATATCATCATCAAAACATTATACCATTCTTTCTGAACCCGAGCCAATCGCTTAAACAATCGATTTGGGGATTCGTGGGGTGCTGGAGCGGGAAAGGAATCGCGGACTGGGTAAGCCCATGACCGTACAGTACATGGACGGGGCACATGACTTCCAGGACTCTTTGCCTGAGAATACGTGTACCCAATTCTTAAAGACCAGTTCACTTTGACTGTTGATATCATTTGGGGATTTATGTATATCTGTGGCATAGGCTCAGCTGAAAAGCTAGATTCCTGTTACAGACCTTGGTTGAAATGGATATTGTTGCTGAGCTCTGATCACGGCTTAACAGCAACACATCTCAGACTGGCATATGTCACCCATTGACTCCCATCTTCTCTTGTGGTGCCGTAGCGCAGCATTCGGCAGATCTGCTCCATAGCACTGTTCTTCTTCTCCTCGCTATCCAAAATATCCAGCATCTGAGCGCCGATCAGTCTCATGAATCCCTCCAGTCCACCATTCTCAGAGGTTGTCAGCTCCAGTTGTTGCGGGTTAAGTTCAATCATCTTAACCTGAAATCCAACGCTCTCGAGTATGTTCTTCATATAGACGTCGGAGGGATAAAACCAAGGGCACATAGCCTCCGCTGTCTCGATTGGGACTCCATGATTGACCAGAGCGAACATGAATGCTGTGACCTTTTCCGGTGCATTTCCATGTCCGCACATCTCAAAGAAGAATGTGCCCCCAGGCTTCATTGATTGAAAGATATTCTCCAATGTGGAGATACGGGTAGATGGGTCTTTCAAGATCCAATGGAATGCAGCATTGGAGGTACTAAAATTGTATCAAGCAGGCTCTACCAGCAAGTGGAAACACGCATACTAACACTTTGTCCCAGTTCCCATTCATAACTTCTGCATTTCCTTCAAGGTGCCGGCAATCGACAATGCGGAAATCCGTAGCCGCTCCACCGTAGTCCAAGGTCTTGGCCGTGTTGATCATTGACGGAGAAGAGTCGACGCCCATAACATAATTGACCGAGGGAGCAAACCTGGTGGTAAATTTGCCGTCACCACATCCAATGTCGAGAACTCTATCCGTACGATCGAATTTTATGCTTTGGACGAGGGTGTCGGCAAAATGGGGGACAAAAGAAGCCGCAGCTGCATAGGTCTATTCTTTATCAGCGCATACAAGATAAGGCAAGAGTTCACGACTACAAACCTCCGTAGACCAATAGTCTTTTATGAGGTTCTGTGTCTGGGCCATTTCCAAAGTATAGTCGAAGATATATATGGACACTTCAGGCAGATGGTTAGAATATAACAAGAGGGCTTAGGGAGCGGTATACGGTTCATTTAAGATAATGTCTATATCTAATCGACATGGCATGATTCAAATCTTCAGCCTGAAATCCGCTATTATTCGAGCGCTGCGTAGATCATCGTGCGGTTTTCCCAGTTCCACTGGGCTGACGTGGTACCCATCGGTAAAAGGGACCAAAATGGATCTTCCCAGGGCAGGTTTCAGCTCGCTACAACTCAGTGCCACATACATCGATGTAGAACCATCCTATTCGCAGATCCCCGCTTCAGCCAGCCAAATCAGAAGAACTTGACATCGATGTAGCGAGCCACAGAGATAAATGAACTGTACTCTATTATATGTCTAATTTCATAAGACTTAAGAAGCAGGGACCGTACTCTCTACAAAGTTATATTTACAAACAACCGTTTTGCCACCCATGAGAAAGACTCTAGGCTTTCCCCGTCTTAGGGTATATTTGTACACGAGTTATTGAAACGATATTATCCCATGTAAAAATGTACATGCATATATGTTCCATATTCACGTAGCCAGCCTATCAGAGCCATGACCCACGCTCGATAGGTCCATCTTTTCCTCAATAACCTTGCGGGGATGACCGACAAAAAGTCGGTGTGGATCGGTAAATAGCTCTAGCGTTCAGCGCTAAACTGCTCTTGACTCGAGAATAACTTGGCATGCATCTACAAAATAGTCTTCAGCTCATGGCGTTTTATGGTCCCGTCCAATCATTATCTCTGCACCGGCCGCTAGGAGATGCTATATGCATAAACCTAGGCACTATCATATCTACATGCATATTTGTTTGTAAGAATGCACGGAGTCACAGTAACCAGTAGATAAGGCTAAGCCAGCCACTCTTCATGCAGCCACCGCCACATATAGTCATAACCAACCTTGGAAGTTCGCCAGAATCCCCCAATCATCCAGTGTAGCTCCCAACATAGGTACATAGCCAATCAAGCCCTTGTTAATTGCTCGCTAGTAATATATTGCTATTAGTGCCGAGCAGTAAAATAGAGAAGTTAATGTGAAGTGTGGCTACATTCAATTCAGCTCGCCACAAAGTAGAAAATAATACCTCTCAACAGAATAATCATTTTGAGCTGGTGGGTGTTCAGCTGGAACCTTTTGTGGAAGATGGCTCAGAGGCCTCTGCAACACGGCTCTCATGGAAGGGACTGAATTCCGGATCGAAAGAATTATCGGGCTGGTTAATTCTGTCCGCAGTATCATTGAAGTCGTGTTACGTGAATAGTGAATAGACCTTTTTTTTGGCACTTTTCCAAACACGTAATAAGAACATTTTTTTAAATTGTTAAGAAGTTTGATCGATTACCTCTAAGAGATATATAACCACGGTCTATCTTTTTGATGCTATAGCCTTATCCCATCAAGTTTTCCAGCAAAATAGAGGACACGGAAGTTGCTGGAATCTAGTTCACATTTTACATTTTACCTAAAGTGACACGAAAAGACGTCAAAAAAAAGCGACGCATGACTTGAGGACTGAGAAGTGGAGGTGATAACCTTTGTTGGGTTGTATGTACTGCTACTGTCTCGGTGGATTCTACGCAATGAATTGCGACTTTTCATTTCTAAGCACAGTCATTTATTCATTTGGCTCTCCCTAGGTAATTATTTGTCATTAGTAGCCAGGTATATCCATGGATACAGTGGAGTACCCGTTGACGTGCACATGGTAAACCGTTGTTATCTCTTATCGGACCAAAGAAGTCTTATCGATAAGCTATCACGTGTGGCCTCCATCCAGGTGGCCTGAAAGTAACCGTTACACATCCAACTACCTAAGGTCAGCGATGCCAGGGGATGAGTTGTCAGAGGATCACCTGTATGCCCAGAATGGCCAGGATGAACACGAAGCTCAATCACTTCTGTCTGCCTCAAGTGAGGAGCAGGACCTGGCTTTCCACCCGGAGCCTCTTCCGTCGCCGATCCCCTCACCCAACGCGCCAAATGGCACACGCCACTCCTCCATCTCTCAACCTATGGCCAATGGAAAGCGCCGCACACCCCGTACCATGAATCGAGTTCGATTTGACCTGCAGGAAGAGCCCGAAGACCCCAATCGCATTTCCATTGAGCGTGCTCTCAGCCCAGACGACAGTCCAGACGACACACTATGGCTAGAGGATGAGGACTATGAAATTGAAAACGGGGGCCCAAGAACACACCACAATGGACAATCAATTCCTCTCCTCACAAATATTGAAGCGCCTAGTGTGACACTTGCGACATCGGACGATTTCTTCCCCGAAGACCATCTCGAAGATGCACGGCCACGGAGTGGGATGAAAATGGCGTTCATGAACATGGCCAACAGCATTATCGGGGCTGGAATTATCGGGCAACCCTACGCGCTTCGTCAGGCAGGTATGACAGTGGGCATTTTGCTGTTGACTGCCTTGACCATCACAGTGGATTGGACCATTCGATTGATTGTGATTAACTCTAAATTGAGTGGGGCGGATTCGTTCCAGGCGACTATGCAGCATTGTTTTGGGAAACCCGGTCTCATCGCAATCTCGGTTGCCCAGTGGGCATTTGCGTTCGGCGGCATGGTCGCATTCTGTATTATTGTTGGCGATACCATTCCACACGTTCTAGGCGCTTTGTTTCCATCTCTTAGGGATATGTCATTTCTATGGCTCCTTACAGATCGCCGGGCCGTTATCGTTATCTTTGTTTTAGTTGTTTCATACCCATTGTCTTTGTATAGAGACATCGCCAAGGTCAGATCTCTTATTCCTTACTGCTTATCAGAAACTAACGGTCAGGTAGCTGGCGAAAGCATCTGCCTTGGCATTGGTCAGCATGATAGTCATTGTTGTCACGGTCATAACCCAGGGTTTCCGGGTACCGCCTGAATCGCGCGGAGAGATTAAAAGCCACCTCATATTCAACACTGGCTTTTTCCAAGCTGTCGGGGTCATCTCTTTTGGTAAGTTTCAGCGTCCCTATTAATAATTGGAAAGTCTGCTAACAATTCTAGCTTTTGTTTGTCGTATGTCCCTTCTTATCTCACTGATATCACAGTCGCTAATTCCCACAGACCACAATAGTCTTCTGATCTACGGCTCATTGAAAAGGCCGACACTTGACCGTTTCACCCGGGTCACTCATTACTCGACAGGAATCTCTCTAGTGATGTGCCTAGCAATGGGTATCGCAGGGTTCCTGTCCTTCGGGTCTAAAACCCAGGGCAACGTTCTGAACAACTTTCCATCAGACAATATCGTTGTCAACATCGCACGATTGTACAATCTTCCCGTTGATCTTTATATGGAGTTGCTTGGCTGACTTCGACTAGTTGCTTTGGCCTGAACATGTTGACAACACTACCGCTCGAGGCGTTCGTTTGCCGTTCCGTCATGACGACCTACTACTTCCCCGATGAACCGCACAACACCGTTCGGCATGTTATTTTTACAACGGCGCTGGTGGTGACTTCAATGGTGTTGTCCTTGATAACCTGTGACCTGGGAAGTGTTTTTGAACTCATTGGCGCGACCAGTGCTGCTGCTCTAGCCTATATATTCCCTCCTCTCTGTTACATCAAATTAAGCAGTGCTACGCGGCGGGAGAAGATCCCGGCGTATCTATGCATTTTGTTTGGGCTGCTTGTGATGGGTGTTAGTCTAGTGCAGGCGGTCGTCAAGATCATTCGAAGTAAGTCTGTCCCGGAAATGGTCGCAATTGTACCCAATCGTGTGGCTATTTGGTCGCACTTTCGGCACATATACTAATATTGAAATTTGTCTTTGCAGATGACGGTGAGGCTCATAGTTGCAGTGCACCCTAAAAAAATCTTTTTGAGGATTTTCCACCGATGGCGGCGGCTTATACTTTTAGTGTGCCCGAGAAGTCTCTTGGGGCCGTGTTGCTATGTACATATGTATCCATTTTGAACAAATATCTGTTGTATATGAGACGCTACAATATTCTCATTCACAGATAACTTATGTGCCGTTGTTTCTGTAGTGGCGACTTGCAACGTCCGAGGATAAATAGAAGGGATCTCAGTAGATGCTGTGTGCCTACATAGGTAGATAGCATGTACGTATACCCTGAAGTCAGACCAAGTACGGTAAGGCACACCTTCCTTGTGCCAGGGCCTGGGCACGTGTCTGGGCACATTCGCTTTACGGCTTCGGCTTCGCAATCCGTTCGCTTCGTTTCTCATCTTCTACAACTCCGCTCACTCTCTGCATCCCAAAACTCCACGATTTTTATCAATGGCTTTATAGCATATATCTATAGGGCTTCGCTATCACGTGGACCTTTTCACGTGCCCCAAAACGGCTCCCACGTGGACATGCCATTGCCCAAGGCGAAAAGACCTTGACGGAAGGTGCGACGGACTCGCGACTCTGTTGCGACTCCGTTGCGACCTTGGAGTCACACTATGCAGCTTCGTCCCTGCCAAAAACAGCGATCCAATTGTTTGCCTATTCACAGACGCGTCGCGTCTTTGATCCCAACTGGTCCTGATCGTTCCTTTATTTACCCTCTTCCCATCTTCTCTCTTTCTTCCTTCTACAACCACTCTCTCCCTGTTATTTTGCCTCCCGCTTCGTCTACTACCGTTTGAACCCACACAGTGGTTCTCACAGTTGTCGTTTCGGGTGACAAATCTTCTTGTTCTCTATCACTTGTCTCTTTCGCTTGTCAGACTTCGAAGTCCTTGGAGTAACCCCACTTGTCATCTGTCCTTTGGGGACCTTGCTTGGGCTTTTTCAAGCCTCAATTCATCTGTCCTTCTTTGAGGGACCATTGCTTCTGAGGTCACATTGACCTCCCAATACACACTCTCTTTGGGAGACAGCGTCTCCCACACTCTAACCTGTACCCTCCCTCCTCTCGCTCCTCCCTCACCCTTCGTGCTTTGGTCAACCAAAGCACAATTCTGACCCAGTGAAACATTGATCACAACGTGCCACGCAACTGCGTCTAACATCCTCACCTTACCGTCATCGACGCTTCACCCGCCGCGGGAAGCGTATCGGCAAGATGAGCGAATCCGCGGAGCAGCTCCGCAGGATGCAGATTCTTCAAATGGTGATGCCTAGTCTCTCACTTCTTCTCTCACCTTTCTAACCACATCAACAGGCTGACCTGGGAACTGCGCGGCGTGAAATAATTTCGACCGCCGATATCAATAATCCGGCTCGCACACAGCTTTCCGAGATCGAATCGAAGCGACTGATCGATCAGAGAGATGAAGCTCAATTGAGCAAATGGGCAAGTAAGTGCCGAAGAAGGGATTCCCTACGTCTCTCTGGATTTGTACTAAATTTTGTTGCAGACTTCCACACTCAGATCGCAGATACTCATGGAATGGAGGAACTCGATGAGATTGATTCCGGCCAGTCTCACCGAGCTAATTTGCACGCAATGTTGCATCCCGATGGAAGCCAGCCACGGACTTACGCCAATCATCCTTACCCAACTCCATCTGCAGGTCGCGGTGGTGGTGTCATGGGAAAGAGAGGACGAGGTGGTTTTGTTCCCCCTCCCCCCAAGGGTCCTGCTGATCTTCCTCTTGCTTTTGCAAGGTAAGAAGTTGATTTACTCCGGCATTCAAGACATTCCAATTGACGAAAGAGAAATTGCAGAGCCGCATTCCGAGGAATTGGTCACCCAGGACGCCCAGGACCACGCGGTCGCTCGACCACAATGTCGGCCAGTACGCATTTGGACCCGGCGCTGAACTGCAACAATGACGATAGTGACGCTCGCGAGCGAGGAAGGGGACGCGGGCGTGGCAAGGGTAAAGGCAAGGGGAATTCCCAGGAGCAGGTCCACGGTACGTTTTGGTTACCAGCGCAGAAAGAGAGCACAGCTGACAACGTTTTTAGTTCCGCCCGCCCCTAGCAGACTTCAGCGGCAACCTCCAGTGTAAGTGATCAGACTTCTTTTGGTGAAGTTTGTATGCTAACTTCTTGACCAGAATCGACTTTGCCACCAGAATCTCCGACCCTGCCGAGTTCATGTCCTCATTCCAGTCTCGCCGAGCGACTGAAACTTACAACAAGTCTACTATTACAACCGTCTCCGCTCCAATGCAGAAGACTAAATCTACACAAGAACCCGTTCCGGTCAAAGAGCCAAAGCCCGAAATGCCTTCGAGTGATACACCCAAGAAGAAGGCAGCGAGCATTGTTCCGTCTTCGAAGCATGTGTCCTCGCCTGTGGCAACATTGACGACTCCATCTCGTCCCGTTACCATTGATCAGCCGCACATTGGACCCTATCTAGTGGAAACACCACTATCGGCCCGTGTTGTTCCTCTTGATAAGACTGCATCCTTCAAAACACGCAAGGCCCAGCCTGATACTCCCAAATCTTCTCGGCCTGATACGCCAAAGTCCTCTCAGCCACATGGTCAAACCCCGCGAGTGGAAGCACCCAGCCAACTCGCATCTCATTCTGTTTCTGCCCAAAAAAGCGCGAAGTCCAAAAAAGGAAAAGACATGGCGAGTAGTTCGCAGGCTCCTTATCCAGCAGTGGTCGCAATCGCAGCGGATGAAATTCAATGGAAGGTTTCGCCTGGCGAAGAGCCACGAAAGAAGGGTACGGCTCCGTCAACCAAAAAGGCAGTCTCACCTAAAACCTCCATACCCATCGCTGAAGCTAAGGAGACGCGAGTCGCCAAGGTTACCCAAACTAAAGAAAGCAGACAGAGTGTTCCTCCTGCTATCCAGACAGGGAAAGCTAAGCAGAAAGCCCAGTCACAAGATCTTCTCAGCGAGGATGACTCACCAGTCAATGCAGCACCGCCAACCGCTCGTCATTTGAAGACAGTGGCCATCCAGAGTCCAGGTACTGCAGAATTGGCGGGTCTCAAGTTTGCTGAGAAGCCCGGGGGGTCAATGTCAGTTAAGAGCATTGACGAACTCATTGCGCCCAAAACAACGATCAATGAGATCGATATCTATGGTCCGCAAATTATTGAAGAGCTTCGAGACATCCGCAAACACATTCGTTCGCCCCAAGACTTGGCTACTACCCGTGATATCGAACGCATACTAGAATCGAAATTGCTCCAATTGGTCCCCACAGCATATGCCCCACCTCCTGCAGCACCTGCAGCGTCTGAGATTGAAACTCGGCTGGGTAATCTGGCTGCACTTGTTGAGCGTATTCCAACCTCGCAGCAAGCAACTAACGCCGTTGAAGTTCCTTCGGCTGCCCGGCGCGACCTTACCCCCTTTGAGGGACACCGGTCGCCACCTCCGCCGTCGTCTAGTTCAAACTCACCCCCATCTGCTGATAAAAACGCGCACAAGGTACGTGTGCCCGGCCTCTCGCCAACCAAGAGTGAGAGTTCCGACATCATTTCGCAGTTCGAGTCCCTTCAGGTCTCGGACAAACTCGCTGCGCCCCTCCAGCCTCAGCGTGTGGTCCCTGTTCCGACCCTTCGTCCGCTTAATATTCCAAAGATGGCCACTACCTCCGATGCGTCTGTTCAGGTTACTTCTGCTCTGGCGTCACGTCCAAAGGAGGCAACAAAAAAGCCACGGACTCTTGACGATTCGATCTTTGCAGGACCTGTAGGCCCCGTCACTTCCAATGCTAATGTTATTGAACCTCATGCGGTGCAGTCCCAAACCATGACTCGGGGGTTGAGCGCAAACCATCCGAACATTCCCAAGAAACAGGATGTTCACTCAACCGGCGTTCGTACAATCGGCCCTGCGCCATACAAACCCCGCGTGATCGGCCCTGCTCCCAGTCCCTATGAACCAACCACCTTGCGCGATGTTCCAGCAACCTACATTCGCACTATTTCTGCCCAGCATAATAATACTGAGAATCGGCCCTCATTGGATGTTGCCAATGGTGCTTCGAGATCCATGGGTCAATCCAGTGGCTCAGCTTCTTTGCAAGCTCCAGGCCGACTGTTCTCCATGCCTGATCCTGCAACGATTCCCCACCTGAAAGCGACGGCTAAGGGTCCTTTCCCTTCCAACCGATCTCGTCGCTAGTTAACGTCATCCAATTTCCAGAGTCTGAGTTTCGGTGGATTTCTTCTTCTACTAGCCTCAGCCAGCTCTAATGATCTATGGTCTTGAATTCTGTGTTGTTTTCATCCCTTCTGTGGCCTAGTTGAGCTTTGAGATCTTTCGCGCTCCCTTGCTGAATGGTGTTCTTATTTTCAGTTGTCAATGTTCAAAAGCGAGGGATCAATGATCGTTTAACGGGCTTTGTATGATTAACCAAATACTTGAACCTCTAATGAATTGATTGATTTTTTTTTCACTTGAATTTAAATGTAGGTAGACTATCTCATAGAAACCCTGAAGTCAGACATGTCGTCGGGGAGGTATGGCCCTGACTGTTAACTAGATGAATCTAACATACATAAGCTGTCAGGAAGCTATATTCGACATGGTTGTTGATTATCCCCCAGAGAAGCTGATTACCCATGCCAAGGCCGATCAACCGCCTTAATGTACTCTGTACCAGATGTACCTTTTGTACGGGGTCCACAGCCAATGGGTACATGCCAACACCCGGGTTGTCCTGATTACCCGATCGGGTCAGCCTTGTGAGAGGACTTTACATTCAATTATAATAGGGTGGAACTGGCCTCGGGTTATTATAATAGAGTTGAATTAGTGATAATTGGGAAATTGTTTTACGATTAAGTGTAATAGACAAGCAAAACACATATGTTATCATCACGATCGCCAAGTCCCATGTAATATCTAGCCCTAACCCACACCCCATAACTCTGGAAATGGCGCAATCATTTCACTACTAGCATCGATATCCCTCTCCCTGACTATGTCATACAACTCTGCAGACCCAAAATGATGATGACCGGAATTGTTGTTGTCCAGAACATGAAAGCAGTGGAATGCATTTGTAATCACCCAGGTGTACCTAGGTAACTAGCTCGCATATGCTTACAAATGTGACGCATTTGGGGGATCTTGCCTTCGCGGCCGTCTTCTGAGAGACCAAACGTGGCCTGGAGACGTTGGAGAAGTGCTTCAGTCTTTTCAAGCGATATATGCAGGGGAAAGGCTTGGTCCCAATCTGGTCACAAAGCACGGTTCTACTGTTTATGATGAATGACGCAGTAGAAAAAGAAAAACACCAAGAATAATATAATTTAGGGTAAGAAATAAGACAAGGGGGTTAAACATGATCTATCACACTACATACTCTACCAATCATCACACAGCTCAAATATACCAAACTAGAACGAAAAAGAAAGTAAACGTGTTTCAGGTTATGCATCCGCCTAGACTATCCATCCCAACTTGGCGTACCAAGCAAGACCTCCCTCCGGCGGCGTGTTGTACATAGGTTCTTAACAAATTGAGTAGATCGTATATCCAACATGCATGATTTGTCCGGGGGAACACACTTCCCGTTCCGGCCGCTCCTGGAACATTTGTACCTAATTGATCTATCACCGTGCGTTTTTTCCCCCTTCCTTTCTTTTATTTTTGACTCATGGCTGCGGGTATAGCGGTCAGGAACTGTTTTTGGCGCGTTAAAATTCGGGAGTTTGACCGGGGAAGATGAGGCGACATCCGGCGAGAAGTACTATCCATAGAGAACGGCCTAGCCAAAGTACATAACGGTCTATATCAATATCGACATGTGTAGGCTTGACGTGGTGTGTGATGTGCACGGTGCTTACAGAACTTGGAAATTTCCTAGCTTTTACTCTTTGTGATATGTTGAACTTACAGTTCGGTACCATCGGATGCGCCTAGGCTTTTCCAGTGTGAAAATTCAGCACAAGACATATCAAAATCCCCAAGGTACCAATGCTTACTTTGGTTACTGTTACTAGGCTACGCTGCTTTGAATCATGTACCATAGAATATAGATGGTTTCCTGTGAAGATCCTCGTTATACCCTGTCACCATAATCAATCTCTTTTTACATGACATCAATGTCACTGCCACTAGACCAGGTCCGTGTGTGCCTTGCATTGAATATTCCAATTCACACATCTAAATCCGATTCAGTCAGACACCGCACTGATGAGTTAGGAATAACGTTGCTTACCTTCGAACCCATATGATTCACGCCTATAGGGCTGCTGTACATCCAGGCCATGGGATCTTTTCCAAGTAGGAATGTTGATCATGTTTCCCTATAGAGGTTAGAGAATATCTTCGAAGTGTACTTGAGCCTCTTACTTGTGTAATTGTCAAATCTGCGGTACACCTGAGCCCTCGATGAGCCCTCGAGTATAGCACAACCAAGACCAGAGCAAGGAGGACGAGACCGAGTCCAGCAACAACAGTAGTTGCTACTGGAGCACAGGGCCAGCAAAGAGAAATCGAAGAGATCATGTTCACACGGACAAGGTCTATGAGCAGTGGAATTTGGCAATGAAAAGCAATATTATGTCTCGATGAGCGTGGATATCCATTCTTCTTTAAATACTCATCCATATAATGATATGTGGCATAAAAAGCACATTCGCCTAAGCATCAAGGCAAAGACCCTTGTCTATTACCTATCTCGGACAGTGCAGAATCACAATATCCTTCAAGCACCACGAAAGCGAGAAGCCGGAGAATAAACGCCGATATGTCAACTCGTGTCCTGGGCGCTTGACCATCACCTCTGGAGCGTGAATCCTTCTCTGGTCGTATGCATGCAGAAAGATTGGCACATTCAAAGGACACGCAGTAGCTTGGATTTGGGGACCCGATTTAGGATCCCTGTTCCAAAATTTGTATTTCGTATTTTTGTTATTTCGGCTTTTTTTTCCTGCTTTCTTATTATTTCTATTAATTCATCGATTTAAGTTAGGGAAAGCCGTAACAGTGACGCTCAACAGGCTCATGGCTTTCTGTTCAAAATACCATAAGGGATCAGATCCCCAAATCACGTATTATAGGTACACGAGGCAACAATTGCCTGGCTTAGATTTAGCAATACCAGTGAGATGTAAATCATAGTGAACACGACCCTGTTAACCCTATATAGGCACTCATATCTAGTTGCCAGGCACGGAATGCCCAAATACCCGTTAGAAAGACGCGTGGGCCGGGCACAAGGTGTAATGCAAGCTAGGAAGAAGGAAAAACCCACATTAACAAAAATAAAAAAGCCAAAAAAAAGACCAAATTGCGCCGCATCTTTGAGAAATTCCACTCTCCTTTTTTCTTCTACCGTCCTGTGAACACATATCTGGCACCAACCCGCCAGTCCCGAGCCAATTGAGAGCTGTTCACTAGGTCTGAGATCTTTTTTTTTCCCTTGACCTCATGCATCAATACGATAACCCCCGCGTACCGACAACGCGGACTGTGTTACCCGGTGCTGTGGGCTTGCCATGCATAGGGGAACACCCGGGTGTTTGTTGTGGATTCGTGGCTTGGATGTCAGGGTCTGTATGTTTGCTGTTTTTCCGGCGATTGGTCCTAGATTCACCCTGGACTTTTACGCCAGCTCTTGCTAGCTCTCGGGGAGAAGGGGCAGGCAGGAGATAGACTTTCTGCTTGCTTTTGTTGTACCGGTATCTTGGCATCAAGGTAAGAGGATCAGATTTTCCAATCCGTGTGCGTACTTTTGTATTGTACTTTTGTTATCGTACTTTTGTATCGAACATGAAGTCGAGTTTTGGTGGCGGGAGCTAGATGGGTTATTTATACGTTTTATTCTTGATATGATTGATATTTTTGTGACATAAACCCGAGATCTAATCTCACCATTGTGTTCCCGAAGTCCGATATGCTCCAGGTTCGTTTTAGGATAACAAGAAAGAAAAAATATGCCAATGTGAAAGAATGTACCAATATCCAGTTAGCCCATGTGTTTTCCCCCGCTGGGATCCTATGGATCCATTTGCTTTAAGAATTAAGAATTCCGGAACGCCTGCCATACTTACCCGCCGTGATAACCATATCTTGACGCCGTGGGCCAGAGGCAAAGATAAAAAAGAAATTTCGATGAAATAGGAACGCTTGTAGTTGGAAATTGCGCGGTAATGCACCCTCGAGGGCACAAAAGACAAATCAGATCATGTTCATTACTGGGTCGGTGGGCGAGGCCCAGAGGAGTCAACATCCGAGACTCGGGGCCGTTTTGGGTCGTTTGGACCGGGTGCCGGGACCCCTGAATATGCGCCAGGTGTAGCATCGCCATTGGTGACGTCCACCAACGGAGGTCGTTTTCCGTTGAGATTCTGCTGGGGTGGCACACTTCCTCGATTCATTGCGGCTGGGTTGGAAACGTTCCTTTGGTCAATGTTGGGTCGAGTCAATGGTCGATACGATGAAACAGAAGGGCCTCTGCTGACCGGACTGCTGACTCCACCGCCAGGAGCACCGACTCTGCGCTGCATATCAGTTGCAGGATTGACAAAATCGCGTGTGTTGTTATTGTTGTTATTGGTGGTGGGTGCTGGAGAGGCACTCGACAGCATGGGCCTAGCAATAGGAATACTCTTGGTATGGTCTACACCAGCCGTCTTGCGGATGGAGGGACTCTCTGCGTGTGGATCAAATTGAGGTGCTCCTGACGGGACAGAATTTGGATTTTCACGGAGGAGGTCCACTGCTCTAGCGGAATAGAAACCCGTTGACGGTGTGCCTTGTGGTGGGTTCATGTCCTGGTTTCCTTGAAAGCCCCCGGGGGCGGTTTCCCGTTTGACCGGAGGCTGGGGGATGTTGTTTTGTGGGACATTCTGACCAACCGGTTGCTGTGGTGGGACTGATGGCCTGGGGTTCGCAATATTTTGAGCAGGACCTTGACCTGGAATTGGCCGGCCTTGTACCGCGGCTGGAGATGGGATGGCTGATTGGTTCTGTCGCGCATTTAGAGGATTAGGTCTTCCCGTTTGGCCTGCGCCGTTCCATCGCTCTGGTTTTGACGGTGTTACAACAGCGGGATTGAATCCTGCTCGAACAGGCGGTCCTCGCTGAGGGGCTGGACCGTTCGTTGGCGCAGGGCGCTGCGGTTCTCGATGGGTCTCCGTATCTATTACGATTTCATCGGGATTGCCGATATCGGTCTCAGCTACCCCAAAATCAGCTTCATCGAAGAGGTCACCTAGAGACGATTAGCCAAGGTCCAAGGTTGTGTTTTTCTTAACACATACTGCCGAACTCTCCATCCCCCTCAAAAGAAGTATTATTCCCAGGATTGTTGCCTCTGGCTTGATGTATAGGACGAGGAAGGGGTAGATCATCCTCTTCGGGTGCACGTTTGGGTGGAGGCAGCGGTTTCTTAGCAGGTGGCGCGAAGTCAGGGTGACGGTGAAGATCGTCGACGTCCCATCTTCCCTATTGTGATAGTCAGCATGGCACATCGCAAATTGGAGGACATCGGGGACCTTACAGGCGCTGACTTGATTTTGGTCACCTTGGACACATAATCCTTGTCATAGATACAGTTGCCCAGCACGTTGCCAAAGTTTCTCAATGCACGTTTCAAAGCATCTGTTGTGCCTTCTTTTTTGGCCTTCTCAAAAGCTGCGGCCTTGCCCTTGCAGTTCTCAATGTGCCCATAGCCAATATCCTAGAAGAGGGATGAAGTTAACACAACAACGCACCAACAAATCAATATCTTGAAGAGTTTCCTTTACCTCATGAAAGGTTCCATCCCTCAGGGTTACTCTCATGATAACTGAAAGTCCCAGGCTGATCTTTCCGGTGTTTTGGTTCTCCTCAACCTGATAAGCGTTAGCTGACTCAGTGGCTGAGAAGTGTATGATCAACGCACAAAATCAATCTGAATTGTTTGGATCGAGCTCGACCAGCCATTGAATCCAAACACCTCGTTCGCAAGGTTAATGCACTTGTCCGCGGAGAGATAGTGCACTTTCTGCCCCGCAGCACCAGGTCGCGCAGAGATGTATTCGGGTCCCAATTTCTTATCAAGACGAGCTTGTAATGTTGCGATTTCCTGTGCGGTGTATTCACTGATGCGGCGTTGGGGTTCCTCGAATGGGTTTGCTGTGGCGGCTCCTGTAGCGTTCGGCATCATTATAGATCCCGCACCACCGCGATGTTGGTCACCAACGCTGAGATTATCACTATCAGTGCTCGGTTCCATTTGATATGACATTTTCCGGGTCCTGGGTATTGGGTCTCACGCTGGCATGTTTTGTTGTGAATGAATGTCGAGTTAGATATTAGAGATGTAATGACGGCCTGTCGAGCGCGTTGTCAGGCACCAAGACGCGGCTCATCGCGACATCACATGACGATAAGGCGATAAGATAAAGAGTAGAGCTTCGTGAACCAAGTCGATTCAAATAAACAAAACACATTACTGCTTAGGGATAGTTGGAGATTAATGGGGCTGTGGTTCATGTTTGGAAGCTATTATTCGGGGCTTCATCTCATTTCTCATTCGTTGTAAAAGCTATCTATCCTCGGGCATCAATCATTGGATGACGAGACTGGCACTTGGAACAAGTCCTAGTTCCTTCAAAGTCTCTCCGAAGAACTCATTATCAAACACCTTCTTGGGGAAAGTCTGCACGAAGCTCTGCACCTCAATCCCATCCTGTTCCCTCAACGCAGCGGCAACCTCAAATAAAGTGGTGTCAACGGGCAGTGTCTTCATGATGTTGCCCTTGGATGATTGGAATCGCAACCGAGTTTCCGTGTAGGCGGAGGCAGGTTTAGACGTAGCGGGACCGGAGGAAGTGGGTGCTGGGGCGGCGGCAGGCTGGGGAGGAGGAGCCAGACCGGCACGCTCAGCTCGCTGCTTCTCTGCCTTCAATCGGCGCTCCTCCTTGTCGGCCTCGATCTTTGCCTTGATGCGCTTCTTGGCATCGATTTCATCCTGCTTCTCCTTCTTCTTCTTGGCTGCTTCCTTCAATTGTTGCTTCCGCTCGAGGTCCTCCTTGGCATCTTGACTTTCCTTGGTGCTCTTCCTTCGGATTTCCTGATGGTAAAAGTCAGCAAAATAGCTCTAATCGGTAAATTGACGGGACCAAAACCAGGGATACACACCTCATTCTTCTTCTTGTCAATCTTGTCCTGTTCCGAGAGTCCTGCGCGCTTCGCCGCAAGCTTCTCCCGCAGCTCTGTCAATCTCTGCTTTTTTTGCTCCTCGGTCAACGGAGCAATCTCCTCAGTAGACTCAGCAAAATCAACATGTCCCGACTTTGATGCGTGGAACTCGGCCTGTGACTGGCCTCGGAACTTCTTGCCACACTCATTGCATACTAAGCTGCGCGGCTGTTCGCCTGGTTGAAGTGCGGGGCTCTCTTCGTCTTGTGCCTCTTTCGCTTGTGCCTGTATCTCCTCCAATGACCTGTCTTGGTTGTCCTCGAGCCACTGTAGTGCACCTTGCACTATTGAAACAGTTAGATGAAGCCTCACTTTAGATATCAAAGAAAGGTCAGAAACTTACAGCCACCGGTCTTGGTCACTGCGAGCTGGGCGCGCTCTTTGTCGAAGCCCATTTCAATGAGCTGGTCCAGGTCCGATGCCATGATGACTGTTGGGACGTGAAATATATGACGGTAAGAAACGCTGAGAAAATGAGCAGAATTTGGATTGAATCAGGTAGGTGATTCTGAAATGACTTAGGTCGCGAGAGAAGAGAGTGGGTGACGTATCAGAAAGGCGGCGAGCGATAAGGCCCACTTTGGCTTCCCCGGGTTTCTATGGCATCAAGTTCTTCTTGATGGCGCGTCTAAAAGATATTGCAATCTTTTTAGGCTATTGAAAGCGTGACAATGTCAACTGCATCTCTCAATGTTGTATTTTACTTGTACTGCCTATGCACACGTCTCCCGCCTATGTATTTAGGTGCCTCTGTGGTGTGGCGTGGCTCATAGAGCCGAACAAGCACGCAGCTTGAAGATAGTGGTGTGTAAGATATATTCATAGCGACCTGTCAGGTACCATAGACAATGAATCCCAGATATAGATATATGTGTATATATATATTTATGGGGAGCATTGTATATTCTATTGCAAGATGTCTCTGTGAAGGATGTGTGCTATGACGCACCTGCGTTGTAGATATCCCAAGTTTTCCCATATTCTAAGCCTCCAAGGGTGGGTAAAGGATATCTACTTCAAGATATTGACCAGTTGGATTGGCATGCAAAATGGAAATCTGCATAACTCGAATGTAGCCGAGGGATATGGTCACATACCTCAATGCTACAGCTCTGTGCATTTCAACTATAGAAATGAAGCATAGCATGGCTTATTTTGGGCAATGATTGCCAGGGCCACTGTATGATCAATCAATAGAACATGAAATACGGAGTATATAGTTACAATTTAAGACAAGTGGGACGATTGACCCACAGGAAGCATCACATGCAGGTGAAGGAAGATGTACATTCGAGGATGCGAGGATTCAACAGAAAGTCAGAGGATAGTGAGGCATTCGAATAAGATATATACATCCTCACAGCCAAGATACCAATAAAATAAACAAAAATGAACAAGGGAAATGTTCCCCTGACGATGTATACCTTGTCAATAGTGACATCACCTGACTGTCTGCTGAGTCAGCTAATTTCCCCGAAAGTGCCCAGGTGGACAGTAATCAAACTCCTGAGGCATCACATCGGCTTAGACCTGATAACCCTCCCACACCTTTATTCTCCAATCGGAACCTAATCGCGTGCAGTCATCTGTGCTTCTGTCATCTTTGTTCCCTTCTCACACCTCTTTCACTCTGACCCACGTGCACCATGACTATCCAAATCGAGCCCTCCGAGTTGGGCTTCAAGCGTGAGTGCCACATCCCGAACCTGTCTGAGACCTGCCTAGATCAATAGCTCATTTCTTTGTAATAGGTCCCTTCAATCATGAGGTGTGCCAGGTTCTCCGCCTGAGCAACCCGAACGAGGAATCTGTGGTCTTCAAGGTATGTGTGACACCCCCCTCGGTCTTCGTCGCGGGACAAGCAATACTAACATATGTCCTCGGCGCACTAGGTCAAGACCACCGCTCCTAAGCAGTATGTCCCGAGGATCCTCTGCGCAATGCCTATACTCGAGATCTGTTATCTGACCATATTCTAGTTACTGTGTGCGACCTAACTCCGGCCACATCGAGCCTGGCAAGACAGTCGAAGTCCAAGGTTGGTCGATAAGCGAGTACACCTGAATTACGCCAGGCTAACTGTTCTCGGTAGTGTTGCTTCAGGCTATGAAGGAGGATCCTGCTCCGGATGCTAAGTGCAAGGATAAGTTCCTGGTCCAGGCTGTCCCAGTCTCCCGTGGTTTGGAGGAAGCCAGCGTTGCCCAGATTGTATGTCCACCATACGGGATCCTGAACATGAAGACCAATAACTAATATCTACATTTAGTTCGACCAAACTCCCAAGGTTGATGTGGTTGAGCGCAAGATTCGAGTTGTCTTCCTAGCAACAGATGCCACTTCCAACGACTCGGTATGCTCCTCGGCAATCATTTCTCCCTACACAAAGTCTAACTTTCACCAGGTGCAAACTGAGGAACCTCCAGCGTACACGTCTCCTGCCGGCGCAAACTTCCAGACCCCGGCCCCCAAGAAGATCGACTCCGATGAAGCATCCCCAATCCCTGCTCCTGATTTCTCTGAGAAGAAGTCCGTATCTCCCCAGCGCGAGCCCGCATCCGCCATTTCAAATGCCAAGTCCGCCGTCGTCAACGCTTTCCCCTCAAGCGACGAACTTAAGTCCCAGCTGTCTGAAGCCAATGCCCAGATCCAGAGATTGAAGGACCGACTCGCAGACCAAGGACTGCGGCAGCGGAAGACCGGCGGAGAGGCTACCGGCCAGGCTGTGCCTGCCAACATGCAGCAGTCACATGCGCCAACGGCCAGTGGAGTTTCGATCCAGGGTGTAGCATGCCTCTGCTTGCTCAGCTTCTTGATCGCATACTTCTTCTTCTAAGCTCGTCTTTTGTTTGTCGATTTCTCACGGTCTATCTGGATTCATTGTGCCTCCTCTCCGCGTGCTCAATGCGTGCTCAATGCCTCCGGTCTAACGTCGCTGACGCCTCTCTCAAATTCCCATCTACTTTCTGCCTCTTGAAGAGCATGCCGTTTTCTATCTGTTCTAGCATCAGCCTTTTTCTGCGTTTGCTTTAAGTTTCCCACACCACTATCAATACTTTACTTTCATATTGTCGCTCTGGATTTCCAAACCCCCTTGAGGCTCGACGTCTGTCCGTCTCATCCTCTTTGTTGTTGCTTTCTTTTGTTTCTTTACCCCATCCTGTCTTGTCTAATATCATTTTATGGTGAACGGACAAAGCCTCTCGATTCGTTTCTCTTTGTGTCATAAAACATTCTCGAGCTCGGGATAATTCATGTGATTGCTACTAGAGCTAAGTCCATGTCGTACATAGTCGGGGCCTTTGTCTCCATCCTTCGGTAATTGGTTGATTGCAGTCATTCCCGTCTTGCGCTTTAAATGGTTCTAGGGACAGAAGCACTGGAAATCACAGGCCAATTTTATTGTAAACAAATATATCTAACAAATCCAAGTACTCCACGCAATAATGTATGTAACTGAAAAGCTGGAATTCAACACCAGACCATATACTTGAAAGGCAGAAACCAGATCTAACATTGAATCTCACTCTCCTTCCACCCATCACCCTCCTCACCCGCCGGACCCGCCGACGCAGCCGAGATGCCCTCACCACCACGTCCATTCCACTGCTTAGACGCAGCAGAATCACCACCGCGCTTCGCCCCACCACCAACAATCCGCCCACCCTGTTCGCGCTTCACACGACACCACGGACCAACATCCTTATCCAAGATGAAAGTATAAATAACCCAAACCCAGCTCCGATGGCAAGGCAACGGCTCATAGAACTCCCTCGCAATCTCATGCAGCTTATGCAATCGAGTCCAGGGGATAGCAGGGAAATCATGGTGCTCGTTATGCAACCCAACATTATAGGTGAGGATATTGAGCGGGCCGTAGTACGAGTATGTTTCCGGGGGAGGCAATGAATCGAGCGGGTGGGGGACCTTGGGCTTCTCGTTCTTCTTCAGCTCCGTTAGGGACTCTGTGCCGCCGCTCTTCACGTTCGAGAAGAAGTAGTGCTCTGCGATGAAGTGGCCTGCGCAGGGGTGCAGGGATCCGGCGAGGAATGAGCTCAGCAGGAAGTATAGCACGGGCTGGATGCCGCCGCATAGTTTGCTAAGGGCGTAATCGAAGCTTATTTGCACACTGAGGTTCAGGAGGTGGATGTAGGTGAAGGGGGGGCTGTAGATGAACATCGGGCGCACGGCGTAGAAGAGGATTTGGAAGGTGCAGAAGAAGGTCTTGCCTAGGAGGGAGTTTAGGAAGAAGGCTTCTACTGCTGTGGGGAGGTCGGTGTCGAGGCCTGTTACGCCGAGGGATTTGTGGTGCGTCAGGTGGTAGGGCTGTGGGTATTTTGTCAGTCCATGCGTTCTCTTGGGGCAATGCTAGTCCTTGGCATTGCTGGCATGTGGAAGATTATACGTACTCTGAATGCTGCGCTATACGGCAGTCCGATAGGGAGGTTTGCGAAGATGGCGAGCAATCGGTTGGCGAAAGCAGACCGAAATGCCAGGTTGTGTGAAATCTCATGAATGGCGAGGAACAGGTTCTGGTTGCAAGTCGCACCGATCACGTATGCCGTGACCAGGAACCGCCAATCGAGCATCGACGTGTTGCGGAGGAGGTAGGCACAGGTGAGTTGTAGGGAGACGACGCCGAGGACGACCCATTTGGTAAGAGGCTCGGGGCCACATAGTTTAGTGACCTATATACACATAATATCACGAATCAGCATTGCAATTGCATTTGTTGTGGCTGTCCGTCGCCCAGGAAAGTGGCCAGGTGTTTGTAGGAGCTCCGCAGACCTCCGCATGGAGTCTTCACCGAGCCCTATACCGCCATGAGGGTCCAACAAAGGGTTACGCACCTCCGGATGGGCCTTGATAATTGCCTGTCGTCTTGAGCGATGCGGCTCTTCGGTGTATGTCCAGAAGAAATGGTCGTCGACCAAAGCCTCCGGTGCCTGGATTCTAGTGGACTCTGGCTGTGTTTTGTCGGATGCCTTGGCTGCCGACACCCGGAGGTGCGGCGAACTTGTTTCAACAACCGCAGACATGATGGAAATTGGTATGTGTCGAAGTTTAGGCCATGAGAGATAGGAGCTGATTTAAAAAGTCGGAAGACGGTTGTTCCACGTGGGGCGACACGGCATACTTGATGGCTTGAGGCTTGGCAGGATCGGCGCTTTGATGTCTGGGCTTTTGACTCTCCAATCTATTTAAGACATTACTAATAGGAGATATCTCTTGGAAACCTGGAATGCTTTTAGTATTTACGTATGTCTATGAAATCCATCAGTAGTCATCGCCACGACTAATAACCTCCTTCACATTCGGGCGCAACACAATTGTCTAAGAAAAACAAGTCAGTAAACGGTCTCCAAGTGGAGAAAATCCCAAAATAGAAACATACATGTTCATATTGGGCAGTGTATGAGCCCTTGATATCGCAAAGAGGGGGGTAATCCTGGACAATTCCAGAAGAAACCAAGTTGTTCAACTATATTCGTTAGCTTCAGTGTTTCACAAATAAACTCCACCGTGAACTTACGCCCAAAAGGTACTTGTCCTGACCCAGGCGGTCAATGTACCGGCGACAGAAGGGAAGGGTGCCAAAGTTCTTGTTGATCAGATTCAACAAGTTCTTAGCGGAGGAAAGACGCAGGGGAACGTTAGGAGCGTCGGAGGCGAGAGCGTAGTGCGAGGTTTCCATCTAGTGTCATGTTAGCTTTAGTTCTCGGTTCTCAGTCCAGTAACTATGGTATAAACTTACTTCCTCTCGCACGTAACCTTTACCGGTACTACCGAAAGTCTCAATAGCGAAGACTTCACCCTCTTCCATCTTAGTCTGATCAGTGCTCTTGACGATAGGCACACTCTTGCCACCATGGATAACGTGCTGGTCGATGTTGTGACCGTTCAAGTTGCGGATACACTTGACGGGGTGCATCGTGCCATTGATCTCAACTTCGTAGCTCTCCATAGCCTCTTGAATGGCGGCACCGATATCACTCATACGGACGTCAATTCCCGCTTCCTAAAAACCCATTAGCTCTCTGCTTGAATCGAAGAAGAGTAGGAAAACTTACCCGGATACCGGTGTTGGTGGCGTCCTTGACAGCGGCGAGAAGAGGGTCATATACTGGGTCAAAAGTCATGGTGAAAGCACTGTCCACAATGCGGCCGTTAAGCTGCGCACCAAAGTCGACCTTCATGACATCTCCCTCGTTCAGGACCATTTTGTTGCCCGCGTTCGGGGTATAATGCGCAGCGCAGTGGTTGATGCTCAAACCGCAAGGGAAGCCCATGCCACCCTTGATGTTGTCACCCTCCTCCAGGCCTGGGTGACCTGTTAGAGCGCGCACTGAATCCTCGATACCCTCCGCGATCTCAGTCAGAGTCTGGCCAGGCTTGATGTTCTTCTGCGCATACTGGCGGACTTGACGGTGAACCTCGGCACCTTGGCGGTACTCTTGCAGGAAGTCATTGTTCATGCGATCAAGGTATCGTTTCTCTTCGTTGGTCGTACGGTAGGCATTGTCGTTTAGGTATTCGACGATCTCGCCCTCGGGGTATTGGCCGTTGGGGAAGAGGTTGGACACAGGGACACGCGGTGGCTCGCTCTGAACCTTGGCACCACCCTTCTTCTTGCTCTTCTTCTTGGGCTTCTTCTTCTTCTTCTTTTTGTCGGCTAGAGTTGACCCCGCTGTTAGTTCAATCCGGCCGACTTCTGTGGGGTGGGGGTGCGGTGGGGTTCTAGAGGCGCAGTCACGGAAATAAGCCTCAACTAAACTTACCTCCAGCAGCTCCAGCCTCTGCGGCGTCGCCGTCTTGGGCGTCGTCCGAGTCCTCCTCCGCTTCAGCGGGAACCTGGTCTGCGGTGGGGGCGGCTTGGACGTTCACTGGTATCTGATCAGTCACACAAAGAAGCAAACAGTAAATGTGGGAATCTCACGGTCCAACTGATCCAACTTCTCCGTAGTCTGAGCTGCCATATTGAATGTGGCAATTAAACAAGTTATGTTCAAAAGCAAAAGAGGGGAATGTCGGATGTCGGGGAAAGATTTTTGCTGATAAGATAAGGCGATTTCTTGGAGATTTCCTTGGCGAAGCCCTATATTGTTGCATGCACTACGACAACTTGCCCTCATCATGACAACCATGAAGTTTATACATGGGTCAGACGTTTACTATTATGGAAGACAGAAGTTATCCAACATCTCCCGTTCACGTTGTCTATTATTGTCTACTATCTCTACTAGTTTTAAGCCATGTTGCTACTTCAACTCCCCGTTGAACTTCTACTAGAGGTATCTTTGTATCTAGACTTTGTTCCCGATCTCGGCTCCCTTTATCACTGTCATCCTATTATGTATACTTTGTTAAAAGACAAAGTCGACGAAATTCTCAAGACGGAGCAGTCTCTACAACCTCTGGTATGGGTCGTAGCGAATGAGATTTTAACATAAACGAAACCAATTCCTTGTAGCACCACGTATGCCAGCGATATCACCCCAGCCATCTCGGGTAGCTCGATACGCGACCACAGACCATTGCCCTGCATTGTTCAGCCGAACAAAGTAAAACCATCAGTAATGGCACCCCACACAGTGCTATCGGATTGTCCTCAAGCCTTTCGACTTGCCCGAACCATGGCCATATAGGCTGCCCTAGGCCTGTTCCGGTGGTATCCTTCTTGGCCTCTAGTACGACCAAGTGACAGGCCATATGGTCCCGCTCACCAAAGAACATGGTATAATCTGCTCTTCCTGAACACTTGTGTTGTTGTTTTTTTTTGGTAGGTAATCGGGCTCCATTCAAGTGAGGTTGAATTTGAGAGTGACCTTTCGGCCGTAACCCAAGAGTCCATCAGCCTTCAGACTCTCATAGACCGTAAAAAGGAGGGCATCTATTTTGCGCCTCGTATGAGCTTCGGTCTGCTTTGAGGATTCAGTGAACGGCCACCCGCTACGTGGTAAACTTCATCCACCGAACAGGTCTGCTCCAACAGTTCCAGTATGTGACACCCGCGGACGACGACGACGAACCGACAGGCCTTGCGGTAATGGATCTAGGCGTGGAAGACGATGGGTATTAGCCAATGACCACAGATGATGCTGTGAAACGAGAACTCAGCCAAAGTCGACAACCATTCCAATCAACAACTGGCCAAGGCAACTCACCATCAATTGAAACCGAGGCAGGGGAGAATACAGAGAGAGAGAAGTGAGGGAGAAGTGAGAGATTGAAGGTAGAGTGCACTCCACAACAATCATTATGTTTTAATTTCTTATGTATGGGTTTGGGGATTTCAGAGATTAACTAATGTTAGGTCTTTGTAGTTGTACAGTACTCAAATGGAGTAGTCCCATACGTGATCGCTCTTACCCCGAAAATTATCACTGAATTGGTCCACAACAGAAACATAGATGTTTTGAACTTACCGTCACTGGCTCCAGATGTCTATTTTACAGGTTTGTTCAAGCGTTCTTCTACTTCTATCAAATAAATATGCTGAATGGGCCGAAGAACATGAATCCCAAATTAGCTAGTAAGTCAAACTATGTGGCAGACAAGAGTAGTCGGCCACTTAGGCGGCCTTGTCGTGTCTTTTTAGGGGTCTTTTTAGGTGTATACGAAGGCGGCAAAAGAAGCATACTTTGTGCAAGAGACTTTTCTATGTATAACCTTTGATGTAAGTTTATAGCCTGAAGTGTATATGTATGAAAACTAAGTAAATCTGTGTTTTGATACTATATACATTTTCCATATCACATAGATACATCCAACTTTGGGTCTTAACCAATAGGGTTCCTTCGCACTCGAGCCATACGCAGCTTCATTAATTGACGGTATTCGGCCGACCCACGACACTTTTCCGGATCAAATATCGCTCCTTTGTCAAATAGCAGCCTCGCCATTGTGTCCTTCCCTTTTTCGAGAGCAAATTGTACCGGTCGACAGTCGCCTTCTCCACTAGGGTCAACACCGTGGTCGAGTAAGAGCTTGACAGCCCTAGGTCGGCCATAGCAGACAGCCAAGCTCAAAGGACACAAATAAATTCCTTTTCGGTTCGCCTTGTGGTCTTCATCAAGGACGGCCGATTTATCCAATATCTTTTCTAACAGATCGTCAAGGCGATTGGCAATCGCTCCTCTCAAGAGATAGCAACGTTGGATGTTACTGATCTTCAATATACGATCAACATCAATCCAGCTTAGAAGTAATGACCCCATCTCGTGGTTTTTCCGTCTTGGTCGAGAGAACTCACGTAAGACTTCGGACCATCCCAATCGACGCCAACAAAGGTTGTTCGCTAAAAAGAGCTTCATCACCGGCAGGTTGTCTGATTTTGCGGCTTTGAGTAACAGGTTGTCATTTCTATCTAAATCTGCACCAGCCTCTACTAAGAGTTGGGCGACTTCCAGATTTGCGGATGATGCTTTTGTAGCAGCAGCGAGAGCTAGAGGCGTCATGCCATCTAGGTCATATGTATCGAGATTGCAGTAATTGTGCTCTAGTAAAAGCCTGACAATTGATACGTGTCCCATTTCGACCGCCTTGCATAAGGGAATTGCAGCATTTCTGTCCTCATGGTTGGTTCTGAAATCAGTCTTATGTTCGAGGAGCAGTTTGACTACTGCAACATGCTTTTCTGGGATTGCAACAGTAAGTGCTCTTAGGAATAAATCTCCTTCTTTTTCGGTGTTATGTTGAATGCAGTGGGGTAGAAATAATTGAACAAGATTGGTGTGTCCATGCGATGCAGCGATCACTATTGGTTCTTGGCCCTCAAAGACGAGGTCGTCCAATATCTTTAGGCCGCACATCTGTAACAGTTTCCGCGCACTAGTTTCCTTCCCTTCTTCAGCTGCCCATGTTATTGCTTTCCCAGGTGAGTCTTTGGCGATAGCTCTGTAAAGACCCCTGTTTGACAACGCATGGAAGTGGCGGCTGACCTGTGTGAATGCATTAAGGTCTGGATAGTCGAGGTAACCTGAAATCTCCAGTAGCATCTCATTAGGAAGTTCTGACAGAGTTGTCATGTTTGGACGTAGTTCGAGTTCGATTGTTGAGAAGGGGGATGCGTGTTTCAGGGACCAAAGATTGAACCAAACCTCTATCACTTTAGGTTGAGCTGTTTGATTTGAATACCAGGCGGTTACTAGGATCTCAGCTGAATGATGGGACATAAGAGGATTTATACAAACACTCTGGGCATCTGCTTTGTATTGTGTTTTATATTGAATAAAGCGAGTGTTTCAAGTCGGCGCCTGGTTCTTCGTGTGAAGCTCTTTGAACCAAATCCCAAATATAGTCACAAAGGGTATAACAATAACTATATATGTAAAAGAAGTCTTGATGTTCCATTGTCTATTTACGGACACTGGCGAGTACAAAGAAATACATGCAGACACAAACCCCCCGGCTATTTCATATTGTATGTTGCCAAATAGCAGCTTCAGGTTCAGCTCATTTGAAAAGTTACAAACTAGGCCAAAAAGACCACTATATCTGAGCGTTATGCTCAGATAGTCCAGGGGCAGGTTATAACAAGATGCCCAGAATAGAGGTCTTCTCAGCACTGAATAACTAGGGCGCCATAACCACCCAGTAGCCTCAGGAGTCCATGCTGCGACACAGCCCCTCCAATCAACGATTTCACGTATGAGCTCATGAAGAGTATCCGCAACCTCTGGAACGAAAGAAACCATAATCTCGCAATATGTGGATCCTTGGGTATCCCAAGCTAGCCAGGGAGTGTTCTCATTGGATCAAGCAGTCCACCGGAAGGTTGATGCCCGAAATGGCATAACCTAGGATCTCTTATCTAATCTGATCATCAGCTAGAGTTATGGGGATTGTAACTGCACACGTGAGTGTAAATTTTATTTAAATGTGGTATGTCGAGAGATAAGAGAGTCCGAATAGAATGGTACTATACTTTAGAGTATACCAATAGCAAGTAATGAACACTCGGTGAACATGTAGAGTCGATCAACCTCGAACCGCAGTGACGCCACTCCGATCTTCACCTCCGATCTTCTTCCGCTTCTCCCTCTCTCTTTCTCTCTTCCACCCCTCCCCCACCTCCTACCCAGGATCTTATTTCTCTACTTACTTCGATGTCACATCCTCTAAATACACAACAATGCCTCCGTCTCGAGTAACAGCAATCCTCCTCCTTCCGCGCGCGACCCTCTCCCCCTCCCCTTCAACCTACCGGAGCATCTCAACCCAACCCCTCCGGCCACAATTACACACACGCCAACAACAACCACAGCATTTCTCAAGACCATCCATATCCTTCTTCTCAACTAGCAACCCATCCCGAGCCCACGAACCAAACTTCTACGAAATCCTCGACATCCCCATAACCGCGTCAGCAGCGGAGATAAAGAAGTACACTCACACCCACACCCAACAAACCCCCCTCCACCCCTCCACCCTTCACATCCAATCCCACATATTACATATTACATATATATATCCCTAATACTTACACAATCCCTAGACAATTCTACGCCCTCTCAATGCGCCACCACCCAGACCGCAACCGCACAGACCCAAACGCAAGCCAACGCTTCGCCCGCATTTCCGCCGCCTACAACGTCCTCGGCAACGTCTCAAAGCGCGCGGTCTACGACCGCGACCACGGCTTCCACGTCAAGCAACACGCCTCCCCAGGTCAAAGCCACAGCCACCAACACCCGATGGGCAGCCACAGCAGCTACGCCGGGTCGCGACCTGCCAGCGGGCTGAGCAAGCGGCGCTCGGCGTTCCATGGTCCACCGCCTAGTTTCTATGAGCAGGGTGGGTATGGTGCTACGGGGAGACAGGCGCAGGGTTTCGCGGGTGGTGCTGGGATGGGGTCGGAATTCGGGGCTGGCGCTGGCGCTGGTGCTGGGACTAAACATGCTGATCCGGAGGATTGGGAGGGGTTTATTCGTCGGAATCCGTTGAATCATTTTAATGCTCGGGGTCATTTCCGGACGCAGGAGGCGGAGGATAGGAGGAGGAGGGAGAGGAGGAGGGAGGCCAGGAGGATTGATGAGGATCGAGTTGAGCGTGAGCCTGGGGTTGATCAGACGCTTTCGAGGTTCTTTCTTTGTTCTGGGTGTTTGATTGTTATGCTTGTTGTCGTGGATCTTTGGCGGGCGGTTCCTAAGGTTGTTGATGGGAGGAAGACGAGGAAGCAGAGGGAGACTTTGTCTTCTTGATGGAGCTGTTTCTTACTGTTTCGAAAGGAACGTATACTTTCTTGTAGACGTGTAGTTTGTTGGTATATACATAGTTCAAATACATTGCTGGTTGATGTACTCCTACTCTTCCATGGCCACAAGCACACCCCGTAGTGCTCTAGATCGTATGAATCGATCGGATTGATCAACAAAGGAAACAGTTGGATTTGATATACAGAAGTGATCTAGCAGAAAGATCTACGACACACACACACATGGTTATTATCTTGGGCGTAACCCCCACCATAATCATCGTTCTGGTGAATCAGCAAGAGAAGTGAACTAATAACTGAAGTTTACAAAAATCTTCCTAAAAGATGGTAGGTCATCTGTCAGGTTCCTGGAAGGCTTGAGATCCAGACGCTTAAGCCTCGAAGGTGAAGCTGGCGCCGACCTTGTGGGCAGCCTGGTTCAGGTTCTGGGTATCGAAGGAGGCACCGAGGCCGAGGGTGACACCAGGGCGGAGCAGGACGTTGTAAGCCAGAGCGGCAATACCACGGTCGTTGATCTTAGCCTATATTGCGAGAAAATTACGCGATTAGTCGTGATTCACAATAGGCATATGAACACTTTGTACGAACCTTGGCGAAGGAAGAGGGGTCGAGGCGGTACTTGCTGGCGACCTCGAGGCCGACGGCGTTACCGGAGGTGGAGTCCCAAGAGGCCTTGGCACCGGCCTCAACCTGAGCGTTGACGCGGTGGTAGTAGCTGGCGGAGAAGAGGGACAGGTTGTTGCTGGCGGTGATGGCAGCGGAGTACTGGGCAACGCTGTAACCGACGGCAGCGGAGTACTTGGTGATGGCGGCCTTGTTGACGTCGTAACCACCCTCAGCACCGACGAGGAAGCCCTCGTGGCCGAGAACGGCGTCGAAGTTGGCGGAGGGGCCGTTAAGGAGATCGAAGAAGGCACGGGCGTTCAGGTTGGGCTGCTTGAAGTACAGGTTGAGCTTGGCACCCTTGGACTGCTTAGCGGGCTGGTACTGGGTCAGGATCTCAGCCTTGAGGCCCTTGGCGATGTTGTTGTCGAGCTCGAGCTTGGTGTCGAGAGCGTTGGCGGTGGTCCAAGCCTGGGTGAGGGTGAGGCCTGATCGGGGTGAGCATATTAGCCTAATCCTGTGCACCTTCGCATCCGAAAAAATAAATATGTTCACCCGGCGCGCGATTGGAATGCCGCATCCGAACATCAATGGCATGAGACGGGATTTGTGCGCGCCGGGATCGGGAGGTTTTTTGTGGAAGGGGCCTTTACCAGTGGGCGCATCAACGTATTTGGCCTCGAGCTGTGGGCGCACTAGTTAGCAAATTGCATGGTGTATATGGAGAAGATATTCAACGAACCTGGCCAGCAATGGGGCCCTCGTGGGCAGACTTGCCCTTAACGGTGAAGGTGACACCGTTGGGGGCCTTGGACTTAACCTCAAGGTTGGCTAAACGCTTTTGATCAGATATTGAATCTTCAATAAGTGGTGTGGATAAACAAACCGGCAGCGCCGTGGTAGAAATCCTTGTTCAGGAGCTATTGGGAAGTATTAGCCAAGGTTCTGAGTTTTGTTCCCAACAGTTGTGCGTACATCGTTGGTCGCCTTGGCGATATCGGAGAAAGCAGCGGGGGCAGACATATTGACGAGAGTAGTCTAATTAAAGATGGAGGAGGAAGAGGTGGTTTTATGAAAAGATGAAGAGGGAGGAAGGGAAAGAAGAGAGTTGTGATGATGTTGGGGGAACCTAGGGGCTTAGCACGGGTTAGTGGGAGGGCGGTGATTGGCGGTTGCCCGGCTGCCGGGAAAGCCCGCCGGTAATGTTTGGCCAGGGCAGGTCACGTGTTTAGGAAAATACATAAGAAAAATATTGAGATCATAACATTATACCGTCTATATACCAGAAGGGTATATGTACAATCTAATCCGGTGCTATATCCCCCAAAGAAAATGCTAAATCAGAAAAGTTCAGATCCTTTTGTTTATACTCTCAAGACTTTTTACTCCGACTTGTCATACTTCTGGTTGTGGATGGCGATGGCTCTGCAAAGGATGGTTAGAGAAGATGAATCAAATAGGGAATAAAGAAGAATAACTCACCTTCCACTGGGATCGCTCTGCTTGGACCAGGTAGGGGTCCAGCGCTCGACAGTGCCAGCACAGTAAGGAGGGAAGTGCTCGTCGAACATGGTACGGTACCAGTATCTATATCGCAGGTTAGTCTTCAACAGTACTACAAATGAAAAGAAAGGTGGAAAACATACGCCTCCTTGGTGTCAGGAACATCAGTACCCCATTCGGGCTTAGGGTTCTTCATCATCTCGTCGGTGACCTGGCGCTCGGCCTCATCCTTGAGGCCATCAATCCAGCTGTAGCCAACACCATCGCTGAACTGCTCCTTCTGGCGCCAGAGGATCTTGTCGGGCAAGTAGGCAGCGGTCTCAGGCTCATCGGTGGTATCGAAGGCCTTGCGCAGCATGTGCTTCTCGATACGCTCGGGGGTGATCATCTTGTCCTGGGGATCGACACCCATGCAGGTCTCGAGGAACTCCTTGTCGAGGAAAGGAACACGGGCCTCAAGACCCCACGCGGAGGTGGACTTGTTGGCACGGAGGCAGTCAGCCAAGTGCAAGTTCTTGACACGGCGGACGGTCTCCTTGTGGAGCTCCTCCTTGTTGGGGGCAGCGTGGAAGTAGAGGTAGCCACCGAAGATCTCGTCGGAACCCTCACCACTCAGAACCATCTTGACACCCATGGCCTTGATCTTACGGGAGAGCAGATACATGGGGGTAGAGGCACGGATAGTGGTGACATCGTAGGTCTCGAGGTGGTAGATCACGTCAGAGAGGGCATCGAGGCCGTCCTCAACAGTGAAGGTGAAGGGGTGGTGCCTGGTGCCGAGGAACTTGGCGACCTCAATGGCAGCGGCGGTATCGGGGGCACCGGGAAGACCGATGGAGAATGAGTGCAGCTGCTGGAAGGTGGTGACGGTCGACAGCTCATTCTCGTCATCAATGCCAACAAATTCACCGTCTGCGTTGACGTTCTGGGGCGCGTTGCGGGCAGCTTCAGCCATGCGGAGGGTCTCGCGCTGGGCGATAGACGCGACCAAGCTGGAGTCGAGACCGCCAGACAACAGAACACCGTAGGGAACCTCGGCCATCAGACGCTTGCGGACAGCCTTCTCGAGGCTGTGGCGGACTACCTTGTAGTCAACAGGGGTCGAGGGGACGTTGGCAGGGTTCCACCACTTGGGCTCGAAGTAGCGGGTCAGGGAGTCGGTCTTGGAATCATAGATGTGGCCGGGGGGGAAGGCAATAATGTCGTCACAGACGGGGTGCAGACACTTGAGCTCAGAGGCAAAGTAGACGGCGCCGGGAGTCGACGAGGACCGGCCGAGGTAGAAGCTGGTGATACCAATGGGGTCACGGGCAGCAACAACACGGTCCTGCTTCTTATCCCAAAGAACCCAGGAGAACATGCCATCAAGGTGCTTGGGGGCATCAAGGCCGTACTCCTCATACTAGTATATATCAGCATTTCGACTCTAATTCCGATTCCGTTGTATCCTGACGTACCAAGGGAATGATAACTTCGCAATCAGAGTGTGTCTTGAAGTTGTACTTGTGGCGGAGGTTCTTGCGAATAAGGCGGTGGTTGTAGATCTCACCGTTGACGGCGAGGGCGAGAGTGCTGTCATCGTTGACGAGGGGCTGGGCACCGGAGTCTAAGGGGATATTGTTAACAAATCCATCTTCGAATTGTTGATCGTTCACAGGGGCCACATACCAACACCGACAATGCTCAGACGCTCGTGCGCCAGGACTATGAATCACGTTAGTATATACCAACGCCGACACCAAAGTAATTGCGTGTTAACTCACTAGTGCTCTCGGCGCAGAAGTTTCCACCTGTCGGAGAACTTTTGTTAACCCTATGATCCCCACCTATACCGCGCAATGTTGCAACTCGGACTGTGACTCACTCCAATCGGGACCGCGATGGCGCACACTATGAGAACAAAGGTCAGCGAGGATTCTATAGATTGCGAATTGCGAATTGCAGGTTGTAGATTGCAGCAATTGAAGAAGTAATGGAGATACTCACGCCTTGGCCATGCGCAAAGCGGTAGGCTTGAACTTTTGCACATCGGGGTGACTATACTCTAGTTAGTATTCCGCCGAATCGACATCCCACTAGAGGCGGGGAGTTGGGGTAGGACATGACGCACTGGTGGCACGCGAAAATTCCACACATGATGGGCAATTGGGAAGTGTGGTTAGAGATGAAGATCAATTCGGGAGAGAGAAGAAGGGTAACAGAGTAGAATTGACTAATCGTCCGGTTATATGGGGAACCTTAAAACGGCGATTTTTTTCAATTTTGCCCCGGTGCCCTTCCGGCGGGGCGAGGGGCGATGTCGGCAAGTCTTTGAGTCACCGATAAGATAACGGCCCCTGGACAATTGGCCCAGTTAGCATCGATTTAAAGATTTTTACTACTGTGGCTAGATATGTGTGACCATATTAGCGGATTCTTTTTGTCGGGTCAGACTATTTTTTATTATTGGTCTATCTCAGTCTGACAGGGGATCCCTTGAGAGTGAGCCGATTCGGTGTCACGTGATTAATATACCCCCACCATGAACTATAGCCCTAGCCAAGCCTCTCCTTGACGAAGTGTACCCTCCATCTACATTCAGGGAAACTCATAATAAATATAAAAACGAGGACGTGAACGCTACCGTGTTGACCAAGCTTGCTTCATCCCACAAGCATGTCTGTCGATTACTTCTAAGAGCACGGTTAGAGATTGTTAAAATGATATGAGTTACTGAAGGCGAGGCCATACTCGTCTCGATATCAAGTCCATGAAGATCTATGTGAGACCCATGAGGATTGTCTCGATATAAGATCTTCTGGCTCCTTGCCTTAGGCCTCAAAAACAGAATGGGATCGTACCATCCTGGGCTTTTTTTACATACAATGTTAAGATGGTGGAAGAGGCGAAGCCACAGCGAGTTGTATTCTAGATTCCAGCCCTGGAACCCTAGAACCCTCCAGGGTTGGAGTCTGTGGTGTAGCCCTTGCCAAATTGGTAGGCAGATGCACTGTTCAATACCCATTTCGACAATTTTGGGATTCCAAATGGAGAAAGGGTTGCCGATATGGGTTCGGCTTCATCAAGTATAATATGTATATTGGTGTCTTGTTGCTCAAAAATGCAGGTTAAATGCAGTTTCCGAAGACACCCACCATGGGCTCATTCCATCCTCGCAGAGGTATGGGTATTGTGTTGGCTGCCAGATGATTTTACCTATGCAGAGGAGCAAACAAGTACGACAATGAATTTCTTCTGCCTTCTGCCAGAGTCATCCTGTACTCAATACATGGCGAGCTTAAGCATCCCAGCAGGGAGCATGTATGTGGTATCATTGTTTCTGAATGACCCTAAGCCCAGAAAACGCCATCCATTGGGATATGTAGAAACGCCATGCTCGCGATAGAACAGCAAAACTTGCTCACTTCGTTAAACAGTAAATGCATAATCTTCCCTCAATCTCCCCGGTATCCCATGCTGAAAGAGAGAAAGAAAAAAAAAGTAAATGACCCATGCAGCGCCATCGCTGTTTACGCTTGGGTAACTCAAAGCCAGATTGGGCTGGTTTCCTAGTTGGGCTGGTTTTCCTTCACAACCATGCGAACCCTGCGTTCATATTGAGGACGGTCCTTCTTGAAGAGGTTGTAGGCCTCAGCCTGTGCAGGTGACTCGGGGTTCGGGTCATCCAGGAGATCTTGGATGCCAAGCAAGAGCTGCTTAATAGTGATGGCAGGTCGCCAACCCTCCTCCTCATTCAGGATTGACAGGCAAACCGTTCCAGAAGGGTAGACATTAGGGTGGAAAAGTGCCGGCGTGAATTTGCCTGGACGGTTCTTGTATTAGTGTTCTGTACGAGAGATCATAGTGACAGCTCCCGGCAGAAGTTCTTCCGGCGAGCTGCCACAGAGTATACCGCAAGAGAGATACGTACATTTGGGAGGCTTGGTAGGGTATTCTAGAAGCGTGAAAATACCTAGATTAGTATAATGATCTTCAAGTAGTCATGGATGTATTGCGCCACTCACCATCGGGGAAAATCAAGTCGATTTTGAAAAGTCCACCTTCCCAGAGAGTGTTAGCCTTCCCTGGAATAGCACATTCCCAGTTCTTCAGGTCCAGGCCACCCTGTGGGGCACGTTTTGGCTTTGCGACAAAGCCAAATGGGTGGTCGCGACGCCATTGCTTTCTATGAATCCACAGAGGTTAGTGCGGGTTAAGGGCGTGGCGCAAGTGATGCGCAAAATCGCAGAATCTACTGGACAATAAATATGCTTACCGCTCTTCTTGGAGACGGTTCTGACACAACGACATCTCGGGTGGTGTTCAGCGTGTGAGTAGCTGAAACGGGTTGACTCGCAAGATCAAGCAGCAGAAAGATGCAACTTGGTTTCAAATAAATTGCAGAACACGATGATAGTTTAGTGATGGGTAATGAGGGAGGGAGAAGGAGGTGAGATGATGAGCGGAAGATTTTAAAGTGGCAATCGTCAAAGCCGGGGAGATGATAGCAATTGACCTCCCCACGCGAACAATGAGCCTGCTTATGTAATGCATACAGGGAGCCTGGAGGGCCTGGCCTTACCTAACTATCCGTCTCCAGGGCTAAGTAGGTAGATAATGTCTTATCGGGGCCCTTATCAGCGATTAGTCGTACTTCATGCCGACGTTCTCAGGCCGTCGACACTCTTACCATAATACCAGTCAAATAACAGTCATGGCTTCTGATCCCACCCCTCCAAAAGGGAGTATGTCACTGTATGCCGACCTACTTAATTCATCTTCTGACACGCCTGGAATCATCTCCCGTGCTCCTGTTGTCTTTAAACAGTCGGAGACCGAACCTCAACTTGATGACGCCGCGGCCGCCAAAAAGCAACAACTGAACCCTGGTAAATTAAATACCCTTGACTTGCGCGACGCATGAAGCGGCACTTGCTGATTCTCTTCTCTTTTTTCTTACACAGCTTCCCTTCGGTTCCAACCCACCAAGAGACCTCAGCTCTTAGCTCAGAAACCCAAACCGAAACATGCTTTCCCCAAAGCAGTGCCACAACCGCAGCCCTCAGCTAACCCTTCGGTACCGACGAAGAGCACTTTGGCTGATTGGACCGCTATGGAAGATGACGATTATGAGTACGCGCGCGAGAAGCGACAGCGTGGCGGAAGAAAGAAGCGCAAGAAGAACTCTGAAGCACATGCTGTCCAAAATTGGGATGATATCTACGACCCTTCTCGACCTACCAATTACGCAGAATACCGCCACAGTGACGAGAAGCTCGCTGAAATCCGCGAGTGGAAGGATCTCTTGTATGCGCATGTCAGAAAGCGCTCACCGAGCAGATATTCCGATAGCGAGGATTATGACGGGCCAAACACGCGTATGTTCGGGTCTTTTTCGATTAGTGACAATTCCCAGACTAAAAGAAACTAGGACAATTTGCGCCTCCAAACAACTTTGCGCCGTCGTCAAACCTTAATGATGTGCCACCAGCAGCTTCTATCCCCAATGACCCATCTGGTGACGATGCATTTGCTCGCCGCGCAGCATTAGGACAACGCTTCGACGACGGTTCCATTGCGGCTCAGGCCCATCTCCCGACTTCACCTCCACCCCACATTGAACATCCCGCCCGAATTCCGGATGACCCTACCGGCAAAGACGCATATATGCGCCGCTTCCAGGCAGCCGAGTACCCACCATCGGGACAAGTCATACCGCCTCCTCCCCCATCACGTCCCCTTGACGCCTTCCAACCCAGCTCCGCAACCATCTCCCGTGCACCAGTCCGGTACGCTCTGCCTGCACCCCCAGAAGACATCCCAGCCTCCGAAGCCGAACTTGAAGCCTTATTGGCACAAGAGCAACCGGCAGATGAGGAAGAACCAGATGAACCCGCGCCACGATCACTTCGTCCCGGCCAACCAGACTTCGGAGCACGAATGCTTTCCAAGTGGGGCTGGAACAAGGGATCCGGCCTCGGCGCTACTGGTTCCGGTATCGTGAAACCACTGGAAGTCAAGCTTGAGAAGCGGAAGAAGCGACCGGACTCAGAGGGTGGTGGCTTTGTCACACCTGCTGGACGAGGTAAAATCATTGGAAGTAATAAGAAGGGTGAATATGACACCAGCAAGTTCGGTCCTATGAGCGAAGTGGTCAAACTACTAGGCATGTTGGATGGCATGGACCTGGATGCTGAGATGGAAGGGGATCAAAATGGTGGTTTGATGCAGGAGATTGGACAGGAGTGTGGTGATAAGGTACGCTTCCCTTTCGTCGATGGACTTGGGGCTTTTGCTAACTTGAGGGGCTCTAGTATGGAGATGTGGAGCGAGTCTTCATCGCTCGCGACGTCGGAACCCCAATCCCGGTCTTTGTCAAATTCAAGCATCCCTTGTCTGGTCTACGGGTAAGCTTTTGAGATCTACACCTTGATTCAAATGTGAGTTTGTGCATTACTGACTATTGCATCTCCGATAGGCCGTGAATGCGCTCGAAGGCCGGGTTTTCAACGGTAACACAATCACTGCGCGATTTTTCGACCTTGAGAAGTTTGATCAGGGGATTTACACGGATTAATTGTCCTTGTTCGTGCCCTTTTATATACGCTATGGCATGCCGATCGTTTGTTAATTTGTGCATTCTCGACTATTGCACATACAATAGGCCGTGAATGTGCCCGAATACCAGGTGCTCAATGGCAACAAAACCATAGCGTGGGGGGTTTTTTTTCAACTGATGAGTTTGACCGGGGGTTTACATGGCCAATTGCTTATGTTCATACCCTTTCGTGTACTTAGCTATGTTAATGATAATGTTCGATTACATTTGATGTTGCTCTAGTAAATTCTCATTGCAATGCTCTCCAAAATTATCTCTAAAAGTTTAAAAAGAAAAACGCAGATTATGAAGTATCCCGACAGTAAATCATCCACTTCCCTATGAAACCTCATAAACTCCGGTCAAACACTTCCATCCCACCAACCTGATGTATCAATCTATTGTCCCGACACCTTCTTAGCAGGAACAGGAATCCAGGAACGCCAAGCCCGACGATACTCCTTCGGCTTAGAAGCACCGAGTAAAGACTCCGTGTCCCCCATATAGTCATCAGTGACAAACGCCATATACGAAGGATTCTGCTGGTTGCGTACGAACCTAGTAGGAAGAGGAATCCAAGAGCGCCAGCTCCGACGCCCCCGAGGCCGAGGTTCCTCCACAGAATCCTCGTAGACGTACTGTTCATCATCATCTGAGTAATCATCAACATGTTCAACCAAAGCGACAGAAGATAAGTGAGGCGAGGACTGTTCCACTATGGTTGGCGTGCGTGCCGGACCACTGTGGAAGGACGCACGGGTCTCCTGGTTCTCAGCTTGATCAGTGGGATTTCTACGAGTCAAGGTGGGAGACTGGGAGAACAAGGTTTCCATATCAAGTTCCTCGGCATCGCTGTCATCCGTAGTCCAGTCGTCTTCGTCGCTATACTGGAATGCATCGTTTAGTGCTTCCAGAAGATCTTCTCTCCGCCATTCGCGGTAGGCAGACTGACGTAGCATTAGATGATCAAGCTTGCATTGCAGACAATTCCCTATAAGGGAGAAATAGGATGTGCTTTGCGGCTCTTCCGTGCACTCGTAGCCTGTTATGAAGGCATTGTGGCACGCGATTTGGTGGGTTGTATCCTGGTCTAGGTGCCGGCATAGGGCATAGTAATAGATAATGGAATGACACATTATGATAGACGATAGTATGTAGTCTTGGGATGTTGTTTGTAGAAATCACTCACAAGGGTTTGAGGATTAATGAGCGTGGATGAATTGAATAAATAATGAGGATCCAACGGTCCTTTATACTCCTCGGATCAGATTCAAAGTGAGTTGGCATCTGCCGACAAAACTTTTGTTGTTGGGGAAAGCCTTTGTCGAGGACCAATCCCGGGGTTCGAATAAAGAAGTTGTGTATCAATCATTTTCGATGACTATTGTCCTTAATGGAAGGCTTTATAGACCCTCTTTGTTACCTTGAAGAATTTGTGAATGCCTTTGTTTCGTGACCTTGTAGGTAAAGGCCATGAGTGGAATATTTCTGATTAGGGTAGAGTAGTGTAGTGACTCATTGAAAGACAGAAACGCATTTTAAATTGTAATGGGAGATGGAATAGCCGGGGCTTGTATGATAGTATCAGGTAGGGTTGACCGGAACTCCATAGCTTGCTGCTCTATGTGACAGTATTCCGATGGGTATCATCAACCAAATAACCATGCATTTGTCTAGCTACATTTTTGCTATGGAGATATAAAGGTAGATATAAGTCATAAAAGAAGACCATTAGCTAGGGATATCATTATATCGAGTCGAGATCCATAATTCCCCAAGCCAGGCTTAGCAGCTACGCATATCAGATAGTCCTATTTTGCTACTCAGGGTAAAAGTTTAGGTGGGAACCAATCTTCTTAGCAAGGAAGAAGTATACTCATTCACGAGTAGCAGAGGTTTACTTCTAGTTTCCAGTTGCATTTCATTGAAGCACTTCATCTCCCTAGGCCTGTTGGCAATATTGTAATCCAGTCTGCAACTCGTGAGACATATACCAGATAACGATGATCCTTCTTATTTCCTATCGTATGTGTATATGTATATAGGCCCGCTCCGAGGCTGATACCGATCGGGAATCGTCAGGATCGTGAGGAATGATGTCAAGATAATGGACGCATAGGTTATGTTAAGCATTCAAACATTTCAATTAACTATCAGGCATCCATCTCAACGCCATAGGTAAAATACAGTGACTCTAACATACATATTCCACCGATATCCCCGTAGAACAACAAGATAGTAAAGACCCCAATTATTTGGGTCCATCTGTCGATCAATCAACCACGCGGAGATCCAAATACCTCCATATGAATACGCTTAGGGTCCACACCTAAAGCCTCCAGACTCTTGCTTTGAGCATTCATGAACGGCTGAGGCCCGCAGATATAATAATCTGCATCTGGGAGAATAGCCTCGTCTTTGAATTCGGTCAAATCCACCCGGCCGATGTGATCATAGTCTACCCCCAGCACGTCACTCTCAGAGGCGTCTTCATAGAAAACCATGCGACTAACTGACGGGTTTTCGGCGACGATCTGGACCAGATCATTCTTCATGGCATGGACGCGGCCATTACGTGCCGCATGGACGAAGACGACTCGCCGTGCTTGACCCTGCTGGTTGATGATGGTTTTCAACATAGACATCATGGGTGTGAGCCCCACCCCTCCACTGATTAGGACCGCAGGAGTAGTGGAGTTAATGTCAAGAACAAAATCACCGAAAGGCATGCTCAATTCCACCTCCGAACCTTCCGGCAGCGATTCGTGAAGCACGTTCGAGATGTGGCCAGCCGGCTTCGAATCCTTTGCGAATTCTCGTTTGACGGAAATTCGGAAGTGGCTTTTGTTCGGCACGTCAGATAGGCTGTACTGACGGGGCTGGTAGACACCGAGTTCGGGCACGTAGCAGCGTACGCTAACAAACTGCCCCGGCTGATAGGATGGTAGAGTATCCTTGTCCAACGGAGTCAGATAGAAGGACATGATTTCGTCACTCTCTAGCGTTTTCTTTGAGATGTAGAACTTCCGCCATCCTTTCCACCCGCCGGGTGTCTTCACACCTTGCTGGTAGAGATCTTGCTCGAAGTTGATAAAAATATCCGCAAGTTGCTGGTAAGCTGCCTTCCACGCATCGAGCACTTGCTCGTTAGCGGCGGGCCCGAGGACATCTTTGATTGCGGCGAGTAGGTGTTCGCCGACAATAGGGTAGTGGGCCGGCATGACCCCTAAGCTAGCGTGTTTATGTCCGATGCGAGAAACAACTGTGCTTAGGGCTTCGGGCTGGTCAATGTTAACCGCATATGCCCACACAGCATGTGCCAAAGCCGCTGGTTGCTCGCCAGTTTTTTGGTGAACGGTATTGAAGATATTCTTGAGTTCCGGATGTTTCTCTAGCAAGCGCTTGTAAAAGAGTGTGGTGATCGTGACTCCATACTCTTGAAGGGCGGGAATGGTAGACTTCACAATCTGCTTTTGTTGTGCTGTGAGTCCCCTTCGTGGCACCGAGGCATAAGCCCTTTGGGCTAGCGACTGGAGCACTGGACGCCGGAAAACACTTCGTAGGGACATATTGAGAATGCTGCAGACAAGACGTATTCCAAGAGGTTTAATTTGAGTTGGGAATTTTCAGGTTGTATCGGCTAGAGGTGTCATCGAAAGGACTCCTGGGATCTTTAACTTTATTTTCTAGTCAATCTATTAGTAACCACAGGGATGAACTGTGGAAGTACGTAGGAACAAAGTAGGGAAGTAGGTCAAGTAGGACTAGATTCCGATTATACATGCCAAGATCGGAGTCTAGTCCTTTTGTGGTCTACGTTGAAAAATACGGTTTATTTTACCAGAACACAACCCCATTTTTTATACATGCAATCCATAGACGTAGAAAAAAAAACCTAATAAGGTAACTTTGCTCCAGAGATCATTTTCTACTGGGTCAAGTGAACGTCATTCATATGATCAAGGTTAGCTTAATCGACAACTTGTGGGCTGATCCGACCGCCAAGCTTCTCCATCTATCTCCGCGGAGCATTATATACCGTAAGAGGCTGTAACCCGAATGAATGAATCATCATGCCACCTGGGCAGGTATGGTCATATTTCAAGCCCATGATGCATATCGCTGATATGTAATTTTCATCTAAACTATATATCACGAGCCAGGTCTTTGACAAATGAAAGGATGCATTTAATACAAAACACAAGACATGGAAAAAGAAAAAAAGCAACATCTGGAATCAACTATGAGAGCTGATATACCAACCATCTACGCCCAATATTTATAGGTTTATTGTGCCGAGCACTTGCTAGAGGTCCCATCTTCGTATTGCTGCTCCGTAGCTAGCTTTCACCTTCTTTCTGGCCTTGATTATGGGCTACTTACTATGTATTTCAACAACACAACTCCACATGTCTAGTTACATCTTCATCAGCTTTCCGGGCCGACCTCCGCGATGCACATCCATATATCTCCTATGAAGCTATGAGGACTTGCTGACATGCATGTAGACAGACCTAGTCAATCTACCAAATATCTGCATTATCTATTTCAATCAATGCTGCCAATACATGGAGAATAACAACATTTAACGAGGAATGTAAACTTCCCTCGCTTGCTGGACATTCCTTGTGTTGGAATAATGAGATAATCCTGTCTTCCATACGACCCAGTGTTACTTGCCCTCCAGTGCAGTCAGATATTGTAAACCAAGACCCAGTTCCACCCCCATAAGGAACACATGCCTTCATTTTCATGACACCCCTGTTGGCGTCTTCCCAAGTACATTGATAATGGCCTTCAATAGACCTGTGTACTTTCACCAAACAATCTCCTCGAAAATTGATTATAGTACTGTTTCCCCTGTGTCTCAACTTGCAATTTCGAATAACAGCTAACACATCCTCCTCCTGGTCCGCAACATCTGAGTCGAGCAAAGGATAATCCGTGTGCTGGCATACGTAGATATCGTTCATACGTAAGTTGACTTCCGGGATAGAATTTTTGACAACGCGGTAATTGAAGACGCCTGGACGCCAGAATTCAAGGATAGGCATGGCATGAGCGTTACAGCTGACCCGTTGGACTTGCATTATAAGCTTTCGTCGGAGGTGAAGCTTTTGGCTGGTCTTTGCTGGAGCGGGACGAGCCAAATGAAACATTGTGTAGGTCGCATCGTCCGGTGTGTGAGTACTGCAGGGCGGGTTAGAACACTTGTAAATTGAGGTATAGAAGCTTGACCAACCATTCCTCGCAATCGCTGCCGTTAGTATATTCGAGGGACTCGGTATCGCTCATGTCGATGTGCATAACGCGACCATAATTAGGGATCTTACCGAGCTTTCCAAATCGCTTTTTTTAAGGTTAGGTACCTAGTGTAGCCTTATATCCTGTTCATGAAGAGAGTTTAAAATAATGCGGCTAGTTAGACCGAAGATTTTAGGTGAACTCGGCTTATTCAAAGACCCACATCTACCACCTTGGATATACTTGCCGCATCTAGGACTCTATTCTCCCTCTATCGGAATAGTAGAATCCCTCAGCCGACAATCAGGTCAATGTCTCGGGGTTCGGTGTTCGGTAGGGTCTGAAATTGTTTGGCCCCGTCTCGGTGTTCGGCAGACGGAACAAGCCGGGTTTTAAGCTTCAGGTTTCAATTATCTAGTTATACAGTAAAACCTATTTATAACGATCTATTCTAGACAGAGCAAAAACATCGTTATACCCAGGTAATCGTTAAATCAAGGTGCTATATATTCAATATATATTTCTGGTTTATATACAAATTTAGGTCCCAAAAAAGCTCCTAATATCGCTTGCTTCTACCCTCCTATTTTCCTTACTTCAATTAACCTCTTATATCTATAAATCTAGGGCTCTTTATCCAGTATATTATCTTTATTCACCTCTCGAAGTATGATATCATTAATGGTATTAGAGATCTGGTCGGTCGTAACAGCTTCAACACCTGGAACTGGGAGTATACGGGGATTTTGTTGGTGGAAATAGCTTCATTCTTTTGAACTTGGATCCAGATACACCCAACTACCCTAGGCGGGTGGGCAACATACTTTGCTTATTAAGCCCTCTAGTAATGGATTCACCTGGGCAGGTATTTTGATTCGAAAATAAGGCAGAATTCAGGCATATTAAGGCATCAACACTTCACAATCAGGCATTTAACCTTTGGCCGCTATTCGTACGTCCGCCTCTCTCTCCGCCTCCGCCTGGCACCACCATTATTCATTTATCATCACCGTGACCATCCATCCTTGCCTCTTTCGCATATAGTTGCCTTTTTTCCCCTTCTCAAAGTTGCTCAATTGTGCCATTTCTAAGAGTGACACCTCTTTGAACAAGTTTGGCCGGCAAAGGTGAGCCTGGGGATAGCTCAAGCCTACATCAAAGTCAGACACAACATACCCGAGGACGCAATGGCCCAACAAAGGCCAAATCCCAAAGCATTAGGCAAGCCAAAAGGAGTATGTACACTACAATTGCAGATACCAATCTAAACACTATCAGCCCACTTAATTTCTTAGCCAAACTGTCCAGTTTTCCGTCCATTTTTCATATCAAATGAGTCCAATACTGATCTTGATCCAGTCTCTCAATGCTCCTATTGCAGCTTTTACAATGGCTGTCCTCCTTTGTTCATACTGTATAAGCTCTATCCGCACTGCGCGGCGAGATGCCCAGACCCAAGCTCCGGGGTCCGGTTCTTATCAGCGAGCTACGCCATTTGAGAGAAAAGACGAGTCTTGGGTTCAACAAGCACTTGATGAGAGTCGAGCGCAGAATGGCGGGAAGGGACGGCCTTGAGGTGAGCCTATGTTGAAAGGTGCTTTTGTACATGTACGATATGGATTGAATCCGCTACAGCAGTGTTTGATAAAAGTTTGTGATACCAACATGTAATTTTCTTTGTTCATTGAGGTTCTTTGTTGCTATATAGGTGGGAATAAACCAGATTCAAACTGGAAATAACATCTGCGTCTTCGTATTCAATCAGAATTTTCAGTGTATGAATGATCATGCACCGGGAGTCTAAGTGTATTGACAACCCAGTTCAATCTTGAAATTGTTCATCATGCGAATAGTGAAGGGATGTGAGGTGGCCAAAGGAATTGTAAGGTGCGTAAAAATAAACCCGAGTGATGAGACTATACAGTACAACTAGCTGCCTTGGAATATATCAAACGGCCACAAAGCCAATGGCATGCATAATTGGTTGAATGCAAGTTAGGTTAGCAAGTGATCCTGATCAAAATCGACGTCTGTTGATCTGAGATTGATCTGTGACCAGTGTAGGATTGATCCTCAAAGTGCTGGCATTAAACACTTGAGAAACATGTACAAATTGATGAATGTCGAAGAAAAAAGTGTGAATGGAGAAGTGGAAAGAGAAGGAGGAAAAAAATAAGTGCGGCAAATTTAAATAGTGTGTCACGTGGTTGCCCCATATGTTTGCACCACTCTACTTTCAGTCCGGGCAGCATTTTATACAACATCTATCAGCATCAAGTTCGAAGCTAGATTTTGAAGTCCGCCACTTTAACTGTAGTATAGAAGTTGTGCCTTTTATTTAAATTATAGGACGGGCTGTGTTATTCTGGATCTACCATAATTATGGTTTATATCCGAACATTGCTTCGACTAGATTTGAAGCAATATACATTAAAATAGAGATTAACTCATGTTGACCTCCATATGAGGTTGAAGGATTATACGTAGTTTACGTTCTTAATTTTAAATGCCGGAACTTTCCCCTTGTTCTATTCACCCACCGTCTGCTCAAATGCCTCTCTTTTTCCCACTTGCCTCTTCTCTATTATCTCTCTTTCCCATATGTCTCTTCTCAGCTATCTCTCTCTTGTTCCTCAATATGGCATTAGTCAAAACTCCTCCCTGTTTTGCAAAGCAGTAGGTGGACTTTTTATGGAGGATCGTTTCTCGGATGTGACCATTGTCTGCCAGAACATGACTTTTAAGGCACACCGCGCCATTATCTGCACACAGTCTGATTTTTTTCGATGCCGCTCTTAAACATGGCTTTAAGGTAAGATGTTCTGTGTCCACTAGTTTCAGTTGCTTACATGTACTTTTTCAAGGAATCCATCAGCGGGACCATCAACCTACCCGACGACGACCCGGAGACCATCAGACGAGTCCTCTGCTTTCTCTACCAGCAGACTTACAATGACAATGACCAAGATGCGAAGCCAAAAAGCAACACGCCAGGCAACTCTGAGAATCCAACAAACGAGCCCGAACACGGAAAGACCACTGCTTACAACAACCTCTCAGTCTACCGTGTGGCCGACAAATTCGGCATCTTTCCTCTCAAGAACCTTGACAAGGTTGTCCGTCTGACGTCCTTCATTGGAAAGCCCTATTGTTCCCATATTCGGTCTGAATGACACGACACGTGTATTGACACCGGCTGCCTAGTTATCGAAAGTGCGATATATTCTCTCGTTTTCTCTCGTTCTCTCTCATTCTTTCTTCCACTTTCTCTCTTATTTTCACCCTATTCACACACTCCCTCAAGTTCTTCAAGTCGCACCAGCGATAACCACCACTATGCCTTCGTTCCGAGGCTGGGGCAACCCAAACTTGAACCCGAACAACCCAAACGACCCAAACATCGACCCAAACATCGACCCAAACATCGACCCAAACATCGACCCTGACCTCAGCGCTGACTTCAATGCTGCCTTCCCTGCTGGCTTCCCTGCTGACCTCAACCCTGGCTCCAACCCTGGCCCTGCTTCTAGCACTGACGCTAATACCGGTACCACTAGCACTGCCACGTCCACTGACTCCACGCCTCAGGGCAGTCACTGGAAACAGCGTGGCGACTACCACCCCACGTCCTTCACGTAAGTTTCTACCATGTTCTTCTCCATTGATCCCACCTAGCTAACAAGGTATCAGAGACCAGTTCAAACGCCTGTGCAACTGCCAGAACCACAACGTAGAGTTTTGGCCTCTCAACTATGCCGAGCTGGTTCGTATCCCAAACCAAGGAGCTTGCTTTGTACAAGCTTTCTGCATGGTTCGAATACCACTACATGTCACCATCGGTCCCCGAAGTCGCTCTCCAAATCATGACATCAATGCCTCATGATTCCAGTCTTCTCGGTCTTCTTGCGGCGGTCATTTCTGACCACCTCTATGAACTTGGCTGTAAAAATGAAATCATTGAGCTTCTCAAGGATCACGGGCAACTCGGAGCTCTCATTATTTTGAGAATAGCGAAAAAGGGCATGTTTATCTATCGACAAGTCCTTTGTCAAGGCTGCGGAGTACTCGTTAATGTGACCATGGAGGCTTTCATGGAGGCGGGAGAGTTTCCTCACATGGGGTTTTTCCGTTGTGAGAATTGTCAGGCTCGACATAAAAGTTGAGATCAATCTTCCATTTTCAAAAGCAGTCTCGCTACTTTCAAATTACCACAATGTTGAAAAACCACAATTTCGAATACAACACTAGTACAAAGAGTGGAACCAAGAGATACGGTGGTCTGGAGGTCTCTTGGAATTCATTCATACCACTTCACAATGGTCGAGATGAATTCCCATCTATTATTTCCTAGTGGATAGTTTCAATTAAAATATGTCCTTCATCTTCTAAAATCAGAGATAAGAGCCATTGCTTTATTCGAGGATGTATATTCACGAGAGTAGGCAAGCATGCAGAATAGGTGATGTATATACAGAAAAAGACATGCAGAAACCAGGAAGATAGTAGACAAGTTTAACAAGCAAGAAGAAATAAAGGCAAAGTCATGCTTTGAGGCACAATAATCTTTCAGCTAAGATGCAGCGAGCATGTGAAGACATGTGAAAGCTGTTTCACATGTTAGAGCCTTAAATCTGGAGGACACTGCCATCTATGCCGAGACCCTCGTATGCTTTCAGAATGCAGAAGCCAAAATTTACTCGCTAAAGATTGATCTGCAAATATCGGGCAACAGACCACCCCGCCCATGTCTATACAGGTTGTGACAAAAGGGAAAAGAAGGACTTGGCGGACAGAAGCAGTGGGGCGCGATGTTTTAAAAGCGGATATGAAGGGAGGAGATTGGATATTGGAGGTGCTCTCTTGTTTGTTGATATATCGTGGGTGTCAAATAGATCTCCCAGCTTCTTCTTCCATCTGGATCCTCAGCGCACCCTCATGCTGCAAGGTATTGATCTGCTTCCGCAGGTATTCGTAGGTGAGCATGGTAGTCATGGCAGCCGGGACGGCCCGGAACAGATTGACGCCGATCCCGGAGTAAAACGCACGCCATCCCTCTTCCTTAAGGATTGTCTGGAACGTGCGCACCATGCCATTATAGCGTGGGCGGCTAGGCATTCCGTCTGACGAGGATATGCCGCCCGACCGGCCGCGGTCATGTGGATGTTTCAATCCGCCGCGGAACGCGATCTCTTCGTGGGATTGTGCTGGAATAGTCCGTTGCTGTGTTTGGAGTCGGGTCCGCATGACCTCGTGCGGGTATGTGACTGTGCTTGCACAGATCTTGCTGAGGAAAGTAGCGACAGATATTCCCACCCAGTGTGAGCTACCGGTATCAGGGTGTTCACCGATACCATAGCCTGTCAAGGCCATCTTTAGATATTCGTAGAGGGGGAATTGAATGGCCACATGGGCCAGTCCCAGCAGAGCCGGGGTGAGGCCAGAGTAGAAGGAGCGAAGGCCCTCTATTTGATACATTTTGCGGGCAGCATCCCATGTTCCTGAGTATTGCCAAGGGGCTCGCACTCCTTCGCTGTTTTGTTTAAGGCTTTGTGACATGAGCCTGGTCTTGATGACCCAAATGGGGTTCGTCACAACCGTTGAACATGCACCAGCTGTGATTGATGCATAGCCGCGGGATAACCACCAGCTTCCTGTAATTTGGTCAGTACTGATCAATGACCGAGGCCTCCATTCTGGAGGTACCTACCTGTCTGGTCATAGAAGTATTCACGAGACCGGTCATAGACTGCCAGGTAAACAGCCCAGGTGGGAAGATATCCCAGCAACATAGGACCTAGTCCCTGGTAGAGACCGCGAACGCCATCTTCTCGCCAAATCCTCCTTCCACTTCCGAGCATGCCACGATACAGCACCCCCGAGGCAACTTCTTGTGCCCCCCGCCGAAACCCACCCTGGGCTTGGAGCTTTGTTTTGATAACATCAAGAGGACATGTGACAATACCAGAGGCCACGCCAGCGCTAGCTCCGCAGAAAGGTGCTATGTAAAAGTTGGGTATCTTGGTGGAAAAGACCTCCAGGCGTGCTTTGAAATCAGAGCTTGGTGCGGCGGGCACGTTGGGAGAATTATCGATATGGATTGACCGAGTTTGGTTTTGGGAGCTGTTGGGAGCGCTTTGGCCGTTTGTAGTCATCTTGGTGGCCAGCGCTCACGCAGCTTGTCGAACCGTACTGAATCAACGAGGGCTCCCGGACACGAGCATATCGGGTGCTCGATCCGGAACCCAAGAACCCTATTTCAAACCGAGCTGGGAAAGAAACGTAGATTTATCCAAATATCCAAAGTCAAAAGTCCGTAGATAGTGTAAGGAAGAAGTTGCGAGTAATGACGGAGGATTGAGAGAGAGTTTTCGGGGCCGATGGTTGCCGAACCCGGTCTAATTGCGTTGGATGTGCAATGTTCTATTATCTTGCAGCACGGACGTGGGCGGGGTTTTCAGAACAAACAAGCTTCTCAGTGTAAGCAGGGATTAGTTGTTGCTTTGAGGCTTAACAAATCCAACCTCTGTCAAAGCAAGCGATAAGATCGAAAAGGGGATATGACATAGGAAACCCATCCGTTAGGTGGAGTGCGCCGATTGACATTCCCAATTTCTCCACCGCCTGAGGCATGAAATATCACGTGCTGTTGGCCTCAGGCGTGGAACTGCCGTTTCGGGACTAGCCGCCCGAGCTCCGTTTTGCACAACCTCGCAACATCGGGTCATCTCGTGTTCCAGTCGGATAGCCTTACCAACCCTTCACCACACCCACGTCAATTGGGATACCCGGGATTCAAAATGTCTGCCCCTTCGCTCGCCAGTTACATCGTCAAGCGCCCATGGCTCAAGAGCTGGCTCACCCCTCTCTCCCACTGGTACACCGATGCCGCCGGCTACAGGAGACTCGGACTCAAGTAAATCTTGCCCTCCCACATCGACAACCCCCCGACCACGAGCGATTGAGACAAAGATTGGGAATTGGCTGGTCAAATTCGTCGCACACCGGTGGCATATTCTTTGAATGCGATCGCAGTTGTGTCGAATTTGCCCGGAGGCCCGGTCTTTCGGATATCGTTCGCGGCAGGGTTGGACCGAAACACTTGCTAACTGCCCAACCAGGTTCGATGACTTGATCCCGGAGGAGAGCGAGAACGTCCAGAAGGCCATCAAGCGTCTTCCTGCCAAGGAGGCCTACGACCGTGTTTTCCGTATCCGCCGTGCTTTCCAGGTTGGACCGACCCCCTTCCTCTGTATCCGACTGGCGCAGAACCTAACAAATGTGTCAATTGCAGTGCTCCATCTCTCACACTCTCCTTCCCGCCAACGAGCAGATCAAGCCCGAGGAGGTGAGTCCCCAACATCCAAATTTCGCCCTCCCCGCATTGGTCTCCATATCGGCCAATCCTGTTGCATGGATTTGTCACATTCATCCCGACTCCGTTTTGGGGCATCCACTCATCACATCGAACACAATGCTAACGATTTGAATCAAATAGGACGTCGAGTACCTTAGCCCCATCATCCGCGAGATCGAGAAGGAGGTTAAGGAGCGTGCTGACCTTGACAACCTTGTTGTCCGCAAGTAAGCCGTTGCTGCTTGGTTCAATAGAATATGAAAACAGGGGGGTTGGGTAGCATTGTTGTTGACATGGAATAAACGCCTGGTGTGCTTTCTTCGTAATGGAATGGGCGGCGTCGTCGGCGGCGGCCCATGGCTTGGTTACGCAGCCTGAGTGTACTGATACTGTACAAATCGATTTTCTTCGCGCGCTTATATCTCTGGTCAATCTTGTAATCGACAAGTGGGTCTTGCACCTCTTGCTGTATTCATAAAATTTAGTAATGACTGGAGTGGTTCGAGTTAGCGTAGCCTATGCAGGTTGCGGTGCCTGGTGTGTTTGGGCGTCAGGCGCCCAACCTCATCCATCTGCCTGTATATGTATAACATCTTCAATTATTCCCCTTTTCTCATGCCCACGAAAGCAGAGCCACAATAAACTGTCAAGCATTGACTATGTGTATTATGGGAACATCTCTGCTAAGATCTTAAATTCTCGACATCCGATAACCACGCAGTATCAAGACAGCCTGATTCACAGAGGTAGTATATCTACGTTTTTTAACCACCAAGAACAGCCACATCAACGTCCTCAATTCTCCACATATACCACATAAACAGGCTCCTAGACCATGTAAGTAAGCACATTGTCTACATCATCAACAGGGTGAGACATACCTATATGGTGCAAACTTGGCTGCAAGTTCCAGCATATCCTTTTCGGCCATGTATTTGAACTTACCACCACCCTTGCCCTTTAGTTTGCTCACGTCACGACCCACAAATGCAGCACAACCTCGTCTACTACTGTGTCAATAAACCCGCTCCCACAACACAACCCATCCCGGCCGTAAGACAAAGGATTTGCATAGAACAAAAGCAAGATATGAACTTACTGTACTCCCAAATCCCCAGTAGAAAACACATCGATGCGCTTGAGCGCAAACATAGCAAACATCTCAACCGACCACTTCCCCAATCCACGAACAGCAATAAGCTTCTCAAAAAGCTCCTCGTCAGAAGCCCGCACCAACATCCTTGCCCCAAGTTCTCCACTAGCAAACTTTTCCGCGAGGCCCTGGATATACTCCGCCTTACGCTGCGACAGCCCCGCCGTGCGCAGTGTAGGAATATCACACTTAGCGACCTGATCCGGTGTCGGGAACTTTGCATGTCTATGTCCATCCGGCGCAATAGTATCGGGTAAATCAAATAGCGTCAGAAACTTGTTCCTGATAGACTTTGCTGCCGCGCCAGAGACTTGTTGGCCAATGATACTGCTGGTCAGGCTGTTGAATGGGTCGATTTCCTCTGCTAGGCCGGCAGGTGAGAAGAGCGGACATGGATGTTGCTCAATCACTGTTGCGATGCGGGGATCTGTTGCTATGAGGTGCGCGACGGCTTTCTCGAGTAGTGTCCCTGTTGTGGCCATTGGCCGTGGAAGGCCGGTTTTTGAGGGGGAGGCATCTTCTATGTGGGCTGGGTAGGCGTTTACCGTTGAGCCATGAGGGGTGATGAGGGTTGCGTTTGTCCGATGCGGGTCGACGGGGCGGTCGAGGGGAGGGGGTGTCTGAGGTCTGAATATCGTGGGGTTAGTGGTCGAGGGCTGGTTGTCTGTTTCTTGTTTCTCTGTGACTGCTGGCTCGGGGGACCAATAAGAGGTTCCTGTTTTTGGTTTCGTCTTCGTGGGTTTTTTATCTGATTTGTTGGACTTTGTGGGTGCCTTGCGAGGTTTTGTCACTGCGCTGCGTTGGACTCTAGTTGCTTCGCTCGGAGCTGCGCTTTGCGGTGGTGGTGTCTTGATGGTTGGGATGGAACCCAGTCGGGCTGAGCGTCTGAGTGACATTCTTGAGTAATATATGAGATATCCCGTTTCCAATGACCCATGTACCAGCTCTGAGGAAGTGTCGAGAAGGTTATAGGGGAAGCTGGGGTTTGCGGAGGTGCGGAGTTGGAGCGCTACCCCACGAGTGCCAAGCATAATGACGCTCTTCAATGGCTAAACAGACAGACACGCAAACTTCTATCATTGAGCATTGATTCTAGGAATGATAATTAATTTCATTTTCTTGTGTATGCTTTTAAAGATATCAATTCTCCTCTAGCTATCACATATATTTCAATACATATATTTTTCAATGTTTCCTCCCCTCAACACAAACATCTATATATCTTCCTCGTAAAGAGATCTCGAACCTCCCCCCCCCCCCCCCCCCCCGAAAGGTTACTTCTACACCAAATCTACACGTGCCCATGGAAGAGAAGGTTATACATCTATAGTTATTAGAGCTTGCCTTTCTAACCCGGGGTTGTGCGTTATGACTTCAAAATGTCTATGTTAGATCGAAACTTACAGGAGTAAGATCTAAAATTGAATTGTAAACACTTCCCATGTCTTCCCTTTCTATGCGTAGACACTTCATCAACGTCTGACTATCCATCTCGAACCAGTATACATAGTCATCGTGGATCGTCTGCAGCATACATCGGCGCTCCACGTTACTGTGACTGCATCTGCGCTGCTGTGACGAGCGCCGACTACCACCACAGCTTTTACAGTCCCGCATATTGTGCGCTAACTAGTACTGGATACCAATGACAAGGCCTTGCTTGTGTATCGAATGGAAGCAAAATTTGGTGCCGAGAGATGGTATATAAAGTCTTCCATGGTAGACTGGCGGCTCGAGCTTCTTGGAAATCAAAATTCACCCAACGAGCGTGATGTGCTCATTACATTATGACTTAGCCTGGCATATGAAAGGATAATTGAATGCGTTATATATAGTACGCAATATGTTGAATGCATGATGCTACTAATATATGTATTTATTGATAGTTTTACCATTTAGTTTTATATTGTAAGCAGTTTTATGATTTACGTTGATAAAAAATCGAGAAAATTTCTGAATCTACATATATATTACATACTAGAATCGAATCCAAGGGGTATTTGAACCAATGAAATCCTGGTATTCTCTATGTTGAAATAGTCTGTCTCTATAAATATCCTAGATTCACTCCATGGTACCCGCCAGCAAATCAATTCTTGCGAGACGTACCTAGGTATACGGAAAAAGTATGAAGAGGATTGTACCTTGGATTTATAGTGAAAAGTCACACGATTGGATGCAATATACTCCGCCGTAGGAACTATCCGAAGAACACCCCGTGGACCGAAATTGAAGACCCATGGTAGCTCGGTAATACAATACAACAGCTTTTCCATGAAATCTCGACAAACGACTATGTACTATGTAGTAACTCAAAGGAATAAGCATAGATAGATATAGCCATGATATATCGGTGTGACCTTATATTAGAGGATTGTTCAGCTAGATGGAGATTATATGAAAGTGCTCAAGTCAGTGACCTAGGACTATATTAACTCGCCGACTAAGTATATCCGGGAGGGAAAAAATAGTTTTTTTTTTTTTTTAGAAAAGTGGAAATGAACCGACCGTTCATTTAATGGAATTAGAGGTCGACCAGTAAAAACAGAGATTAGTATTTAGGCCGAAGCGTTACAGCATAGTTGTAGACCGAGTCAAATCCCCGAAGACGTTTCTGCTTCAGTTCGAAACAAGAATGGATCCTTGTTTGTAAGACCATTCATTAGTCCTGGAAGCCACAGACGACGAGAATATTCGCATTGCAGCCCTAGTGTGTACGACCACGATAATCCGGATTAGGATATAAACACATACCCCAGAGTGGTAGGGCGAGTGAGTTGTGCCTGTTTGCTTTTTGATAATGGTCTGGTGCTATAGAGAATGTGGCCATTCGCGACCCCTAGATAGGCACACACCCATTGCTGAGCGTTCCACGCATTCCGGTGCGTGGCCAGTCTCTCGGCCTCCAAGGGCCGACAGGACGGGAATGTCAGTAGAATGCCATAGGACAGAAATCACTATACGGAGTACACATATATCTTTTGTAATGTGACAAGTGGCTGTTTAAGACAGCACAGTCTAGCTTAATGTTTCGCGGTATCTATATTTGTGGCGTAATGAGCATGGGTATCAAGGCCCGCGTGTGTCAAGCCTTTTTTTTATTTTTTATTTTTATTTATTTTTTGCAATTTTGCAGACGCGGGTTTTGCTATACGACAACGCGGCCAGACTCCATAGTCGAAGAGGTAGAATACTAGTATACATGATGAACCAAATTTTCTGATAGGATTCTAAGCGATCGAAAAAAAAAAAAAAAACATATCGCTTAGTGGAGCTGTATAAGAGTGGAGTGAGACGCAGTTGGCTCCGTTCTGAAACATTTCCTGACTTTACCCTGTAACATCTCCAATAATGACTTTGTTGCCACCCGAAAGGGCATATTTGTGTTGTGTAAACATTGAATATCTCAAGGGTCAATACTGTTGATTTTATTCGGCCTTGAAGAACAAGATGCGATGGGACTTCTATTTGAAGATTTACCAAGTCGATGAAGCTCTAGACATGTATGCCTTGATCGTGTCTTAGTTAATTAAAGCTCCCATCCTCGGGTCAAAGTCATAGCCGGGGTTCTGGATTGTTACCGAAAGCGCACAGATCTTGAAATTTTCATTCGTCAGTACGCCATACATTGAAAATTACATCTTGGAGCTGCATCATTGTGATTTAAAGCTGTACACCGTACAATATAGGCAAGGTAGGTGCAGATATACCCAGCGAAATTATGTACCTAGTTCGGTACAAATGGAAATTGTGGCGAAGCTGCACAAAATCAGTTGCGATCGACTATTGATGTCCGATAGTTAAATTACCTCTTCTACCAACTGTTGTGCGCATAATGCATAAAATATGGGCCAGGGGATCGGGCTGTATGGTTTGATGCTGAAGATCGGCTTTCATTGACACCATTTGCATATCATCCTCGCGAGGGGGGAATTGTTTCGCCTCAGGTTGAGCTGTATTTTTCGGGAAACAGCGAGGATTGACGGGGATCCAGGGTGAAGTCATTCCAACGTGCCAATCAGAAGCCGCGCATACCGGGGAATCGACGATAGCGGCAGGAGGTGGGTCCACAGAAGGCTTGGATTCCCGCAAATTTAGATCGGCCACTATCAAAGTGAAAAGCTTCGAAAGCAAGTTTATCGATTGTTGTAGATGTTTCGGGTGGGAGAATGGTTGTTGATATGCGTACGGAGTGTTAGGAGGGATTTAGCGATTGGCAAGTATGTACGGAGTATATTGTATGATAATAACCATAAGGGTTGGATATTGTCTCATATAAATGCATTAATATCCAATGAGAACCAAAGTTATAACACAAGACATTTGAAGATCTACAGGGGAGTTTCGAGCGAGCTTGGTCGCATGGATGACGACAGCAGGTGATAGATAGCATGGGATGGGGCCGTTGATAAATTGGCTAGCGAACTTCTGATTGACCCGTTGTCGTCAAGTGCTGTAGGATTGGACGTTCGTTATAAGCTAGTATTTATGCATTATTATTAGACCCGTCTAGTGGTAACGCTGTATCCTCTCGATGGACGATGGGGTGGTATAAAATTTGCATGGGATTTTTGTCCATGTCCAAGATACCGAGGATATGTGACTATGTTTTAGGTAGGTACTTTTGATAGGCCTAAGAGAAACCCCAAGACCGTGTGCAAATGATGGTTGTACAAAATCTACTGTGGCAACTATCATTCATACCATGGCGAGGACTGATCAACTAGTCCCCAAGTTGTACTCCGTACCCTGTACGGAGTACATAGTACCTTACTTAGTGAGTGCATGGCCCAATTTAAAAGTGACGAAAACATCGACGTTATGTACTTTATAGTATGTAAACATTGAATATCTACATGTGAACTCCAATGATATTCCGCATGGAAATACAGATGAATCATCAGAGTAAACAAAATACCCTTGGAAGGCAAAATTCGATAACCACAAATGGAGAAAGGGGGGCGAATGGGGACGTGGTACCAATCTTGGAAGAGGGCACTAGCGCTCAAAAGCAGGAATTGGTCTGGAATTATTTAAGAATTGAGTTTTTATTTTTATTTTATTTTTGGTAATTTGGTAATTTGGTAATTTAGAGTAATTTGGTGTAATTTTCAGTTTAATGGTAATTTCTTCTGAGTAAACAGTGGTAATATTATGGCTAATCAGTCAAGTTGAAACCGGCGATAAAATACCTAGCACTGCCCTGACATGCCGGATGCGGTACTGTGTGTGTTTTGCTCATCCCCCCCTTGGTATCGATTAACCCATATAAGTAAAAAAGTGGCACCTGGTAAGATTGGAATACAAACAATCTCCACCTCCCTTTTCCTCGCCCCAAGGCTCCTTCTTCTTCTTCATTTCTCCTCCAACCTTCGTCCATTCGTTCTTACCACATTTGAGAGTTCCTGCCTTGTACACCCTCGGCAGTATTTTCGCTTCCCTCTCGTTTGAAGCGCTTCTTCTCTAATCACTCATTGCGAATTTACCTGCTCTACCATTCCCATATCTCTAATCGGTACAATTCCCCCCTGATCGAAAAATCCATCCCAGAATTCATCACTAACATCTGCTTCAGAATCTATCATGTCTCTCAAGTACATCCTCCCTGCCCTGGCCGCCAGCCAGGCTGTTTTCGCTGCCTGTGAGTACTCTCTTCCCGAAACAACTTCATACACCCACTAACAGTGCCATCCTACAGCCTGCAGCGATACTAAGATCAAGTCCCAGAGCGATGCTGATGGGATCAACACCTGCACCACCATCAAGGGTGATATCACCATCGACGAGTCCTACAGCGGCGACCTCTCGCTCAGTGGTGTCGAGAAGATCAACGGTGGTCTGATCTGCTCTGGTGGTGCCAACGTCAGCTCCATCACTGCTCCCACTCTCACCACGATCGGAAAGGCCTTCGACTTGCAGGGTCTCACCACCCTGACCCTCCTCGATTTCGCTCAGCTCGACTCCGTTGGTTCCATTAACTGGGAGGCTCTCCCCAAGCTCCAGTCTCTGTCCTTCTCCAAGGGTGTCACCAAGGCTGGCGATGTCAGCATCGCCAACACCGGTCTGACTGACCTGAACGGTATCACCCTCAAGACCGTCGGTACCTTCAGCATCCAGAACAACCGTGACTTGAAGACCATCAACATCAACAACCTTGTGAACGCCACCGATCTGATCAGCTTCTCGGGTAACTACGACACCCTCTCGGTCGACCTCCCCAACCTGGGCACCGGTACCAACATGACCTTCCAGAACATCTCCTCCGTCTCCCTGCCTTCTCTCGAGAAGCTCACCGGTCAGCTCGGCTTCTGGGGTACCAAGTTCGAGACCTTCTCCGCTCCCAATCTGACCCAGACCGGTGACCTGATCTTCAAGGACAACTCCAAGCTGTCCAACATCAGCATGCCCGTCCTGAAGACTGTTGACGGTGGATTCACCATTGCCCGTGATGACAAGCTCTCCACCATCAGCCTGCCTACCCTCCAGCGTGTCAACGGTGCCATTGACTTCAGCGGTACCTTCAACAAGTAAGCTACCTTGCTCCCATAGCTCTCTCCACGCATAAATACTAACAGCGAATAGGCTTTCTCTCGGTGCTCTCAAGGATGTTGAGGGTAGCTTCAACATGCAGAGTACCCGCGGCAACTTCAGCTGTGACGATCTCCGCAAGCTGAAGAACGACGATGTCATCAAGGGTGGCTTCAAGTGTGATGCCACCAACAACAACCCCACCACTTCCAACGGTGGCTCCGGTACCTCCAGCTCTAGCTCCAGCGGCTCTTCCAGCACCAGCTCCGGTGCTGCCTTCATGAACGGTGCCAACGTCCCCGTCGTCGGCCTCGCCGCTGTCTTCGGTGCCCTTGCCCAGCTTCTGTAAGGGGTTGATTAGTGGAGGATTCAAATGACCTTGGGGATTTTTGTACAAAAGTCTACCAAGCAACGAGCTCAATATTCGTTCCACATTGCAGTTGTTACGATAATAATTCGGTCTTTTGTGGAGAAAATTCGCAATATGGATTCTGACCTCGGGAGACGCTTCCCCGGAAGGAGTTTTTTCTTATCCTTTGTGTTGATTGCTTTGCTATGTTCCAAGGTTCGCTCATCGCGTCCTAATGCATTCGGTTGCCTTTTGTAACCTGCTTGTTCCCTGTTGTTGATACACCGAGAGGGGACGCTGCTTCGGGCCTGTGGGCGTGATCTCGGTTCTCGTTGTACTTCTTGTGTAAACATTCCTTGAGCTGTTTTTTTAATGCCGTAATATTCCCTTTTATTCTAGTTGCGTGCGAGCTAATGATTGTAATTGTATACTTCAATTTTACCCTGATGTTTGTTCCCAAGAAACGTAGCTCCCTTGATACATCCATGGATGTTCGTCGTAGTAGTAGTCATTGAAGAGCCAGCGACCTCCCCTTAGTCCATTGGGCCTCAGAATGCCCCTTGGACATTGTGTCTTCGCAGACTTCGCTGCCGTTCGTCCGTGTAATCTAGGCCCATCCCTGGATCTGTCGCCCGATTTTCCATATCCAGCAGAACCCGAAGCGTCAAACACTTTCCAGCTTTGTCTAATTCAAACAAGAGATATATTCACCATCACGAATGCTATGCCATGACCACACCATCCATATTCAGCCCTCAAGCGTTAACTCTAACCTCCAGTCAAATTAAGCCATGGACCAACTTCTACCAGATCCCCAAAGTCAAATCTCCGCACTTCTGAATCTAGCCCCCCCATTTTCCAAATCCCGCACCGCAAAGTCGAACACAGCAAGCATCCACATCCACAACCCACAGATAACAAAATTCCCGGTGAATCAAGTACAACATACTATTACCTAGATTGTGTCTAGCTACACACACCCACTACTCTATTATTGAACCTACTCCCACAGCCACCATTCCAACCGAGGTCATATCGACCAGGGTCACAAAGACAGTGGATCCGGGTGGGTACGTACTAGCCGGTAGACGCTAGGCACTGGATACCGGTAGAACACATCCATGTGGAATGGAGTGTGTGCGTTGTCCTTTTTCTAGGCTAGCTACTAGGTGCCTTAGTTGCGGGATGGGTCATGGATTACGGAAACAAGGAACAGGGTCGGGGACGTAGATCGGGCGAGACGGGAGGGAGATAGAAAGTCATCCCCGGGACTCTCTTGTCCTGTCGATGGCTGTTGGGCTTTACTCTTCGGGGTTTATGAAGTGGCAAGGCTGGGTTTGTGGGGGTCTTTGGTCCCCGGTTGGTAGTTAGTTTCGGGATGGATTAGATATGATTAGTGCTGTTACATATTGTGAAAATGAGAATAGCGATGAAGAGAGTAAGGTATTATTCTTGTGGACTAGTAAATATTTACTTCTATATTCTCACTCTCAAGTAGGTAGGTCTAAATGCTATTATGTTGTTATGCTGTACCTGTCAAGAGATAATCATTGTATATGCTAGGGATATAATGATAGTACAATCAATATAGGGCTATATCGGCACTTGTACTAAAACTGCCATGTGCGTCTCAGGATCATCCTGTGACTCGCATCAGAGTCTCGAAACAGTTTAAAAATGGAGTTGCCAAGACCAGCCCAGTTCATCAGGAAAAACTCGATCAGTCGAGTCCACAGCGCCGGGCCGTGTTGCGCAATCCGATTCGAAGACCCCTCCCTGGATGGGCGAAAAAGGATCTGGATCGCAGCTAACTCGAAATGGATAACGGATATTAAGAAAACGTAGTGTGGTTGGTGGATTGCTTTATCCGGGTAGGATATGGGGTTAAACGAAGGCTGGGATGTTGAGGGTTTTGATAGACTGGGTTGGCCAAGAATGGAGTTGAGGACCGTGTTGGCTATGTTAAGTATGCTATTTACTGCGTACCATGCATATATTGGGATATTGTTTCATGCTAGTGTGCTCGCAAGATAATTGTGCTAGTAGTATCGAGTTAGTCGCAACTAGATATGCAGAGTGGCATCTCGGTGGCTGGGAAGAGGGGATTGGCGATCTTTACGCTCTGAAGAACATTGTGCATTAGTCCTATGGTCGCCGGAATGTTATCTTGAAGGACGAACTCCCAATCGTGAAACGAGGAACTGATAATCCCGCGATTTAGGCTGATATAGAGTGGTATATCTTATAGGGTAGTGGTGGATAGGATGACGACTGTGGAGGGGTGTTGGATGTTTTCTTGCATATAAAGATTGCCGCATGTGTCGACCTACATAGGTTCTAGACCGTGCCTGCATGACTGAAATGCATAAGACAGAATATAGAACCGTTATTGTGTAGAAATTAGAAGATAAAGATAGATGGAGACTGGAAGGACGGTAGCTCGCTACGATGATCAGCCTATAGCTTTTTTTTCTTTCAATATTATCATTTTATTATTTTGTTCTGAGTTTTGGGTCCCTCGTTTGAAACCTCTGAGATGTAACAGCAGACATTTTGATCTGTCAGTGTCAAAATCCTGGTTATACAAGGTTAGAATATACTTTGATGGGATCTGACATGAATGTGAGCCGAACAACACCGATAATGGCTTGATTGGCCATAATACACGACGTTGTAGACGTCGTATATTGTAGTTATGTTGTATGTACTTTGTACTTTGGGTGGCTTTCTTAGTGCCCTTGATCTACATCGCCATCGACGTGAACAGGGAACTACCAGAATAAACCTTTGTGGAGTCTGGCGGCACTCATAGTGGACATTGACCCCCTTTTTTCCTTCAGAAAAGATGAACTAGGTCCGAATACGCGGAAACGCTATCGCCGTATGTAGGTAATGTCGTCCTCTTGCCTCCAGACCAGCCCGCTCAGCACGTACGAACACAAAAAGTGGAGAGGAGTGCAGGACATGAGCTGGCATTATATATTACGGAGTACTCCATAGAGATTATAATATGCAGTGTAATATGAAGGTGGTAAGGAGTGATTCCAAACGGAGCTCCGCTTCCGTACTTTGTCAATTCATACTCAAATCTCACACGAATATCATGCATACCGGCTGACCCAATAATAAAAAAAAATTAAAAACAAGGGTACCTGAATAGAGATGCACATCTTCAGGCCTGGGCTACCAGGGTATACATCCGCCTTGCATTGGAGGCAACCGGCAACCCAGGTAATGGGAAATGGTGGAGGCCCCGAGCGCACCGTAGAGCGAATCGGTACGGCAATGCATCATGTAGGAACCAGATCCAGACAACCAAGGCGATCTCTGAACGAGAGAGGAAAAAAAGTAAATTGTACAAGACTCCACACAGTACCTATGTTGTTCTCGATTGCGAACTCCACGGGGCAGTATCTATGCTGTATCATGCATGCACCATGCACCTCGGAGAAGTCCCTCGAGTGTGACCTCTCAGATGCGGCGAATTTGAGTTCCAGAAATAGTCCATACAACACACGTATGTACTATGCACCGCCAGCGTCTGCTAGATCTGTATACTAGGGAGTTGTCCTTGCAGGAGCCGGTGGCGAACTACACCACTCGGGGAATAAATTCATATCCACAGTTATTAGAGAGTTCCCGCGTGCTCGTTCTTGGGGTTGGGAGATTCGAGGAGTTCTGGGCTTTTGGTGCTGTTTGAGAACTTTTTTTTCTTTTCGCTCACGTACTTTGTACATCTGAACGATAGACGCTTGGTGCCTATTCGGGTAATCCACAGTGAACCTTACACACACAAGATGATATTGTACTTTGTGCAGAATGGACATTCAGGTCTTCAGATCCACATGGCTTTTCAACTAACAGTTATGATAATCTGCCCTTGCTGCTCATGCCGTCTTCGATATTAGGTTATATCATGTATGGGAACAATTATTGTTTATCAACGTTCTTAGACGGGGAGAGTATTCTGTATGCTGCCCAGCACTTCATGCAGATATCCTTCTTCTATTGAATAGACTCAAGGGCCACCAGCCCCTGCCGTGGGTTCAATCTGACACGAGCCTGCGTTTCCATGCTTGCCACTCAATAGAACGAGGGAAATTATAGGCGTTCCAGTGGGGAGACAACACGCACAGTAGTGCAGTGTATGTACGGAATTTGAGAGGGGCGATTTAAAGTGGAAACAGGGAAGATGACAGTAAGACTCGAAGATCTGTTACAAAAAAAAGAATGAGAGGTCGATATCGCACTTAACAAAACCGATCGAATCAAATATCATAGACTAAGGACCTAGGTGGGTATATTATTTTACAAGGGTTATAACAAATCCATGATCCTAGTCGCCATGCTACTCCGTACTCAGTAAGTATAAACCGGGAAGAGGATCCTCTATCGTGCATGAGGCGCTTTGAAGCGCTTGGCGAGAATTAGCCCCGAAAAGGAGTATTTCAGTTGAATTGGAACATCTCAAATCATCAAATGGTCAAGTGATTTACAGAGTACTTCTCGTACATTAGTCTATAGTATTAAAATAAGATTTCTCTAATTATACTGTCCCCGCCATGGTAGTGACAGTTGAAACTTGACAGGTCAAGGGGCGGCACGGGAAGGCGACTATTGGGAATGATTTGGTGGGAAGAGGGTATCAGAGATTCTCATTGGCGCTGGGCATACCGTAAGCTTTGCGATGACAGCGTGGAGGCGAAGGGGACTGAGAAAAATGAGTCCCTAGGTACCCATAAATCTGTACTCCGTGTACGGTGGCTTGTTCCTTACACATGAGAGCCGCACGGGACGGGGATCATGTTTGAGCTTGTAGCAAATGCAGTGTAATATCGACAGAGGGGCTACCAAAGTATGATCATCAGACCATCTGCAGCCACACTATGAACACGTAGAGGGGGGTGCGTTCATACTATGCGAGGTACGATCGACCTTGTAATCCACGGCGTAGATGTCTACATCCCCGATAACATGCGCACGATAGGGCGATGAAACGGAAGTCTCAGAATCGGTCCCAGGGACCGGGATCAGAGTCTATTCTCTGATCCGCGAAAGTCAAAGATTTCGATTTTGCTATTCAGTAGATCCGGAGAGGAGATCCTACATGCACGCCACTTAAAATGGTAAGTGGTAGGCAGGGAGGGAACAAAACGCACAAGCGTGAGGATCCCTGGGGCCCAGATTGGTCCGGGGAACTCCCGGGAAAAATCATGTTGAGAGTTTGAAATTCGAATGGTTCGTGTGAGAGTTTTTCCCCTCGAGTTACTCTTGGTACGTGCTGTCTGCAGATGGGAGGCGTGCGAAACTCAGCGTGAGCCACCGATCGGGTACATATGCTAGACGCTGGAAACAGGGATTCAGCTTGAAGTCTGCAAAGCAGGAAAGAGGAGGGCATTCAGGTGAGGTTATCTTTTCCGGTGTGGACACTGTGGAGTTTGAATATGGAATATGGAGTAGAATGCATAGAATTGCCAGTCGATAATTGTGGGCTTTTGTCTCGGTACTTGATAAAATAATAGAATATTACTCCGTACAACATACATAATAGGGATTGTGAATACGAACAGAACGTGGGGTCTGTGATGGAGCCGCCATGAGGCAAGCTGATTGATTGTTGGGTAAGGCGGGAAGGGAGAATATGACAGCTCGATTTTCCATACCCATTGGTTCTTCTAGCGAGGAAAGAGCTAGGGATGAGTATTAGATTAATTGTATGGAGTAGGGTTATTTGACATTTTGGAGATTAAAGATGCAAAGAGAAAAAAGAAAAGAAAAAGGAAAAAGAAAAAGAAATCAATATGACTGAACGTAGGGCTCTATCCCCACTTGGGGGGAACGTGTCCATCTCGTTAGGGTTTTGGGAACTTCACTAGAATATTAATTCCATCTGACTTGTCAATTCTCTAACGTCTGTGTGTCAAACAATTCCAAATCATCCTAATCCCCATGATTCGCTGCCTGACAGCAAAGGTAACCTGGTCTTTGGGTCTCCCAACTCCCTGGTTTCCTATTTCCGGACCTATTCTGGGGACTCGCTCACACGAGAACTGATTTAATAATATTTCCTAATTCTAACGCTGAAATCGCCAATGGCGCTTATAGCTTCCTGCTCGTAGACCAATTATTCCCAACTTCATTGTACAATATATAGAGCTATGATGCTTATTCTTGATGCCTACCTCCTCGCATGTATCAACATGACACTCCCGCAGTCCTTGCTTAATTCTATGTACTTTAGGCAATTTAAATTTATTAGAAGCGCCTCGAGGGGTATCAGCTCGTTGATAATGGGGAACCCCTTGATACTATAGCACGATCATAAAAGTTTCTCCTGACTATCGATGCAGGAGATCGAGAATTCGAAATGCATTCTAAGATTGTGTTACAGCAGGCGTTTCATCATCTATCGACATCTCAGTGGGGATCTAATGATGAATACGGAGATGGCCGCCGATGTACGTAGATACTGTGGAGTATGCAAGCAAACCTTAGTTTTAGTTGTTCTTTTTTAGCTTCATTCTCACCAACAGTTCACATCCGTATGAGTTCTCCGGATGTTTTGATAGAGTACCTCCAACGTCATTAATTGGGATAACTATTGATGCAAGGGCCAGAATGCCTTTTTTTTTAAAAAAAAAAAGAAAGAAAAAGAAAACTAAAATCTTCCCCGTGTCGATCGCGACACCCAACAGTTCGGTGACAAATTAGGGGTCCTGGATCATCATGAACCCTCCTCTCGGGCTGGATCGTGTTCCCCTCATTCGTCGATCTAACAGGGTAGTATGTGAGGTTCGGTCTGTGCATGATGTGACAGATATTTCTGTGTGATACCGAATAAAATTATTTTCTTCTCTGCTTCTTTCCCGGGCCCAAGCGGGCACTAGCAAGTGGTCCAGAGCACCCACCCGGGATGCCCGTCTTGCTTCCCCGTCGTGGTAAAGCTGTGGGGCAAAGAAATGCATCCTCTGTCTGTATGACATCCGCAATTTCGCACTTCATGTCTGTCGAGGATCGGCCTTGGTTCATCGTTCCCCTCGCCTGGGTCCGGCGAGGCCCTGGGATCTGGGAACAGGGAACGGGGAACGGGGAACAAAGTACTATCCCAATCTACATATAAACATGCATCCCAGCCCGCATGGTATCCCTTTCTATTCATTGTCTCATTGTATACACACTCGCCTCGTGTGGATTTCGCTTTCGCTTCTTCTTTATTCTGTCTATAGCCCTGCCCCCTTTGTCCATTACTGCATATACAACTTGGTTTTATCCGCACTCTCGATCTACGACCTCATCAACCCCCCATCTACAACAGGAACACGAATCACCCGTGGTCTTTCAGTATATATATCCTCGCAAACATACTTTGAACCACTTCGACACTCTGCACTGCACATATCACACATTTCTCAACGACCAACTACGATGTATGAAGAAATGGGTTCTAACACTGACGATACCTCCCGCCGCTGCTCTCTGCCGTGAGTTACCTCACTGTCCTGATATCAGACCATCTACCCTAACATAAATTCAAGGTCTTTCAACTCCAGCACCAGCATGGCTGCCTCTGATGTGGGCGAGGAGCGCCGACTGCCTCCTCTTCCTCAGATTCTGCCCCTGCCACCCCGTGGTCCTTTCAGCCCATTCAATGTGAAGGACGCCCTTGTTCCTACCACCCCAGGGCCCCAGGACACTTTCCAATTCAAGTCGTCTTGGGCAGCTGCCGAGCCCATTATCACACCTCCCTCACCGGCCAACTCTGCCGAGGGCTCCTGGCAAGAGTCGTTTGCCATGCAAAAGTCCAACTCGGTTGATTGGCCCAATGATCTCTCCCAAAACGAGATCATGGCTCTAGTAGCCCCACAGAACCTGAACCGCAAAGCACCTCTACAGCAGCTCTGCGGCCGCAAGCGCAAGGGCAGCGCCCAGTCTATTGAAGATGACCAGCGGGAGAAGCACCGTATCGCCGAGGGCAACCGCCGCAGCAACCTCAGTGAGCTGCACCGCCAGTTAGACAGTCGCATCCACGATTTCTTCCTCGAGCGTGCAGGCTGGAACCCTTCCAAGAGCCTTACTCAATCCAAGGAGCACATCGTGCAAGGAGCCATCTACCTAGTCGACTTCATGCTTGCCATTATTGTCCACCTTATCCGCCAGGAACAGGTCACACCGCAGCTCTCAGAGAAGCTGCAGCCCCAGTTCCGCTGCATGCAGCTGCAGCAGCTAGTCAGCTCCCTACAGCAGCAAAACCAGACGGCCCAGCAGCAGCTCAAGGCCACAAAGGCCGAGAACGAGATCCTCGCTGATCGTAACCGCGCCTTGGAGTTCCAGCTCAAGTCCTACGAGCAGATGTTCCGCTCTCCCAAGTCCGAGAGTACCAGCCCCGGCCCCGTCCTCGAGTTCCCCGAACACAAGCGCCAGAAGAAAAACGGTCTACCTGGGATGCGGGTGCTCTGCGATGAGATCGCTGCCAGCATGCCCTCCGAGCCTTCCTACACGGCTCCTTACTATGACTCCATGCCTAGCTCGACCTCGCAGTCCTTCGGCAGCTCCTACCTCACTGCCACCCCGCCCATGACTGGTCCTTCTTCTCCTGCCTTCCCTCCTTCTCAGTCTTCGTCTTTCTCATTCCCTCCGCCATCCCGTCGCCACTCTCTCATTGCATCTCCATAAATCTGCAGCGGAGATTGATGATGCACGCCCGATATTGAACACTGTTCCTGTTCACTGATGATATCATGACTCCCTTCTCTACCTTTCTCTCTGTGCCGCATCCTCATTCGCATATGAGGCCCTTGCAGCAGCGGCTGTTCTCCCTTACTCTCGGGTCCGTTAGGCTTAGTCCTTCGTCTTCCCGCTCCATGTGCATTTAGCGCCTGCATTGTGTAACAATATTTTTCTTTGATCTCGGGGATGAACAAGAGGTTCCCCAAACTGCTCGAAGCCTTTTCCTTTGTCGACTGATTTCCTTGCCTTTGGGTTTCCTTTCGTCTTTTCTTTTCTTTTTCTTTTTCGTTTCTTGGACAAAATGGTGGTTTTTCTTCTTTTTGTCTTTTGTCTTTTGTTTTTTTGGCGTTGTTTATTATGGATATATATGTTCGGGTGGGATATATTTTGGCTTTTGTTCATTTCTTTTATTTCTTTTGTCATTTTCTTCTATTTTTCTATGTCTATAGGTATGACTCAATGGATCATCTTCGATGAAAGTCTTGCTCTTTTGTAGGGTTACGGCAGCTTACTAAATTGTAAACGCGCTGAGCATTGCCGCATAAAGCCTTCCTATCAGCCCTAAACTGGTGGAATGTGGCCTCGATGTCTTCATCGATCATAATACAGCCCTGTAGCAAGTTATGGATTTTGGCTTTTATTGTGGAAGCTGTAGATATATTATAATCCTCGCTCCACGTAGATTGTTGTTAGGTTGATTATATATTTATATATTTATGTGGCCTTTACCCCTTTTTTAGTACGTAGTATGAAATCCAGTCATTCCCTACTCCGTAGACATTCCTTGAATGCTGGGCCTACGACATAAGAAACATAAGAATGCAAACAATATTTCACGCGATATCATAGGGGATTTGATTCTTGTCGGCCACAAATCAGCCGTCGATCATTGGAAGGCCGTCTAGGCGTCAGCCGGTGGAGACCAGTCCAGACTTGAAACGGACAAGTGTTCTCCTACAAGATGATTTGAATTTCGAGAGATGAGGTTGAATTGCTTTTTTTTCTCTAATTCACATGAGAATGGCAATTCAAAATTATGTCATTTCATTGAAAATAGAGGTGCCTAACAGAGTAGCGAGTACTCCGTACGGAGGATGTATAAAATTATGGGTTGGGCCCAGGCCGTGTCTCACTTTAACCTCGTGCTTGAAGATACTTGTCATTTCAATTTCCTTTTTTTGTATGTATCTGTGGTAATTAATTTAAAATGGAATTTGAAATAAATACTCCATAGAACATTTCGAATTGAGCAGAAAGAATAATAGAAAATTACCATTTTACGTGTTAAAAAATGACAGCAAATAAGAGGATCAAAGGACTCAAATGTGTACGCGCAATCCCTGCAGAAAAACAGTGACAACGTAAATAGGGGGTACAGACTATGGAGAACGAGAAGGACAGCACATTCATGTACTGTTTGTACGTACCTGCGTGGCAACAGAATCGAGATAGTGATATACCCCATGTCACAGTATTCAATAGCCCCTAAAGTGCACAGGGTCATCGACGATCCAGCCTATAAATAAAAATAAAAGGGTCTTGGCTGTCACTGTTGTGTTTGGACCGTTAACGTGAACATTTGATATGCTTATTATTTGGTTTAGTAGAGTGATAGAGTAGTAGAAAAATAGTAGAATAGACAAAATAGACATAAGAACTACACACAATTATACTCATTAGAACTTGTAGAATAAGAGAGAAATGTACTAAATGTACTTGTCTTACTGATTTCAGCCGCTCTCCAGGGCTTGGCAGGCAATCGCATTTCCCCCGATTCCCGACTCTGTTTTCTCCCCTATCAACCCATTCGCTTCACCACTCTTCTCCTCCTCTCTTCTCCACATTCGTTCGGGGGGTTTTACGACGAGTGTTCGAGACGGGATCGCCCCTGAAATTCTAAACCTCTCACAGCTCGTCATCTCTCATCATGTTGTTGCCAAAGGGCGGTGTTAATTGGAAGTCAGCCAAGGCCAGATTGCCACCATGGAGGGCAGTCCTCGTTTTATTAACACGGACTCGCTTCTTGGTCTCCATAGCCTTGACCGGTCTGCTTATCCTCATGTGGCGCGGTGTCAGCAGGTCTGCATCAGAGATGCAAAGGTGAGAGAGAGACCATCCCATCCATCATCGGAAACCATTCATACTGATCCGACTGGCACCGACAGCTTCTACTGCTATGGTTCCAACAAGTCCCCCATGGAGATGTCCATTAACGAGATGGTCGAGTGGAGTGCGCACGCCCAGACCCCTGTCCTCTTCAACCGCCACGAACCCTACGAAGTCAACTCCACCTCCATCGTCGATCTTGACCTGAACCCCATCAAGTCCACCTCCAAGGCCGCTCTAAACCGCGAACGTGTACTCATCCTGACCCCTCTTCGTGATGCCGCTCCCTACCTGGCCAAATACTTCGACCTCCTTTACAAACTGTCTTACCCACACGAGTTGATCGATCTGGCCTTCCTCGTCGGTGACTGCAAAGACGATACCCTCGCAAACCTCGCCTCCGAACTCGACCGCATCCAGAATCACGCCGAGGAGAAAGTTCGCTTCCGCAGTGCAACCATTATTGAGAAGGATTTCGGTGCCGATGTGGAGATGAGTGTGGCAGAGCGACACTCGTTCGCCGCACAGGGTCCACGACGCAAGGCTATCGCCCGTGCCCGGAATTACCTGCTCTACTCAGCTCTGAAGGCTGATCACTCCTGGGTGTACTGGCGTGACGTGGACATTAACGACTGTCCCGAGCGTATCCTGGAGGACTTCATGGCCCACGATAAGGACATTCTCGTGCCAAGTATGTTGATTTTGGAAGTTGGATCGGAGGTCGAACAGCTAGCTGACAGTGATTTTGTTTTTTAGATATTTGGTTCCACCGGTACAACCAGGATGGCCATGATATCGAGGGTCGCTGTATGTATACCCATGACACCCGGTGCGCTACGCAGATTGCTGACTTCTTCATTCCTAGTTGACTACAACTCATGGGTCGAATCCGACAAGGGCCGCCGACTGCGCGCGTCTCTGCCTACCGACACCGTTCTGGCCGAAGGTTACAAAGAGTACGACACTGGCCGCACCTACATGGTCAGCATGGGCGACTGGCGAAACAACAAGGATGATGAGGTGGAGCTTGACGGAATTGGTGGTGTCAACATCCTCGTCAAGGCTGATGTGCACCGCTCCGGCATTAACTTCCCCGCATACGCCTTCGAGAACCAAGCCGAGACAGAAGGTTTCGCCCGCATGGCCAAGCGAGCTGGATACCAGGTGGTCGGACTGCCCAACTACGTGGTCTGGCACATTGATACCGACGAGAAGCCCGGAAACCTTGGAGACCGTAAAGCGTTCTAGTTTCTACCTGCATTCCGTCCGCCGGAAATCTCGCTTGGGATCAAGTTGATCTTTGATCCCACCCCGTCGTCGAACATCCACCATTCTCCATTGCCCCGTGTGTTATCTTCTCGATGATCACCATCGCGGAAAGCTTTTGAACCACGGCGTGTTTCACTTCCTTTCCTTCTGACCCATTTTTCTTTTCTTCCTTTTTTCCTTTTTTTTCCCTTCTCTTTTTGGATGGATGTTTCGCGACGGAAAGCCTAATGACTTCCCTAATACAGTATCTTCGTGCGTTCTAGGGGTGTGTGTATTTGTTACCTTGGCGCTACGGGGGGAAAATGTTGTTTGGCGGTTCGCAGGTCTATAAAGTTCCTTCTCCAGGCCTCTTTCCTTGATATACCGAATTTGTGTCTCATGGGACACATATCCTGAGCTATGGGGATGTGTGTATAACCGGGCATGTACACTCGAGTGATTCAATCTCGATCATCCGTTCTTCTTGCGCAAAACCTACATTAGGGACCGAGAACCGGACCGTCTACTGTCATGTGTCACTTTCTTGTTTCCAAGTTTGATTCTGATTCTGCTATGCAGGTCACCTCCAAATTGTGCTTTCTATTTTCGTCTTTTTTTTCCGTGTTGTCATATGCTGAGCTGGCGTCCTTGACTTGTGTTTTTTTTTTTTTTTTTTTTTTGCGAGAGGTGGGATATCAGACTAACTCAGTTGAAATCCAGATGCCGTGTGATGAGTCTAGTTTTCTTGCAGATGAACCAAGGCAGATATTCGCGCTGCTCTGCGCTATCTGCTGAGTTTCATGTATATAATCAATTGCACGATTTCATTCCCTGCAAATAGCACAAGACGTATCGCATCAAAGTAGTTTAATAGAGGGTCTCCTAGCAAAGACCGCGGCTATTAAGTCAGTTGAACTTCAGGGTTCTTTTTAAGCAAGTCAAGTCCTCTCTCATTCAACTCGGGATCTTTGCGCAATGCAAAGAAATCCAACCAAAAGTTGCGTGCTTTAGTATGATCGGGCAGATATTTGCGTAGCAGATCTTTCCACTCTCTCCATCTTGCCGTAATCCAATATTCCTGCGCGATTCCCAGTCTAAAATCCATGTTAGGGTACCATTTCCGGGAATGATATTGGCGTTGGCTAGGTCGCCGTGCTTTATAGGTCGATGGCATCTTTAGCCTGATTTCTTTCAATGGTTGACCTTGAATGCGTTTGGTGAGGTCTCGTCGTTTTCCTCCCATTCTTCAACGATTTAGAGTATAGGTATTGAGGTTGATGCTGAGAGCCTGATATTAGGGACCTCAAAGTTGGGTGGTTCGATAGATCGTTCTTTTAGGATCAACTTTGATTCCGGTTGCTGGTCACGACATGCGTCTTGACGGGTATTCTCGGCTATTTGGCAAAAGAATTGCTTTTTTGGAGGTCAGACATAAGCATTTCCAAGAAATAGGAGGGGTGAACATATATGTACTTTCTCAATATTGGGCCAACCTTTGGGTAGCCTTTTTTTATATATTCTGCCAGCTCTACTTGTATAGGTGGATTGAGGTTTTGGATAATCTATGCAATAAAACAAACAAACAAACAAAAACAAAAACCTCAGCCGAAAACCAACGCAAGAAAAGGGGCCAAAACAGTGTGAGGTACAACCTCGTGTCTAGGTGAGCTAACGTAATCAATCATCTTCAACGGGCCCCCAACAGATACATGCCTATCTCCAAGAGACAACATCAAAAGATGAAATGGAATCACTAACCCACCTTGTTTGAAGGTACCTCCAATCCACCTGATACGTTTTTTTCTCTCTCACCTCCACGGAGATGCATCTCTAGGCCCGTGCTTTGTTCCAGAGCATGGGATCTACAAGATCACCACACTGTAGTCAACCCCAGTTTCGCTTCATCGGATGAATGAACACAATGCCTCCCATATCTAAAACGTGTCAGGGTTGCGCGGATTCCAAGGTGCGATGCGTCCGGGATAATGAGATCGCGTGTAACCGGTAGGAATCAAAACAGCCTGAGGTTTCCGAAGAAAACTGGAGCTTATCTAAACTACACAGGTGTCTCCGCTTGGGAAAAGAATGTCTATATCGCCAGACTGGTCGTCGATTTAAGGGATTCCACAAGGACCGGTAAGCAAACTTGCCGTCATGATAATAAACAATATTATCTAACTCATGACTCAGTAAGATTGCGGCTCTTGAGTCAAAGATCAATGAACTCAAGGCCGACCGGGGTGGCCCAGAAGGGCATGAAACCAACACGAGTACGCGCAGCGCGTCATTAGTTGACGGCGATGCTGCGCCTGAAGACATCATCAGCCGAGACTTGCTTGACATGAAGACCGCCGAAAGGTATCTAACCGCATTCAAGACCAAAATGACCCCACACTTCCCATTCGTGGTTGTTCCCCCGGAGGTATCTGTCAAGCAGCTCCGCCAGGAGAAGCCATTCCTATGTCTAGCAATCCTCGCGTCAGCTTCGTATGAGAATATGCCACTGCAACGGGCGCTGGGGGGTGAAGTCAAGAAAGTCGTCGCATCACGCATGGTCATCGGTGGGGAAGTCTCCTTTGAGTTGTTGCAAGGGCTGCTGGTCTTCCTTGCATGGTAAATCCCGGTCTATGAATACTTTGATATTGTGATTGCATCTGACAACATATGACAGGTTACATTATCACTCACGGCCATACAGTTACACTCCATTTCTCCAACTGGCTATAAGCCTCCTGATAGATTTGCGGTTGGACCGTCCACCGCAGACGCGGACGTGGAAGACAGAGCTGCGCTTTGGACTTCAATATAATCTGCAGAATCAGACATATAATCGGCCTTCTTGGGGAAGCAATGAGCAGAGGGCTGTCTTGGGTTGTTACTATTTGTCGTCATCGTGAGTTTGTGTGCCATCGGAGCTTATTGAATATTGGCTGATAGTTATTTCGCTTTAGGATTGCGATGCTTGTGCAAAAGAAATCTACTATTTTACGTCTCCCGTACCAGGAAGAGTGTTGCAAGACTCTCAGCGAATCCAACGAGTATCCTCACGATAAATACATCAGCTATGTGATACAGCTCCAATTTATTGCAGAAAAAGTCGACAATCTATCTGCAAAGCATGGACTTGACTTGGAAACGCCTGGATCGGGGTCAGAGCTCTACATCACCAATTTAAAGTCAGAGCTGGAGGCGTTCCACCGTCAACTACCCTTCAGTATCAACGAAAGCTGTAGGTCTCAACAGAACACCAGCTTCACTTTTAAAGGAGAGTGTTGAAACTAACTTGTAACTCTAAATGAAGTTCTTCTCGCTATACAATACCACGCCACAGGGCTTAGCCTATTCCAACTCGCTCTCAACATCACCAACCAAGAGTCCGAATCACCCTTTGAGTCTAACTCGTGGAGAAAAGAAATGTCGCTCTCGGCACTTATCTCAGCCAGTTCGATCCTCAATCTATACATCCGACTTCCACCCAACGAGGAAGTCGGATTTAACAATACGCAATGGGTACAGATAGCACTTGCTTTGCTAGTTACCTATCGACACACCGTGGCAGCCTCGAAACCAGATCAAACTGCTGCCTTCCGAGATACTCTATCAAAATTGAGATTGAGGGTTGGGGCGTTGTCGACTTCGGATGTAGATATGAACGGTGCTCGAGATGCTTTCTTCGACTTTGGGAGGCGTGTAGTTCAAATCGAGAACTGGCTCGCGGGAGATGGTAGACAGGAAGATAACTCTCACAGCGGTGAGAGCTTTGAGGACTTTCAGCATACGGTATGTCTCGAGCCGGCACACTTTGATGGGTTTATGGGGGCTGCGGAGGCGGAGCATCTCGATATCCCTTTTGGGAATTCATTTTCAGTTTCGGCGGAGGACTTCCAAATCCCACAGGATTTTTTCTTTGCATCCTCTTTTGAGCAGATGACGGGTGACTGGGTATGATTCTGAATTCAATATTTCATTCTATGAGGTTACCTTTATAAATTTTCTTCGGTCAAAATTGTTCTCACCTTTTCATATTCTATCCTAGCTAGAAGTCAAAAAAGATTGCCAGAATTGAAGTTATGAAACAGATACTGGAAATGACGTGAGAAAAAGCTCCAATACGAGATACTAGACTAAATAGGTAGTAGTCCTAGGACTTGGAGTTTCTAAATTGGGATGATGATCCAATGTTCGTATCGCCGAGCCGATGTATACAAACTGCAAACCGCCAAGACCTTCAGCATCACCGACCCGATGTTGGATACAAAACAGATATGGAGGAAGCAAGAATCTGAATCCAAATCAATTGCAATTATCTCAAAATGATCTCAATCTCTCACGCTTCGACATTCTTCTTGCTCTTCGCCTCAGCCCTCTCTTTCACCCCATGTCCACTGCTCGGCCCAGCATTCCCTCCGTTTTCCCTCGACACAGATGACAACACTGTTGGAGGTGCCCTACAAGAACTCAAACAGAGGTTTGACACACTAGTCACAACAAACACTGGGGTTCATGGGGATGTCTCGGCGAACACCACCTTTAGCATCGCCTTGTTCTCATCCGACACCGGCAATACCGAAGACGAGCCCTTCTTCTGGCAATATCACCACACAGCCCCTACATTGAACCAGTCTTCGGTAGGATCTCATGCCGCAGATAAAGACAGCGTTTATCGCATTGGTGGCCTCACTGAGGTCTTCACTGTGTGGAGTCTTCTTTTCACGGGAAACGGAGACCAGATATTTGATGACCCTGTTACTAAATACCTCCCTGAGCTGGGCAATAGTGCAAGGGAACAAGATGCTATTGGACATGTAAAGTGGGATGACGTTACTGTTGGTCAACTTGCGAGTCATATGTCTGGCATTGCAAGGGACTGTGAGTAGGGCACTGGACAGGAATATGGTTGGTGATCAGGACTAATTCACGATAAACAGATTGCTCAAAGGATGTAACTTTACAAACAAGCTCTACTGAGATGGGACTGCCTCCACGCCAGGATATAAACAAGCCTTGCTGTGGTGATAGTTCCAAGTGTGATAGCAGCGGTATGAAATCCAAGTCTGTGTTTACTATCTCTGTATACTAATCTCTTCATAGATTTCATTCGACACTTGGCCAACAAAACCCCGGTAGTTCCAGCTGGGGGAACCCCCAGCTATTCCAACATGGCATTCCAGCTTCTAGGCTACATAGTCGAAAAGCGCACCGGAAAACCATTCAACAAAGTGCTTCAACATGACATCTTTGACGTCCTAGGAATGACCGAAACCTCAATCTTTGCACCAAACAACACCACCACAGGAACTATTCCCGTGAGCAAAGAAGCCAGTGGTTGGTTAGCACACCATGAAGCAGACCAAGCGTAAGTCCATCCTTTCTCCATACATCCCAGCCACCAATCTAACAATACATCCACCCCAGATCAACATCCCTTTTCTCCAGCATCAAAGATCTGGCAACAGCCGGCCAAGCAATCCTAAACTCAACCCTCCTCAGCAAACCCCAAACAACCCGCTGGTTCAAACCAGTCTCCCACACCTCCAATCCAGCCAACTCCATCGGATCCCCATGGCTTATATACAGCGCCGCCGAATCATACCCCAACGCATCGATGGTGGGCATCTACACCGTTCTCAGCAACGAAGGCAACGACGAGAGCCTCTACAGCTCATATCTTGGCCTAGTCCCCGACTTCGGCGTCGGCTTTGCCATTCTCTCAGCCGATACCGAGACCCCGGCCGATCTCAACGCGCACGCAGATATCATCGGTGACGTTGTGCTAGAAGCGTTGATGAAAACAGCCATTGAGCAGGCTGCTAAGAATTTCGGTGGGAAATACAAGGCATCTAACATCAATTCGTCTATTTCTGTTAAATACGATAGCTTGCCGGGTTTGTATATCCAGGAGTTTGTCAGTAATGGCACTGACTTCCGTGCAACGCTCGCTGGGATCGTGGGTGTTGCGAAACCCGCGGATCTGAGTATTCGCTTGTATCCTACACAGCTGGTTGAAGAGTCTGGCTCTGGTTCCAAGCAGGCTTTTAGAGCTGTCTTTCAGGATATCACTGAGTTGGCGGACAATGGAACTCCGACTTGTGTGTCGTGGTTAGATCTTGATAAGCTCCAATATGGAGGCCGTGGTCTGGATGAGTTCGTTTTTTCTCTGGATCGGAGTGGTCAGGCTGTCAGTGTTGAGATTCCGGCTTTGAAGGTCTCGCTAGGAAAGAAATAGCAGGAGAGAGGGCAGATCACAGTCATTTACTTGCTTATACTTCCTTTTTCTGTGTAACATCGCTTTTGGACTGTGTTTTGGTCCTTCGTTATAATCGGCCGCTTATGTGGCCTTGTCATGTCATTTCCTTTTTGTTGGTCTTTTGGATGCTCTTTTTAGTTGTATACGAAGGCGGTACAAAATGCATATTCTGTGCCAGTGACATTTCTATGTATAACCTTTGAAAAATAAAGCTATTTGTCTTGCTGAACCTCGATCTCCTTCCACCTCCTTCTACCTAGCCAAAAAATAATAATAATAATAAGACATCAATCTCTCTTTATCTCCAAATGTAGCAAAAATTGGACAAAATATCATTATCCACGTGACCCATCACGTCCGTGCCATAAAAGCGGCTCAAATAGGAAATATCCCCCCTGGGAAAATCCAGTATACAAAGTACGTACATTATAATCACATACTTCATACAGAAAATACAGAAACCAATCGACAATCCAATACATTCCATTCCCTTCACCATGCCACTTCGTGTCACCCGCGCCTTTCAAAGCAAAGCCCCCGCTTTCCCCCACGCGCGGATACCGCTCCGCGTCCCGCCATCACACCTATTCTCCTCCTGCCCCTCAGCCTCGATTAAAACATTCCCAACACCCAGAAAATCAATTCTAACCTTCCAATCCCGCAATATGTCTTCCGCTCCCGCTAAGAGAGAGTTCCTCTGCATCCTGCCCGATAAGCCCGGCGCGCAGGCGAAGCGTCTTGAGGTTCGCCCGTGAGTCTTCCCCCAGCATCAGGAGTCCAGCGTGGGACGTGTCTCTGGGATGAGTCTTGCTAATGCAGTCTTCAGTAAGCACCTCGAGGGTGTTAAGCCGAACGTTGCGTCTGGTGCTATTGTTGCCGGTGGTATGTGACTCACTTACTTTATTTTTGTTTTGTTTTTGTCTAGATCGTGTCATGGAAGGCTTGTAAGCATATGTACATATGTACTGACATGGATTGTTTTTTTGTACAGGTGCAATGCTCAATGCTCACCCCGCCGATGGCGAGACACCTTCCTTTAAGGGAAGCATGATGCTTGCTGTTGCGGAGAACGAGGCTCAGGTGCTTGAGCTGCTTAACAAGGATATCTATGTCACTTCTGGTGTGTGGGATATGGAGAATGCGCAGATTATCCCGGTATGTTATGCAGGAAGAGGGTTGGCTGGTTTTGTTTTCTGCTCGTCGCTAACCGTCTCCTGGTTTAGTTCAAGTCTGCTGTTCGTGAGGCTTTGTAGTTGCATATCTAGGTTTTAGCTTTGCATTGGGTCTGGGACTCGGGATTTGTCGTTTGATATATATGAATAAAAGCGACTGGTTATTGAGCTTGTGCTGCATCTAGATGCCGTTTGTTGTTTTCCAAGTAGTTCTGTTTTATTGTAGGATGGAGGACGGAAGATGGAAGACTTAATGTATCATACTAGCAGATTGGCTAACTGAGCAATGCCGAAAAGGATAGATACGGTTAGCCTGGTACTTCTTTTCTCATTTAGGTATGCATTTCCCGATTGGAACGATTAGAATAAGCCGAGTGGAACTATACTCCAACCTTGTCTCCGAATGTAACTCCGCGGGAATAAGGCCAGTCTCATTTGGATTGTAAGAATGTAGTAATAGCTTGATAAACATATTGTATTCGAATAGTCGAAGAACGTCCAAACATCAAATTGATAATTGATCGCCAGGGTTGAATTTACGCCTATTACTTATCTCCACTATTGGATATCATCGCCCAACAATTGGTTCAAGGAGAGGCGGAAAACAAGACGTTGACCGGGCGAGTCCACCGCGGAGAACTTGAGTGGTGCAGAGAGGTCGCCACTCCTGGGAACTGATATCACTAGCACTCATTCTCACTGGCACAGAGAGATAATTCCCCAACTTTTCCCATCTGGTACATCATTTGAAGACGGAGGAAGAGATAACTAAAAGCCGAACGTCATCTTTGTCATCTCCGACGACCGGCGGATCCGGCCAAAGAAACTACTCCATCAGGACTAGCGTGCTTATATAAGACCCGATCAGATTATTTATGAATTCATCACTTTCTCCCTATCAGATCCATCTTTTTTTCGCCTTCAACAACATCACCTGTGAAAACAAATACCTTCATCAAAACATATCAACATACCCCATAATAATCCACAATGTTCAAGCGCCTAGTCACCGTTGCTCCCCGCGTCGGCTCCGTCGCGACACGCAGCGCCCTTTCTCCCCTCACTGGCCTGCAAGCCGCTCAACCCGCCATTCGCCGTGCTGCTCCCGCCCCAGCTCAACAGCGCAGAGGATACCATGAGAAGGTCCTTGACCACTACAACAACCCCCGAAATGTTGGCTCCATGCAGAAGGGCGACCAGGACGTCGGTACCGGTCTCGTCGGTGCACCCGCCTGTGGCGATGTCATGAAGTTGCAGATCCGCGTCAACAAGGACTCCGGCCGTATCGATGACGTTGTCTTCAAGACTTTCGGCTGTGGTAGTGCTATCGCTTCGTCCAGTTATCTGACTGAGCTCGTGCGCGGTATGACTCTCGACGAGGCTGGAAGGGTTAAGAACACCGATGTGGCGAAGGAGTTGTGTCTGCCCCCTGTCAAGCGTATGTCTTTTCTCTTGTGATGGTTGATGAATTTGGTCGGTTCAAATGCTAATATGTTCACTTCTAGTGCACTGCTCCATGCTTGCCGAGGATGCTATCAAGTCGGCTATTGCCAACTATTACACCAAGAACCCCAACACCCGTGCCACAGATCTGTCCGGGACGGGCGGCGTCATTCCTGATGTTAAGGTTGAGACTGCCGGTAGCCCTGCTGCTGCTATTTAAATTGGCTTTCTTTTCTTTGCTTTAACGGTGTGAGCTTGTCGGATGGATTCTCCATCTGAATGACGAAACCTCACTCGTTTCGTTTCACAAACTCTGCGATTTTTAATTCCGAGGTTGTCTTAATACACAATCATTTGATCAAGGATGCTTGTTTTTGTCGGAGAACATCGACAGGAACGGGCGGATTTGGGATTCGTTGTACTTTGCCACTGAGAATGTGTGCCAAGAGATGACGATGGATGAGATGAAAACGAACAAATTGCCCATTTGTTTGATGTACATATTTCCCTATTTCTTTATACGTTCTGATGCGGGTTTTCTTTTTTTTTTTTCTGCGATGGCGCCTCGGTATCTGGGATCCTTGATCGATACTCTCATCTCCATTTTCTGAAAAGCAGCGCCTTGATAGTTTCCAATGAAACAAGTGAAACCAGAACAGTTATCCTTTTGTAAAATGTAGAGAAAGTAATATCAGAAACAGTCTATGATTTATAATTTATCAACAATCTAACTATTTATACAAGACCACGCTGGGTCTTTGCTTTCTGCGAGAACACGGCAGAACGAAGCCCAGAAACATAGAAGCCATCCTCTAACAATCCAGTCAAGAGATGAAGAGGCCATGTGCGAAAAGAAATATAGAACGCCGTCGCTGATGCACAGACAGACCACTCAAGACAATCCGTGCCAATGAAAAGAAACCAAAAAACCAAAAACAAGGGATATAATGGGAAAACAGAACATATAAAGAAAAAGAACCAAGGCCAGGGAATCCGCAAGAGAACACCGTCTAACCACTCCGAAGGCCGAAGCGAGTCTTCAAGGACAGTAGAGTCTCATAAACCGACAATTTGACCTCAACGCGAAGGTAATTCGCGTAGGCATAGATGAAGCGGAAGAAGTTGCGGAACACACCGCCAGACTCCTTAATGAGCTCCAACTGCTCTTCAAAGACAGTGCGCGTGGCATACCGCGCGAGGATAAGGAAAGAGCGCATTGGGCCCTGGCGCGTGTGAAGGTTTTCGTCTAAGCTGCGAGCTGGGAGGGGAGTTAGCTGATGGTATGCAAAAGAACAGAGGGTCGAAAGTGAAATACATACTGAGGTCATTGGTCTTCAAAATAAGAAGAATAATCCGGGGAACTTGGCCTAGCAAGACAACCAGTTGTTGCAGCATGCCTTCACCCAACGCACCAGAGATATCATCCTTCTCTTTAGCCGTCCGCGAAGAAACGACGCTTTCCTTGGTGAGAACGCTGTAGTCTCTACCGGTAATGGCGCTGGCAAAGAGCGGGAACTGCTTATCCGTGACACCGGCGACCTTGTACGCGAACTCGCGCATCCGCGGCACGTCCGCGTCAATAACGGCTAGCCACAGCTTGGCGTAGTTGCGGCGCAGGTCGCGGTCGATGTTACGGTAGAGACCATGGTCGTAGAGGACGATGTCGAAGTTGGGGTATGAGCGGGTGTGGTTCGGGCGGATGGCGATGTTGCCGCCGTGCGGATCGCAGTGAAGTGGGGCGTTGTCGCCGAAGATCATCTCGTTGAAGACATGGGCGAGAGCGGCGGAGACTTCGTCGCGGTCGATGTTGTTGGCGTCAAGGTACTCCAAGTCGTCAGGGCGGTGACCTGCGATGTACTCCATGACGAGGATACGCTTTTGGGACCACATCACTGGGATCTAGTTAGCTTCAAGTAATACATATAAAGACAGGATTGGCAGCATTACGAACCTTCGGGAATGACCAGTGGGGCATCAGAGTGCTTCTTGAAGTATTCGCTGGCATGAGTAGCATTCTGGGCTTCCATGCGGAAGTCCAGCTCTTGTGGCAGCGAGAAATCCATTTCCTTGGACAGCCATTCCAGGTCATATTCAGGGAAGAAGCGCTTAAGCATGGAGAAAGTGAATCGTGTCAAAGCCAAGTCCAACGGCACCCATTCGTCCAGCGCGGGATGCTGGACTTTAACAGCGACCTTTTGTCCGGTTTCCTTCAACGTAGCAATGTGCACCTGTGCCAGCGATGCAGCACCGATGGGGGTCGATTCAAAAGAGGCGAATAACTCATTCATATCCTGGCCTGTGTCCTTGCGGAATAGCTCACCGATTGACTCAATTGACGAGACGGGGCATCTGTCCTGGAGCGGGATGAAGGTCGAGGTCCATTCGATGGGAAGTAGGTAGCCCATGCTGCTGAGGTGCTGGCCCAATTTGATGAAAATCGATCCATTCTTTTCTAGGACACGGAGTGTACGCTCGGCGCATCGCTTGTGGCATGCGCGAATCAGTGCGTTCTGTTCTTCGGGGGACGAGGCGTCTTGTTTCAGGGTAACACGGTAGCTGCGAAGATTCGAGGTTGTATTAGCGATTTTGCCAAGGCGCAACATAGGAAAGGTCTATAGAGTCACTGTAATCCACTTACTCGTTGATACAGACAGCCAGTGTGCCAACAACGCGCCCACTGCGTTTCGCGGCCTGGAACGCATGCTCCGCTTGGTCGGAGAACGTCACTGCGCCCAAGCCGAGTATACTTCCAATGAGAAACCATTTGATGACACTCCGCTGTGATGCACTGATCTTGGGCGCATTTTCGGACTTGTGCTGGCTCTTGGTCTCCGCAGACAAGAGAGGCGAAGCCTTCACAGAAAAAGAACGGCGTGAAGCGGCGAGGGTCGAGCCCTGGAAGGACACTGGACGACCCCATGATGAAGCGTTGATTGCACCGGAATATGGCGACTGTCGTAGCGGCGAGTTCGAGACCAGAAGAAACGAGGATCCAGATGTTGAGGGTTTGGACGTTTTCCCGATTACCGTTGCGGGATCAATCCTGAATGCCCGCAATGGCACGCGAAGCGCTGCGCTCATTCCCGAGGCGAAGGCCACCGGCCAGAAAAAGACCAAAAGAAAAGAGGAAAGGACTGATAGTGCTTGTAGGCGTTTCTGGGCTTAATTCATCGTATGATTATTTGCGGCTCAGAGAGATTTTTCACGGTTCTCGCCGCCAATCGGCTTCGACGATGCACGTGATCCCATCTATAGATCAGCCCATAACAGACGTCATAGCTAATTTGGTGTTGAACAGGTTGGATAATGGGGAATTAACTAGTAGATTCGATAACGAAGCAGAGACACTAAAGAAGCATAAATTCATATCATGAAGGAGAGATAGAAGGGAGCGGGGACTATATATCAAGGACCTAAGTCGCTAACAAATATAACGCCCTTATACAAGTCAAACTGTTCACTTATGAGCTTATGCCAAGGACACTGTTGCAAATTAGAAGAAATTATTGATTCAAACAGAAAAGAAAACCATACTCTATGTGCAGCAACCAGTGCCCACATAATAACAAAAGGGCTTTTACAAAGGAGTTAAAACCATGCACCATCACCCCAAAGTCCATTTAGAGTTGACAACGCCGTCACCTGTGTACAACCAGACCAATATGAAGCAGAGAAATCGGAAACGCAATAACACAAACATATCAATTCGCTAGACCATTTTGGACGTCAAATTACGTCCACTCGGAGTCTGCGAGTGTCGGGCGGCGGCGACGAGGGATGATTGAAGGCCGCCGACTCAGCGAGCTTGGAGTCTTGTTGTCTTCCTCACGCAATAGCTCAACGTGAGTCATTCTACTGGAGAGGGGTCGTGCAGATCTGGGCCTGGCAGCAGCCGCACTGCTTCCATTGGAGGCAGGTCCAAGAACCGGGTTGCTGCCATCCCGACTGCCAGGTCTCATAGCCAGAGATGAAACACTGAGAGAGTTCCGCGGGTGCCGGGGAGTTTCCCGACCTTCTAGGTATCCCCTTGACTGGCCGGTGCGGCTAGATGATGGTGTGGATGGGGTAGATGATGCCGAGAATAGGATTGGAGGGGTAGTGCATGTGCTTTGTCGTCGGGCTGTCGGTCTGCGTTTGCTGACGCCATATGCCTCGCTGGACCGAACTAGCTTGCCTGCCATATCTCTGACAAGGACTGCGGGGTCGTTCTCCATGTTTCGAATAGCATCAAGCAGACCATAGGTTGCGAGTAGCCCACCCTGCTCTTCGTTTGAATCACAAATACTGGCTATTATACGCAAAAGATTGAGTCGGACGGCGGCTTTGGTGTGGTGTAGCTTCTGCCTCAGTCTCTGGAAGATATCGGGCCGCGCGAAGGTGGATGCGACAGGAGGACTGAGTCGAAGAAGTTTTTGCAGAGGCTCCAGAGTATTCTCGAATGCGTTGGCTTTGGAAAGCTTCAAGCATTGGGCAATGGCACCAGTGAATGTAATGGGGCCCTCAAATGTATCACTCTCAAAAATACCATCCAAGAGATGTTCTTCAACCTTGGCGGTTTCTTCTTGAAGCCTAATTATTGTTCATTGTCAGTTTTAGGACCAGCTACGCTTTCGGGATGGGAGACAAACCATGTGAAAATAGCATCCAAGGCAGTGACTTGCCAGTATGGATCCAAGAGCAAAGAGATGTAAAAGCCAAGGCCCTTGTTGCGCCACAGCTCTCTACGACCAACTTTTCCAGATTGTGCCATGTCACAGAGAATCGGTAGGGCAAACTCTTTCAGCGGCCGCTCTGTGAGTACGATCTTTTGCAGAAGCGGTACAATGCCGTTCAGTGCAGCGTCTTCTTGCCGAGACTTGTTCAGACGGCACATATTGTAGATAGTGTTGAGGATCTGGTTCGAGAGCTCGCGGAAGTGTGATTTTCTCAGGTTTGATCGAAGCAGATCAGTCAAGACATCGATGGCGTTGGAGTTCTGGAGTGAATCTAGAGTAGTTGAAAGCATCGACAGATTTTTAATGAATTTCAACATCGTGATTTGATGGACTGGGCTCATTCGCCTCAGCTCTTTCAAGACTCCTTGAATCAATTGTTAGCATATAACGTTGCAAAGGTTCAAAAAAAAAAAAAATCTTACTGTGCAAGACTGTTCGCTCAGAAACCATCTCCTTAACATGATTCTCGGCCTGCGAGAATATGAAGAAGATATTGGCAATACGGCCCTCGATGACTTCTGTCAACTCCCCATCTTCATCGAGAGCACGACTTAGAACAAGAGACAAGGGATCAAGAACGGAGTTGCGGGACAGGATTCTACAGAAATCGTTCTTGGGGGTTGAGCCCTGTAGAAAAATAGTTAGATCTGAGGAGATGCAAAATGCAATGAAGGCGAAATACTTACTTGCAACTCAAAGACACTCCAGATTCCGTTCACACCAATCAAGACGAGTTCGCGTTCATCCTCATAATCGTCCTCTAGGAACTCAACTAGGACATTCAAACCTCCAGCACTGACAAACATCTGGAGAGTCAGGGTGGAAGTCTGGTACATCTGCTGCACGAAAGCTGCAGCTTCAAGTCGGATTTCGCGGGGGTACTTCTTGGATGCAAACTCATTGATGATAGGGATTCCGCCGACGAAGCAAAGATTTTCCTGGACCTCATAGTCGTCGTAGATGATTGCGTTGACAACCCTCAACAGACAGAAGACAATATCACGCCGGCGAGTAGTGTCCAGAATCTCGAGAATGGGCAGCATGCCGTGAGCACTGATGATGATGTTTTTAGTCTCTGGGAGATCACAGAAAATAGTGAATAATTGTTCAGAAATCTCCGCAAGAACCTCTTCGTCTTGGGATGTCTTGAGAGAGTCCACGAGACCCTCAACTTGGTTGCGCAGACGTGCGTATTTATCACGAGCGATATTTTCCTCTAGATCCACCTCATCAAAGCCTTCTTCCAATTGTGCAAAGGGGTCATCCTCGTCTTCTTGATCTCCTAGCCATGAGTTAGACAGCTTCGTGTTTAGCATTAATGTACTTTGATCTGAACCATCGTCACTCTCTGCCTGATCTAGAGCAGCTTGATCGGCCCCAAGAATATCAGAGAAGTCCTCATCGTTTTCATTCTCAGCAAACCTCTGGATCTCAATGGTAGAGCGGTCGCGCTTCACAGAAAGCTGCTTACGCAGCTGAGGATGCGGACCACCAAGATCGTCATCCATTTGGTTGTATCCTATGTTCTCATGAATAGGCGATGATGGATCATCCTCGAAGTCCTGAAAAATGTTAGAATCACACAGGGAACTTGAAGTCTTGCCGGAGACTGTACCTGATAACCGCCCAGCTTTTGATCCAGTACATCCTCATTGGCCATAATGAGATCTGAATAATCATCAACAGGGTTCTCTTTGTAGAGATTGGTCGCACGAGGTGCCGGACGAGCGCGTCTCGGCATGGGATTCTGGGCGAGAATTGGAACATTTTGCATTGCAGAAACGGGGGCATTGGATCCAGGCTGGGAGATCGCAGGGCTTTGACTTTTGGAAGGCTCTGCCACAGAAGGTTTGATGGGGTATGGTCGAATGGTCTGCAGATCGTCGTCCGAGAAGCCTGAGCTATCATCAAACGGATCAGAACTGTCATCCGATTTGAGTATAGTCCCATCGAGTGATGCAAAAGCTTTAAGTCTCTCGGAAGAGAGCATGCCCCCGAAGTTATCGTGGGGCCGTAGATGTGGCAACTTGAGGGCGCTAGGAGAGATTGCAGTAGCAAAGTCATCGTCCCAATTGTCATCTCCTGCTAACACGGGTGAGCGGAAGCGATCCGTGGATTTGATAGAGGTTGGTGATGGCAGGCTATCGACCAATGGGTTATTCCGGGTAGATGGCAGACCTGAAGTACTGGGGTGGTCTGGCCTCTGCTTTTTCTTTGTAGTCCCGGTCTCGGGTGACCGCAAAGCCTCGTTCCATTCTTGGACACTCTTGACGGCTTCTTCATATTCGGTAGATTTCTTGGGGATTACAGATTCGGTTCTGCGCGCATTGACAATCCATGGATGTTTGAGCAACTTTCTTGCCGAGACTCGAAGGTTCGGGTCTTTTTGGAAACATTGCATGAGGAAGTCTTTCACAGCCTAGATAAAGTCAGTATTGCATACGTACGCCTGAACAATCGAGAAAGACATACCGGCGAGGCACCCTGCGAAAATGGAGGGTGATCATCGTTTACAATACGAAATAGAGCTGGCATGGGCTGCATGTTATGATAAGGGGGTTTCCCCTCGAGTAGCTCGATGACAGTGCATCCTAAACTCCAGATATCGGAAGCTGTGGTTGCGCCTGAAAGCTCGATTACTTCGGGGGCCATCCAGTACGGCGTACCAACCACGCTTGATTCACTCAAGCCCGTGGTCCGACTCGCCACACCGAAATCTGCGAGTTTGACGAGTCCTTCCTTTGTGGTTAGAATGTTCGCACCCTTGATATCTCGGTGGATAACACCCTGTTCATGCAAGTAGAGTAGACCATGAAGAACCTGGGACATATAAAGTCCCACAAGATTCTCAGGGAAACGACCAAAGTTCTTCGCAATGGAATGCAACGAGCCATTTTCGCAATATCTATAAACCATCAATTTTATATTCCATTGGACTTGAGCTGAGGGAAACGTACTCGAGAATGATGTTCAACGTTTCAACCGATTTCACAAATCCGTGGTATTTGACAATGTTGGGATGCTGCAAGGATGCATATTAGTATGGGGTTAATATATTTTGGGAGGGCGTCTCACATCAAGATTCTTAAGAAGGTCAATTTCAAGCTGTTGCATCGCGTGTTAGCATATCAGACGAACGGCGAGAGCGATTCGATCCCATACCATGATAACACGCAATTCACTCTTTGGAAGATCCGTCAACTTGATTTGCTTGACGGCGACAGTCTCCCCTGTATTCCAATTCAACGCGCGATACACGGAGCCGAAAGCTCCTTTGCCAAGGCAGTCTCCCAATTGCTACCATCAACACCCAAGGTCAGCATCTGCCCAATCCATGTTGTGCGGGGGAAACAGGACACCATATCCATACATAGTCTTTAAGCTCTGCAACATCTTTGGCCGACGATTTCAAAACTTTGTCTTCCTTCGGTTTCTCTTCTCGCTTTGTAGGACTCGTTCCGACTCGTGTCAATCGCGGCTTTATCGGGGTTCCGGGGGTTCTCGAGGAGGGGGTGAGAGGGCGAGGCTGCCCTTCGGTCCCTTCGCCGGGCCGGGCGACCATGATGCAGCGGACTAGGATAGACTGTATCCTAGTACGTGTTCAAGTTGGCTGTGGGTCTCACGGTGTGGTTTGAGGTAGAGGGGGGGTGGGGTGAAAGCCGAGGAAGGAGGCAACCTTGAAAGAGCTAATAGCAACGGTCTGAGAGGTCATGTCATAGGTTCTGGTAATCATAATTGTCAATTAGTCCGAGTCTACCAAGGCACAAACAAGCATCACGAATGACCATTCACGTGCGGACGTTGTGGGGAGGGTTCTCACCAAGCGGACATTACAGCACTTCAGCTCTCACGCCCTAGAGAGCTGTTTCCACGACAAGTCGAGGTACATGTAAGATCTTCAGATGGATACAATTATCATGAAGGATTCTGAAGAATATCGATCTAGTAGAGGCGACAATAGAGCGCGAAGGGGGTTTGTTCGCAAAGAAATCGTGGTTGTTTTGAACTTTCGTGCTCCACCCGCCGCATCATGCAGGGCTGTGCTGGACAATCGCCGATCAGCCCTACAGTACCCAGTTTGATGAAATTTTTACTATTTAACTAAGAAGAATACGATCACTTGATATATAACTCTAGTTTGCTAAAGGGGAGAAGAGGTGGGAAAAGAAATAAAAGGTCTGTTGTTGTCGTAGGGTTCTATTATTTACTGATATAGATCGGGGAAATCCAATCGATCTATACAGGGTATCATTTTTGGGCACGGAGAAGGCGCAACACATCGGAAACAAGGTACAAGCTACCGGCAATGACAAGAGGACTCCCTTGAGATTGCTCACTAGCCCACTGAAGGGCGGGGAGTAAATCTCCTTCAAAGCTCTGGACCTGACCAATGTTTTGGATGGCTTGAATAGAAGAGGCGAGCTCTTTGGCGTTAGTTGGCTGGACCCAGGGCATCCCGTCCACGGGACCAAACTCGGCGGTGGCGACTCGGTCTCCGGGCCGGATAATCGAACCAAACACACCAGCCAGATCCTTTCCACTTGACGCAGCAACAACCCAAGTCACGGGTTGGCATTGAATGCGCATTTTGCGGTCCACGTACTTGCCGAGAACTTCAGCAGATTGTGCATTGTGAGCACCATCAAGCAGGATAGGCTCTGCGCGAGCAATCAAAGGCTGAAGGACAATGTTTTGCAAACGGCCCGGCCATGTTACATCAGCCAGATATGGAAGCAACGAGAATGCATCCATCTCAGGTCGTAGTTGAGAAAGGGCAAGACGAAGTGCAGACACTGCGCAGCACATGTTTTCTTGTTGGTGGGGCTCTAGATCAAGCTTCTGGAAGTAAGGTGCAAGTGCCGGAATTTGTTCATAGACTGTTGCGGGAGAGACAAACATGGAATCAATACCCAGTTCTTGAATATGAGTCCTCACAGTTTCAACCACTTCCTGACTGTTTGTATTGTCTACCACACAAGGGACTCCAGGCTTGAGGATGCCCGCCTTCTCACGAGCAATCTCTCCAAGTGTTGATCCGAGGAAAGCCTGGTGGTCCATCCCTATCTTTGTAATGACCGAGACAAGAACATTATTCAGGATATTTGTTGCATCCAGACGGCCTCCCATGCCCACCTCGACCACACCAACTTCGACCTGTTCATGGTTGAATATCTCGAACGCTGTTGCGGTCAACAACTCGAATTCGGAGGCACCGATGCCTAGGGTTTGGTCTCGTAGTTTGACTTGATCTTCGATCTGTCGGAAAAGGGATTCTTGGACCACTTTCTCTCCAATTGTAATACAGTCCCACCGATCAATCAAATGCGGGGAAGTGAAACGGCCACAACGCACTCCGCCGGTGGACAGCAGATGGGAAAGGTAGGCACTGATAGATCCTTTACCGTTGGTTCCAGCAATGTGAATGGACTTCCATGAGAGCGGAGTCTGCTGGAGCAGACTCGCGACCCGGCTCAATCCTAACTCAATCATTCCTCCGAGTGTGGCGTGATGGGAAGTTCAAGGGTCAATTGTCATTATCGACCGAAGGATCAGGTAATGACGGCCAGCTTCAGAACTTCAAAGCTCCATTGTCAACAAGAAAAATGGAGCTAGGATGAGCGTAGGCTACGGTAGGCCACCCGTGGCGTGGACCTCCAAAGGTCGGAGCGCTTACCGTGATCGGAGGAACAAGCCCACGTGATATTCTATATATTCATGCCTCAGGCATAATAGTCTTCGTTCTCTACCACAATATGAGGGGTTGTTCTATAAAATTCAGCGATTTGCCCGTTAATCCAGCTAATTAAACCAAGGGGATTTGAAGTAGACTCTCTATATTTGTTTTCCTAAAAAGGACATGGTACAAACATGTTACTGAAAGACGCTCGAACAAGAGACACGTGACCCAGCCACTCTAGCCACCCCCAGCCTCAGGCATGAGTTTCTCTAAAAACCCAATCTATCTCCCCCGTCTCCATCCACCATCTCCACCGTTATCGCAAGTCGTGTTGTACTAGTTCCCATAATCGCCTTTTTGATCATTATTTGTCCTTCTTTTTTTTTAACCATTTGGTTTTGCCTTCTTTCTTTCTGCTCAAAAAGTAAAATGGGTATCCCGTAAGTCATCCCATCCTTATGTTGGCGCGCGAAGTTATCGCATGCGCCACTGCTTTGCCGTACACTGTTGACTCTGATCGATAGTATGTGGCGTGAGCCTTCCAAGGCCGAAGCATCCAAGTCTGCTTTGGAAAAGGACCCATCGGCTACTGCACGCTCGTCGATTCGCCGAGGACCATCGCGGCACAGTAGCTCTCGCGTGCGCCGCGCCGATATCCTCGCTTCGTTTCATTCACAGATCATTGATGAGCTCCGACGGGGCACCGCGGAACCCAGACGTGTGCCGCGCTTTTCTTTCATACCACCAAATGGGGCTATCGAGAATGCAGTGGCTCTGGAACAGGCCGAACGCGAGGCCCTCGTCTGGGCTCAGTCGGGCGTCGGGCCTACACCGGAGTTAGCCAACCAGCTATGGAGGCATCATCGTGATCAAACCTTGGCCGAGCTCGGTCGCATGGACGGTCAGCCCAGAAATACCCAAGCCAGTCCTTCATTGACTCCCAACTTCGCTCCCGCTCGCGCATACCATACCAGCGCTTCTTCGACTCCTCCGGACAGCGGCGTTCGTCTCCCCCCTATGCGTGAAAGATACAACAGTGACCGCGCCTCCAACACCACATTCCCACCAGAGATACCTGAATACCGGTCTCACAATAACACACAACCCCGATCAACCCGAGACCCTCTCGTAGACGGGCTTGGGGATCGCCAGCGCAGTCCTAGTCCAGACGCAGAGCGGGAAACCGATGCGTGGGAGACTTTGCTCTCAACCATTACGCCTGATGCGACTCTTCCATCGACTGATACGTCTTTCACCTCAACATCTGCCACTGCTCCAGATATTTCGCGCAATGCTCGTCCTCGGAGCTCTGTTAACTTAACGCAGCCGATGACCGCGGAAGCTGCCCGTGCTCACTTTGGACTTGACCCCTATCCTGACCAACTCAACCCTTGCGACTTCTCTTCCTCCGATGACGAGGATGCTCCCTCTACTTTCCATGAATTCATGGGACGGGTAGGCCGTCGTCCCGATCAGAATTCAACGATGAGCAACCATCCTCCCGTCCCCGTGATAATTCCTGCAAGCGTTCTCGCTCTTGCTGGTGGTCGCGGCCAAAATCCCTCCCTCTCCGACCGTCACCACCAAAATGATGATCTCCACCACATGCAGGTCATCTTGGATCGGCTTGCCCGCCGTGAGGATATTCCCGACGACTGGTGGGCCGCGGCTGGCCTTGCACGCACCCTTGACCGTGGTCTCAGTGCGAGCATGGACTCCACGGACACCGAGGGCGCTTCTCGAACCAACCGCGACAATTGAACACAGCTGCCCAGGAGGCGATACTGAATGATATGCGATCTGATACTGGAGACATTGGTGATATCGGAAATGGCGTTTTTTGGGGGGATTTTCAATAGCTTATTTTTTTTTGGTTTGATCTTCGACAGCGTTGGCACGTCCTTTGAGGCTGTCTTGCAATCTTAACATTCTTGTCTCCATATATTTTTTTTCATATATTTTTTTTCCGATTTACTTAATTGTCGATTATCAGTGAACAGACATTGAACGGAAATCAACGGCCTATGGGCCTTTTCAGGGTTTTATTTTGCCAAGTTCGCCTTTTAGACATTTTGTATTTTCTGACATTTTGGTTCTTTTGGAGGATGTACAATATACAACATAACACAAGTCAATTGGCGATATTTACTTCTGTGTACCTGTCAAGTTCAGTGACGTATGTCTCGGAGTACATCAGTCCCCACTTGAAGAGCCCCCGCCAATACGTCGGGGAAGAAGTTATGTTTAGTCCAACAACCCAAAGAGGCAAATAACCACATGTTCACCATACAAAGTAGTTAGAACCCACGTCGAATATTGCTATACGCCGATCTGCAACATTCAAGTGTATCACCACACCTTGCGCAACCCCACCAATCCAGGGCCTTTCCTTCCCTCGGATATTTCCATCATACACATTTGATCCCAGCGTGACCTCACTAGCCAACCATGGATCAACAGGTAGACCGACTGGTTAACAAGACCTGGGGTAAGCAAATCCCCATCTACCAAAGAAGAGCAAGAGCTTGAAACACGCCCCCTGCCACACCCCCCACGCCCTCTCAAACCCCATCACCAACGCGCATAACAACGTCCAACTAACAAAAACCCCCCCCAGCAAAACTCTGCTCAACAGCAGACGACGCGCGTTTAATGATCGCCATCAGCGGCATCCCAGGCTCCGGCAAGACAGGCCTAGCAACGATGATGGCAGCGCGGATTAACAAAATCTACGCCTCGGAGAACCCAACAACACCAACACCGATAGCAATCGCCCTCCCAATGGACGGGTACCATCTCACGCGCGCACAGCTAGCTGCCATGCCTGACCCGGTGCATGCGGCTGCACGCCGAGGCGCGGAATTTACTTTCGACGGCGAGAAGTTCCTCGAGCTTGTGCGGGCTCTTCGAGAGCCGCGTACAGCCCGCACAGGCACTCTCTACGCGCCGAGCTTTGACCATGCTATTAAAGATCCTGTTGATGGGGATATTGCCATTCCGGCGAGTTGTCGGGTGCTGTTTTTCGAAGGGAATTATCTAAGCTTGGATCGGGAGCCGTGGAAGACGGCTGCTGCATTGATGGATGAGCTTTGGTTTGTGGATGTTGATTTTGAGGTTGCGAGGAAGAGATTGGTGGTTAGGCATGTTAAGGCGGGGATTGCGAGGGATGAGGTTGAGGCGGATAAGAGGGCTAGAGAGAATGATTTGGTTAATGGGAGGGAGATTGTGGATCAAAGGTTGCCCGTGCAGGAGGTTGTTTCGAGTATTTTTGATCCTGTTTGGGAGAAGTTATGATGAGTGGGCAATTTGTTGATATTGACGAAGTCCTATGATGTATAGAGTTAATACTATGTTGATATAAGTATTCCAACTTTGTTTTATGTGGGAATGGTCTCTATAGAAGCACACTTGGAAGGCTGTGAACTCTAAGGCTGCCATTCTAACGGTACATACATGCATACATATGTACATACATGTAACTATCTAGGACTTGATAAGAACTTTGGGAGTTGATTGGTTCGATTGATATCTAGATCCAAATGTCGACGATATGAACTGCCAATCTGTCAAATATTAATTCTACATGGGGGTGGCTTCATAACATTGTTCCTACAGTGAGAATAATACCCTTATTGGCATAGGAATGAGGTGTGAACAATTAGCTTCCGCACGAACGGGGCAGCTGAAACATTGATGGTCCGCTCGAGAAAGCACTTCCTTTCTCTGCCTCTTCCAATCAATTGGCGCTTGCATCTCTCAATCGTCACCTGCATAGTTGGGGTAGTAGATGATCATCTTATTTGCCGTCATACGTCATGATACATTGTGTGCTAGAAGAGGTGGCTGGCTGAGTGATCGGCAAAGATGTACTGCCCCATTTGCCTTTGCGCCTGCTCCAAGGCAACTGAAGATTAATGGGCATACAACATATAAAATATCATCTTAGTTACATAGTATTCGAGTGTCACAGAACCTAATTCTGTCGAACACGGTTAACAGAAAGGTAGTTACGCGATAAGCAAGGGCTTAGTTATATAAACTCTCTGTAATATGATAGTTACAAGACTCTTGATACACGAACTAACTTGTCCATCATCGCAGAAATTATCAAAATAAGTGGACCACAAGTCTACGTAGCTTGCTCATGCTCATTATCACATTCCTGGTGTGGAGGAAATACGTACTTGTGTGGAATCTGATAATAGCATCATAAAGTAAACAAGAAAATTTACTCCAACTTGTGAATGGTTTCTTTTACTCTGTAGGTTACCTCCCTTCTTTTCTTTTACTCTGTAGGCTACCTCCCTTCGAGTCGAGTAAAGAAGGGATTACCTAGGTACCCCGGGGGTGGGAGGAGGTTAGCTGAAATCTCTACAATAGACCCATACTGGCATAAGAGGCACAGTGCTCGCGCATGATGAAACCCGTATATGCATGTCCCCTTCTCCATCTTGTCAACATATCACATATTCCTGCATTCATACCCAAATCATCTCCACCATGCCTATCTCTCTCTGTTTTTGGCCCGCTTGCTCTACAAAGAATGAGTTATAAAAGGCGCCGAAAGCCCTCGAGCAAATAGCATTTCCACTCAACAAAGCCATTGAGAAGAAACCAAGCCTCAGTTATCAGAGCATTTGCCTACCTCCTTTTATTCACAAGCTCCCAGAAAGTGATACACAATCATGGTTTACTACGCCTACGCAAAGAATGTAAGAGCCCATACTTAAGCGGGTATTTTGGTGTGCCTTTCAAGGGACCAACGCTAATCGTAACAACAGAGCAACGACGATTGGTCATGGCGCTACGTGATTATCGCACCTTCTTATGATATCCTCAACGAGTGGTACGAGGCGGTTAGAGAGCGAGTCGCCGAGAATGTTCTTTGGCGTGTCTCCGAAGATTTCTACGTGTTTGATAGGACCAAGCTGCACCTTGGAAGAAGCACTGCTGCCGGCAAGGAGGCTCCGCAGTTCATGAACAAGCTTATCTTCCAACTGCAGAATGACAATGAGGGCAGAGGAATCTCGACCTTTAACAACCACTGGAACCGCTGAGAACAGACTTCGATGTGAGTGTTTCTAATGGATTGAATACGTCGATTCTAACGATAGTCCTATAGATCTTCGTCTCCGGTAGCGTCTCTCCTTGCAACGGTGCAAAACTGTCATTCCGAACAAACTGGTGGTGATATTGCTTTTGATGTTTGATATCGTTCGAAAGCTTGTTCGAGCCAGCTTCCTCCATAAGTAGCTACGTTACTTTGAAAAAACCAACTTTGATTCCCTCTTTCCCTCAAGATCCATCCACTCTTCTCCTGCCCGAAAATCAAAAGGGCTATGATGAAAGCGCAAAAAGGTAAAACCCTAAGGCAGGTAAATATGGATGCAGTTAACGAGTGCCCTATAATTCGGAGACGGGACGGCAATTGGCTGGACTGCTCGCAGGTAACCGGGACGCTGAGCCAGATGCAAGTTTCGCAACCTGGTGGCCATGCGAATGCGTCTCCAATAATCAATGTTCGATGAGCATGATTAAAAAGACTTTGGTCCCCTGGGAGTTGGCAAGGTCTACCCCTACCCCCGGCATACCTGGTGAACCGGCTTTAGAACCACGTGTACGGGCTATACCAAGATGTATTGGGTGTGGAAGGACGGGGCATAGAATCAATAAATGCCCAGCTAGATAAATCAGTTTAATTCAATTGTTTTAATGGCGTTTTGGCTGGGATATATGCATTTTATTCCAATAGGTTAAATTGGGTGGCCGGCTCAGTAGTGAAATACGTGTTATGACTATATGCCTGCTTGGAGATAATCTAGGCTTGAACTCACATGTGCAGACTAGAGGAATTTCCTGGCTATAAACGCCCTAAATTAGCTATTAATCTCATAAAGAGAATATGAGTTATTTGAAATCTGAAAGAAACGGTATAGTAAACAACAGATTCTCCATAGCATAGTTATAGTTATGGACGCCCAAGACTTAAGTAAGTTAGTGGAAATGTTAGTCTCTAATTGAAGGAGATTGTTCTACCACATTAGTATATCTCCCTGTTCTCCAAGGTTGGAAAGTTGCCTTTTGTTAATTTGGCGTGGTACATCTATGTTGTAGAGGTGACTGGAGTTATTAATAGAGCTCGAAGCCCTCTAATCCTCATCTGGATCGGCCACTAAGACACATGAATTTAATGGGAAGAAAATAAAAACTGTTCCAAGGTTGTCTTACTTCAAATTCTATAGAATACCACCCCCAAGATGAATATCTCTAAATTTAACCTCTTGAGTCACACAATTGTCATATTTGCTCACTCGGACGAACTGACAGGCTTCTCCCCCTGTATCCGGGGGACGTCCCTGACGCTAAACCGCTTTGGGAGCCGAAGTGCCACAAGCCATGGGGAACCAGAAATACGTGTATTAGGATAACAGGTACTGTAAAGTACACTTAATATAGGTTGCACAGTAATAGAGGTACATCTCTGTAAGAGCCTTAATGTAATGTAACAGACCCTGACCCCCATCGTGGCTTCCAGATTGTGATGAAACTGCGGTTGCCCGATTTCCCTCTTTCCCCCCCCGTTTTCCTCTGGTCGAGAGCTTATCTTCCTTACAACTTCGTCACTCTTTGTCTTTCACTTTTCCCACACTCTCTCTACAGTCGCTTTTTAGCTCACACACTCTTTTACTCCAGACTCGCTGTGCGATCCTGAATCCAATCCTTCAATCATTTTCCAATTTCCCGATCTCCAATCTCCAATCTTTCATCATGCTCTTCAACAAGTCCATCTTTGCCGTTGCCATTGTGGCTTTGGCTAACGTCGTGACTGCCACTACCGTGCAGCAGACCCCGGCCTGTGTTCTTAAGATCATCGGGTATGTTCGAAGGAATGGAAGGAATGTCTAGTGGAGTCCCGAGCTGATGACAATCTAGCAACCAACCCAACCCGGCCGATTCGAAGACTATCTGTGGCTCCGGCGCCAGCAAGATCCAGTCTGCCATCTCCAAGAACTGTGCCGATAGCGAGACCTCCCTGAAGTTCTTCGCCAGCAACTGCGCCCAGCTCGGCCACAAAGTTGGTAAGGATTAACAGATACCCCAGATCACGTTACATCATTGAATCGGTGACTTATTGATTGCCTTCTTTCCAGTCACTGATACTACCGCTACCTCTACCGGCACTTCTGAGAGCTCTACTGCTACTGGCTTCGTCACCGCTGTGTCTTCTGCCACCCAAACTGGTTCCTCTGTCGTCGCCACTGGCACTGGCACCAGCGCCGCCGCCGGTACCTCGGGAGTCAGCACTGGCACCGCCTCTGAGTCTGGTGCCGCCGCGTCCCCTACTTCGACCTTCAACGCCGCTTCGTCCGACCGCCAGTTCTCCGCCACCACCTTTGTTGCTGCGGTGTTCCTTGGCGCTGCTGCTTTGCTGTAAGAAGCCGACATTAACTGAGAGCAGCCTAACGCGGATATCGAGGCAAGCATATACTATTAGCCTTGATGTTGCTCCTTTCGGTCTGATTTGAATCACTGTTGTTATTCAGGGATCTGGTTCAAATTATCTAATATGTTGCTCGTCTGATGCCACTATTTGAATCCCTGGAACTTTTATCTTTTTATTTGCCAAAATCATATTGATTTATGTGGTCTTCACCTTCCCGCAGAACGATTCTTGAAAGCGTCTAGGTCTGCCTCAATTTCGACTCAGTCGATTGATTTAAACAGATTCATATGAATCCAATCAATAGCCAAAAGATGCCAACGATTCCACTTGTAGAAGAGAATGAAGAGTCCATATGAGGTACTCATAAGGTCATCCTTGTCCCTCTCGGCCCCTTCATCAGAAGGATGATGTAGATCCATCACATCGATGTGTGATGCAGCAAGGGGCATGATCGAGCCTCCTGATGTTGCATATGATGTTGATAAGGACATGGGGGGGGTGAACCTCAAGCTGTCAAAAACCAAGTTCAATCTAGCAATGGCATTTAAAGATCATCTGAGCCCGGAATGCTCCAGGCCGCTCGGCGGAAGGCCTTCCGATGCCATGCTCCCATGCGCGACCTTTCGCGTATTCACGTGACCATTCGCGACCTGCAGTTTGGCTGAAGGCCTGATCTCACCGCCTGTTCTCCACACACACCGCCTTCTGTATCCCCGCTAGTAAACCCACGCTAAGATCATTAGTATCAATGCGCTAACTGTATCTGGTATAAATAGATGTTTTCTGCCGGGCAGGATGAAGTTTGGAAGAAAAGGTCCTGGTGGATCCCCATGTTGGTAAGCTGAAAAAACGCGGGCACGCGAAAAGACAACGCGTCTACTCGGCAACCAAAGATTCCTCTGCCCCTCTGATCTCTTCTTCTTCTCACACCCCTCTACGGGCTTCATACATTCATCTTTCCCCCCTTTCTCTATACTCTAATACTATTTCAATTCTCCTACTACTGTGATCTTGATACCCTTATTCACTTCTCTCTATTCCTTTCAGCCCCCTACCAACTCATCACTATTCAAAATGTTCGTCTACAAGAGAGGTAAGTGCATACACGATTGTTTAATACACAGAGGCATCAGTGGCAAGAGATAGCTTCTGCTCCTTCATCTCGCCACAGCTACCTGATTTTGCCACTCTCTTCGGATCAAGAGCTAACGCGAATACAAACTGCAGATGGACGCAAGGAACGCGTGCAGTTCGACAAGATTACCGCACGTGTCTCGAGGCTCTGTTATGGCCTCGACCCCGAGCATGTTGATGCTGCAGCCATTACCCAGAAGGTCATCTCTGGTGTCTACCAGGGTGTTGGCACCATTGAGCTGGATAACTTGGTATGCTCGCTTACCTGCCCCCAGCTTGTGACATTATATTAATATTTCGATCTTAGGCTGCCGAGACCGCTGCATACATGACCGTCACACACCCCGACTACGCCATTCTGGCTGCACGTATCGCCGTTTCGAACCTCCACAAGCAAACTAAAAAGCAATTCTCTATGGTCATCTCCGATCTGTACCACTACGTGAACCCCAAGAACAATAAGCCTGCTCCTATGATCTCAAAGGAACATTACGAGATCGTTATGAAGCATGCCGAGGAGCTCAACTCGGCCATTGTGTACGACCGTGACTTCAACTACAACTTCTTCGGATTCAAGACCCTCGAGCGTTCATATCTTCTTCGCATTAACGGCAATGTTGCTGAGCGTCCTCAGCACTTGCTGATGCGTGTTGCTGTCGGAATCCACGGTGAGGATATTGAGAAGGCCATTGAGACATACCACTTGATGTCCCAGAAGTACTTCACCCACGCCTCCCCCACTCTTTTCAATGCCGCTACTCCCCAGCCCCAGCTTGCGTCTTGCTTCCTGGTTGATGTGAGCGCTGACAGCATTGAGGGTATTTACGATACTCTCAAGACCTGTGCCATGATCTCCAAGACCGCTGGTGGTATCGGTCTCAATGTCCACCGTATTCGCGCTACCGGTTCTTACATTGGTGGAACCAACGGCTCCTCCAACGGTATTGTTCCTATGCTGCGTGTGTTTAACAACACTGCACGCTATGTCGACCAGGGTGGTAACAAGCGCCCTGGTGCATTTGCCATCTACCTGGAGCCGTGGCACGCTGATGTCTTCGAGTTCCTCGATCTGCGGAAGAACCACGGTAAGGAGGAGGTTCGCGCTCGTGACCTCTTCTACGCTTTGTGGACCCCCGATCTCTTCATGAAGCGTGTTGAGGCCAACGGTGACTGGACCCTCTTCTGCCCCAACGAGGCCCCCGGTCTGGCTGATGTCTACGGTGATGAGTTCGATGCTCTCTACGCGAAGTACGAGCAGGAGGGCCGTGGCCGCAAGACTATCAAGGCTCAGAAGCTCTGGTACGCCATTCTTGAGGCCCAGACTGAGACTGGTAACCCCTTCATGCTCTACAAGGATGCTTGCAACAAGAAGAGTAACCAGAAGAACCTGGGTACTATTCGCAGCTCCAACCTGTGCACTGAGATTGTCGAGTACAGTGCCCCTGATGAGGTGGCTGTCTGCAACCTGGCTTCCCTCGCCCTTCCCACCTTTGTTGACTCTGCACGTGGCGAGTATGACTTTGGCAAGCTTCACGAAGTCGTGCAGGTTCTCGTTCACAACCTGAACAAGATCATTGATATCAACTACTACCCCGTCCCTGAGGCGAAGAAGAGCAACTTCCGTCACCGCCCCATCGCTCTTGGTGTCAATGGCCTTGCTGATGCTTTCCTGGCTCTGCGTCTGCCTTTCGACTCCCCCGAGGCTAGACAGCTCAACATCCAGATCTTCGAGACCATCTACCACGGTGCCTTGACTGCTTCCTCCGACATTGCCAAGAAGCTGGGTACATATGAGACCTACCCTGGCTCTCCCGTCTCGCAGGGCGTCCTGCAGTATGACATGTGGGACCGTACCCCCACTGATCTCTGGGACTGGGCCTCCCTGAAGGCCAAGATTGCCGAGACTGGTGTCCGCAACAGTCTGTTGGTCGCTCCCATGCCTACTGCCAGTACCAGTCAGATTCTGGGTTTCAACGAGTGCTTCGAGCCCTACACCTCGAACATCTACTCCCGCCGTGTCCTGGCTGGTGAGTTCCAGGTCGTCAACCCTTGGCTCCTGAAGGACCTCGTCGACCTCGGCCTGTGGTCCGACAACATGAAGAACCGGATCATCGCCGATGGTGGCTCCGTCCAGAACATCCCCAACATCCCAGCCGACATCAAGGCCCTGTACAAGACCGTCTGGGAGATCTCCCAGCGCAACATTCTGCAGATGGCCGCCGACCGCGGTGCCTATATCGATCAGTCGCAGTCCCTCAACATCCACTTGAAGGAGCCTACCATGGGCAAGCTCACCAGCATGCACTTCGCCGGCTGGAAGATGGGTCTCAAGACCGGAATGTACTACCTGCGTACCATGGCCGCCTCCGCCCCCATCCAGTTCACCGTCGATCAGGAGCAGCTCCTCGTCGAGGACACCAACATCGCTCGCTCTAAGAAGCGTACCGGTGGTACCGGTGCCTCCGCTTACTCGGCCATTCCCCGCACCAGTGGCGCCGAGCCCGCTACCGCCAAGGTCGCTGCCCCTGTCGAGGAGACCCCTCGCACTGTGGCTGCACCTGTTGTTGCTGCTCCTGCTGTCGAGGCCAAGACTGAGGATGCTGAAGCCGAGCCGGAAGATGCCGAGAGCAGGGCTGTGGAGGGTGATATCTTCTCCGATGCCGCTCTGCAGTGCAGCATCGAGAACAAGGATGCTTGCATCATGTGCCAGGGTTAAACTTTCTTTGTCTTTAATGCTTGTGGATGTTTCCCTTTGAGTTTTGTGCATGGTCATGCCTTCTGTCGTGGCTTCTCACGTGTACCCATATTATGATTTTGATGGACTTTTTTCTTTTTTTTTTCCTTTGTTCGTGTGTTTCGGCGTGGGTTTGTGATATTTCCTGGATTTGTTTATTATTACTTCAATAACGTGTTACGTTATTCACTCTTGTCTTGTAGACTTTGTAGACCAAGTGTACGGAGTAGATATGTAGATATTCCTTGTTGTGTAGGACTAGTCTCATCTCATCGGCCTTGAATAGTATCCAAGTCCTACTATCCACTCTACCATATGATACTCATCCCTACACTTGCAACCACATTGCGTCTGCCCCTAGTCCAGACCCAACACAAGCCGATAGCCCTCGAAGCTCGCCCAAGTCACCCGCGGCGCCGAGGATCTCGGGCAAGCCACATGCTTCATAGTTCGGGGTTCAATTTGTAGATGAGTAACCCCCGATTTAAAGAATACCAGTATGTTCGCATGCCGGAGATGGAAGAAAACATGTCCAACTGGCTCAGTAATGGTCTCACAGTGAGCCAAGAGCAATGTGAGAAATAACAACTTATCAACCATGGGCCAAGGTTGAAGGCTGCAGCTGTGCTCTCCTGCCAGATATGAGTAGTTATTTTTAGCAACTTTCTGGACTCATTGTATATAGCTTGTGATTAGTCTCAAATGTGATGCAACTAACTAAGAACATCCGATATATTTACAAGGCAAGGATATAGAGGACATCTACCATGTTTTCGTCAACTCATTATAGTAAACACAGAATAACCATCTCCCGCTCATCATACTTCCATATGAAACAGTGAAGTGATCCATCTTCGTATCGGCCGTCACACAACGCGTATCAACCTATACTTCCTTTCACCGATATGGCTGATTAGGTAGCTCGGCAAAAGAGGCTTTCAGGCTCGATCCATGCACCTCCTTGGGTGATGATATCTGAGCATGCTGGTTCTGCATAACCATCCAAGGCGGCATTGGGTCCGGTGGCGATATTGTTTTTTCAATCTTGTTATCGGATTTTCGTGTCTTGAGATAAAGAAGGGCAACCAAAGCACACAGGATCGGGAGTCCAACACCCGCACCGATTCCAATTGCGATCTTTCCGGTCAGAGTTAACTCGGATGTTTGAGAAGCTGAGTCTGAAGAAGACGATGGCGATGCCGATGAGAGGGAGGAGGGTGTGGTGGCCGTGTTCAGCGTCTTCGTCGATGCAGCAGATGTGGATGTTGATGAAGACGCAGAGCTGGTAGTGGAGGTAGGTTCGGTGATGTTGAAGTACGTAGAAACAAATCCACCCTTCTCATCTGGGTTGATCCAGAGGAAGAATTCGTTGGAGTACGACAGGTCAAATCCGTACACCTGGACAACCCATGTGAAGTTGGTGACCTTATCAGCGGCGTGTATTTTAGCTAGAAAACGTTAATCATCTCGCAATGCGGCCTGGAATGTATTGTGAAACTAACAATATATATTTCCCTGACTGGCGGCACCTGTCTCTACCAAGCTTTGCTGCCAGATAGAGACGTTGAATACATCAAGCGTGGTCTTCCATGAGACAACCAGCTTGTCGCCCAGTGTGAAGACTGGATTGATGCCAGTGTTGTCGGCTGGATTCGTGAAATAATTGTCAGGGTCACTTCCAGCCACAAGAGAGACGATACCCGCAAGGAATAATAGCAGAAATCCCACTTGACGCATGACGAAGCGAGCCTCAAAGTCAAGACCGGAAAGAGAAATGGACAACTCAGGTATAGTGATTCTAGTTATATATGAGTCGTGCAGGGTGAGGGGGGATCCAAACACACGGGAAAACACACGGCCCCCAGCGAGAGGGGGTGAACTATTATGAGAATGCCAACATGTCTGTCCATTAACCTCGTAGCGTTGAATGGTTAGTTGCTTCTTTAAGCGCCCTGGAGGCCTTGGAGGCACTTAAAATGAACGGGGTCGGACTTGTTGCCAGGGGCTAATGCAGGAGGAAGTCCAACGGTGCAATCAGACATCGCGAACTGTGGATACAAGTTTATCTAACTGTCTGTGATCGCTCCAACTACGCTAAAGTGACGGGGGTGTGGGTTTCGGGACAGATGGGGGCTGAATCGGACACAACGCACCTAATCAAGTCTACTCTCGTTCATACTAGAGTGAGTGAAAGACCAGCATTGCGAATCACGAATAATTGTGAGAAGGAGGCTCTGTGGGAGAGAATCCGAGAGTAACGAACTGCCTTTGGGTATGCTAATAGGTTTTCGGCGCCAATTCCAAAGGGCTTGGTGACTACGCCAGAAATAGCAGAAATAGCATGGACACGTACTTTGTTCTCAGTTAGACGCCGGAGATGAACGCCACCTCCTTACATCTAAAGCTATTTTCCGATGTCCCTTGGAGTTTGAAAAGATTCCAGCTTCTCCACATGGGAGTTCATACACGGAAAAAGCATGCCCCCAAAATGATTACTATTTAGTGTAAGATTGAAGAAAGAATTAGAATGAAGTGCTTTCACCGGTAGTTAACAATTTCTCCGCTTATTAAGTTCAGTCTATGTGCTTAGGAATATAGATAGCCCCCTTCTCCATTGCGATGTCTTCAGGAACGACATCCAACACATCCACATCACCCCATGTCGCATGAACGGTCCGTTCCCCCTTCAGGATACGGTTGATATTGAGCATTGTGCTATACATCACTCCCCAGCTGAAAAAGCCTTCTTCGTCACCGCTCTCATCATTGTGAATATCGGAAAACTTTGCTTTGGGCCCTGCCTGATGGAAGCCGCCCGTGATAGAAGGGTAAGGTGCAAAACACCGCAAATAGCCATTACCGCACATGCGCCCGAGTGATACGTCAAACTGCGCGCCAATATCAATTTCTTCCGCAAGACCAGACGGGTTCACCGAAAGGGCCGCGAGAATCCGCTGTGCACCCTTGTAGCTCACGGCATAAAGCATTGAGCAGACTGCGTCGTTTGCTGTGCACGCAAGTCGGCTGTGGTCGGGTCTCTCGTAACCCTCGAATACCGGAGGGTCGCGCCACTGGGGAAGAAAGTGATGGGGCATTGGGATAGTTGGATCATTTGGGGTAAGGTAAAACGGCAAATCAGTTTTACATGATACGCCACAGTGGCCTAGCCATAGGATGTCCCAGTCATCGCCGTATGGTGACTGAGACGGACCTTTATGGGGCTGGAGGGCTCGGACTGCGTGGGCGAAGCTCTGAAGTTGGACTTTGATTGATACATCCCAGTCGGAATCGTCTTCCATAATAATAGCACTCCCTAATCTCTCGTGCACGATTCTAGAGGATAATTAGTTGAAGTCAAATATTGTACTTTCAAGCACATACCGTTGGAGTCCGTTGACATGCGCCCGTCGGGCGGCGTACTCGGTCGTTTTATGGTCATGGTTCCAGTTCTAGAAAAGGTCAGTCGCTTGCGTATTATTATGTAACTTTAGAAAACATACATATGGATAGGATTTAGCATCTACTTCATCCGGAGTCACGCCGTCGATCCATGCTACGTGGAAATTGCTGACGGATGAGCCTAGGACGATGTTGTCCCGCTTGTCAGGCCGGCTGACAAGGTTAATGGCGAAGACTTTTTGAAACTAAATGGTCGTGAGCTGCAAGATCTCCAGGTGAAGGTTGAAGTAAAATCATTACCCCAAGGGTTTCGTTTCTGATGGCATCGAAGTCGTCCCAATCATGCCGGTCGCCCCAGACCTGCTGGGTGGGGGGCGTTATGCTCGGTCGTAGCTTGAAGAGGAAGAAAGCAACCCCGAACAAGACGAAAAGGAGCTGTACAAAGCGCAATTTCGATGCGGAAAACAGCATGCTCAGTTGTCGGGATAGAGACAACAGAACGTGTTGGCCATGGTGAGTGTGCAGGAGGTGACCGTGCTTTCTTAATTTCTCCAGAGCCGCCGAGTGAGAGGCTAGCCCCTACGGTATCGGTCGTGCTAAAGCATGGTTGGTCGATATATTTGTCGGATCCCCACTGTGATGAACTTGACTAGCGACATGAACCTGGCATTGGGCACATGAGCAGTCTCGACTCATCATTGACGCCCTGTTTCATGAATACGCTAACAGCATTGGACTTGAGTTGCTAATAATAATCGGTATGGGCCAAAGCCCTCCAATTCTCCCTGAATTCTCCCTGATATATGTACACGCGCACTCGCCTTATCGCGGGCCGCGTGGGTCCAATCGGTCCGGAATTACCGGTGCTCGCAGGGTCAGTCCCTGTTTATAGTCGCTTGCCTACTCTCCCCCATGATGCCGAACGCATCCGTATGGAATCAGCCATCCCTTCATATGACGAGAAAAAAGACCAGAACATCGCCCATTTAGGACGCGAATTCGATGTGCCTTACCATTGCGCGCAGACCATCCACGGTCGCAATGCCCTCAGTTATCACAGGGCCGATCCCTTGGTTCTGCTTAGCACAAGGTGCCTTTGGTTTAGCACCGATCGTCGCCGGGCCTAAAAAGGCAGCCAACCAGATCTATTTACGCAGGAACGACCATACACAAGAGCTTGGAAGAACTGGATCTACTGCTTCCTATCACAACTGCCTGCGCAACTCAGACTGATCACATGTCGGACGTCTGATAAGAATGTTATAGTGCCAAAGATGTTGGCCTCAATTCAGCAGTCTTTCGATCAACTTAAGCCGGATAACGCGTCCAGGAGGGTTCGTCCGATGAACATCTATAACTTTGACGACACTGGCTTTTGCATCCTGAACGATCACCACAAGCTCCGATGGGAGCATCTGCCACCGAAGTCCCCGTGGTTAAGTGCATCACCCCAAATATCGATAAACTACCTCCATGCGTTATCCTACAGGGCAGAACGCATCTTGAACGTTGGTGCCGTGAAACCACTATCCCTAATAAATATTGAGTCGCGATTTCCAAAACTGGCTGGACGGACGATGGGATTCCAAGGATGGTCTCGATTGGATTAAACTTCTGCTGGAAAAAAAAAATAGAAAGCTGGACAGGTGGCAAAGACCGCCTTCTCTTCTTGGTTCGCACCTTGACCTTGAGTTTCTCGACTTCTGCATAAAGCACAATACCTTTTCCTTTTGTTCGGTGCCTCCCACGACGTATTCACACCCCCGCATGACTAAAAGTCTTTCCTTGCTCTTCAGAAAGGCGGAAAAACATCGAGAGTTCGCGGTCCGGGGACTAGCTTACAAGAATGATTTCCTTCGCACCTTTGACGAAATTCGCAAATACTCCTTCAAATTTCGCACGATCCGACATGCCTTCGCGGATACAGGCCACTATCCGCTTAACCCTCTGCGGATGATTCGAACGATGCTTCACCGTATAGAAAACGAGCTAGAGCTTCAAGTATTTGATGGTGAAGATTCACAGCAAGAGCAGCAACTTTCACCAAGCGTGACAACTTCTCCTCTGAGAGCGACGCTCGTACGAAGGAATGTTCAAAAGTCAACAAGCTAATATAAGGGAAGAAAACAGTCCAAAGCTCCACTGCGATTTCAAAGCTTCTCGATCTCTACCAGACCGCGGACTTTCCACGTCATACCACCAAGAAGCAGAGAAAAGCGCCTAAGAAAAGGCCCCCAAAGCAGTGATTATACTGCAAACAGCCTCTAGGCCCTGCATATGCGAACCGTCGAATTTATCACCGTCCAGAGCAGGAACGAATGCGTGATGTCAAGGGCGTGAAACAGGCTACCAACAATATACCGGGGCCTACCATCCTGCGGTCGATTTGGAAGAGGAAATGAAGCTCCCAGAATTGAATTGGCAGAAGAAGATTGCAACTGGGCAGCATATTGACTTTTATGACCGTAAGGAAATAGCTTCAACAAGTTGTAAAGCATGAGGCACCCAGGCCTCTGATACCTCGGGATTCTTGGTGCCTCTGGATCTCTTTTTTTTTTTTTGCTTATGAGGGTTTATGCATGTGCCAAAAAGGGTTTTTGAATCAGAATAAGGAACACCATAAATTCCCCCCTTTGCTATTGTCCCACTCGCCTGATAACTAGTATTTCACGCCAGCAATGCCACTTGCGGATTCTGCGCGTTCTAGGCCTTATTATACTGTGATTTAAACTCTCACCTGTGTGAGGACGGCACCGCAGAAAGAGAGGTCCCAGCGGCACTCACGTAAATTGAAAAACTGAGGGACCTTAGAGCACTATCGAAACAATATAAGCAAAGCGCTACAACAAACGCCACACACTAACGAACTAGTAGCATGGGGAGCTATACTAGTTGGCCCTCATAGTATAACCAATGGGTCCGAAAGAGGCGAATAACCCCCGAGAAGCCATTGCGAAACACGAGAAACGAAAGCAAAGACCTCTTTGAGAGCGTTCGTAATGTGAGGTTGCGAGTAGACAATCCTACTAATCTCCCCGACGAAACTTCATTTGTGACGTTTGTTGACTATTTTCATATAATTATCGTGTGGGCAGGGATTATCGCCACTCCGCGGACACACTAGAGGGTATCGCGAAATTTGCCGGCACCAGACCAGAGACTACGGAGTACAATCCCAATCTCAACCCCCACTCCTTCAAATTCTTCGAATCTGCAATTTCTTGCGATATGGATGTATGCCATCCAACCATGGTCAACCAATCCTATTCCGGGGGGATCTTCGGTCAAATGGAGCAGAGGGGACTGGACCGAGTGGAATACAGGACTTTGTATGGGTGCCAACCAAATCCCCGAGCTCGTACCATGTATCTGGTGCGATTGGCACGACAGGGGTCTAACTCCCCTCTCGGGAAGGAGATGGTTGGGTCTGAAATACAGAAATGCTAGGGGATGTGTAGTCAGAGAGTTATAGGTGCATTTTAATTGTTTGTGCGAACATAGTCAGCACCCTGATCGGGTTCTTGGTATCGATTACGTAGGTTGCCGGCATTTCAAGGTTGCTCAGGGTGCGTGCCCTGTGCCCTGTGCCCTGCATTTTGTGTAGGGGCTGGTTAGGGCTGGGAAGAGGGGTTGAATACGGAGTATTTGGTACAGAATACTGGATACGGAGTGAAGTGAGACAGGTGAGATCTTGAAAATGAAGAGTCTAGATTCAAAGGCTCAATACGGAGTACGGAGTAGATATAGCCCATTTAACATGGTACGGAGTACTCCGGATGTTTCAACACAATTGAAACCTAGGATGGGTACTATTCTCCCACTAAAAAAAACCAAAAAAAACTCAAAAAACTCAAAAAACGGCTTGAAAACTCAGACCAAGTCCAGACCGTTGGCAGTGGGGAGGACTAAAATACCTGTACAATAATAATATACAAGTAAAACAGGCGATTCCAGCTGGATTGGCTTAAAGGTCATCTTTGTCTTACTCATTGTCCAATCACATCGGTATTCACACTCTCGGGGCCTGATACAATACACACACGTCAGACTGCGAAAAGGCAGACTGCAGTATTCTGACCAGTCCTCCCCTGGGGTGCATTGCGGTGTACACTGCAACACATGTCATTTGCAAGGCGACTAAAGAGCAAATATACGATGAGATCTCAATAACATGAAAAACAAGCGGATATGGTATCCCCTCAAAGAAGAACCTTGGAAAAAGAAAGAAATCTTCGCCATCTCTGATAGGTCAACTGGTCAGGTACGAGAGGCAAAATATGTGGGTCGTGAGACCCCAGCTAGGCAGTTGGATCGTTGGATCGGCTGAAGCAGCCGTCGGTCTATCCCCAGAGGAGATTAGTCCCAGGAGAAATATGGCCTGTGTGGCGCTCAAGCCCTCGGCCATTTTTTTCGTTCCAATGAGGATCTACCGGGGGCGTCCGGCTCGGGTACCTGGAAGTTGCGATTGTGATATTCCCGTAATTTGTCCTATGTATTTAGTATGTGAGTACAATATACCTAGGTACCTACCTAGGTATGTAGTGCAAGGAATGAAAGGGCAGTGAGTTGTTCAATGGATCGTGGCTTGATTTGGACCATGGGTTTGGATAAAGTGGGGACTTTGACCATTCAAGTGGGCCATTTTCCTCTTTGGTGCCTTACCATTTGGTATTTTATAAAGTCGAGACCCTCCCCAAATTGTCTTCTCTTTCAACCCATTCCTTCCTTCCTCACTCACATTCCTTTCGAGTGCCCCAACCTTCCTGCTGTGCAGTTGATCAATCCTTTAAGCAACCTCACACACACACTCTCTCTCTCTCGTCAACTATTCTGATTTATTCGCAATGGCTCCTATTACCAAGACTCTCGCCCTTGCTGGCGCTTTCTTCGCCTTGACTGGCTACTCGGCTCCCGTTGCCAAACGCGCCGTCGTTTGGGAGACCGTCACTGATATCGTCTGGACCACTGTCGATGTCACCACCACCGTCTACCCTCAGGCCGCTCACACTGCTACTGTCGTCCCTGTGGTCGCCAACGCCGTCCCTACCACCACCGCTGCCCCTGTTGTTCAGGCCCCTACCAAGGAGGTAGAGGAGGCTGCGCCCACCACTACCTCCTCTACCACTACCGCTGCCCCTGTCCCTGCCCCTACTGTTGAGGCTCCTGCCAAGCAGGTGGAGCAGGCTGCGCCCACCACCTCCTCCACCACCACTGCCGCTCCCGCTCCCGCTCCTACCGTGGAGGCCGAGACCTCTACCACTCCCGCTCCCGTCGCAGAGGCTGAGACCTCTTCTACCGCTGCCCCTACTGCTACCCGTTCCGCCAACACTGAGACAACTAACACCGAGACGACTAGCAGTGGCCGTACCGGCGCCTGCTCCGAGGGTTCCCCTTGCGACGGTGAGATCACCTTCTACGACACTGCCACCACCAGCACCAACCCCAGCTCCTGCGGCACCACCAACGATGGTTCCATCGAGAACGTTCTCGCCCTGCCCCACGGTATCATGACCGACAGTGACTGCGGCAAGACCGTCACCATCACATACAATGGCCAAACCGCCACTGGTACTGTGGTCGACAAGTGCATGGGTTGCGACAACGGCTCCGTCGATCTGTCTCGTCACCTCTTCGGTCAGCTGGCCTCCATGGACAAGGGCCGTGTCTCTGGTGCCAAGTGGTACATCCACTAAACGTTGCGTCGACCGCGCGTTTGTTTTGACGGCCATGATTATGAATATGAACAACGGACACATCTCTGGTAGATCGCGCAAACGGATATGGTCTTGACGACTCTTCCCTCTTTTTTCCCCTTCTTTTCACTTTATTGTGACTTTTTACCCTTCTTTCCCAGTCTCTCCGAGAACTCAATCATTCATCTCTCAAAGAGACTGGGCCTTTTTTTAACCTTTCGTCCACTCCCTTGACCCTGGATCTTTTTACCATTTCGCGTGTCCCTAGTGGACCGCATTCACATCTTACCCATTTTACCCATTTTTTCATGTTCATAGAATTTTCTTCTTGCGCAATACTACCTCATGATGGACCCCATTCGGCCATAAGACATATGCTTACGATCCTTGCGCGCATGCTGGCAAGTCATGGACGGTTCTCTTGACGAGATCTCGAACATGCACATGCGACAGGCCAATTATGATTACGAAGATCATGCTCGTGAAATGCAAACAGTCCCCCCAAAAACGAAGGGCATATTGCAGGAGACGGATGATTGAATGAAATTCGTTTCATTTGACTTCTGTTTGTTTGCTCCAATAGTCTCGAGTATTCGTAGTATCCCGGTATTATTTCCGAGAACTGTTTGTTTGTACGAGTACGGAGTAGTGCGGCCCCTTTCCACTTTTTAGACTCCCAAGTCGACCCAAAACGGAAAATGAACTACGGGGAACGCAAGGCTAGTGACTATATTGGTCCACGCTGAGACAACTGCGCCTCACTTCTACAACACAGCTTGGGATGATCAATTGCGGGCCTCTCTTTCCATGTCAGGTTGTTCTCCTGCGATATTGTCTTAAATTTGGATCTGCTGAGAAGTGCTCTGCTGATCTCTGTCTTGTCCGTCTATAATGTAGCCCCCGTCAACCACCAATCATATAATCCATCTCAATCGAACACCACGCCGTTCCTCAGCGTCCCAATACTATCAATAACAACATCCATCTGCGTCCCAGGAACAAGGTACTTGGGCAGCGAAAGACTATAAAAAAAAACCAAGGTAGCTGGAAAACGAGTCAGCTCAACCAAAGTCAAACCCAATCAAAACAAAAACAAAACAGATAAAACTCACCACCAGGCGTCCCTGTCATACTAACACTCCCCTTCTGCAACGTCGTCCCCTGGGAAATATACGACACCAAATACGCACAATCAAACAAAAGATCCGCAACATGCTCCTCCTGTCTAACCTCCCCATCTACAATCATCTTCAGCAGCAGCTTACTAGGATCAGCGATCTCGCTCGCAGCAACAAGACACGGTCCCAGCGGCGCAAACGTATTAAATCCCTTAGAGAAACCCCATTGCGGGACATGGCCCGCGAGAGCCGGATCGCGATGCAGTTTGCGTGCTGAAATATCGTTGCCGACTGTGTAGGCGGCTACATAGGAAAGTGCGTTCTCCGGGGAGATGTTCTTGGCGTCGCGGCCGATTACAAGGCATTATGGGTATTTTGTTAGTATACACACTGAGATCAGTTCCAGGTTGACGAGGACAACGCCTTTGAACAGGGCATCCTACAAAGCGCCTTATTTGTAGAATAAGAGGAGTATAAGGAGCCGCGGATTGCACTTTGTGGTTGGTTGAGACCAGAGATGAACCTTTCAATGATATCAAACTAAGGTCTTCAAAAAGACAACCTATGTTCTGTTCTTTTTATGATTTTTCGGAATTTCTACCGTATGGACACTCACTGCGTAAACATTATCAGGTATCACTTAACACTACCTTTTCATAAAGCTCCTTCCTTGTGCAGCCACCATAAAGTTTCATTTTACTCACTCTCACTTATCACCCCAACTCTGACCCACAACCAAGGTATACTCACCTTAACGATAAGCAAGGTCTACAACAAAACAAAGAGCTAAAAGGCTGTGGTATTTTTACAGGCTAGCATTTGCGCACAATTTGCTCAGAAAGTTATGAGACCCGCGAGTCTGTTTCCTGAGATACACTCCCTCCCGTCCATATTCTATCCTAAACCACGTCTCAAAAAATCAGAGCTGACAAGAAAGAAGTGAAGGACAGTCACATACAACCGCCGGATAACGAGCGGCTTGAGCTGCTCGCCCAGATACGAGGCCGTCGTACCTTACGAACTCAATGGCGAAGACAAATAATGGACGAGGCATCCGGTATCATGCGTTTCGTCTGCCTGATCGTCGCTCGCTATGCTAGTGTTTGCCAGTCTCCTTCGCGTCACTTCCTATGGACCTTAGAGCTACGGATGACAGTTCTCATCAATCAGATGCTCAACCTCTTGGCCGAGGAGGAAGTTGATTGTGGTGTGGAGGAAGCGGTCTGACGACGTATGGAATGAAGTTCTAGAAATCGGATTCACGCACAATTGCTGGATATGGAGATTTACGCCCTTATCGGGACTACCTCACATACGGTGATTCACAGCTGGAAGAGGTCACGCAGCTACGTTAACAAATGGCTATACGAACATATGCTCGTGGAGGGCTGATGTACGAGGCAGCATGCGCCTTCAACCCGCGTTCTACGGAGCCTAGAGGGTCGAATATTGGCCCTACATAACAGGATACTCTATCTCCAAGCCGAGGAGATCCCATTGTGTATCTTAGTCATTCATCGATTAAACTTTTTCTTTGTTCTATGACCCAACCGCCTACATATTGCTACATCTTACTGTCCTCATACTGGTCATTAATACCATTTTTTAACTAGCCCACCGTTAGATATCATTTTCCCTCATCTATGGCCTACTATATGTATGTATCCATACTACGAGTATAACCATGCTAGAAACTAGAAAAGTGTTGAAAAACTTGGTTTGTGGCCATTGCTACTATGAGAGGATCGGTTAACATTAGCTACTCCTGGGCCGGCAGTCGCCCTCACACCTTCCTCGTAAAGGTTCACTTTCAGGTAGCGAGTGCCACTTGCGGCCCTCCACGTCAATCTTCTTTTCCTTCTTCAATATTCACACTTTGCATTATGAGCCATGGGCCTCATACCAAAGGCAAGTGTTATCAGTGCCATGGCAGGATTTTGCGACGAGCCAAAAGGCTAACTAACAGTCGCCATTCTCTAGGTTGAACTTCACCCACACTTTGGATGAGCTTACCTGCACTCCTTAAAGTGGGACACAAAGCCAAAATGCTCTGACTGCTAGTGAGAAACCTCCGTGTCCTTTCTGTGCTATATTGACCATTAGTCGTTTTACAGGAATCTCCTGCATCATGGTCAACCAAGGCCTTGTCACAGTGCAAATATCCAAGCCCCTTCCCCCTCGACTCAAACTCGACAGCTACACGATGTCCTTTACCCAAGTCAAGCTTATGTATCGGGTAGATTGATACGAATGGACCAAAATCCGTCAGTCGACGAGGAACACATCTAACAGCCAGCGCTGGGGCAACATCATCATTATACTCTCCATGGATTCACGCAATCTTGGGGATAATGCGGTTTTTATCGGACATGAGAGGCGAGCTGCAAGGCCGTTTTCAACAAGCAATTGGTCAAATACTGTCGATGCACAACCACCGCCCTGGATGCTGTATTCCTCTAACACAAACCTGACAAGGAAACCGTGGTCAATTACCAAGTACTACCAGTAAGCCAACTCAGCTACGCCTCAGGGCAACTAGGTGAGCTGACGTTCTGAGAAGCATGGCGTCGGTCCGCATGACGATAGGAGGTCATCTTAATGCCGGAAGTGGCATTAACAGAACACGGAAGTCGAAGAAGACGTACATGCAAAGCAAGAGGGAGGAGAAGGAGGAGCTGTGTGGTATCTCTATGGACTGCGCGCTGGTTTAAGTTGATCCTGAGCGGCTACAACCGGAACCGCGCGATAATAGCGCTTCTGGGAACCAGGTAAATTATTACGTCTATTTTAACACTCCGCTTTATAGCTAACATATTAATTCTTCTAGCCATTCTGCTATCCGCGTGCATTGCACCCTACAGGGCAATTTATCTACGACTCATGCTTCGAACACTTAACCGGACTAAAGCTGCAAAGATCAGGTCGCACCACATCCGGGACGTATAGCGAGCTGAAATACGTCATCTGGAGAAAATCCAAAGACTAAACACAGGGTGGTTGAAGTTGTTCCAACATGGGAACACAAGATTGTGTACACAACATGCGAACAATCACCATAGACTGCGCGTCATATTATGTGGAGCTACAGATTAGGGTTCTCCGCTACCCGATACTCGGCCTCTAGGTTGAGGAGTAATCTGATCCGGGGTTAGAGGATGAGATCTGGCGTCATGCGCTCGTTGGAGCCTGGCGCTGGATCCGCCAGTGTCATGTACGGAGTTTGGAATTGTACCCTGGCAATTTCCTGTGCGCCACCAGCCAAGCTGGAGAGAAGGGCTTCTCTGATTGATATACACAGTACCACCAGCGCGATGGGAGCGCCTGATTGCTATACTGATCAAGATACTTGACCTCCGGGGCCGGCAAGAACTTTTATCGCAACTTGGAGCAGGGGAACTCAAGACAAGTTGAATAAGCCACAGAGTCAACCATATACCACGCCCGTGGAACTTTTAGGGCGACTAAGATACACATACTGGATATCAAAGCAATTACATATCTTCATCTTTAATTTGTAGAATTTTGAGCGTAGGTAGTTCTCTAAGTCGACCTAGGAATAAGTTTCTATTCAAAACCTCTACTGCCAAATGTCCCCATATTGCTCCTAGAATCCTATGGTGCATAAGGTATCTAGATGTATCATCTACGGGTGAATTATGGGTATTAACACTGACTTTTGACCTGACCACAGATGTCATCCCCAAGCGCTTTAATAATGGACAAGTCGAGTCAACCCATCCCATTGTCAGTTGGCCTAGAGAACTTACTATGCTCAGAGTCCTATTCACGAAAGAAAGATAAATAATTTGTTTATTGTTCAGCCTTCACGTTCTGTAAAACCCAAGGTTCCGCATAGTTGTGTCCACTGGTAGATTCTTGACCTGGTTCACTCTCCAACCTGTCTCCAGATCTCCAGCTCCAAACCGCGATAAAATGCCTGCTCAGCCCAGAGGCCATGTATCTAAATCATCCGCTCTTCCAGGCGCCAAAGGGTATCCATCGAAGGTGCCTCATCGTTGTTCGCATACGAGACCATGATCGCATTTACTGACTGCATGATTAGGGATGCCTCCTGCAGCAGCCGTCTGCGAGCATAAACTCGGTTCTTTGCTTGTAGGCGCAGCTGCGTTAGGATTTCGAGCTGCGCGGTAGTGAGCGCTGGGATAGGTCGGTCGCCCACTTTGTCCTTATTAGCTTTCTGTTTGAGACCCATTTGGGAGGAAATATTGATTTGAGGGTGTGTATCTCACTCGTGAGGCGGTTCCTGGTGGGTTGCATTTGTTCGTTAAGATGGTGGTAACGTATGTAGAACATCAACCAGTCTTAGTTAAGTATTGGACATAAGGCCGAAGAATTTTACCTTGGCTGCCGTCTTAAGGTCAGAGGGCGAAGTGAGGATATGGAGGAAGGGGGAAGAGACGACTGACAAGGCAAAGCTTTGAGTGTCCTGACCGTAACGCTGAGGGAGCAAGAGCGACTATCATCCTAATACGGAAAGTCCAAGGCTCACGAAGCCCAGCTAGATCCACAAACCAATGTTTGTAGCATCTTGACACATCCAAAGCTAGGTATACTGATCGAATATATATAGAGTGAGCTATAATTGATACCAAAATGATATTTGATAGATGGCTGGTAAAAGCAGGATTGTAATGAAAAGTGAAAGCAAAGTAAACTCCAATGATGGCCGCCATATAGGTACCTAGTCAGGGTCACTATATCAATTTTTTGACAAATGAGACGGAGAGTTTGCCAGGCCGTATATATCCCGGGACTATGTATATATGCATCTTCAAACCTCACTTTGCTCTTACTTTTCATTACGATCATTCATTACCCAACTCTCCATCAAATATCATATTGCCATTCGTTATGGCTTACTTTGAATGGTTATATTCCATGAATATACCTAGATATGAGGGGCCAGGATGAGGACAACAAGCGTTAGCTGGGTCTCACTAGCCTTGGGGTTTCCTTGTCAGGGTGATAGTCGCGCGCGCTCCTTCCTCGTGGAGGTAGAATATCTCGCAGTGATTATTATTTAAGATACTCTGCAACACTCCTCTCATCAAAACCTCTACCACCATCCTTCCCAACTGGCTGAAAGTGAGATCAACCCCCTCTACTCGATCCCTTGAATCGTCCGAGATCATGTTCACGAAGCCATAAAGCGCCAAGCTAAGAAGACTATGCACCGAGTCCAACGTCTGGCAACCTGATACGCCACCGAACGGCCGGGCCCCTCCCGTCAGCCTGCTCTATGCGCTCGAAGAGGCAGTGTCGGGCATTACCGATCGGGGATCATGATGAAATAATATTGCAGGCAGAAAAAGGCGGGGCGCGGGACACCGCCTCCGTCGGACGCAGAAAATCGCGTCCTGTGTTGATGTATTCTTAGCCTTAGCAACCACCCTCCTGACAGGCAGAACTTCGCGAGGCCGAGGCGGATATCTGGAGGAACGTGGGATAAGGAACTTTGAGTTGAACGCAATGCCAATATTGAACATTGAATGAGTCATTCATTTTTATATTTCATTAGTAGAACTTTGGAGAGTATGAGCGTCTCCCTCTGGCAATTGCTTGTTGTTTCTTCCAGTCCTCACTTCTTCTTTCTCCCTCTCTCTCTCTCTACTTACCTTTCATCACTTTTTCCATCTTTTTCATCTGTTTTCATCCTGTTTAAGGGATAATCTTCATCAATGATGCGCAGACAGACGCGATCAATGACGGCTGAGCCCGGTTCGGGCTTCGCAGATGCGTTTTCCGAGTTGATGCGGGGTGGACCGACCCAGACGGTTGTGCCTGGTAATGCTTCGCGCATTGTGCAGGCCTTTTGCGATAAGGAACCGGGTTCTTTCGATGACGAACTCCGTTCTGCGGCCGCGATTGAGGGGTGGGCTTCAAAAATGAAGGATCTCTACATCGACCTATAGCGGTAGGAACTTCCTATCCAATCTTTGTTGTATAGCAATTAAATTTCACTTTTTTCTTAGTTCTCATCACTATCCTTTTTCAATCAACCCTCTATAAAAAATATGCCTATACTAGAAATTATGGCTTTCTCTATATATATTGTATCTGTGTACCTAGCTCTGAAAATATCAGAATGCTAACCACGTTGACTGGTGGTTATTACCACTACACAAGCATTTGGTATATTGTTCCTTTAAAGCAACAGTCGCTTTGGCTCCTTCGGGAAGGTAGGCTTCCTCGTAGCGCCTGCTACGTACCTAGGTAAGACCCTCTACATTAGGTTTCTATTTCTCCTTCTTTGACAATCTCGCACTTCTACCGCATTTCATACTCACAACCAACAAGGTAGAATATCTACCGCAAAGCAATACGCCGAGACTCGTTCTTTCATAGCTCACCCGCTGGCACAATTTAGAACCTCAAAACCTATCAAAAGTGAGATAAACGACCCAACCATGTCTCAGACAGAAAGCCATCTAGGAAAAGGCGGACGACGTTCGGCCGATTCGGGCCTCAAATGACGTGGAGCTTAAGCTTCTCATGCACCTGCGACTTCATCGGACCAGGTTCCTATCGATACGCTCTGGAACTATGCACAGCGAATGCGAGTTCTTTCACTAGACACCCCCGGCCCACGGGGGAGGAGGCTCCTCGTGCATTAGAAACGGGGACCTGAACTCAGTTAGAATAGTTGTCTCGCCATCACCAAGAACATTAAGAGAGCCCAGATGGACAAAGCCAAAGCATCGACTGAGGAATCTGGCCATACGCTCAGCCTATGTACCATAATTTCATCGTCTTCAGTTTTGCACATCGCGATGGGTTTTCTTCTACCGAATGACAGTCGACGGCGCTCTTGATCTAGTCTGTTCTGCGCTCATTGTTACGGCCGACAGTTCTGTCACCAATTGACTGATCTTCGACGGCCATCGCTGCGCCTGTGCGGTTTTAGTGACTACTATTAATGTTAAGTATGCTTCTGCACTTATCTTGTGACATATAAGGTAGCATTGCATGTGCCGCATCTCCTAGGATCAATATATTTGACTCGGTGGATGGAAACATGGCTAATGGTTTTCATAGTGAGTCGCGCCCTTGGAGGATGTGTTGAGCGAGTTTCGGCATCTAAGGCTTCACCTTCCCGGCGCGAGACTACGTCCGCTGTATATCATGTCATCACTGGCAAGGGACGCTCGACTATTGGTTAGAAGGAATATACCTGGGAATAGGGTGATACCTTCTGTGTTCCGGCGTGGTACAGATACCAGCACTTCGCGAATGCTGAAGAACCGGTCTATCTATATCGGCTTGATGATAAGCCCATGATTGGCGCATTGGGTTTCTATCGCTCGGGGGATATGGACATTGAGTCCCTTGTGGACGAGTGAAGGCATTAGTATGGTGTGATTAGACATGCAGTGTCCCGATGTCGTGGGAAGGTCGATCAAGTGATAGAAGATGACACAACTCCACCTGAATAAGTGGAAATTTCACAATGAGAACAACATGCGTTGGAGATACTTCTGGGTTCATTGACTTCGTAAGATCGTCTGCCTGTCGGATGACAAAAAGCCACTCCAAACAAACATTGAGAGCATCATAATCTATAAAACATCTAAACAGCCTCCCACAATCCACACATCAAGCCGACACGTGGGGGTTGTCACTTCTGACAATATACACTTCTCCAGCGAGAACTGCACATCCAACCACCATAGAGATAGCAATGATTGGAAGGTTCACACGGGCAAATTCCAGACTGCCGACACGGATGTGCTTTCTCGCCAAGATATCCCGCCACAGCATCCCAGCCAGCGAAGCACTAAACGCAGTGCTAAATGCGCCATAATTGACCCCGAGTGCCATGCTGTAGATAGTCGCCCACCATGTGCGATCGCTGATGGGGATTCCGCTGACTTCATGGATCTTTTGCCATGCTTGGATAACGCGCGAGAGGAGAATCGTAGTGCCGATGTTTGTGCCAGCAAACTGATTCGAAGGTGACGAGTTAGCGGGTTCCAAGTGGAAGTGGAAAAATGGGTCAGCAGATTGGTCGATACTCACATTGCACAGAATCACAGATAGGAATCCCATCCCACCGATACTGCCTACTGTCCCGGTCTTTTCTACCCAGTGGTCCCATCCGTACGCGAAAACCGGCACCCAGCCCTTGGTGACAAGTGCCTGCACTAGAATGAACATCGTGAAAGCGAAGGGTACTAGTGCAAAAGGCATGTGGGATACTACGACCGTCACAGTGGGGAATGTCTCCTGTGACCAGCGATAGATATCACCAGCGAGCGACGCCAAGGTGCGCGGGCCGTTGTCCTGATGATATGGATATCCCCGCTTCTCCTCATCTATCGTCGTGTCGGTGGTTTGTCTCGAGTCCAGTGCCCCAGGAGAACTTGCACGAGCTGGTTGTTTGCTGTCTATCGCCACACCTCCTGGTGGCTGTAGTTCCGGGAACTTCTCCTTGTCAACGACAGAGAGTGGAAATTGGGTTCCGCATCCTAGGTAAGGCTTCTTTGAGGCAATATCACTATTGGGACTTTCAAGCGAGATATCGTCATCTATGTGCTCACTGCAGTGGCGCAGGCCTGTAGCATCATATTGCTCGGACTGTTCCGACCCTAACGTCTCTGGGTCCACATTTTCTGGTAACGCTTGCTGCTCCTCTCGTTTGCGCATTTCTCGCTCTGCCTGTGCGTTTTCAACCTCCTGTCGGCCCTTCGCGGCAATCTCACGGGTGCCATGGCGATGGAGCCAACCAAATGCAAGATCCCAGCAGAACATAACAAAAGCAGCGGGCAACGTAACCCAGAAAACGGGATTATCTTCGCCTGATGCATTGATTGCCAGGAGGGTTATAAGCGTGGCGGCCATAATGAGCCCCCCGAAATATGCACCCTTTTTGTCTAAGAATGGGTTCATGATCTCTTCCAGTGAGAGTTGCTTTCCCTCTTTATCATCGGTTTCCTCTTTCTCTTCGGCGGTTCCTCTGGCATGAGGAATGTTGGGATTCACGGGTGCCTTTTTCTTTTGATCCTCAGAGAGCTCATGCATTGTGATAGAGAGAGGAATAAGGGATTCGTCGGCGAAAATGATATATAGCAGGAACGGGAAAAGGACGATTGCCGTCACAACTACAGGGACAATCATGTTGGCTGTGTAGACAATGAACTTGATCTTGAAGGCGCCAGCAAGGACCAGGTTGGTGGGGTTGGAGGAGACAAGAATTGCGGAGGCAATGTTGGCTATGGCAAACTGGCTGTGGATCCAGGCTCTCGGGTGGACGATATTGCTTGACACGCGGGTCATGTACGCGAGGAACGCTGTACCGGACAGGATGATTGGGTCGTTTCCGATGAAGCTGCCTAACCCGAAAAAGAAGACAAACAGGTAAAAGAATAGACGGTGGCCGACCTTGCCTGCCTTTTGGAGAACCTTGAAGGCCAGATATCTGATGAGACCAGACGCGTCAATCGAGATCGCAATGTAGGCGAGTGTAAGGAAGAAGACCATGATATCAATAGGATTAATGTTGTCTGCGCCGACTATTCCATCATGTACCTCTTTTCGGCCAATAGCCAAAATAGCGAGAAGGAAGAGATCCGCTATTAAAGGTGCCGTGATAAAGTTCAATGGAAAGCGAAATTTCACGAACATCGGTTGCTTGTCATTGGATCGAGAGCGAGTCCGATGGGGTATTATGCGTATGGCACTCAATACATCCAGAAACCCGTTTGTGAGCCATCGAGGCAGGTATAGAGGTATATGAAATGGGAAAAGGACAATGATATCTGCACGCAAAGAAGCAAAAGTAAGTCTCAATCTCATATTGTAGGCCTAACCGCACTTACTAGTAATAACAAAAATTATTAGGGTGATGATTGATCGCCAGCTTTTGATTTTCGATGTATCGAGTTCGTCGTCCATTTTGAACCTTTGCTTCTCTTTCCAATGTTCACTTCGAGAACATGCACTAGGTGATTGCTGTGGTCGTCAGGCACCAAGTCAGCCTCTCTTATCGTGTTTCAGCCGCAGTCAGGCATGGTGACAAAATACCGGAATGTGGAGCAAGAGAAATTTGCATGTCAATAGCCAACTCTTATTTTTTATTGCAGACACATTTCTCTCGGGAAAAGAATTGGCGACAAATATGGCAGTCTTCCTTCCTGTCAATCGAAAATCCGGAGAAATTTTGTCCGCGGGTTGTCTTCTATCTTCGGTGCTTGAATGACGGGGAAATCAAGAAATTGTCAATAATGTGGGGAAATCGAGTGAACTGCCCCTCATAACCACATCGACAAGGTTCAAATGATTGCGACCTAGGCCGGGCACAGAAGTGGGAGCTCAGCTGCTAATGAAGGCCCTGTCAAGGTCTGGGAGGCTGTGGAAGATCTCCGTGTTGGAAGTGGATTTGTGGATCAAGGATGGGCTTTATTAGAGTTGCACTAGAATTCAGGCGAAGTAAATCACTAAATCACTTTCTTCGACGCTAATCAATCGTTGCGATAGCAAGAGCTGGGATAGGAAGAAAAATTTTCGCCCAGGGAGGTCTGATGGTCTGAGCCTCAACAGGAAGGGCAATCAAAAAAGAGTAAGACATGCACGGGATAGAGTGGACATTTCTGATTAGCTTGTGTTTGCTGTTGACAAGAAATGCCAATAATAAGAGTCGAGACTATTAGAAACTGGCGAGGCTTGGGAAACCCCGCACTGTCAACTTTAGGAAGTCACTTTAATGTTGACTTTGACTCTTGGCCGACCCATGGTTCGGGCAATATCAGTCCCAGTCTTTCGTTCCCTCGTGACTTTGAGTTTACTCGTTAAATATTTCCTACTTCTCCTACATCATAGCTCTTATTACTCCTTCGAACGCCGATAAATCGCCCGACAGATACAGCCACTGTGCAATATGGACCGACAGAATCCAACTTGCCAATCAGCAGGAACTGGGATCGCCCCATCTCGTATTCACGCCCGGGTTGCTGCGCCCGCCCAAATCAATATCACGGGAGCACTTGTCGTTCCGAGCGTTAGAGCTTAGCGATAAAGGTTCTTTCTGGAGTTACCCAATCCCAGTTAGACCGAGGCTCCAAAATCCGAGATGAGGCTGTTGCTGACAAAACTTATCTCTCACCCCGGGTACGGTCCCCGATTCGCTTTGTTGATCATGGCCAATCTGCAGAGTAGCGCGTCGTGAATAAGACGGCTCGAAGGCTCCTTGCTTTCTGTTTCTCTTCATTTCTTATGAGATCACATCGAGCCTCATTAAGTCACTGTCACGATTAGAGAACAACACCCTAATATATGCCTTTTTTGTTGCTTTATCATAAAGTTAGCGTCACCGAAGGCGGATAACATGCAATGCCCGCAATTCCATTCATTGCCTCCTTCCTAGAGCATGCACTCGTGCATCGTGCTCCTGCATCGCCCCCTAACGTGACTGCGGCCGGAAGTTCCTCGCATCTCGAGGTTGTCTGCGCCTGGCCGGTTTCCGGTCAATATGGCCCAGGGACCCGAGTCCTGTGGGTTTCCCTACAAAGAGATTGGCAGTGCTACCATGGTATACTAACACGCACTACAGATACTATGTCTTGATTGCAGCCTGTGTGGTCGCTCGCAAAGTAGAATGGATTCGGAACGCTTGTCTGGCCGCTGTCTTACTTTTCCCCGCTATTGCGGCTCTTCATGGGATTGTGCTTGCTGCGCTTCATGTTGACGGTGAGTCTAACGACCCTATTGCCGCGGTTGATACTTCCCGCCCGGCCCGATCCATCGAAACAATCAATGAATCTAATATTCTATAGGCGCTGTGGATATGGATGTCTATGGGGCATTCCAGCTGTGCGCAATCGGCATCTTAACCGCCCCAGCGACCGTCAGGCTGTCCCGGACCTACTTCAACAACCCCGGCCGTGATATCATCTTTCTGTGGACCGTTCTTCTCCTAGTTGGACAAATAAGCTTGATTGTGGAATTCATGCGCCTCAAATCCAGTATTTGCCCAGGTGACGACCCGGCAAGTATTCACTGGGCCTCAACAGGGGGCAAAAAAGGTGGTGAATTTCAATATGGTTCCAACTGTGGCATTACTTGTACAGAGAATGGTCCAGTCTCACCGTTGCGACTGAGAGCAGCCAACAATATCTACGTGATTCCAGTGCCTCATGAGCTGACATTCAATGCTACTACGCTCATTGCGGCTGCATCCTGCATTCCTGCCATCCTGTCGTTGGTATCCATGTGGATCAAAATTCTGGATGATAACTGGGAGAAGTTCTCAAATGGAAAACCTAAGCAAAAGCCAGATGAACCCATTCTGGGAACCAACGGGGCTACCATCACCCACATGAATGGAATTAGCAAGAAGATAAGCAAGTGGCTGGCTCTCATCGAGATACCGGTTTTTGCTGCAGCAGTGCTGGCAATTCTCGTCAAAGGCGAGATGAATTTCTGGAGTACGCAAGTGCAGTACCAAACAGAGCCCATACAAAGTATTGGTAAGTAAATGCTGTCCCTTATTTGGGTTTGACAATCAAAAACACCCGCACCATGAATTCACTAACAGATCAATCCTTAGGTCAATGGGCGCCAATCGTCGGTGCGGTCCTTGCTGTATTAGGATCACTATATCTTCTTCTCTCCGCGGATATGGAAGCCGCGGGAAAGGAAGATGGACAGCAAGAAGAGACTATCGTGGGAAAATGCCCAAATTGTGACTGTGCTGTTTCGGATACCGGAAGCAGTTCTCGACGAGAGTCTAGAACAAGTGCCGAGAGACAGGATCCCGATATCGAAATGACAACAATACGCCGCCCTACTACCAATCAAACCATTGGCACCCAGCCCGATTTAGGAAGACGAAAGGTTGCCCGCATCCTTATTGCAGCAAGTGCCTTTATGACAACCAAAGCCCACAACCAAATCGAGAAAACGGGGTTTAAACCCGAAGCGAAAACAACTTACCCGGAGACCCCAGGAGAAAGATACAAAAACTCAGATCTCCAAAAGCAGATAGATGAATATAAAAGGTCATCTACACCCGACAACCGATCAAGAGCTGCAAGCTTCATAAGCAGCAGGGGCTCCGTGGACAATGGCGAAGGCAGCTCAAGGAGGCCCCGGAGTCCGACACGGCGTTCAGTGCCCACCCCAAATATCCCGCGGCCAAAATCCCGTCAAGCTCATTCAAATTCACTCCCGAGTGGGGGCATATTTGGGACATCAACCTTGCAGTGTCCTCCTGTGGCCGCGTCTGCCGGGGGGCAACGACAATTGAGTCCGTTGGATATAACGCCAATCTCACGAAGTAGAGCACCATCTATGTCCGATGTCAGCCCCACAACTTCATCACCAAGGCCACAGGCTACGCCGGAGATAGTGATTTCCCCTGATGAAGATAGTTGATTGTTTTGTCCATGGTGTTTTTGGGCTCCTGTATTTCCAATGGCGTGTGGTTTTCCGGGCCGCGGCTAGTCCGCTTTACGATTCCATGAGTTTATTATGTTTTGGGTAGATACTTGTTGGATTAAACGGTGTATATATTGAAGAGGGGAACGCTGAAGGCTGTATGCTCAAAGGCATACGGGTCGATTCAGCACTCGTAGTTCAGCTTTATACCTAACCTTATATACAGAAGAACCTAGGCGTACTTCCAAGGAGTTAATTTAGAGAGGTGTGTGTATTATTGATCTATATCTATCTAGGTTACTACTTATATCTCTATACTTTGACGATTATAAAACCATATAATAAAGAAAGGATAGTTGGCTAATACGTAGTAGATGATAGGGTTCCTTACTACTACCCTACTTAAGAAATCGACCGTCCTTAGGCGATCCGCGCTAATATATGAGATTCCAAGACAACAATCTTCCAATTACCAACGGATGGGCCACAAGATGACATGGTAATCCTAACATTAATACTCACATTAGGTATATCATAGGACCAGAAACAAGCTGTCCGGCTGAAGCTTTCGTTTTTCCATTCTACAGAGATATATGTAACAGTGAACTGAGCGTGCTGCATAACCGCCACTCCTCTCCCCTCCAAAGCCCTTATTAACGCTTGCTTCAAATAACCATGATAAAAGGAGAGACGTAAATAAAAGGGCTTGAATGGCAAATATTATCAAATTAGCTTGGGTAGCTATTACTGTCTAGAATTAGATGTATCAACTACCCAATGATCAGCCATGACCCTTCAAGCCTCAAGCTCCTTTCTCCGCTCAAGTTTAGCCCGATACGCCATCTTCGAGACCAGTGTTGCCATTCCAGCATGATCGCAGTCAATGTGAGGCTCCTTTTCCAGCAAGATATCCCCCTCCTGCCCATCACGCTTCGAGAAGTCGAAAGCCTTCGGCTTATCACAGTTATACTGTGCATTAGCGGCACGAAGAAGGCATATCTCATTTTTCATGCAGTCGTCATTGCAGCTCTCGACTTCGAACCCGCGAACACGTCTCGCCCAGTAAGCGTTGAAAACAGTCGGATCTCGTTCCATGGCGACGGTTACGTTGTGCCAGAAAGCAGGACTAATCTCGGCTTCGGGATCGGTGAGCGGAGGAGAGATTTTGGATCCGTAGTCTGCCTTGGCGGAGTAATAAGGCAGCCATTCTGGATTTGTCTGGAAGGATGGGTCGCTGATGTTAGCGATGTACTGAGTATAATCTAGGACGCTGAAGGTGACTGGATCGATCTCGTAGACACGGAAAGAGGGTGACCCTTCCGTTGGTGTTACCGCTGGAGCGATATAACCCATTGCAGTAGCTGTGTCCCAGTCTCGATTGTTGTAGTCGGAGTATGCGATCTGGAACCCATCCCGGTGCGTATGGCCATAGAACAATCCTGCAATGGTGGCTTCGTAGCGCTGCACGATCTGGTCGAAGTACTCCGAATGGTCGCGGAAGTGATCAGGTATACCGGATGGGATGTGAGAGATTAGCCATGCGCGTTGGCCTGCGTCTTCGGCAGCTTGAAGTTCCTCGATGAGCCATTTGAATTGTCCGCGCGGGTCTTTCTCCATCGGCTCCTGGTACATGTAGAAGTTGAACATGTAGTAGAAAATGCTGTTGTAAGAGATGATGCGTAGATTGCTGTTGGGATAGACGGCTGAGTATGACGCAAATTTATCTGCAGACTTGACGGAAGGAACGCCCGTGAGTGCATACCAGTCTTCTGCAAGAGCGTCGTACGTCCATTGGGGATCAGCTTCACTCGAAGCATCTGGAGGAAAGAGGTTGAGTGGTGCGGTGTCATGGTTTCCTATGGCAGCGTACACAGTGCCGATATCATTTTCCATTGCAGTGTACGTGGAATTGAGCCCCTTCAGAGCTTCGGCCTCGTCAACCAACCAGATATCGTGGGCCACCACATCGCCTGTGTAAATGGAGAACTCCGGATTGATGTCGGCGATAGCAGCATGCAAGCTCTCCTGAAGTATTTGTGGCGGGTCACACTTTGTGTTCCCAAATGGTCCACATGGGTGTTCTGTATTCCCCGGTGTATATTTATCTGACCAGGATCTGCAACAGATGGGCTTGGAGCATTCGTAGCTGGATCCAGGCTCGTAGAGGAGGTCCACATGTGTATCGCTGAAATGGACGACCTTGAGCGGCGCCTGGCCGCTAGGTGGCGGCTTCACAGTCTTTGGCTTGGGTGAAGGGAACGTTAGAGTGTAGGGGTGAACATCCGGGTGCTTGCAAAGGCCGACCAAACTGGCGCACAGCGTCTTGGAAGCGTCAGAGTTGAGGTGTAAAGCTTTGAAAGCATCATGCAGAGCAGGTCCTTCTTTATTGATGATCCCGGTGCAGACATCTGGGTCCTCGACCTGTATACTTGTGATTAATGGAATTGAGTCAGTAAGCTCATGGGAACTGCCCAACGTACCCCGCTGATTTTGCACAGCCCGGTGAATACATCGATCATGAATTTTTCACCAAGCCCTGCGGTAACTTTCAGGCTACCGAGGAGAACCTGTAGGATTACATAGAGTCAGCTTAAGACCTTACAAACAATGGAAGTGCCGAGCTTAAGCATACCTGGCAAGCACCACAGTCTACTGCATTCTTGAAGTCATCCCAAATAGAAGCGATGGACTGCTCAACTTGAGTCTCGGCTTGTACTCCCCGGAGAGACGCCGAAAGCCCAAATGCCAGCAGGAACGTGTTGAGTCTCATCTTGGTCTAGACGAATCGGCTGGTTTGATAAAGACAGCCCTGGAAGCAGTCAGGACACTCTGTACCTTCCCAGCGTTGGTGCGAACTCCTGGGCAGCGGGCATCTTAAATATCATGGGCCAAAAGCACCTGGGCAGACCCTTTCGTACTTTTCCATTTGCTAAACAGAAGGTTCCTACACCTCGCTTAGAAGGATTGAACTAAGGACCTCCACCCACATACCCCCATAGTGAAGATCTTGTTCGGTTCTGACATAACCTTGGGACAACCTTTTACCATGTGATAGGAAGTAGGGTAGTATCCGGTATTTCCTTCGAGATATATCGGTTGCCGGTGCATTTATCCATTATGTAAAATGCATATGCGAGTGGAGAGAAGGCTACAAGAAAACGCATAGCAGCGGGAATTACTAGCAGCCGGTCGACTGAGGGGGTTCTCGCGACTACATACTGAAATGAGAAACGCAGCCAAGGAGCTAGCAGGTAGTTCCTTGTAACGTTGCGAACCCGCTGATCTCAGGGGGTGATGACAATACGCCGTTGATGGCCTCTTGGCATGTTCGCATATTCCCGGGAACATGTGAGCTTAGAATGAAGAGTCATCACAGTTCAAACGAAACTGTGGTAGCGGAATATAGGGGAACAGTCAGTGTGCAGATAGCACCATCAAACCCATCCAGTGACAGTGAATCTCATGATTGGATGCACCGGTCTATCGTACCAATCAATGCCTTTGTATGCCAAGCTCAGTGCCTGCAGGATTTGTGGTGGATAACTTGATCGATCTGTCGTGCGGGAATAGGAGACAGATTGGTTGTCCCGAGCGGAAAATGATCTGGGTTAGAGAATCAAATCCAAGCTCACGTCTGCTGCTTCGGTGTAGGGAGTAGGCGAACTGCAGCGTTTGGCCTGATGTATCACACTCAATAATTGGCGAATAGATCACTGTCGATCGCCAGAACTGTCGGTCTCAGGGGGGAGTTCATCTACTAAATACCTCAGCGCAGCCTTGTAGCACTCAAACAGATCCAATACAGTGACTCCCACATGTATTCCGATACGTGAAACTTTAAGACCGGGTATATAGAAGCGCCCGTGATCGATGAATTGCCTATATAGGCGCGGACCAGCACAGCCCCTAACAAAGTGATGGAACAAATATCCTACCAATGAGAGATCTCAATACGGCATTATCCACATAGTATCACATCCCAAGAGAAGCTCAACTGGTGCCTTGTCATGGACTGTCTCGCTTTCGTCTGTTGTGCTAGGATGTTCATTGGGTGAGACATATGTGGAGATCTCTTCATTATGGACGATCTGACAGAAATGGTATTTGTGTAGTCCGTACTCCGTAGCTGTGGATTCGAGTATTTGAGTATTTGAGTAGCGATTACTCCCGTACTCCGTATAGCTTTAGCCTTGTAGCCTCGGAAAGGGTAAGTGAAGACGACGATCGGTGATTGGCGGGCCAAGACCGGGGTAAAGGGTCCCTAATTTTCTTTTCTCCCCACATTCCGTTAGACCTTCAACTTCTTATTTCCTCTTCCCCTTTTCTCTTTCTCGATATCTACTCTATTGAATCCCCCGTTCTTACACCCTTTCTCCCCCGGTCCTTCATCCCCCCCGGGGTTCGGACTCCGTCGGGAAACGAGACGATGACGCCTCCGCACACGCGCCATTTCAGCCCGCCTACGATCGCGATTTTACAATAGAAATTGAAACCGTCACTCGTTAACAATATTCTGCGCTACACCTGGAGCTGTTATAAACAAACTGTCCGGACTGTCCGGACTGTCCGCCTGGACAGTCACCTGTCAATTTCGCCATGGAGGGTCGTCAGCAAGCTACGCTGGGTGTTTCGATCACCTTTTTCTCGATCGCCTCTATCTTTGTCGCCCTTCGCTTCATTTCCCGAATATTTGTGGTCAGGAGGATTGGGTTACACGACTGGTTGATGTTGGTCGCATGGGTAGGATCCCTCGACTTGATCCCTGCATGTACCCGGGGATGTAGCGACAACGGACTCGATCTATTGGCGAACCGGGCACATGATTGGAACCTCGTGCTAAAGCTCGGAGGCTAACCAGTCTACAGATAATTGCTTTTGGCTTTTCCTTCTCGCTATTCTATGCCGTCCAGAAAGGTCTTGGTCTCCATTCGAGTGACATTAAGCCGGAAGATGCACTCGCTTTTAATAAGGCTAATTATGCATTCACGGTCCTCTATGTCAGTTACAACTGCCCTTTGTTACCCCCTGTCCCTTTGTTACCCCCACCCCCTTTGTTACTCCCCTTGGTCACTCCGCTTAGGACAATAATAAAAACAATGGCATGCTGACGACCATTTAGAATCCGGCGTTAATGGCCGTCAAGACCTCGATCCTTGTCTTCTACCTGACCTTGACGCGCAATCAGAAGGTTTTCCAATGGGCAAACTACGTCACTCTGTTTGTAGTGAACGCAGCGGGCTTTGCATTAACTATGGTCAATGTTTTCCAGTGTCGACCTATCGGCGCAGTGTTCCTTTCCCACCTCCCGGCCGATGCGAATTGCACCGACATTGTCACCCTGTACCTCTCCTCGTCCCCGGTAAATATTATTACGGATATCGTTATCCTGTTGCTTCCGATGCCGCTTTTGACAAAAATGCGCCTACCTTTCAAGCAAAAGATAATATTGGTGATCACTTTCTCCTTTGGTTGCTTTGTCGCCGTGGTCGATGTGGTCCGAATTGCGTTTCTTCAACAAGCTGCCATCTCCCGCTCGCTGGAAGTCAAGTCAGTTCATATTCAAAACATCGGAGGGGTAGATTTCAGTTGTATGACTCGCCCATCTCCCATATTTGAAACCAATGTGTCAATCGAGCTAACAGCGGGGAATTTGACAGGGTATGCGTCGCTATCTTTCATGTGGTCTGTCGTCGAAGTCAACCTCTCGATCATTTGCGGTTGTGTTCCAAGTCTCAAACCTCTGGTCACTCGTCTTGTTCCGAAATTGATTCGAGATACAAATGATGATACATCAACCTCTTCACCTCCTGGACTCTCTACAGGCATAGCAGGGGAAAGCCAAGTTGCCGTGCCACATCCGGTTGCTGTCCTGGGTTCGCCAGAATTTCCATCCTCGTCGCCATTGCCACCGAGCAGCGGAAGAAACAAAGACCTACAAAATCAAGTTGGAGGTGTCTCTGCTGGTCGACCTAGCTCCCGAGACTCGGAGCCCATGGGTATATTGGATTTCTTAGGTCACCCGGAAACAGCAGCTCTCGATACAGAGGGAGGAACCAATACTAGCGCTTCTTATGCACCGGATATCACATTCTTCGATTTTGTTAATATGAAGAATCCGGAAAGTATGCTCAAGCTAAACAACAGAGAGTCAATTGCACCAATTGCATTGACCACACTACTATTCTTCCTTTGGGGTTTCGCATACGGCTTGCTTGATATTCTGAATTCCCAATTCAAGTCTATCGTCCATTTAGGCCCATGGCATTCGTTGGGTCTTCATGGCGCGTACTTCGGCGGATACCTGGTTGGCCCTCTGCTAGTTGGCCAGCCCGTCTTGAAAATATGGGGCTTCAAGTCCACGTTCATAACTGGACTTTGCATCTATGCCTGTGGATCTCTCATATTTTGGCCTTCTGCTGTTCTAACTTCGACACCTGCGTTTATTTTGTCAAATTTCATTGTCGGGGTTGGTCTAGCAGTTCTCGAGACCGCGGCAAATCCGTTCATTGCGCTATGCGGACCACTTGAGAATTCCGAGATCAGACTCAATATTTCACAAGGCGTGCAAGCTGTCGGAAGCGTCTTATCGCCGCTCCTGGCGAAACGGGTTCTCTTCAAGGATGTCCAGGATGTTGCATCTTTGGTTGACGTACAATGGACATATCTTGGCATTGCTCTATTCGATGTGCTGTTGGCAGTGGCGTTCTATTACCTGCCAATCCCCGAAGCATCAGATGAAGATTTGGAAGAACTAGCAAATCGACGCCGAGAAGACAATATGACCAAAGTAATCGGCATTCCAGTCGTTTGGCTGACTCTAGGCCTGGGAATCTGGTCTCAGTTCTTCTACGTGGCCGGACAAGAAGTCCTCGCCACAGCACTCAAACGTTTTGTTGTTTCCGCTCGTCCAGATTCATCACTCGGACCATTCGATTTCCTGACAATCGGACACAGCGTTTTCGCCGTGGGTCGCTTCTTGGCCGCATTTGCGCAGTGGTTCCTCAAACCACGCTGGATTCTGATGGTCAGCTACATCGGTATGATCGTCTGCTCCATTCTTTGCATGAAAACAAGCGGCACGGCCGCAATCGTCATGGTAATGCTGCTCTACCTCTTCGAAAGCGGCACATTCAGCATTATCTTCGCTATTTCCCTACGCGGCACAGCCCAACATACGAAAACAGCCGCTGTCTTAATGACGATGGCAGTCAGCGGCGGCACCGCCTTCCCGTTTGCCGAGCACGCCGCATACCTTTCACACGGCGCATCATATTCCTTCTGCGTTCTAGTGGCGCTCTTCTGCGCCGGCGCCATCTTCCCCATCTACCTCAACCTCGTACCCGCCGTGAAAAAGCAAGTCGACCCTGTTCCGAACGAGTATCTCCGCCGACGCCGCCGCCGAACTCGGAAACCGGTCGACACCATGCATCGCGAAAAGGACAATCCTGCTCTTGGTGGTGTTCTTTCACGTCCCCGCAGTCTGGCATCGAATCCAGACCACCTACCAGATCTTTTCCTCCCAGGGGAGATTCACCCAAATTCACCTACTCATGATCTTCCTAGGGCTAAATCTAGCTCTAGCTCTAGCTCGCGTGTCAATTCGAATTCCTCCCGCAATCCTAGCTCGAAGCAACGGTTCTCCGCCACAATTAATGATTGACCGTTGCTCAGCTAGCTAGATTGCTGTCTTTGCCTCTTTCCTCTTTCCTCTACACCTCACCACGCTTGTGAACCCCTTAAGATACCCCTTCGCTTTCTCTTTTTGGAATTTGTGACAAACATTTTGTTACGTACCTTCTCCGTACATATTTTGGGTGGCAATCCTTTTGTTCGTTTTCCTTTGCAGCATATCAGCGATGGTGTTTTGGCCAAAAGCTCTTTGGGTTCTCTCTTCGCTTACTTCTTGGCCCAATGATATTAGAGCAATCTCGTGATCAAACTTGGCTTCCGGTTGAAATCAATTATTCTAATGAGTAACCTCGATCTGCTTCATTCCCGGCTATGAGGGTTCTCATATATAATGTGCCTACCCTGTCCGCCGGGGTTTCGCCAACCACAACTGCAGCTCAGCCGCCGTTACTTGGGAGATTTGAAATTTTCCTCCTAGGACATCAGTCCAAGGTACATAGCGACATTCTGTCAACTGATGGCATAGAAAAAAAATGCTCTATGAGTATCACATAACCATACTTTGAAATGGGCTCGACCCATACACCCTACTAAAAAGGACTACTCAAGATAGGGAGACATTCATCATCAGGCAATGCATATAACTTTAAATAGAAGCACAGATATCTCTGATAATGCGCGATGAAGCTAACTTTAGAAATAAACCATCATTCATGAACGTTGGTCCGGTGGAAAGAACAATCTCAGGGGTTGTGGGTCTGCTCCGGCTTGCGCATCCCGCCCGCAATCCACCGCCAGCGCTTGATCAGATTGCTCGTGTTCAGTGCAACCAGCTTACTCGTCGGCATCAAAAACAACTCATCGATCTCCTCCAGCGTCTTGTCTTTCGTCTCCGGCATGAAGAACAGCTGGTAAAAGAAGCCGAGCGCGGCCAGCCCGCCGAAGAAACCGATCGTCAGGCCGGTGTAGGTCATGGCCTTCTGCATACCCTCGAAGTTGTAGGTCACGATGAATGACCACAAGTAAAGGAATGCAGAGCAAATCGCCATTCCTTGGCTGCGGGTGTTGAAATCAAAGCTCTCGGCTGGGACCACCCATGTCAGGCACGAATACGCTCCGAAGAACGCCATGTAGATCACCAGGCCGGAGAAAAACAATCCCAAGGCAGTTGCCCTGTGGGCATTGAAGTAATCGATACCACTGTTTGTGTATAGGTAGCCGACTCCGACCAGCGCCAGGCCGACGATGAACATCAGGATGTTTTGTGCCCATACACGTCGGCCGAACCTGTCCATGGTGAACACGGCAGGAATTGTTCCCAGGAACAGCGCACCGCCGCCCACCATCGACATCAGCACTGACTCGCGGTCGTCGAAATTCATCTTGGCCATCAAGTTCGACATGTTGTACATGACCGCATTGATTCCCGTCATCTGACCGAAGAAGATCATCAGGGTGGCGTAGACAAGCGCACGTCGGTTGCGCGGCTGTCTGCACACTTCCAGGTATCTCTGGTACCAGAGCTCGTCCGCGGATCGCTCGACATCATGTTTGACAGTGACTTCCATCGTGACGTACTCGTCCAGACTTTTCGGGTCCGACATATCGCGCAGCGACTTCCACACCTTCCACGCGCGGCCGTACTTGCCCTTGGACACCAGCCAGCGAGGTGATTCCGGCAGGAAGCACATGCCGACCAGCAGGATGGTTGAGAACAAGAGAGACGAGCCCAACATCCAGCGCCAGCTGCCTGACTTGACGTCAAAGAATACACCGCCCGCCGCGTATCCGATGATCTCTCCGAATGCGATCATCAGCTGGTACACGGACACCAGGTTTCCACGCACCGCAGGCGGGACACACTCGGAGATATAGATACCGACACAACCACCTTCGATTCCGATACCGATGCCGAGAATGAATCGGCCGGCAAACAGCATTGCCACATTGCGGGATCCCGCACAAAGTCCTCCTCCCAGTGTGTACCACAAACACGAGATGATAATCGAGTTGCGGCGTCCGAAATAGAAATTCAGCGGCGTCATGATGAGCGCGCCGGCCATTGCGCCGAGTGGCATGAGTGAAGAAATCAGCGAAATGTCGGTCGCCATTTTCGGGTCGTCCATGCTCGCCCACTCGCCAGATGCGATGAAGTGCTTGCGAATACCGGGCAGTGCGCCTGAGATCACAGATTGGTCTAATCCACTCAGCATTCCGCTAAACGCGGCGAACACACCCAGCGTGATAACTAGCATGCGTGGGCTCGCCATCCGTATTGGTATCTGCGCGTATGCGAACTTGTCATACGCTGTTTCGTTGCTGAGATACTGTTGGCCCTGTAGGTCACGTGCCTCAATCTCCTGCTGACGCTCCTCGGGGGTGAGTTCATCGTCGATGAACTCTTTGCCCATGGCGTCGGGCTTTTCAACATGGTCGCTCATTTTGTGTGGGTTGAAGCGATCATGTAAGAAAGCTTTAGGATTAGTAGGGAAAGAGAAAGAAGGGTCGACGAGGCGACTCTAATGCCGCTCTATATACTATTTTTCCAAAAAGTTTGTCTGCGGGATATTGTTCTCCCCCCATTCCCCGACCTCCATGCCCCAGACCCCCACATGACCCCACAATTCCCCAGACTATCCAATTAACTTTTTTCTTTTTTTTTCTTTTCTTTTTCTTTAAAAAGCCGTCGTCGCACGTTGTACCAAGTGTGGTATTGTGGCGTTATGTAGGTTTCAGTCTAGTAATATATACAGGGAATGTTGCGTATCAAGATGACAACACCTTCAATCATAGTGAGCGTGAAGACTCAGAGTTAGGGCTGCTTAAACAGCTGAAGTAGGGTCCGTTAGGAAGTCCAGGGCCCCTATCCTTCCAACTCACTTTTCCTCAATATTATCTCCTTCAAATGCCTTCGCAGTGCAACAAACCCCAATTCCAACGTATATCCATTTTGTAATATTACAGACCTTAAGCCTTCTGCTGGAATGGTCGGGAACTTACGACCCAACATGCCTAACTCGATTGAGTAATGAGCGACGCAAGTTCCCGAGTTGACCAGAAACTTTCCCCGCACCCCCACCCCTTCCCCCCAAAGACGTTGATCCAGTGACAAATGGAAGGAACAAATGGAAGAAACCGTAGGGCACCGGCACGGGCGAGGTTTCCCTTGACCTAATATGCCGACCCGGACGGCTCCGCTAGACCGGGGATTGGCTGGGGCCCCGACTCATTTTCCCCGAAGACTTCCCGATAGGAAGACGAACCCGGGGAGATCACGCCGGAGAGATACCGAGACAAAATCTGAATCCATTATATTCAAATCAAGTCTTCCTTCAGGCCAGGTATTCAATTATAGCTTCTACATCTAACCAGGGTATTCCCTTCTCATGTGTAAGTACACCACTTCGTCGATGATATTATTCCACTACGCCTCGACGGCGGCACAGTATTATATAATATGGAGGCGTAATACACACGACACAGAGTCTTGCCGATGATATCCCGAGCCCGATTCCAGGAGAAGAAACTTGTCGAGCCCGACACATGCGGCTCGGACCTCGTCCCAGATTGGTCACATGGAATGCCACCCCATCATCCATCCCTACATGGCAAGTTTCGTCCACGCTCATTCCTGTCTGTTGGGAACGCCAAAAAGTAAAAATCCCCTCAGGTCAAAGTCGCCTGTAGTGAGGCAATTCCCACTTTATAACTAGACTTGTCTATATTCGACCCCTCTACTCCGTATATTAAGCCACTCAAACATGAGTTGTGGTTGAGTACGTTAGTAACTCTTCCACTGTTGGGAATCCCGCTTGCGTCTCCTGCCAAGAAGGGGGATAGTCATAATCCACAGGTTCATTGAGGGCTTATAAAATTATGGCTTGGCAGAAAGACTTCCCCCGGCTTCCCCTGCTCCGAGTATTGATGTCATGAGATATCGCCACCCGAACCTTCCAAGGTTCCGACCAAAACCGATCCCGTAAAACTCCCCATGGGATGGGATCGGCGGACCTGAATATCCCCAAACCTTGTATGATTTACCCATGGGGTTCCTCACCGAAATCCATTTCTGCATTTTCGCCCCCGAATCACGCCGTACCAAGACAAGTGACATTGCCGAATCATTGTCATGACTCGTGAGCCCAGAAAGGGAGGTATTCGCGAGTCTAGAAAAGCTACGGAGTAGAAGGGGATGATTAATGTCGGATCTCCCGCTCATTTCCTACTGACAGGCATTCTACCGGCCACCTATACTCCGTACCAGAAGCGTATGGGAATCTGATACCTTCTAGTATTTCGACCTGGCAGTCTGCCCTAGCTAACGACATTTGGGTTGCTAGAGCGATCTGCAATTACTGCCCATGTACGGAGTACAACTTATACTTTCTGGTCAAGTGGGACTCTCAATATCCAGTAGAGCCGCGAAACTCGTTAGTATACTACCACTTGTCCATTCATGTAATTGTCATACGACATAATGAACAAAGCTAAACTCAACGCCACGTTCCCCGCAAATGCTTACATCCGCAAAGAGAGTTTCTGTACGCCTCGGAACCCCCCAATTCCTCTTCTCCCAACGCATTTCGCCACCAGGAATATCTGAAAGGTCTGCAGTGAAATATTCCCGCAAACCATAGAACTGTTGCTCTCTGATACCCAACAAGCGCCTTAGCTGCCCATCAAGCATAGAATCCTCGGGCCTCAAGACCAGACGGCAGAGTCTCGTTCAGAGCTATATTAGGCTCCATACTAGCCGTGGTGTCTAAAAGATCACGCACTGGCATTCTCGATTCCTTCGAGGCCATAAACTCAACCAGGTTCCCAAATACCATCCCTGTATATATCAGCCCCATCCTCCGACTCCCCAAACCGGTTCGCAGCGCCGATATCAAAAATATATAATAGTCGGAGTTCCTATAGAATCAAATGATCCGACGCCATGGGCAAAGAGTTCATCAACGATGAACTAACGCCCGAGGAGTGTCAGTGCGGCAGTATGGCGGTCCATTGGTTTCCCGGGTAAATATGTCTACTATATCTTTATTAATAAATTCAATATTATTTGATAGCTACGTAAAGAATCACTATCTATTACCCTTTATTTCTAAGATCCTCGATCGACTTTTAAAGATAAAGTACTCTAGTAAAGTTAATATCAAAGGTCTTCGCCGTGCAAACCATGCCGGCCTACTTTCTGGCCTTTTTCTCAAAGATCTCCAGGACCGCATCGTTCGAGGAAGCCGCTGCCACATCAATCGCCGTCTGCTGCGCGTTGTTCTCCACCATCGGATCCAAGCCCACATCCATGAGCTCCTGGAAGCGTACGACGTCGCCGGTCGCGGCGACGTGGAGTAGCCCTCTACCCTCATTGTCCGTGACGAAGAAGTTGGCGCCCAGCTCCTGTAGCAGTGCTATGCTCCCCTGCTCTCGCGGCACCTCATACTCGTCACCCCGGAGTTGTCGCTTCACGTAGTCCCGGTCGTACATATCGCCGGAAGCTTGCGAATACCGGTGAGCGAACTTGAACAGCGGCGTCTCGCCCAGCACGTTGCGTCTGTTGATGTCGGCCCCGCGAGTAACGAGATCTCGAAGTAATTGACGAAGCCCCGCCGTGCCGAGATCATTTGCAAGAATGTGCAGCACACCTTCGCCGTGCTTGTTTACCACTAGCGGGGACGCACCCGCTGATAGCAGACTTTGTACCGGCTCCGTTTCAGCCGCTGAATCAACAGCCTGGCGTACAGCATGCATCAACGCAGTATTGCCTTGAAAGTCGGCGATATGTACCAGCTCAGGTGCCAGGTGGATCATAGCCTTCAAAGTTGCCCTCCACCCTGGTGAGATAGTCCACTTGTGGCTAAGTAGGCATATCAAGATCGTTCGACCAAGGGCATCTTGTGCAGTGAGATCGGCGCCAAGTCCTACCAGGCGCTGGAAAACAGTTTCTCCTTGTAGTTCGTCAGCAGTGGAGTTGTTGGAATCAATGGGCTTCTCAATGAAGTCTGCTCTCAAGCATGCAGCATGCAGAATAGTGAGTCCCTGTGGATCCCTGTAGTTGACATCAAGCCCCGGAACTAGGAACAGTTGCATTCGAGAGCCCCCGACAGCTAGAATAAACTCATGCAACAAAGTCGCTTCACGATAATCAGCATTCGCGTCTAAGGGCAATGCTCCCTTTTTGAAAATGACGGACACCGGACTTGAACTTGAGCTGGTACTGTCTTCCAAAAAGAGGTAGTTAGAAAGGGGGTTCGCTCCGTGGTCGATGAGGATCTTAATGATCTCAGTAACAATAGCATCGTCAACCATTGGCCTCCAGAAACCATCGTCGGGGTGCGGTTTGATGAACAGCATGCCCGCTGCGCGCAGCGCTGGATCTAGATCTACGTCGGGATATGCCCCATCATCTCTTGCGTGCAAAAGCTCACGGAGCGTATCGACCCGACCAGCTTCGACTGCCGATACGATGTCATCAGGCATAATAATGGCTCCGTGCTTCATCAGCAGTCGGATCATCAGGACATCATGGCTGGCCATGCTGAGGCAGCTTTTGCCCCTCTTAGTTACGGCGTGAATATCGGCTCCAGACTTGAGAAGACGTTTCGCCGCATCGTAAGAATGAGGTCTAGGCTTGAAGACTGTCCCACCACTGATTGCCATGTGTAGAGGTGTGAGACCACCCTTGATGCGGAGGTTTATGTCGATCCCCGGCACCTTCAGGAGATATCTCAAGGCATGGTGAACATGCCACCAGCGCAAGCCTTGCGCAACGTAATGAAGAGCCGAGTCGCTATATGCGAGTACGCGATCGTCCCCGGTGTAATCTGTACCCCAAATCCTCTCATTTACGTCAACGTGGAATTCCTCGACGAGCGACACAACGACCCCTTGATTGGGAAGGTCGCGCTGCACGGCTTCGAGAAGGAATGGCTTCGGGATGCTCGTCAAATCTGACTCGAGGGAATGCACAGCTCGTCCCTCTGCCTGCGTTTCGCTCGCCGGCCGGTTGGCGCACCACAGCCCTGCTTTGGAGCTATCGCCAAAGGCGTGCCAATCGCCTTGACCGAGCGCGCGTTTCGCCTCAATCATACCGATCTCCCTGATTAACTGGGTGAACCCGTGGTGGACTAGTACCGCAAAGTGGCTGGAATGGTACTTGTCACGAGGATCCGGGAGAAACCTCGTGCCGCGCTTGGCAAGCTCCTTCACCAGTCGATACTGTCTTTGACTATACTGTGTTAAATCGTAGTAGAAGAAGAAGAAGCAAATATAGAAGTTGTTTCTTACCGCAGAAACAGAATGAAATTGTAAGCGCTCGGTTCGCCGCTCTCAACCCATGGAAAGCTTTTTGATGAGGCGAGTGCAGGATCATATGCAGGAGCGCTGATGGCAAGGACAGTGGAGTAAGGGGATGACTTGCCTGGCTCGACCCAGAGCGAACGGGGAACTTGATCAACAATGCAGCTGGCTGTGTATGTCTTGCCATGCCATATACAGTCCCCTATAATCCCACGAGCATAAGGCTGTCTCGTCGGTCCGAGGCCGGAAGGGTTAGCACCAAAGTCAACTAGCAATGTCACAATTTCCTCTAGCCTAGCAGTGTCGCTAGTGAACAACTCAGTCCTGGGGGACTTGGTAGAAGAGGACGCCGCTTGTTTGCTTAAGACATCTACCCTTGCCTCCCTTTGAGTCAGAGGATCATGCTTGATGTGGCATGTCGCCTTGCGAAACGCGTTTTCTTCTTCAAAATCCCTGCAGGCTTTGAACAAATTGCCGCCTGCGTTCGCATTCGCCCCTGCTTCGAAAAGGATCATCACAGTCTCGGGTCTGCCGCTTCGGACAGCGTAATAGAGCGGACTAAGTCCATTTACATCTTTCGCATCGATGCCGTCAACACGAAGTTTCCCGCCATCCTCTTTCGGGAGAAGGGCCTCCGAATTTGCGCGTGGCTTCCGGCGTGACAATTTGTGCAGCGAACGCACAAGCATGCCGACGATATTGCTCTCTTGTGCGCGAGCAGCCAGATGCAGTGGTGTAAGACGCTCGTGGGTAATGGCTCGAGGATGGGCGCCGGCCTTCAAGAGTTTCTTAGTACAATATTCCGTTCGAGTCGACGCAATGTGCAAAGCTGTTACTCCGGCATGATCCGGGGTATCGACATTCTTCATTTGTGCGATGATGAAGTCAATGGGCATAGGATCATCGTCGTAACGTTTAGCATCGTCGGAGTATGCATCGCACAGAATGTGAAGTGGCGTGCGGCCCTGGTGCTATATATTCATCATTTGATCAGCAACGCTTCTCTTTTAAGACATAAGCAGCTTCGCCGGACACAAGAACCTACGTTCTGCTGGTTTACATCGAGACCAAGGTTGCAGATAAGACGCTCCCAGAGCGGATTTACCCACCTACGACCATATGGCTCTTGTGATTCCTCTCTGGCTGCAAGCTCGTGAAGTAGTGAGTTCCCATCGTAATCGACTATAGTATAGTCAAGACCGATTGCAAGCAGGAAGTCGAAACGGGGAGTGTCCCTTCGATCTTCGGAGCCGATTGGTTGAGTCTTGATAGCCTCATGCAGACAAGTCCTTCCCTTAAAGTCTCGCAAGCGGGGAGAGGCCCCGTGATCAAGAAGGAACAGAACATCGTCGCGAGGCAGGTTATCGTCGTCATCTTTCGGCTTCGGCATCTGTGAGATCCGATGCCAGAAGATGCTATGCCCGGCGCGATCTCGCGCATTGATGTCTGCACCCGCTGCCAGCAATAGGGCCCAAATTCCTTCGGCATCCCGGGACTTGAACGAACACATCAAGGCGGTTTGGCCTTGGCCGTTGCGTTCATCTGGCTCAACACCGCTTTCAAGGAGAGCATTGACTATTTTCTGCTGCCTGTTAGCTTTTTGAGCAGTTATCGCAACGTCGGCCTGGCGACCTAGCTTACCGGTGTCGCGTAGTTTTTGAGTGCGACATGAAGGGTGCTGTCACCGGCGGAGTTGAGGACGCCGGCATCCGCCCCACACTCTAAGAGCAGCTGTACTTTGACTTCGTTATAATGCTCTGCCAGGGCCGCGAGAAGGGGTGTGTCTCCGTACACGTCCTTGACGTTGACGTCGGCACCGCCTTGTTCCACCAGGAGAGGGATGCAAGCGGGGACCCGTGAGTAATAGAGAGGTGTCCGACCTTTGTAGTCCACCGCGTCAGTGGAAGCCCCGGCCTCCATGAGAAGCCGAGCCAAATAGTAAGACCCCTCGACGACGTGATGTAGCCCAGTTGTTCCATCCTCAGTCTGGCGGTCAACATCAGCGCCGGCATTGATGAGAAGCGTGCCTATCTCGCAACAGTCGTCCTCATCCCCATCATCATAATAGTGCGAGAGACCGGGCCCGCCACAGAGGGCATGGAGACAAGTGAACTGGGCATGGGGGCCGTTCGGCTTGCTGCAAATTATGGCCGATCCGAAATTCTCCGCCCAAGATTCATTCAACATCTCTGGGTCAGCCCCAGCTCCGAGTAATGCCTCCACGGTATTCGGATCCCTACTTAAGCAAGCCTTGAACAGAGCAGTGCTGCCGCGGACCATGGTGTCAACCTCCACGCCTGGCTGTGACAACATGTGCTTGACGACTCTGGCCTGCCCGCTCCGCGCAGCCCAAGCAAGGCAGCTGTGCACCGCTTCAAGGTCAAGATATGGTAAGAATGCGTCGAGTACCTCCAAATGCCCGTGTACACATGCATACGCGAGGGCTGGTTCCCCGCTGCCGTGGTTTGCGTAGCCCCCGACCTTCGCATCGTTGGTGAGACCTACCGATGTCAAAGGGTCAACGCCAGCCTCCAACAGGACCTTCACAACTGCGTGGTGATTTTTACTAGCAGCCTCGTGCAGTGGCTTCCGTCCAGTCAATCCATCCTGATGATCTGGGTCGGCGCCCGCGGCTATTAGTTCGCCCACCGTAGCAGCATGGCCATGAGAAGCAGCCCACCATCTATTAGGCCGGATTAGATCGGTCTTTGCCTCGGTTAGGTCTGGCAACTCACAGCGGTGTTTTGCCCGTAATGTCGCATGTGTCTATGTCGTCAGACCAGTCCGCAACGAGCTTCCTCGTATATGCTACAAGGCCATATCTCCCTGCAAGGTGTAGGACCGAAAACTTTCGTGCATTCGATGCATATCCGGGCCAGGTCACCTCAATCCATGCCTTAACGGCTCTATCAATGCTTAGGAACTGCCCAAGAACCTCGTTGATCTCATCTTGCGCATGGCACACCTCCTCCGAGTTTCGGATATGAACGTGCCAGTTGCTAGTAGCATACACAAAGAACGGAAACTTCATGCGTAGCTCGTATATATGGTGCGGGATCCTCGTATGATCGCATTGCTCATCACTAAAGCCACCTGTCTCGTCGCTGTCATCAATCGTAATCTCGACTTCATCAAGACAGCGAGTCATCAACAAATACCGCAGGCACGATAGAGCAAGCTTGGCATGGGATGGCCCGGGTTGCAGCACTAGATAGCCATTATCGTGCTCAGATCGTGTAGCGCCATTAAGGTACTCGGTGAAGGAATGATGAACGACGGACACCGTCTCGTCTGGTAATATCTCCAGAAGCGGTCCACACGCAGTCCTAATAAGTTCCTTTATAGCCCTTAGGTCCTGGCCCAAACTAGGGCCTTCGGTAGCCCTGCACATCTCGGCGAGTTCGAGTAGTCGTAGCGGCCTTGTTGCATGCGTAACAGACTGGAGAAGGAGGTGCTGGACGCTCGGTGATATGCCGGATCGGCTAGCATGTTCTCGCAACAGATCGGTGTAAAGAACATTGAGATCTGCAGGAAGATTTGCTAAAACGGCCCCAATGTCGACGCCTGGCTCAAGAAAGGCCTCCATTGCCAATTTTGCGTAGAGAAAGAGACCGTTTGCTCGGCCAGGTACGGCATTCACGATTACACTCCACTCGCTCTGAAAAATCTGTGATTCTGACAGCACGGTATGCACATAGGTCGAGATGTCGACATCCACGAATCGCTCCTCGAGCCGGATATGGAGGGCTGGCGTCTGGCGCATGGGAATCTCGAGTCTGGCAATAGGTCGACTCGTGACCAGGACCTTAACCTTCGCCGGTCTCCACTGGCTGAGGGACCCGAGGGCCTGGATGAAGGTATCGTTTCCAGAGTCCATCTCGTCGAGCGCATCGGCGATGCAGAAGACCTTATCGGGCAGAGAACGGAACGCCATCTGCAGATCCTTTAACAGATCGCTAGTCGACAATGAGCTTAATGATATTTCATCCTTGATATACGTCAAAAGCTTGTGTTGTAGTGGCGGGCTATACTTCAAAACCTGATCCACCCAATCCCGAAGGAGGGCCTGCGGGTTATGGTTGGCCGCGATAATCTGTCGGAAAAAGAAGAAGAGCACTGGACAGCCAGGGTTCGCCTTGGCGAGGTCATCAATCAATTTGGCAGCGTGGACGGATTTGCCAGACCCAGGGATGCCTTTGATCCAGAGCAGGCCGCATTCATTCTCTTGAAGCCATCGCCGATATCCATCGGTAGAGGTAAGCCATTGTCCGGTCCCCGGCGAGTGGGATGCGAGATGCTTGCGGAACTCGCCGGCGGCAATGGCGTACGAAGTTGGCTCCAGCCACTCTCGAATTCTCTTGATCTCCTCTCTCGATACTGGGAGGATATTTTCGGGATTGTAGTTGCTTATGTCATCTCGATCGATGATGCTGGCCTCTGAGTCGCTGTATTTCTCGCTGCCCGACATCATAAGAAATGCGGAGAGAAGTTTCTCTATCACTATCTCGACAATCACTCCCTCGAGCTAATACTATGATGGTAATGTTCCAAAGACTTGTTCGCCAGTTGAAGGCTATCGAAGTATTGAGGCGATAATAGTCGGTGAACAGGTGAAAAAGGAAAAGTGCAGGTCACATCGCACGTAGGACTGGGCATGATGCCCGACCCGGGATCAATTACCACAGTCGGGCGGCTGGCCCGCTCCCAGGCATTAATGCATTTTGACGGCTTCTAACCTGATGACGAGAAGCTCTTTTATATGGAGGAGAGATTGTTAAGGTGGTTTATTCATTGGGGAAAAGAAGGAGAGAGAGGAAGAAGAGCTAGTTACTGCAAGTCCTGCCAAACAGGTCACGTCAGGTGATCACAACAGAAGCCGTACCCTGTCGATTAGAATAAACGGCCAAGCGCCCAAGTTTGGATAGTTCAGGCACCAGTAGGAGGGTCTCTTCATGGCAGCCGATGTGCACTATACCTTCTCGCTGCCTATTTCCCCCCCCCCCCCCCCCCCCCCCCCCCCCCCCCTCACTGTTTCGACTGGCGGGCACTTGCTGCCATTTTTGGCGGCACGAATTGGGGAGGCTAAATGCAACGATGGTACTAGTAGCAATGTCAATGTGTACCTAACCGGTTAGGTACTATACCTAGCCCATTAGCCCGGCCAAGCGTACACTTTGATGTCGGTACTGTCACATGCATGTAGGCGATCTTTCTCAATGGCGACTTCGGGCGATGGCTAGTAGTAGTAGTAGCAGTAGTAGAACTCATTTACCCCGACTCGCGCAAAGTTGATTTCCCAACTAGACGAAAATACGAACCCGCACTTAGCCTAGCGGGTTATTATGAACTTGTAATGCTTACACTGAGGGAGCACGTACAACTAACCTTCACCAACTAGAATGTGGATACTTAGCAAGAACTGAATGCCAACATCTTTTCAAAACCAAAGACTACATACAATATAGGGGTCTCTCAGTCGCTGAGCATTGTATGTCTGGGTAAACGCTTCGCCGTTTCGACCCGTTCAGGTACCTCAGATGAAGCATATGCAGTATCCAGAGCCTCCGATCGCGAGACTCAAAAAGTGGTGATCCCGGAGATTTTCTTGTGATAGCCACCAGTTAGGGGCCGCGGAAAACTAGAGTGACTCCGCAGGTGGCAAAACTAGTGGAGAAATCGTCAAACTAAAATCCAACTAAAAAGCCTATGAGAAGGCTAAAGGGACTAAAAGGGGCCTGGAAGGGCTAGCTAGCGTCCCCGGTTTCAGCTATGCCGCAAGAGATGCCTTGCACCGATTCATCTTATAGGCTAAATTAAAAGTATAAATCCTCGCATATTGTACATTGTGCCATATATGATATATAGATCTTTTTCAGGGTAAACCCTCAGGTTTTCTCTAAAATGTTCGGATTCGTTTCAAAGGTAATGGAGTAGATGATCTTTCTTTTTTAGCAAATGGTTTAGCCCTGGTGTCTCCTTGACACATCTTACATATAACGATCGTCTATCGTCAACTAGATCAGCCCATTAAGATTAGGCTGGCTATTCTTGACCAAAACTCAAAAATGATACCCGTTACAACATATCTGTAAAATAAAGTGGGCGCGGGATTCTTACCCAATTCTTCCATGATATTCAGATCAAAAAGGAAGTCGCCCCCCAAAACGCACAGCCATTACAGCGTCCAAGGGGCAGCCACCAGCGGTAGCCCCTTGGATTGGATCTGGTGGAGTCCACAACGGAACAAGCGCAAACCAGTGGGGTTGCGGCCAACCTTGGAAGCGGTTCAGCCTTTTGGAAGGACGGTTCTGTTGGTTTGTTGGTACAATTACCGATGGGGGCTTTTTCCTCGAGATCAAGATTCGATGACTTGCACTAGACCGAAATAGTGTGCAATTTTCTTGAAATATATCTTTCGTATTTTTTTTTTCATTCTACTAAACCGGACAAGTGCGAGCGGCTTTCGGCTTTAGCTTTCGGCTTTAGGGGGTGGGTTTTGTTGAGAATTATTTTTGGCTTTTTCCCCCATCTTGATGGCGCAATGTTGGCTCATTTTGCTGTTTTTGGTATGTTAGCTCCGAGATCACTGCGTAGCCTCGGCCGGTTTCTGTTGTGCCCATAGACGTCGTTGGAGGGAATTGACTCGCGATTTGTGTATGGATTGAGAGTGTATATAGATGCAATATGAATATATCCATCTATCCATCCGATCTAATAAAACCCGGACAGAAATGAATAAAATCCCCGAGAATGAAACCTGTAACACAAGTCGCCCATACCCAATGTATAGGATCGCTGTATTAATGCTAAACAAAAGAAGAAGCCGCTGGACAAAGAACCAGAGAAAGAAAGAAGAAACAAGATCGCTAGATGTGAAACCCCAAAACCAACACAGGGCTTTGATAGACGCTATGCCGCCGACCAGATGTGAAAAGACAGAGACTCAGAGTCGAAAGAAGAAAAGTCCTCTATGAACCTTTTCAGCCGCGCGGACTCCGCGGCCGTGAATTCTGCGAGGACGAGTCGTGCATGACATCCGGTGCCCGGGGACCAACCATCCAATCCTCCATAGCGAGCCATTCACTCCAGCTGCGCTCGGCAGCCTCGATCTCGGCATCGAGGGCACCCTGCAAAGGACGCAGGAACGGAATGGTCTCCAACGGGAGGATGTCGTAGTCCTTTTTCACGGAGGCCCAGCCACCACTCTTTGCGGCGAAGAGGTAGTTGCGGCGCTCTTGCTCGTGCATGGGTCCCACACCGCTATCCCAGTCGTCGCCGAAGAAACCGTGCAACACGCCGGGGAAGTCCATTCCTGTTGCGACTAGGCGGCGTATATAGGGAATCAATGAGATGGAGGGTGTGCCTGGGGTTTGTGTGCCGGGTGGGGTGTGGTTGGCAGAGGAAGAGGATGGTGAGGTTGAGTTGAAGATTGGGTTCGCTTGGCGCTGGAAGGGGAGTCGGATGTTTAAGAATGCGGAGAGGGCCTGGACGGGGACGCTGTGTTGGGCGTGATCTAGAAAGTAACGTTGACAGCTTTGATAGTGGGGGTACCATTCAAAGATATCGAAGTTGTCGTCTGATCTTCCTGGTGAGGCACCAGCTAGACCGATCATGGTGGCCGGGTCGAATTGTGGATGGGAGTTCATGGATGTGTGTGGTGAAGGTGAGGGCGAATAGGATGCTGAGGTTGATGTTGAAGTTTGTAGTCTTGGAGGATCTACTTGTCTAATTTTTTCCGGATGCTTTTCTTAGTTTGTGTTTTTTTCTCTCTTTTTTGCTGCTCTGTTAGGGGCTGCGCCTCTTTTCCCAAGTTCTGGGAACCCAGTGGGGTCGAATTGCGGCCCCAAATCGAGTGAACTGGAGGGGTAGTTGGGATGAAAGGCACACTGGGAAGGGATTGTTACTTGAAAAAAATATCCCTACCTCGACGGACTAGGAGAGATACTCGACGTCGTGAAGGGGAAGTTGGGGAGGGCGGTGCAGAACGGAACAGATCTCTGATGGTCCCGAGTCCGCCGCGAGGTTGGGGCTTGTTGATGGACATTTGTTAGGGAACCATCTAGGATGTTCAGGCGAGAGATTGGGGGTATGTTCAACAAGGAATACCCATTGGGGATATTATGTATGAAGCAAAAGAACCGTAGACATACATGTGTGTTCCAGTTCCCCAAAAAGGCAAAGAGAAGAAAACAGAAAGAGAAGGAGAGAAGAGGGAAATCGAGGTAAAATTGGGAGTGAAGAAAAAAAATGATATCAGGATTGTTCTGGAACGTCCATAGAAGAGAAATGGGGTTTCTAGGACTAATAAGAGACCGAAGTCAACGTGTATACGGAGTATTTCTGAATCGGATCCATCGACGGGTCTATCCGGTCAGGCCAATCATTCTGAGATCTGCTTAACCACGGGTTGACTGTGGATATCGATCTAGGGCAGGGTTAGGTTTGGGTTTTTTATTTTATTTTTTTATATATATATTTATATATTATACATATTAATACGCTTATATTACATTTTGCATTCCCCGATACGGAGTACCTGGATACTTACTATCAATCCTGGCTCCTCACTTATTATTGATCTCAACCACTTAGGACGTCGTCTTACACGTCTTATTAGCCCGGGGCAAGATGGCATGCTAATAATACCCATCTCCTTTTGGCAAACGGGTTTCTGGTTCATGTCATAGCTTCATCGAATCATGCCTAGATCAGCACCGGATCAGAAAGGGAAAAAAAAAGGGGCCCCTTCAAGACTAGGACCTCCTGGTCTGTGTTCAACCAATCTAAGCCCGGGCTGGCCTACTCGCTGCAAGGCGTCTAGTCATGATTGGAATGTTAGTCCACGAGAGTATCAGCACTGTCAATTGAACTGATGACTGGTTAGAGGATAGATAGTATTAAATATATTGAACCATGTGCCCTGCATTGTAGTACCCCTCATCATGATCACGGTACTCCGTAGCAATAATTGAATCATGAATCACATTAGGAGTGTGGTTTTTATAGTAGGTTTGCATATCTAAATCAAACATAGATACGGAGTACTCCGTAGTTGATCTGTTGATCTATAGCTCCGTTACTATGCACGGAGTACATACCCCTTCCTGCCAAGTTCCCACAAACCGGGTTCTTCAATATCGCGTGCAGCACATAAGACCCGGAACCCACTTCGGCAGTTTTTATCTGTCCTCATCTTTCAATTCTTCAAGGTTTCTTATTTCTTATTATATGCATTAACAGAGTACTTACAAACAACTCCCACATTTTCTTCAGCCAGAATGAGACACAACCTCACAAAAGTAACCACGGATAGCGTCACTAGAGCATACGAGCTAGGATATACTAAACAAAAGGGTCAGAGCATAGAGCTAGAAGAGCAGGGACCACTCATCGAGCTGTGAGAGTCAGAGCCCCCTTTAGCGGGGAGTTCAAGCTCTGACCCGATCTCGCCTCCCAGATAAGAAATGACAGAGCTGATCTTTAGGGGGAATGACCATCTCTGTACTCCGTATGGAGTATTCTGCTTCATATTGAATACCAATTACGAATTCAATCTCCGGTGTCTAGGTTTTTTTTTGTTTTTTTTTATTTTTATTCTTTTTAATATTTTTCTACTCCCTTTCTGGTGTCAATTATGGGTCCGCCCCCCCTTCAGCTGCACAAAATCTGGTGGCGCCGGGCCAAGGGGTAAGTAAAGGGCGGAACTATGCCTGTCGCATTCCCCTTAACGCTTTTTGTTCGAGATTATATAGTGTCGCAGATTTCAATTGGTTCGAGTCTAATGCTGACCCAATTCTAATCTTTGTATGAATCTGAGCAAGCCGATCATTTTATTCTCTCTTTTTCGCCATCCCCGTGGAATTCGCCACATCAATTCGCCACATACGGGGCTCTCCAATCATCTCCAAGCTGGTCCACTCCTTCCATTTGACAGGTGACGAGCGATTGCTCTACAATATACAATATATATGACCTATGTCGATATTCAGCTAGGACGTGCAGTTCGAGTCAGCCAGTCGAAATAACGAAGTGGCCAAGAGGGCAAGAAGGGTGCCATGAATGAACCCCGGGCTGAAGATAACGAATTCAATGGACCCTCCGGTAACTACTGCCACTCGATAATCATGACCGCCTCGCATAGCTCTTGCCAAATTCGATCATAGACCGCACCGTGTATGCATCTCGCCGATGGTCTGCTATATACACCGAAGACCCAAGGATCCTCCAACGGAAAGCGCGGCTGCCACTTCGGTCTGCCGATTGATGACACCCCATTGATTCTGTTGCATCGGAGCGGAACCAACATCCCGAGCATTTATGATACATCTCGTTTGATACCATATGAGTCGACGCTTGCTAGAGGATGCAGTCTGTCTGAACTCGACGCAGTATCCACGCTCAAGTCTGCGGATACCCCTGGAAATGTTGCGGAGCGGGTGAATAAATTAAGGGGAATTTCAAGCTGCTGCCCAATGATTACCCCCTATGTCATTGGTACAAAGCACTTGAAACAAGTAGCTATGGATACTATGTTGTTCCATGACAGCATGTGTATATGATCAAGTGCTATGCACTGCAGCTGGTGACTGGCGGGGTAACCGGATAAAGCTCTGTAGCGAGTTGGCGACCGGGCTTCATTACCAAGAGCGTACGACTCGGTACACAGTGATGGGTCAAAGGTTTTAACACCTGCTCACCCCCACTATGGATTCATATACCGCCTACCAAAAACGCCCAGTATTTCTCTCTCTATGGCGCGGTCCAAAGAGCTTACCCCAACTATACGTAAGCGTATATGCGAGCTCTATGCCATTGGATGGGGGTATAGCCGTATTTATGCGCGCTATCCCTATATCTCCTACTCTACAGTTCGATATACTGAAAAAAAAGAGAGCGAGCGAAAAGAAGGCGTCTTAAAACAGCGCTCTGGTCGGCCAAATGTGTCGTAACGAAAAAATATAGGCACAGGCATAGCACATCAACATCCCCCGTCAAGAATGGAGAAGCGGTGAACCCTAGACCCTCTTCACAAGATTATATATCCGAGCAGTGTCGAACACGATCTATCGACTCACATCTCAACATCCGACACGTGTCACCACACAGCGCTAAGCAGATAGATATGATAGCCCCAATCTTTACAAAAAGAAAAAGAAAAACAATAGCAAACAGCGCGAAGATCATCGCATTATTTTGATCCATCTCCATCCCCTTTTAAACCCTCGTACCTAATATGTTGTACAATTCTTTGTTCCGCCCGCGAATAGCGCGGCCCTGGCGATCACTAAATAGCCCACCCGATCGGCAGGAACGCAGCGCCCCCCGAGGAGATGCTCTTATGTAAACCTGTGTGTCATGGACGCACGGTGGCATCGATAGGGAAATGTTGGACGAATGGGAGGGTTTGCTATTATCATTTTGATGTGCGTGATCGGTTGTTGCGGAGAGCGCCGTTCTCCTTTGTTCTGATTGTCCGGGGAAATGGATATCCACCATCCACTTCCGGGTGGCTTGGTGGATATGTACCTTTGAAGGTTTGATATATTTTCTATGGGGTAAGTGGTACATATAGTATAGCCCTGGATAACATTGTAACAATATAGAGTACTCCGTACTGGTGATGATAATTGGGATGGGTCAAATTTGTGCTTGAACATCCAGGCTGGTGTAGAGGGGTGAAGTTAGTGCTGGGGCTAGCGTGGAATTGAGGCTTATTATTGTTTCCACGTGGCTTGGTTGAGATACTGATAGTTATCTGTATCTGTGTATAGATCATTGTTGAGGTTGGATCTGATATTAGGCTGCTTGAGTAACGCTATGACCCATCAGTACATATATGCCTAGCTAGTCTGTTAGTTAACTAAACCTAAATATGTATGATTGAGGTTATCTAGAGTGAATATATTTTATGGTTATTGTCCCCGCTTGAACAACAAATACAAGGCGAGTGGACCATACTTTAGGGGTATGCATTGACCAGATGGAACCCGATCAGAGTGGAGAATACTTTACCTTGTACAGACTACACCAGTTCGATGTACTTACGTCAGAACGCACAGATATTCTGTAGAAGTAAGAACAACGGTTTGGTGATATGCACTGCTTCTCATTCGTCAAATAGCACGCCATGGCACGCCCACCAGCAGAAAAACGTACAATGTACTTATGCCAGAACCCAAACATTATCTACGATAGCGTTAATAAGCAAAAACATTGAATAAGACGCCAAACGCCGCACCATTCCTCGCAAGCTAGAGGATCTACCCAACGAACTAAACGGAAACGGTCTTCACGTTCGCAATTCTCCTGCAAGCACGTTGTCGAACCAGCAAGATCAAGCCGGATCTCCGAGATAAGAATGCATATGCAGACAACGGGAACCAGGAATTTAGTTTACATTCATCCCCGGAGTCTAGAAAGAATTAAGCTTCTGGATCTGCAAGAGAAATCCACTGGGTCCTGAGGGGTCCTTGCGTGTGACTTAAGGGTCATGTGTACAGAAGTACCAAGTATTAATCGCAAGTTGTCTGCCCAAGTGGAGATCAACTCCTTGGTGTAAACATGTGCAAGAAGTAGTTCTACATCACACATCACACCACAGGGACCTCGGGAATAATAAAAGAGAGACGGAGTATGGCCCGCGTGATAAGTAGTTCTACATTTGGCTTTTCGGTGAGGACTCTCCCGCAGCAACCCCAGGAAGCGCTGCGCAACCTCCGCAAACCGCCGTCAGCAAAAAGTGGAGAGGTGCGTCTGAATCTTGGTGTTCCGCGGAGAGCTGCAGCGGGCAACCACTAGATTGGTGGACGGTCGCATGATGTTGACGATCTACTAATGTCTCAACCATCATGATATCTGGTATAATTTGAGGTTTTTTTTTATAGTATGCACCGTATGATGGATGCACCCTTATGTTGCATACTTGTGGTGGGCAGTTGGGCAGTATGAATACTATAGGAATATTATTTCGATCATAAGGTTAGGAATAAACTAGGAGCTAAATACCGAAGCTCATGGTGTATCTCGGTAGTACTTGGCAGCGCCGACTATCGGGGGATCCAATGTAGTTAACCGGGTCTTGGCATCGTACGGATTGGTGCCTGACCCAAGCCGGGGGAAAGGACAAGCCCTTGGACTCGGGTTGCACCCACCGAGATGACTATTGGGGGGCAATTGACTGGACTGTCGGGATCTGGGTGGTACTGCGGATTCCAGATTTTCGATGTTTCTGACTACGAACATTCTGTAGCACAAATATTTCATTTTTCTCATTCTGACTAGATTTGTGTCTGGAGATGCCCTTCTACCCCTCTAGGTACCCCTCTACCCCTCTACCCCTCAATTTAATTGATCCGGTGGGGTAAAAGGAATTCAACTACTCCGTACAAGCCGTAGATAAAGGAAAGATGAGTAAAAAGTGTTAGAGAATGAAAAGAGACGATCAGATAAGCTCGGTGGGCCAAAGGTTGGCCGGCTCCATTTTTTGGTCGCCGTTTCTGGTATGGTTGGCACGTGACTACACCTGCAGCCGAGCTAAATTGCCGAAGATGGTAACTGGTGGCGGAGAACTCGAGTTTTTATTTGCCTCCCGGGTTTTATTTATTTTTAATTTATTCAATCCAACTTTATAGGGATACTACTTCATTAATAGGTCGATCATATGTTGTAGTAAAAACTGCGACTCGTCGCATCATGCATTTCTAGTTTCGAAGCCTCTTTTTTTTTTTCTCAGCCTCCAAGCAAACTAGGTTACATTCATTAATTTTTTTTTGTCGGAGATGAGCGATCCGAGAGTACGAATTGTACACGGAAGAAATATTCGAGACAAGGAAGATTTAGGAAGCGAAAACGAGCTATGATTGATGGGAAGGTTAAAATGTAGGTAATGTATGGGACCAAAAGAGTGGTAGAGATAAGCCAAATTCTGTGCAAATTCTGTGACCTTAAACCATGAGATAACATTGTTCGGGCCCCGAACTTCGGACGTTCTTCCCACGGAAATCCTGGGAAATCATTGGGTTTCATCTGTCTCTTGGATATTCTTCTTCTCATTCGTGCAACCTGGTCTTCTTGGATTATTGTCAACTATAGCCACATTTACCAACTCCTGTCCCTTTTCCCCCATTGTCCGGAATCTCTCGTCCGACTCCGGCTTTGAATATCTTCTCCACATCTTCTCTATATAATTGTAGAATTCTCCCCTCCATTTCTCCATTCTCTCTCTTCTTCATCTACTCTCTAAAATCTCGATTGTCTTATACTCTGCTCTTGGGCACTTCTAATTATAATTATTCAGATCATTGCATAGCATTGATCTACCTTCCGACATAAACCAGAGTAACCTAGACCCGAAAAACCCGCCGACATGATGCAAAACCTCCCCTTCGAGCCTGAGTTCGAGCAGGCCTACAAGGGTATGTCTCTTGCCTTTTCCTCTATTCCAATTCCCCATATCACAATTTTTTCCCGACTCAAATCTCCTACCATCGGCATCTTTCCGGCTTGTGGTTCCACCGGCCACCTGATATTTTCGGGGTGACTAAGCTAACAATCCCGAAACAGAGCTCGCCTCCACCCTCGAGAACTCCACTCTTTTCGAGAAGAAGCCCGAGTACCGCAAGGCCCTTCAGGTCGTCTCCGTCCCCGAGCGTATCATCCAGTTCCGCGTTGTCTGGGAGGATGACAAAGGCCAGGTAAGACTTGATTGTTTCGAATTGTATAAATTGCCACAATTCTGACTTTGCCCAGGTCCAAATCAACCGCGGATTCCGTGTCCAGTTCAACTCCGCTCTTGGCCCCTACAAGGGTGGCCTCCGTTTCCACCCCACTGTGAACCTGTCTATCCTCAAGTTCCTCGGTTTCGAGCAGATCTTCAAGAATGCCCTGACCGGCCTCAACATGGGCGGTGGTAAGGGTGGATCCGACTTCGACCCCAAGGGAAAGACCGACAACGAGATCCGCCGCTTCTGTGTCTCCTTCATGACTGAGCTGTGCAAGCACATCGGTGCCGACACCGACGTTCCCGCCGGTGATATCGGTGTTACCGGCCGCGAGGTTGGCTTCATGTTCGGCCAGTACAAGAAGATCCGCAACCAGTGGGAAGGTGTTCTCACCGGTAAGGGTGGCAGCTGGGGTGGTTCTCTCATCCGCCCCGAGGCCACCGGCTACGGTGTCGTCTACTACGTTGAGCACATGATCAAGCACGCCTCTGGCGGCAAGGACTCCTTCGCCGGCAAGCGCGTTGCCATCTCCGGCTCCGGAAACGTCGCCCAGTACGCCGCTCTTAAGGTCATCGAGCTCGGCGGTTCCGTCATCTCCCTCTCCGACTCCCAGGGTGCTCTCGTCCTCAACGGCGAGGAGGGCTCCTTCACCGTCGAGGAGATCAACACCATTGCCGAGATCAAGGTCGAGCGCAAGCAGATCGCTGAGCTCGCCACCCAGGCTGCCTTCAGCTCCAAGTTCAAGTACATTGCCGGTGCCCGCCCCTGGACCAACATCGCCGGCCGCATCGATGTCGCTCTCCCCTCCGCCACCCAGAACGAGGTCTCCGGCGACGAGGCCAAGGCTCTCATCGCCGCTGGCTGCAAGTTCATCGCTGAGGGCTCCAACATGGGTTCCACCCAGGAGGCTATCGATGTCTTCGAGGCCCACCGTGATGCCAACCCCGGTGCCGCTGCCATCTGGTACGCCCCCGGTAAGGCCGCCAACGCTGGTGGTGTTGCCGTGTCTGGTCTTGAGATGGCTCAGAACTCTGCCCGTGTCAACTGGTCCCGTGAGGAGGTTGACTCCCGTCTTAAGAAGATTATGGAGGACTGCTTCAACAACGGCCTTGCTACTGCTAAGGAGTACGTCACCCCTGCTGAGGGTGTCCTTCCTTCTCTCGTTGCTGGCTCCAACATTGCTGGTTTCACCAAGGTCGCTGAGGCCATGAAGGAGCACGGTGACTGGTGGTAAATCAGTCGCATCCCCAATTTTTGGTGATGTTTTGGTGACGTTTTGTGATGATTTCTGTCCTCTCTTGAGGAGAGGCAGCTTCGATGCATTTTCTTTTTTTTATAAAATAGCTTTTTACCCCTTTTGTCAAGCGGATTACGGATAGAGGCGCTGGTTTTTCCGATGTTGCATTTGATTGATATCCCCACTTGAGCACCGCTGTTTGTTTTGGTTCTGCACTTGGGATTGTCATGATGATAATGAGATTCAATGAATGATTTAAAAATATTTGTGTGACCTTGTAGTCTTGTAAGCTGTAGATCTTTATCAAAGTATCTGGTTTTTCGAGAGTGAGCTCCAATGGTTACGCGAAATAAGACAATGCTTTGATTTCACGAAGATCTAGACAGGTCCAGATTAACTCCATCGATCCACTTAAGCTGTTGCGTCCGTCATGACTTTAATTATTTTAGAATGTTCGTGGCTATTGGAAGTGTGGCCTAAGGCACCAAAATATTCAAAGTCGCGTGATAGGTGGATATACATGGATAATTATCTCTCACGTGATTGTTACGTAATTGCTTTCACGAGCCCCGGAGCGCCGACCTGAGAAAGAGCTATCCCTCACGGCCTCAAGACCAGCAATCTATTCCTCGAAAGAGAAATGCTTAGTGCGAGTCTGTGACTTGCAATCTTATTTTTACAGCTTCCGGGGTGCAGTGTTATGTTGTGGAGATGACAATGCTGCCGGACAGGGCAATTCCCGAACAATGGAGGACCTTCCTCCGCCAATGTTTGGCCAATCGTATAGATATAGACGAGTTCACGGACTTGTCGGGGCTGATGTTTGCTCGCTCACCTGTGAAAGAAAATGAGCTCCTCGATCTGCTCCTTGAAGCTCGCGCTTCCTCCAGTGTTACCTGGGATCCTCTTCTGCCGCTGTACGTCGATGGACTATGCAAGGTTGGGAGGGTCAAGTCTTCATCTGCGCTAGCGAGTCTGTTAAAGCACTCTTCTATTGTGGATGCGTCGGGATCTGGCGAGGTTGAAGGCGAAGGACAGGGCTCGCCGTCCAAGTCCAAGAAGCAGAAACCATCGACTCTCATGACGGATATCAAAGTCATCCAGGATGTTATGGTGTTCATTTCTACCGGGTCAATTCCCAAGACCGTCATTGAGGCTGCAGATATTTACTCCGCCACTGTAGACTGGATTCTGGCTGTCGTGGCGTGGCACAATCACAGCGTGGACGCCTCACAGCAAACAGGTGGCTTGATGGGATCACCTGACGCGGTCTCGTTGTTCGAGTCGCTGGGGATTCTACTCGCAGCTTTGTCTGGGACTAGCAAAGGGCTGGAAGTGCTGTCCAGTGATTTTAATCAAGGTAAGTCTACATGATTTCCGCGATTGGGGATGATATTACCGTATCTGTTGAACATCCATTAATGATTCCCCCTAGCATTGAAAGCAAAACTGGGACAGGCTTTGTCAAGCTACCTGCCTCTTTGTATTGATGTCTCTCTGCCGCTTCGGCATCGGCTCGAAGAGTTGCAGAAAGTGTTCAATCTTTACCCCGGTCAGCCTTCTAAGGCGTTGCATGGGCCTGCTATCGACGGCGTGAATGTCAATGCCCTCCAGTTTGAGTCTTCTGTCATGGATGGCCCAGTTGTTAACACTAGAGCTGGACTCTATGTATACATCAATTCGATGGTATGCTTCTCTTTGCGCGGAAATGTTGGGTTCATGGCTGACTAGCAACAGGTCGTGGGTCGTCCTTTGGTCGATGATACTATCCTGATCAACTACCTCACCAATCGTTATCAGGTAAGTCCTATTGACACGATTCATTTCTCTCTCACTAGTCAGAGTGGTTTGGATAATTTCCTCCTCACTATTCAAGTGTGGCTCAGACCATGTAACTAACCTCGTACCAGGGCCACAATGACGTGCTCATCGAGGAAATCATTACAGCCGCCTTCGATGTTCTTTCCAATGGCGTATATCGCAATGAATCTGGCCGCACGATGCTCTTGTTCCGATCTTTCCTCGTTAACAAGCTTCCCGCCTTTTTCGCAGCCATTTCGGCAGCATCCATGGTGCCGATCTCCATGGAAATGTGCATCAGCCATGCCTTAAGCCGTCTAGATCCGAACGCATTCCCCTCCTTCTCTCAGATGTTCTCGATGCAGGGCAGCAGTGTTTTATCAGATGCTCGCCAGGAGTTCCTCTTTGCTTGTGCGTCGCACAAGCTCATACGAGAGTCCAGCATTGAACAGCTTCTCGGAGAAAATCCCATGCAGACACTGCCTGGTGGGGGCCCTTATGTCAAGGACGATCTCGTTTCGCAAATCAATAATAATCATGAACGTACTGAGCAACTTATTGGTGAGATCGAGTCGATGGAGGGCAACGCAGGCGCGATAGTTGGCGCCGTGGTCGATGTATGTTTCAAGCTACCCGATCTGAGTTTCCTGGAAGTATTAGGATGCTAACTTCTTCAAGGTCATGCATAATTTGTGTCATCAGAGAGAGACAATGACGCTCAAGAACATTTGTAACTCGCTCTCACGCCGCCCGCAAACCTTGGATGTCATGTTGCTGTTCCGCACTACAAAGCAAGTACTGCAACCTCTTTGTGCTATCCTTGATTCCTGGAAGTGGGACGAGGATCAAGGCGAAAACCAGCCTGTCTATGATGAATTTGGCAGTATCTTGTTGCTGGTTCTCGCGTTCAAATATCGCTATGACCTGAGTCCTTCTGATATGGGTATCTCGGACAACGAATCGTTCTTGTTGAAACTGTTGGACCGGGGCGCTTGCAGTCAGAAACTGAGTGACTTGAGCGAGAAGCAAAACAATGATCTCGGCGCTTGGATAGGAGCTCTGTTCATTGCTGAGGGCATCAGTGAAGAGACCATGTCCTCTTGCAGCCCACATGAATTTTACATGCTTGTAACAACACTGTTTGATCAGAGTCTTGGTGCATGCGAGTCCGGAAAGCTGGATTTTGACACTTTGAAAGGTGGATTTGAATGTAAGAACATCGTCATGCGGTCGCTTTCTACTGGATATCCAGCTAACCACAATACAGATCTGCTCGAGCCCTTCCTCCTCCCATCCCTAGTCGTCGCATTGACATGGCTGGGCAACCACATTTGGGAATCAGAGACCGACCCCACAATCCCTATCAAAACCCTCCACTCCCTAGTCAAACCCAGCTCAATCTCCGGCGAGGCCCAAGCCATCCACCAAACAGTCCTGAACATAACCGGCTGCCCGCTAGAAGAGCAACTAAAAAACGTCCGAACAAGAAACCAGTCGCGGACAGACATCAAACCAATCCTTGATGCCCTAGAGCCATACATATCCTTCCGCCGCGTCGGCAGCTGCCGCCGCTCCGAACTCGACACCTGGACCTCCCATTCCGCAGGCGGGCTAATAGCCAGCATCCGCACAACCCTACAAGCCCTCGTCCTCTGGAGCGCCAACCCAGGAACCAGCATGGCTCCCCATGCATACACGCACCGACAGGTGCTAGCAGGTATCCGCATGTTGGGCGCAACACGCGTTCTAGGCGCGATAATCGATGAAGTCAAGCAGCAGACCGAAGCCGGCAGCGGACATATCGCGCTTGATATTGCAACGACGATGGTATGCGCTCCGATGACGGAGTCCTTCGCCGTCGACCAAAACAACTACCACCCCGTCGACACGAGCAAGGAGGCTTTACCGCGGTGTGCGATTCTGACGCTGCGCGATGCCTTGGCACTCCAGCATGAGAATGTTCCTAAGATCTCCGAGAGTGACCCGCTGCGGGCGGAGGTCGTTGTGCGGCTTGCGCGTCGGGTTAATATGCTCATGGCGCCGCCGTCGCAGGTCTCGAATATTGATGTCTCGAATATTATTCAGAATATGCATCTTGGCGTTGAGGGGCAGGAGGATCGGATGGATCTCGAGCCTTCTACTGCTGGTGTTGCGCGTACTACGGACAATGAGGATGATCCGGATAATATCAATCAGATGTTGGATAAGGCGGCGGCGGATGCGGCGGCTGCTGGGATGGATGGTGGTATTGGTGTTGGTCAGGATATGGGGCTTGATTCTGGGGCTGGGATGGATGCTATTGACGATGTGCTTAATGCGGCGGATATGGCGGTTGGAAACCCTGAGTTCCTGGATTTGGATATGGAGGGTATGTTTTAGTTGATGTGTTGGTTTGTGTATCTTTGGCATTTATGGACTCACGGTGTCCAACTTTGGCATAGCATTTTGCTTGATCTATGTTTTGGTGAAGGGTGATTCATTTGAAGACAATTAAACATTGGACATCTCTGCAATATTATAAAGGAATATCGTATAAAACCAGTGTAAAGGGTGTCATGGCAGACTTGCTGCACAACCCACACGAAAAGAAAAAAAAAAACAGCGTTGACCCCATTAACCCATAGTATATTCAATTCTATACCCAATCATAGGTATATCGTCCAATTCTAGAAACGATAGGAGATCCCATTAGCCGACATATTACCACCATGCAAAATCTTGTACTTACAAATATCGAATGTCTTCTCAATTTTCCCCGCCAGCTGAGGAATCCCCGAGCCAGGGAACAGTTTCTCCACAGCTTGCATTGGAGTCGGGAGGAGGTTTCCTCGGTTATTAAGTGGGACTGGACTTGCTGCTACCAGAGCCGAAAAGGATATGGCGGTAATGATTGTAGTGAGTTTCATGTTGGGCTGTTTGGTTGAATTGGGGTAAGATTGGTGTTGTTGACTCCAAGTGAGAATATATATAACCTGTGGTGTCACCATCAGTAATTGTGTTTAAATGATATGCTAGCAATCTGTATGCGTATCTGAAGCAGTCACTTACTGTTATGTTCGGCTAGTATATTGGCTAGCGGGTTGTTTGATACTCTTGAATTAGCATAGAAGAAGAGAGAGTGCACCCTTCCAGCGACGTGCCTGACAGGGCCTTCTTATCTGCCGTCCTTGGTCTGGGGCTAATACCCTCATGTCAAGGAGCTTCAAAAACATAGAGCTAGCTCATTCTAGTGGCTTGAAATTTCTCGTAGGAAAGTTTTGCTTGGAATTTTAGATACGCGACGCCCCTCGAGACTCATGGATGGTGCTGAGGTGTGTATATTCTCTGTTCGACATCGGCAAGTTGGATGTTACAAATTACATGATTAGTGTGGGCAATTATTGTACTAGAATCATTAGGACTGAATAGTACAAGGCACATCTCCTATTTCTATGGAAATTAGATACACCCCCTTTAAAGATACTGTGGTGGGGAGGTGCTGTTCAACCTTGGAATCAAGGGATGCAGTCCAGCCCTTGAATACACATCGGCAATGAAAGCTAACTCCATCTGACAACAACAAAGCCGAATGGATAGGTTATAACCATTGATGGCTATCAAATTGCGAATCTTTATCTTTGTACATATGGGTCCAAAGTGGCTACATGTGAGTCTGGATCTCGATTATCTATCCTTGCGCTTGCACCGTATCTATCCTGCTGCCTGCAAAGCACATCGGCTAGCGGCATAGGGTAAGACTAGGTAACCCCGCTGCGCGACCCCGCTGCTCACCAAGCAAACTGATCGCTGGGAGTCCGCCGTTGGACCGAGGCTACTAATGTATGATGTGATACCCTCGGAGTACAATCCGAGTCTAAAGGTGGGGTTGGACACTGAACAGAGGTGCTGATTATTGAACGAAATATCAAACCGTTGGACCTTTTTATGCAACACGCCAGATGTTGACCCGCAAATATCCTAATCGGGACCCATGGCACATATTTCCTCATTGGGAAGACCCAAAGACCGGGCCAGAATGCGATTAGGTAAGATTCGGGTAGATCGGGATCGTCAAGGAACCCGATTATCGGGATATATCACCCAGTAGAATATTCAGGTCGGTGCCTCGGCATTGCTGATTTGCTGGTCCAGATACGGCATAACTGACCGTGACAGTTTAATCCAGGGGAACTTCGGTACTGACAAGGCGCCTTGATCTAGAACTTTTATCTTTATCCGGAAATACATAAACATACATCTAAAGTACTTGTTCATCGCCACCTATGACGAACATTGCGTAGAAGGTTGCAGCTCCTCATACATAGTATCACCGGAAATTCTCAGTTGATAGTAATCCATTTGGAAATAATAAGTGGGAACAATTGTTTGCTAGTGCATTATCCACCAAGATAAACCACGCATCGTAATTTGTTTGTACAATGATCTATAACGTCAAAACAGTGAAGCCATAAAGGCCTCATGTATCGAACACAATAGAAGTCGGATGAATCGGGCATCTCTCCGGGTTCTAATGCTTATCTATCGAACAACCATTGGATAACTTGCAAATAGTTGACTCGATCCAAGATTTACCCAAAGTGGGTTCTACCATGAACTCGGCCTCTGTGCCGGGTTTGCCAGCTCCCTCTGGATCTATTCATAGGAGTAAACCAACTGCCTCTGCATTAACAGTAATAATAAACAAATTAAATTTGTTTCAGCCAATAATAGGACACTATTCAATGCCATCTTTCCGATCTCCTATTCTTTCGGATATGGAGTCGGCACATATAAATGACTTGCCCCTTTGCAGCACCGTGTAGAATAAATATGCTGCTCTTCCCAATTTAAATAACTTTTGATTCTATAATAGTTGTTACTTCTTTGATCCATCTCCACTCTTTCAAATTCTCCTATCATGGAGCAGCATCCCGATCCCGACGATGCCTCGCTGCACAGCGACTACCGCATTGAGGACGAAAATAATAACCCAAACCTGGACGACTCGCCTGTTCATAAGCTCAACACCCACGATTTCACTAGTGTGGAGACCCTGCATGTACCGCAAGCCGACATCCACGAATCAAAGAGTGTCGAGACGCTGAATGTCGCCAATGCCGATACTTCCCTACCTTCCAAGAAGGCTGCGGAATGGGGCATGACACCAGAAGTGATCCGGAACGCAGAACGTGATGAAGCAGCCGGATTCAAGAAGCGCGAGCTAGGTGTTACATGGCAAAACCTAACCGTTGATGTCCTTGCTGCCGAAGCCGCCGTCAACGAAAACATGATCTCGCAATTCAACGTTCCTCAATTGATTAAAGATTTCCGCCGAAAACCACCCCTCAAATCGATCTTATCAGACAGCCATGGATGTGTCAAACCCGGAGAAATGTTGCTTGTGTTGGGCCGCCCTGGTTCAGGATGCACCACGCTACTCAAGATGCTATCAAATCGCCGCGAAGGTTATCACACTATCAACGGTGACGTGCGTTTCGGAAGTATGTCCACCAAGGAAGCCGAGGACTACAATGGCCAGATTGTGATGAACACAGAAGAGGAGTTGTTCTACCCCCGCTTGACCGTCGGTCAGACGATGGACTTCGCGGCCAGGCTCAAGGTCCCTTTCCATCTACCAGATGGAGCTCAAAGTATCGACGAATACACCGCCGAGACTAAGGAGTTCCTTCTAAAGTCTATGGGAATCAGTCATACGGCTGATACCAAGGTTGGAAATGAGTTCGTTCGTGGTGTATCCGGTGGTGAGCGGAAGCGAGTCTCTATTATCGAGTGTCTCGCAACTAGGGGCTCTGTTTACTCATGGGATAACAGTACCCGTGGTTTGGATGCCAGTACCGCATTGGAGTGGGCCAAGGCCCTTCGTGCTATGACTGATGTTCTCGGCCTTTCCACCATTGTGACCCTGTATCAAGCAGGAAATGGAATTTACAATCTCTTCGACAAGGTCCTTGTCCTTGACGAGGGAAAGCAGATTTACTATGGCCCTGCAGCTGCAGCCAAGCCTTTCATGGAAGATCTAGGCTTCGTGTATACTGACGGAGCAAACGTCGGTAAGTGTTTCCTATATTTGACAAACAACTTTGACATCAACTAACGCAATACGATAGGTGACTTCCTCACTGGCTTGACAGTCCCAACAGAGCGAAAAATCAGACCCGGATGTGAAAACACATTCCCCAGAAACGCGGACGCCATTTTGGCCGAATATCAGAAGTCCAGCACTTACCACCGTATGGTCTCAACATATGACTATCCCGACTCCCAACTCAGCCGCGAGCGCACAGAGGCATTCAAAGAGTCTGTTGCGTGGGAAAAGTCTAGACACCTGCCCAAGAGTAGTAGTCTGACCACTAGCTTTTGGGTTCAGCTCATCGCATGCACCAAGCGACAGTATCAGATTCTGTGGGGTGAGAAGTCAACCTTCATCATCAAACAGGTTCTGTCATGTGTGATGGCGTTGATCGCTGGTTCTTGCTTCTACGACTCACCAGACACCTCCGAAGGTATCTTCACCAAAGGTGGTGCTGTCTTCTTCGCGCTCTTGTACAACTGCATTGTTGCCATGTCTGAGGTCACCGAATCTTTCAAGGGCCGTCCAGTTTTGGTCAAACACAAGGGCTTTGCTATGTATCACCCGGCCGCGTTTTCCTTGGCTCAGATCATGGCAGATATTCCGGTTCTGTTGTTCCAGTGCACTATCTTCGCGGTAGTTATCTATTGGATGTCTAACCTGAAACATACTGCGGCTGCTTTCTTCACCTTCTGGATTATTTTGTTCTCGACAATTCTGGTAAGTGCTCGTTTTTTTTACTCGATTCTACTGGTTTGCTGGTTTCTCGACTTTGGACTAACCCTTACTCCTTCAGTGCATCACTGCTCTCTTTAGATTTATCGGATCCGCTTTCAGTACCTTCGAAGCCGCATCGAAGATCTCAGGAACTGCAGTCAAAGGCATTGTCATGTACGCTGGTTACATGATTCCCAAGCCTGAGATGAAGAACTGGTTCCTTGAGCTATACTATACGAATCCATTTGCCTATGCCTTCCAGGCTGCAATGTCTAACGAGTTCCATGACCGCCATATCCCTTGTGTTGGTAAAAATCTGATCCCAAGTGGCCCTGGCTATGAGAACGTCGGAGCCGAGAACCAAGCTTGTGCGGGTGTTGGTGGTGCCTTGCCAGGCGCAACCTATGTGACTGGCGATCAGTATCTTGCATCTCTTCACTACAAGCACTCTCAAATGTGGCGGAACTTTGGTGTCGTCTGGGGCTGGTGGGGATTCTTCGCCATCTTGACGATTATCTTCACATCCTACTGGAAAGCAGGTGGTGGCTCTGGTGCTTCCCTTCTCATTCCTCGCGAGAAGCTCAAGAACCACCACGCCGCCAGCTCTGATGAAGAAGCACAACGTAACGAAAAGGCTACTACCCGCGAGACTACCGATGAGCCCGTCCAGGTTGACGATGAAAATCTCACCCGAAACACGTCGATCTTTACCTGGAAAAACCTCACATACACTGTCCAAACCCCCACGGGCGATCGAGTGCTGTTGGATAACATTCATGGATGGGTCAAGCCCGGTATGCTAGGCGCCCTTATGGGATCTTCGGGTGCAGGAAAGACAACCCTGCTTGATGTGCTTGCTCAGCGTAAGACAGACGGTACTATAAAAGGCTCTATCATGGTGGACGGTCGTGAACTTCCGGTGTCTTTTCAAAGAATGGCGGGATACTGCGAACAACTGGATGTTCACGAGCCATTCGCAACCGTGCGAGAAGCATTGGAATTCTCTGCTCTCCTTCGCCAGTCTCGTAACATCCCGAGGGCAGAGAAGCTCAAGTATGTTGACACTATCATTGATCTTCTCGAACTGCATGACCTGGCAGATACTCTTATCGGTGGTGTTGGGAATGGACTTAGCGTTGAGCAAAGAAAGCGTGTCACAATTGGTGTGGAACTGGTGTCTAAACCTAGCATTCTGATCTTCTTGGACGAACCCACCTCTGGTTTGGATGGACAATCCGCCTATAACACCGTCCGGTTCCTTCGCAAATTGGCTGATGTTGGTCAAGCTGTTTTGGTAAGTCTTCAGTTTCTTCAATTCAACAAGTGCAAGATTACATTGCTAACTAGTCCCGTTCTAGGTTACGATTCACCAACCTTCGGCGCAGCTCTTCGCTCAATTCGACACCCTCCTTCTCCTTGCAAAAGGCGGAAAGACGGTTTACTTTGGAGACATTGGCGAGAATGCTGTAAGCGTTAAGCAATACTTTGGCAAATACGGGGCCCAGTGCCCTACCGAGGCTAATGCAGCTGAGTTCATGATTGACGTTGTTACCGGCGGTATCGAGGCTGTCAAGGACAAGGATTGGCATCAGGTCTGGCTCGACTCCCCCGAGCAAACTCGCATGATGGCGGAACTGGACGGAATGATTGCGGACGCTGCTGCCAAACCCCCCGGTACGGTCGATGATGGATTCGAGTTCTCTATGCCTCTTTGGGAGCAGACCAAAATCGTCACTTGGCGGATGAATGTCGCGCTTTTCCGGAACACCAACTATATCAACAACAAGTTCTCCCTTCACATTATCTCCGCCGCACTCAATGGTTTCTCCTTCTGGCGCCCTAATCAAAGTGTGGCTGCTTTGAATCTGAAGATGTTCTCGATCTGGAACTTTGTCTTCGTCGCTCCTGGTGTCATCAACCAGCTTCAACCTCTCTTCATCCAGCGCCGTGATATCTACGATACTCGCGAGAAAAAGTCGAAGATGTACTCTTGGGTTGCCTTCGTCACCGGATTGATTGTTTCCGAGTTCCCATATCTCTGTATCTGTGCTGTTCTCTACTTTGCCTGCTGGTACTGGCCCGTTTGGAGACTGCCTCATGAGTCGAACCGATCCGGCGCCACTTTCTTCATGATGTTGATCTACGAGCTCATTTACACTGGTATCGGTCAATTTGTCGCCGCCTATTCGCCCAACCCGACATTTGCTGCGCTTGTGAACCCCCTGATCATCAGTATTCTTGTCATATTCTGTGGTGTCCTCGTTCCATACTTCCAGCTCAACGTGTTCTGGCGGTTCTGGATGTACTACCTCAATCCCTTCAACTATGTTGTCTCGGGCATGTTGACCTTTGGCATCTGGGGTGCCAAGGTCACCTGCATGGAGAATGAGTTCGCCCGCTTCGAACCGGCCAACGGCACCACCTGCGTTGAGTACCTCTCGGATTATATGTCCGGCACTGGCTCCGGTGTCAACTTGCTCAACCCTGATGCTACTTCGGGCTGCAAGGTCTGCCAATACAAAGACGGAAGTGAGTTCCTGAAAAGTCTCCATATCATGAACTACACCACCGGATGGAGAGATATCGGTATCGCGGTCATCTTCGCCATCAGTGGATACGCTTTGGTATTCGGCCTCATGAAGCTGAGAACCAAGGCTTCGAAGAAGGCCGAATAGGTTGATCATTTGTTCATCCTTTTCCTTCAAGCCCTTCATTTCCTCGGAATCCTCATTGATTGGGCTATCTTCTTTTCCGGTCCTTCTTCCGCCATTTTCTCTTCGTCTTATCTTCATTTCTTCTGTTTATACATTACTTCCTTCCTTCACATCGCCATTTCATTGCCAATCCTGTTATACATTCACTTCTCATCCCTTCATTCATGGAGTCCTACACCGTGCATATCTCCATTTCGTCTCGTCATCGAGCAGTTTTTCATTTCCTGCATACATGTTATTAGCTAGCATATAGACTTTAGAACATAGAGCATAGAAGAATATAAATTGTACATTCTTGAAAGTCTTCCACAATAGCCCCTATACGATTAAGCTGTTGTAGCAGTTATGAGCATGATTATTATACATAACTAAGATACCCACGGGCCCGGAAGGAACTAATCAAAGCCATAGATATATATATTCCAGGGGTAGTCACATCGATGTATACGACAAATGTATACTACAATCAACACCATATTTCAATTCTCCGAGTTAGCCGCAAATATTAAATTATGTTCTCCGTACTTTCTGAACCCTACAACCCTACCCTGTATCCACATAGTGATGAAATTGCATCGACACTCGGGCTAACGAGCTGGCGCGTGGAGACGCGTCCACTTATGTATGTACTGGAGAATTTATCCGGGGGCCAGGATTGTGACACATATCTCACCTTCCCGGTCGGGTATTCGAAAGCCACTCCAAAATAGAAAGGAGAAGCGAAAGCCCATATGGTTGCCTTGAGTCGGTGAATATCCCCACAGGTGAAAGGATGTCAGCCGGATCCTGACGGCGTCGACCCAGCGTTATGGGCCAACCTTGAAAGACGGGACCGTTTGCTTTTCAAGACTCTCATGATCTATCATTGCCTAAATCCTGCAAGCTGGCACCGACAACATGGAACTTCCTGCCATAGTTGAACTCGTTTCGGTGAGTACGGAGAAGTAGCTTACCCCGAATTCTCTTCCCGCGGGGACCGCGAAATCGGAAGGAATCCACAGCGCACATTTTTCAACGTGCGCGATGCTGCACGTGGGTGGAAACTCGCCCCCGTCTGACACAAATCGGATTCGGCGCGGTGAAGAGCTTGGGATCTGCGCACGAGGTCGTTTTCTGCAGAAACTCGGGTGATGAGCACTTTGTGTTTTTTTCCCAAAAAGAAATAAATAAAAAAGATAGAAAATTTTGCCTCCCCGTGACAGCCCCCCTTTCCATTTCTTCTTTCTTCCCCGAAGATTTGGTTGGTATAGGCGGGGGTTTCTTATCACATCTCAGACACACAAGCACGGGTATTACTGGGTTTCCCAGGAAGGATTGCTGATCGCTCGGCAATCTGGCCTCCCAGGTGGGGAGAAGCATTGAACACTGGGTTGCGGGCAACGTCCCCGAGTTTGTCGAACAAGAGAGTATGTTGTCATGGGAGTCCAGGAAATTTGGAGCGCGATCGCATTTTCTTTGTCCCCGGTTTCATCCAGAAACCGGCCTTGTTTCCCGCCTCTGTTCTGTCATGTAATCCAGCCAAGCAAAGATCGGCGGTGATAGTGGAGTGAAATAGGCGTATTTCTTGGTCGTCATAAAGAACGAAAAACCAAAGCTCCGCCGGGAGCTCTTCTCCTCGTGTTGTAGATACCGGGGTTTGAATTAGGCCACTTGATCGCCGATGCAGTGATCCACCGGAGCAAGTTCTTAACTTCACACACGGTTCTCATTTTCGGCTAAACGGGATCGTTGCTAGAACAACCAACAACGAACCACGTTGAGGCTCCTCGTATGTTGTATAGAAAAGCAAAGAAAAGGGTGTTGAAACCATATGGCAATTGGTTCGGCTTAAACCTCAAGCCCTTATCTCCACGCGATGATGCGGTAACGGGATCCATAACTGTTCATATTGCAGGTAAGAGACTGTTGTGCTATGTACCTAGAACTCTGTATACCTGTGGAGTTGATGCGATCGCTCCAAGTCAACAATGTGGAGGTTGTTTCATTTCACAGGCTTCGAAAATGAGACTCTCCAATTTCAATATGCTTAATAGATTAACTGAAGACCAATAATCAGCAAAGGAATATGAATAATATTGCAAATTCCGGCTATTCAGAAAGCATATCGGTCCACGTGACACGGGCGTACCCCTTATCCCTAGGCACATGCTTTTTTTTTTAGTCCGAGGCATCTCCAGGCAATAGTCTCCTGCAATCTATTATTGAGATTTCAGGCTCAATAATCTATTCTTGATCCAGACTACCAATTATAGTCAACTATACTCTATCCTTCGTATTAAATTATCCCTAACGCGACCAGGCGCCTCTATCACGTCGCCAGCCGGACGCGACGGTGATCCCATCTAACGTGCCGTGCCGCACTATACTGATGATGATACAGTTAATTTTAACACCTATCATATTCCCCCCCTTCCATCCCGTCCCAAGGAAATTGGCATAGGTGTGGGGATTCCGGTCCATGGTCAGCACTTAACAATACGGCCCCCGGGAGTACGGAGTATAATGACCAGCAAAACTATTGATTCCCTCAACGGCCGGACGCACGCAGAAAGTTATCAATAGTCTACCGTCTGTTCCCCTATGAAAGTGACAGGTTCATCACCGTGGTGGGGGCTACCAATACTACAATATATACTTCGTAATACCCACTGCCTGGCACACTGTTCCGCCCCTAGAAGCTATGAAACTAGCCTTGTTGTGGGCCGCTTGTGTTCTAGTCCACCACTCGCCGGGGCTCTTCGTGGATCCTTTTGCCATGGCCGTGTTTCCGATAGGCCCGGCTAGAAAATTAGCCTCCCCACACGGTCCCAAACCCCTGCTCGCTGCACAACGGTCAGGTTCATCTCAGGGGCGTTGACAGGGATTGCTGTTAGTCCCGCATTGCAGTTCAAGCACGTGCAGCGTCAAACAAAGAAATCGAATAGCGGGGGATCCCAACGATTCTCTGAGTTGCATTTCCCGATACTACAATATAGGGTGACCTTCAAGTCACTTTCCCGATGCGAAGTACGAGTATACACGTAGGTTTTGGACTCGAACTCTACGGAAACTCTGGAACTGCGGCACAGCCGCCCCTCTATCACATTTCCAGGGCAGGTTTTTTTATCTTTGCTTTTTGGAGGTAACTAAAAAACTTTGGTGTGGTCGGGGGTGGATTTCCGGTTCCAGGGACAAAGACTCGGGTTGCCTTAGTGGAGGCTCAGGGGCTGGCTTGGGCCCAAGATTTACAATGCATCTTCTCGTGGAGCTTGATGCACCATGTGGCCATAAATCCACATTATGAAATGTAAGTGAGACCATTCATTAACGGTATTAATTAGTTCAAAACATTGAGCTGCGTATGTACTGTACTCCGTACACCGTACGGAGTACGCAACCATCTTGTTCTGCTTTAAAATCAATAGTTCAACGTCCCGTCCAGTTTCAGGCAAATGGAGCTTTGCCTGATCGAATCTGGACTCTCTGGGCCCGATTATTGCCCGTCCCAATCTATCCCCGACCCCGGACAAATAAGTAACAAAGAAATACGACGTGCCGCGGTCTAACCCCGGCCAATTCGCATCTAGGACACGGCTCCCATGCCCAAACCTGGAGTATACAGCCAGCGCGTTCACTGTGCCGCTCATTCGATGCCGTCGACAGCTTGACAGGTAACATAAGCTATCATGTACAATATGTTGGTGGCGTCGGGGATGTGAAATTGGGAAAGTAGTGGCGCAGACTAGCTCCTAATCCTGTAAAGAAGTACCGTCTGGACCGTTGCGCGGATACGTGCTAGCTAATCCGCCAGCCGTGTGTGTCCGGCATTGCCCTTCTGGTGGCTTTCTAGACAGCTCGCGGAGGCCGTCCCGATAGCTTAGGTTTAAAGGATTCGCGGAGCGATGATTGCCTTCCTTGTTCTCCGTAGATTACCCCTTAAGGCGAAATGAACTGTGGAGTATGACGAGTGGAGATGTTGCGTAGCTTCTATCTTTCTTTGTTGATTGCCTTCATATCGCCCCATCGGCGACCGTTCATGGGTCGCTCTCTTTCATACGCCAGTCTAAGTGGGCTTTCGTATTGAATCGACGATGTGAAAACTTACGCTGTATGTATCGTTGACCGTTACAGTCTAGCAAATTACTATACATGGTCCGGTATCCGGTACTCATTCTAGGGGTACTTTCTCCCGCTAACTAGATCTGTAGCTGCCGGCATGATCTATCGATTCTAAGATTTAGGAGGATCTAGATTTCCAGCATTATCCTCTGCCTTTTGAACTGCTTATAAACATCCATACATATTTAGACTTCCTGTACGGAGTACTCCGTAGACATTGAATGGACAATCCCTGCTCTCAGTCCACCGCCTTTCCGCTGCCTCTATTGATCAGCTTGCATTATACGGAGTACATATGTACAGAGTATGATATATGTATCTGCGGTCTGTTTTGTTTTTATTTAGACTGCTTGTTCAATATCATAAAGTTATATGTATGCATGGATAACCCCTGTTACCTACATAGGTACGAAGGTTCCGGCTTTCCGCTCCATGGATGAGCTTGCGTTAAATTCAATGTCCAAAATTCAGTGATCGGGTTGTTTACATATTCATACGTTCACTATTCGTATGGAGTATTTTAACCTTACATAGTATTGGACTAACATTAGTTCCGCAAAACCTTGAACCTGATATATAGATGAAGAGGTGTGTTTAGTCGGCAGTGGATAACATGATATATATTGGTAATATGATGTTCGACTATACTCTACCTTGGAAAGTGAACTGAGCATCCCAGTCAAGGTCACATCTGGTATGTTGCTTGTGAAACAGCATGATTACACAATCGCAACTGCAGGGTAAAGAAAGGCCACAAAGAAACAGCCACTCTCTCAGCCATCAAGAACCTTGGAAAAACTCGGTGAGCAAGCATAATAAAGAACCCCAAAGAAAGAAACAGAAGCCCTGTATCTCAAATCACATAAGATGCAGCAGACCGACTTTGTTGAGATCATAACCAAAATCACAAAGTTTGGAGCGCGATCCTGCAGCCGAATGCAGGTACCTGCGCTATCTATGCATAAAACTGCGGTGTTATTTCAGCCTCAGCCGCTCACCGCATCTCAACAATTACGCCCACGAGGTGACACAACATAAACTTGAAGACTTGGCCTGATAGCCAGAATTTGGATTGTCTGAATAGCCTCTCACGTCCTGGTTATGGGGGCCTATACTACAAGATTTCATGTTGCCAAGCAATATATCTCGATAATCGCAAGGTCTCAACTAGGTCGTGGTCCAATACAGAATATTCTACTCCGTACGCGGCCATTAGTATGTGGCTGTGAACATATATCAGTGAGACAGGAGGGATCCCAAGAAGGAAGTTACTCGATGCCACTTATATCCAATAGAGGCTCTTTCTATACGATAGATATCTATACGTGCTCGCCCGTCACTCCGAATGCATAGCATAGACTTCGCTATTTGGCACGTTCCACACTCTCTCGGATACCAACTTTGATATTTCAAGACATCGACTCAGATCACCAGCACGCTTCCCTGGTCTTGCATTTGCAATTGCCAATTGCCCCCAAGAGGCAACCAAGATACAGTACGACATAAGCAATCCAAGTATTAGTGTCTCGCTGACTCTACATGTGATTGAGCAACTCGTCTCCTATACGCGAGGAGTACGAGGAGACTAGATACTGTCGCACACGGAGAGATATCCTCAGGAGGAAATATCACCCGAGGGATAATCCTCCAAATCAACAAAAATACGACTGACATAACGCAGAGAGACATGTCATGTGTCTCATCACAGAAGCCATTGCTGATCCAGACTGTCCCCAAGCCCTGACCTAGCAAAGCTCCTACCTAAAATGGTTGCCTGCCGATGGGGCTTCTCAACCTCGGGGAACATATCAATTAGATTAGACTAGATGTGACGATAGCACACTTCCCCGACGATCTCTTGTCAACCAGACGGGTCCCGCATCACAATGGCTATACTTGTACAAAGTCCTTTGGGAGAACAACCGTGCATGCCCCACTACTTGGGCACGAGTCTGCTAGAACGTGATTGTGCTCGCGTGCTATGCAGCTTGCTGATGAAAAGAACGAAAAGCCGAGCGAATAGCGGACCAGCAAGTTAAACTAATGAACTACATACATATGTACGAAGTAGGGGTAGTTGACCTTTTTGCTGTAGGTAATATCGATGCGCCATGAGACAAGCAAACAGTATCACTGAGACCCGTGCGGGCTGGCCCGTCAAGTGTATCACCTTATGCGTGTTATTGTGCGACTGGTTTTTACAGTATTTTTTTCTTTAGAGAGTAAGAGAGACAAAAAGTTCAAAATATGACCATAACCAAACAGGCTGTAAATTTGAGTAGCGTCGATATTGTACGCGATCTATATACGCGACCGTAAAAAGTAGATCATCTCTATCAAATATATGAGACTTGGTCTAAGCACCTCTTCATCCATGGTTCAAAGCCGACTTCGGCACGGACATTCCACCCATTGAAGGTATGGCCCGCTGATCGCATTTTGCCATTGCCCCTGATGTGATGATATGGAGGGGCTTGCATCGCCCTAACATGCTAGCCATCGATTGGACTCCACGAGGAGGCGTTCGGAGTATTTTTCTTTTTGAATAACCTGCCAACACCGTTTAGTGCGCTCTCGTTGGCTCGGTTGACTTGATAGCTTCGCTGACATACATTAGTCAAACATTAGTTATCAGGTACTAGCAAGTTTATACTTCCCTAAGAGGGCAAAGATTCCAGAACATGTGACGGCCGACCAATGCATGCTTAGGAGAAATAAGTATGCGTTTTGCGGATTGCAATGTCGACTGGCGACTGCAGAATCACCGAGTTCACGTAGCTCTGCCAATCTGTTGGTCGAGCTGCGGGAGGACGTGCGACCTGTGATGGGGAAAGGGAGAATCAGAATGGGCGATGGATACTGTCATCGTCATAGTTGTGTATTACAAGTTTCGATACTAAGGGTCTTTCTCCAGTTATTCCAAGGCTAGACCATGGGATATTATCATTATTCAATTTTGCGATTTTCATCATTGAACTATGATTGAGTATGTTCGCCCAATTGTTTCAAAGACCCGCCGGTTAAACATTCACTCTGTGTATTAATGTATTCCACCTTAAAAGTATTCACCCAAAAATATTCCGAAGTTCACTTTAAGTCGAGGGGCAAGTCAACAAAAGTACATGAAAATTTTCATCCGGCAAGGTACTCCGGTATCTCCCCTCACATCTATTATTATGCTCGGTCTTAGACAAGAGCGGGTCTGCATCATAATTTTCCCCGTCGCGTCACGCAGGTTGAATTTAGCTAGGATTAAGTATGCCTCACTACAAGGTATGTAAGCATCGGGTAGCTTTGCGACAATGTTCGACTTTTTCTCAACTCACAGCTCGCGTTTGTGGATCCTGTTTGCCAATTGCCAACCTGTTCCTATGACTCTATGGCCCCACGCGGGAGGGCAAAAGCAAATATGGAGGGGGATCTCAGTATGGTACATACAGTTGGTCTGGATGTCAATAATGAAGACCGGGGGTCTAGACAAGGGGCATAGCAGGGATTCAAGATTTGAGATTTTTTTATGTGAGGTACGGATTACCGAGGGATATGTGCCTTATTAATTTGCAATGTGAAATTAAAACATAACGGCCAAAATACAAAACAAGACTTTTTTTTTGGCTGTCACTTTGGGGGCCGGTTGCTGCGTTGTCGATCCCATCCCGGAGAGATATATTGACAGGCGAACAAAAGGTCCCCTTCCCTCACTTTTAATGATTGATCGAGTCCCCCTGCAGGCTCTAGCACGGTCAATGCATTAAGACATGGGCTGACTTAAACCCCACAGAAATTTATTTTGTGATGGCGATATGATTGGTCTCAGGTGGGAGTAACTTTCAATTCTAAACAAATAAAATTAGAGAATTTATTAGGTCTGGAACGAAAGGCGTTCGGCAGATGCAAGGTGGATAGTGTTATACTAGCGTTGGTACATGTGAGAGATGTACCTTGGAGCCTGGTTATTGGTATAGAGGGTACCTTGTGACTTAGTACCAGTGGTAGGTGCCGAAGGCCTATTGTTCAAAGTACGGAGTATGGTATGTTGTAGACAGGCCATTTCCATTTTTCTTTTTTTTTCCTATTGTTTTTTAGGTGATGTCAATGTTTGATTTTGATTCAAGCAAATAAAATATAGCAAGAGAATAACTATAAGAGTTGAATGTATAAAGTCCGAAAAATAAATTAAAAAATAAAATAGAAAAAGTGAAAAAAAACCAAGAATTATAAATAACGTACTTCTGGTATGATACTCGTCACATTATATCATCAGAGTACAGTACAACTCCATACGGGCCCATTACCTCCATTACCGGTGGAGCGTGGATCGTCCCGATCGAGTCCCAGAGGATTCACACCTTTGAACTCCAAGCTATTAGTCCACTTAATTCCCTCTTTTCCCCCTTCTCTCCCCTTTTGCTTCAAAGCTCTTCATTTCCTTTCCCACTTTGTATTTGCTGCCGGTGGCAATTGCGAGCTATACTTAGCTATAATTAGCATTCTTTCCCTTATATCCCTTCCGCCCTTGCGTGACCTTAATAGGGAATCCCTCTTTCGTCACTGCAATTACGGTTTGACACCTTGCTGCGATATAGCACTTGCCTCCTTTTCATAGGCATTTGCATTATTTATCCAATCCGGTTCATCCCTTGAATATCGAGACCTCATACTCGTCATCCCTCCGGGACTTGGAAATATTCCGAACTCCTTGAAAGGAAGTCTGTTTGGATTCTGTTTATAGTTTTTTTTTTTGATTACTTGTTAATATTGTTTTCTGTGTTTGTATGTCTTCAAAGTTTCTAAATCCTTCCCCTCTCCTGGCATTCCAAGCCCTCAACCTCCTTGGGCGCATTCCAAACATTCAATCCCTATACTCTATACTATCCTTGAGCGCCAATTGACCTAGATCGTATAGGATCAATCCCAGCCTCTGACGATCCGATCCCTCCCCTCCATCCTTGATTATCCAACGCCACTTGCCTTCGATAACTTGTCTTACTTGGTTGGATTCACTGAACGATGTCCATTGCAACTATCGAATAAACGCCCTCGGTCAGTGACCTCAGCGGATTGGAGAAGAAATCATTCAGCTACGGAACCAGCAAGAGATGGAATCAATGAAGCCACACATCCCCCCATTGAAGATCTCGAAATCCAATTCGAATTTATCAGACTCGACCAACGACCCGCAATCTATACAAAATCGATTCTATTCCGCCTGGAGTTCATCAGAGATGACCCCTCCGTTAACACCACACGACACCCAGGACACAAACATGGAGCAATTGGAGGCCCCGAGGCCTGTCTTTCACAACTATTTGCGCGCCTTTTACCCTTTCCACCCGGCCGGCAATGTCTCTCCGTCGACCGTTACACTCCCTCTGGACCAGGGAGATATCATTTTGGTACACTCCGTTCACACCAATGGCTGGGCCGATGGTACACTATTAGATTCTGGGAATCGAGGCTGGTTACCCACGAATTACTGCGAAGCATACGACCAATCACCTATGCGTCCCTTGTTGAAGGCCTTGACTGATTTCTGGGATATCATTCGAGGAGGATGCGGGTCATCACTAAAAGATTTTGGAAATCAAGATTTGATGAGAGGCCCTATTGCGGGCGTTCGGTTTCTACTGGTAAGTACCAACTAGAACCGAGAAAACACCACAGGGCTTATGATTTCGCAGGAAAAATCAGAATGTCTTACTCGAGAATCATCCCTGGTAAAGAGATTCGATGGACTGCGAAGAATTCGGAAGGCTTTGCTATCGGATCTGTCTTCGCTAGTGAAAACTGCGAAGCAGTTCCAGGAAGTTGCAAATGGGGTCCCGTCGGAAGATGAGGTCGAGGCCATTTTGGACGAGATGCTTCTTAAGGCTTTCAAGATTGTTACCCGAGGAGTTCGATTCCTCGATGTTTGGAATGAGGAGGTTGGCCTGAGCAGGACTATCGCTGAGATGGATGGGCCCACCGAGAGCCAAGGCCAGTACAGCATGCCGCCCACCCCCGCATCCGAGAGTTTCAATTTGGGCGAGGATGGGCCTAATCGATCTGAGTCACGGATGCTGGAATCACGAATGGAATCACGGATGGAGTCGCGGCAGATGAGCCATAGCCGTATGGATATGAGTCGGTCATCGATGCGCACTGAGATGGTTGATAACAGACCGGTTTCTGTGGCCACGAAGCGGGTTTCTATATCCCACCGCATGTCAGTCTCCGGTCCTTCTACTGCCATCGGTGCACAGAATCTGGCATCAGAACGCCTGGGAACGACGTATGATGCGTTTCTCGGCGTGCTCGGCTCGTTCATCGGGCTCCACATGCAGTCCCGCTCCTCGACGGAGTTGGTTGTCACTACCCAGCAGGCTGTCCAGTCGTGCAGGCAATTGCTAAATGTCGTTGAGGTAGTGTGCGAACATGACACACATCGTAGCGTGTTTCTCGAACAAGCACGAGAGTCAATGTGTGAGAGGCTATCCGAGCTTGTTCACGCTGCACGCGATGTGTTCCGCCCCGCACACCTACCAGACGATGATCTCGTGTTCATGCCAGATCAAGGAAAACGCCTTGTGGATGCTGCGACTGACTGTGTTAGAGCAGCTGGAAACTGTTTGGCAAAGGCTCGCCTGGTGCTTGAGCAAATTGGTGATCTTGAGCTCGACCCTGAAGAGTCCGAAGACAGGGGACCGGACATGTCTGGAATTGACTCTCCACAAGATGAATCGGAGACTCCCGTAGAAAAGGAGCGACAGCTGTCACTCCGCCTTCCCCCACCTCCTCTTCAGATTCCTACCACCACATACTCTCCCCCGACACCTGCTCTCACCGACGCTACCACACCTTCTTCCTTCCAGTCTCATCTCACAAATTCTCCCGCCAACATTAGCGCTCTTTCCTCTCTCCCCAACTCTGGCATCCTCCCCGCCCACGAGAACATCTCTTCCTTCTCCTCCACTGACAGTAGCTACCGTGAAAGTCATCCCAAGTCTGACGTGAGCGAATCATTTGGACGTGGAGTCACAAGCAATGGTAGCAGCTTCACATACAATAGCCACGCACGTGACTCCGAGATGAGTGGTTTGTCGCAAACCTCAACTCGGGCTACCTCGCCTGATATTGGTGGTAGCTTCCAGGGTAGCTTCACTGTTCACTCACTGAAGGAAAGTATGAGCTACTCGACCCTTGCCGAAGAAAACGAGGAGACCGAGGCCAACATCCTGGAAAAGACTTACGCACACGAGCTTATCTACAAGGAAGGTTCGGTCATGGGCGGCAGTCTCCGTGCTCTTATCGAGAAGCTGACGGCTCACCAATCCACCCCCGATGCCATGTTTGTCTCCACCTTCTACCTTACCTTCCGTCTTTTTGCCTCGCCTCTTGAATTTGCCGAGGCCCTCGCTGAACGCTTCGAGTACATTGGCGAAACACCCCACGCAGCTGGCCCCGTCCGCCTCCGTGTTTACAACATCTTCAAGGGCTGGCTCGAGTCCCACTGGCGCCACGATCGTGACAACACTGCCTTGGAGTTTATTGTCAACTTTGCCAACACACGACTTGTGGTCGATCTCCCCACTGCTGGTAAGCGGTTGCTTGAGTTGGCCAGCAAGGTGTCCGCAGTTGGCGGCCCTCTGGTGCCTCGCTTGGTTTCTTCCATGGGCAAGACCAACACTTCCATTGCCCAATACATTCACCCCGATACCCCTCTACCTGCTCCCGTCCTTGGCAAGAAGGAGCACAACTTGCTCAAGCAATGGAAGAACGGCGAAGCCTCAATAACCATTCTTGACTTCGACCCACTTGAGCTCGCCCGCCAGCTCACCATCAAGGAGTCGCGCATTTTCTGCTCGATCCTTCCCGAGGAACTCCTGGACACGGAATGGACCAGAAAGACAGGCTCCTTGGCTGTGAATGTTCGCGCCATGTCAACTCTGTCCACTGATCTTGCCCACCTCGTCGCTGACTCTATTCTGTACCTGGAGGAGCCTAAGAAGCGTGCCGCTACCATCAAGCACTGGGTCAAGATTGCGAACAAATGTCTGGAGTTGAACAACTACGACTCCCTGATGGCCATCATTTGCTCATTAAACTCGTCTATGATCTCTCGGCTGAAGAAGACCTGGGACATTGTATCGCAGAAGACCAAGACTGCCCTCGAGCAGCTTCGCAGCGTCGTGGATGTGTCTCGCAATTACGCAGTTCTCCGTCAGCGCCTTCAGAACCACGTCCCCCCTTGTCTCCCATTCGTCGGTACCTACCTCACCGACCTCACCTTTGTCGACCATGGCAACCAATCTCTCCGTACCCTCTGCACCGACGACTGTGAAATGGCCGTCATCAACTTCGACAAGCACATGAAGACGGCACGCATCATCAGCGAGCTCCAACGTTTCCAGATTCCCTACCGTCTCACCGAAGTCCCGGAGCTACAGGCCTGGATGCAGAATGAGCTCGTGCGCGTGCGCTCAAACGGCGAAACAACCGCACAAACCTTCTATCGCCGCTCCCTGGTTCTTGAGCCTAGAGAAGCCAACCGCACCGGAAATACCCTTCAGTCTCAGACCTCCCAGTCCGAGTCCATTCCTTCCATGCTCGACAATGCCAAGGACAAGTTCGACTTCCTCTCATGGACCAACCAGTCCAAGGCGAAATCCGTCACAACACACGCATAAATCGCTCTCTTCCGCCCACACCATCACCTCTACCATCCTTCGCAACCTAATGACTGATGACATCTTCTCATTTCCGATTTACTGGTGTTTCAATCAACATCATTCGAGCCATTCGAACTATTCATTGTTCTAGTATGCATACTTGCATCATCTTCTACATCCATTTTATTGCTATTTGTGAATATCCCATCATTCTTCTTTACCTATTTACTTTTTTTTATTCTTGGTCGGTACTATTGTTTTTTGTTTTTGCGATTTCTCTTTCGAGGAATGCAGCATTTGAAAAGCGTCTATGTATGGAATGGGGTCCGGGATTACCCAAATGGAGTTTACCGAGGGCCTCGCTCTCTTGATGTGATTTGTTTAATTTCTTCCTCTGGTCTCTTCTTGTTTCGGCTGGGAACGGGGGAAAAAGGACAGGTGCACTGAAAAAAGGATTGTTATCTGTCAACTGGGCGTTTCCTACATCGGATACCCTCTAGACAATATTTTTGCCTCACGGCCTCTGTACAGGAGCATCTCTTAAAAGCTGCCTGAAATACCAAATACGCTTTAATCTTAATGTTTCTTAATCGTAAATGTAAATTTCCTTTTGCCTATAATGCCACCGTGTGGGTTTTCCCAATGAGCTACCTACACATAAGGGAACCCGAGCTGTCCGAATTAGGAAGTTTCGATGCCCTACCCCGGATTCTGCCTGAATACTAATGTCTGCATATCAAAAACCGACTTAATCCTACCACCAATGACTGACCTGGTCCCACTAGAAGCTCGCTATGAATTTGTCCATAAGGGTTCATTTGTTGAAGATCGGGACATTTAAACATTCGCCCCAATTCTAAGCCCTAATGGGAAACCAGACCAAATCAACCCGGACAGCAAACAGAACAATAACCTCAGTAGAGCTTTCCTATATTGGGAATAGATGGAAGAGATAAAGTGGGTGGTTATGCATAAGAAAGAAAGGACCATAATATCGCAACTTTGCAGTCAAGCCCATGGATCCTATTCGGGTCGACTTTAGCATCGTGTTTAAGGGCCGCGAGCGAGCATCAAAAGTAAAGTAAGTAAAGGAAATAAGATTATTGGAATAAGTACGTTCTAAAAAGAGGAGTTTGAATTTGCCTTCTTGCTAAGTGACCTACCCAATGAACGTTTGAGAGTTCTCCACAAGATATGTGGTTATGTGATTCATGGAAAGATTATCATCGCTTATTCCACTTGAAATGTTGACATACTAGACCATACATCTATGTATCCAGGTTTGTACTGTGTGTATTAATTCGATGATCTGCATATTATACCTTAAGACATTGCCACCCAGTGCGATTCAATTCTATCACTACTTCTATCAGTGGCTGGCTGATCCATCCTTGCATGAACCCCTCCGCTAGCCTCGGAAGTCTGGGGAGGGGTTTGTTCACATTCTACAATACACATCCATGCAAAGGATATGTCTAGAGGGCTTCAATCCCGAATACAAGATATCCCTTCAATTGTATCATCCATACGACAGACCGCTGCCATTGAATTGACGCATTCGAATAATGCCTATACTCCAAGCGCCAAACCCATGCAAGTCTAGAACAAATTGAAATTTTTAGATGTCCTGCACGATCTATCTGGTTGATGCGGATTCATGCAATGCAATAATATGAAATCCATTAGGCTTACGGAGCACTCGAGCTGCACCTCGCTACGTAGTAAATGTCACCACATCACATCAAGGTTTGATCCAAACAATAAGAGGTCGTTTATTTCACTGTTTCATTTGTTTTATGATGTATTGGAAACACAAAGTTGTATTCTGTTTGTCAATTTGAGAGTGGAAGGCAAATGTGACCTGTCATGGCGGGTGAAACTTTCAAACCCGGTTTGAGCACCCATGTCAAGAGGTCAGAGTGGACGGCAGGGATTTCATGCCAGTTAATTTGAGGTCTGGACCTATATTGTAAGGATTCTAGGCAGAAGCGAGCGAAACAAAACTCATTCCAGTCTTACTGAGTCTGTGTCGTGTTTGCCTATAGTCCACGAAACCGAATAATCAACTGGAAAATCCACGGAATGACCGCCAAAGACAAGTGATATGGGCGTGAGTTTAATACTTGGAAAGTCCTGATAGATGTATCACCTAATGTACACATATCCACTCCGTTTCAACGCGTTTCCCATTACCGGAAGCCCCCAAACTGGAACTAAACCAACTATGTTACATAACGTGTTTTGAACGCCTCCACGAAATTCAAACTCATGCCGTCGCTATCATCATAGGCGGATGCTCTGATATCCAAGTCTAGCGGCAATGAAGCAGCAGTCTCAGAGAGGGAACGTAAATCAAGTATAGGGACCATTGAAGGGCGGCCATGGGCGCATTGAAACGGGAAGGCACAACGGGCCAGCCTGGAGACCAAGGCCTGGCATTCTTCGATGTTCAACGGGTCATTGAACATGATAGCAGTTCGACAGGCGCGGGAGTTGAGAAGGTCCACAATGCCTTGAGGGCATCCATTCATCTGTTGAACCCATGAGTGCGAGGCGGGTGATGCTGAGGTTCCTTTGTGTACCACATCATCGCCGTCTGATAGTTCGAGATCCTGATCCGCGTCTTCTGTTTCAAATGTTTTCTTCGACTGGAACGGCTTTCTGCCATCTTCCTCACTTGACCAGATCTCGCGCCTCATCAAGTCAATTAGCACACGAGGCTCGAGTCGACAGCGTTCGGCTATTAGGACAGGAAGAGTATGCACGGTGATCAAAACAGTAGAGTTGGTCTTGCCATGTGTGACATACTCAATACCCCAGTCCGAAAAGAGACCCGTATATTTTTGAAAGAGATCACCCTCTGTCGATGAGACTTCAAATGCCAAAGAACCGACTTGGACAGTCCGCACTCGAACACCCGACTCCAAATCCTCACCTAGCCCAGCAGATAGGAACATTTCCCTAAACAACAGTTCAATTCGACATCGCTCATCGGCAGCGTGCTGATCGATTAAGAGCAGAACATGTTTCGATGTCACCTCCGAATCGAGAATGGCGGGGCGTTTGTGGAATTTGGCCAATATGAACTTTTTGTCTACCTGTGCTATCACTTCGGCAGTCTCGAGCGCACGACGTTGAAGCTTTCCTCGATATTTGGCAACCTGCGCCGTATCAAGCGATCCAATACCCTTAAAGCAGTCGTGCGAAGAAGTAGTTATAGTCTGGTGACCAGTAGACTCTGCGCTTAGATTTGGTATTGGAAATTCTGTCCGGCTGAAGGAAGGATTGTCCCATTCTCCCAACAGGTTTTCCATCCAGAAAGTTTGAGCTGGATGCTTGGACGAGACATCGACACATTCGGTGGGGGAACGTTGGGTAGCTAATGACTTCCGGGAGTTCATCGTTTGACCTGTTCGAGGATTGATCATATAGGCCAACTTGGTGTGTGGATCGATCCAGGTGATCATCTTGTCTGATGGTGAGTCTCCAGCTAGATCCTCCGTTCTGGTCCTGCCCTCATCAGAGACTTTATTTGGGGGCTTCGGAAGAATTGTGTGCTTCTGGCCATCATTTTGATGGTCTGGCTTATGTTTAGGGAGGATCGGCAAGGAACTCTCACCCTGCATTATATCAGGAGCCGCATGAGAACGCCGAGGCGGTGGATGAGTCAGAGAATGTCCTTTGAGATCCTTAGCGGTTTTCACCCTGGACCAGTTGGCGAAGCTTTGACCAGAGTTTAGAGACTGGGCTCTTGGGAACGAGGGAATTTTCAGACGACCGCTAAACGCCTCTTCGGTGCTTGAAAGCGACCGACCTTGTTGTAGGGGCCCACGAGAACTGCTAGCTGCTTTGGAGACTCTGGAACTGAAACTCTGGTTTTGGTCTGATAACATGGTCTGCTGTTTGCGGTTACGAGGGCGGAGATTGTGTTGCTTCAAAAATTCATGGACCATGGCCCCAAGCACACCAACTATACGTTGAACCGATTTGGCTGATTCCGGGGGATGATCAGATCCATCATCATCTAATTGTATAACAGTGTTTGTATCAATGCGGATGTAAAACATTGGCCACTTATTGACGGGCTTTGCCCAGCTTCGAGTGCTTGCGTTACTTGGGGCATCAAGTTGATCCACCGAAGATGCAGGGTGTGGAATGGAGCCCCTGCCAGATTTGTCTCCAACATTACTGAAATCCGACAAAGCAAATAGTCGGTTCACTTCGTCGTACAGAACATTCGAGCTATTGCGCGATAGCACGGGATCTTTCCCCAAAGAGATGAACTGAACTTTCCGAGTTGGGCTGGGTTGGAGAGATATTGCTCCCCGAATTATAAGGTCAGAAACTGATGCTGAAATTTCATGCCAATTGTCGAAGTTTTGGAGTGTGATCAGCCCAGATTGTGTGAGAATTAACCCTATACGTTTGAGATCAAACTCCCCCTGAGCATGAGCGAGGCGTGCCTCAGACACGAAGGCAGTTCCAAAACGGATGGACATCCGTTTGTTTCTTTCCACATCAAGCAATACTAATTTTGAGAATTGAGGATTGGCCAAAAGGAGAGACACCAAGGAGTTCCTTAGATGATCCCACTCTCGTTCTAGCTCGTCCGGCCGCTGAAGAGTGAGAGCTCTACTTTTGACGCGAACTGGCATGTTCCCAAAAAGGTCATTGACAGTCACCGACGTGCCATGACCGGCAGAGCGAAGCACCTGATGTGGTGGTGCAGGGGTTAGCCGAGCCACAGGCGTCGAATGATGAAGTATGATTGAGTTTGTACATTCATGACGAATGTGACGAGAAGTCACAGTAAGCAGAGACAACGAGGCCAGGGAAGCCAGAAACAAGCCTCGATGCCCATACAAGCCACTCAGTTTGAATTTGGATGTATCTATTTCATATGTTAGCCAGCATACATTACAATCTGAAGTTTGGGAGACATGCGGTGAGCCTTGCCCAGCCCTCCTGCAACCTCGAACTCGATCGGAGGAATTCCATCGCCATCATCTTCAACTATACAGCCACCACGCTTGAAATCGACAGTGACGAAGACGGTATGTGCATTGGCATCCAAAGAATTTTTGACCAGCTCCAAAATGACACCAGTCAGATGCACAATGGATGTAGATGATTTGATCTTTGCAATCACATCAGAAGGTAGCGCTCGTATTATTGACTGAGGAGGAGGCATTGACGCAGTTGGTGGTGTTCACCGGGAGCATTGCGCCACTAGATGCGAGAAGAAAGACCCCAAAATTGATTTTGGAAACACAACTGCGCTTCAATCATGATCATCTGTCATTGTTGCTGTCAGATCCCTTTTAAGATGTACCAATCAATCATTCATGAAAGCATAAAATACTCAGAATGTTGAGAATATGTCAAGTTGAAGTTCAAGAGGCAACATTGAAGGCAGGCACATGACGTGTACGGATAAACAGTCTCCCCGCCCGCTGCCCCATCTGCCTCGGCGCGGCTTGTTCCCCAGGGCACTACTCCCTTGCCTACCTTTGACTTTTCGCAAGCCAGAGTGGGTAGTGACTAGGCTACCTCTTCAAGCTAGAATGGCTACTGCTGATGGTCCTGCTAGGGTGCATGGTAAGTACACATTGTGCCTGTTGGTCACCCTGAACCGCTGCTAAAGGGATTCATACAAAACAGACCGGAATGCACGTCGCCGTCCATTCTCGAACTGGGTGAAACGCCTGGCGAACCTGAAGAGTTCCTCTGACTCTACGACGAATCGATGGTCCAACAAGCGCTACACGGGTAATAAGGGCAAGAAGAGCGATCAAGGAAACAATCCATACCCGCTCTCTGGAACCATCAACCGTGACACAGGGACTCAGACACCGACTGATTCATACACGGATGATCATTACGCAGAATCTCGCTCCAGGAGCGACCCATCTTTGGGTTCGGGCTATGAGAACCCGGCTCCCCTGACGAGCGCGAAATCCGCTGCGCCAACCATTTCAACCAACGGCGACGCCGCATTCTCCGAAACAGCTTATTCCAAGGCGGGCACATTGACGACTGGCACTGAAGGATTTAGCACACACGGAGGAGGCGAAGGTAGCACCTTCTCGTCGCCTGCACCTTCAATTAGATCGATGACCACTACCCTGACCACTGTGCACTCGGCGGCACCCTCGACCCAACTGTACAACGCGCAAAACACCCACAATGGACACCACCATGGCAGCTCGACACAGAGCTCCTCAAACCAGCAAATTCAATTCTCCCACCAATTTCCCTCAACGTCACCTGCTACCGCGGTCCCCTCGCACCTGGTGCCCCAGAACCATGCAATGACGTACAGCGCCGCAACCGCAAACAATGCCTTGACGGATAACGCTTCTCTTCTCACTTTGGCGAGCTCGTCTAAGCGTCGTCGTCGTAACTCCCTGGACACCAATGCATCTGTACGCGGATTGGCTCCGTCTTCTGTCTTCGGCGGTAGTCGGGAGAGCCTACCACTGAGTGTTCTGAGTGGAAACACGACTGAAGCATCCAATACCTCTGTGTTCAATGCGTCGGGGGTGCTGAGCCGACCAAGTATTGTTGGCCTTGCTAGTGCTGAACGCATCAGTGTCTACTCGGCCTCCGGAGCAATTCCGCTAGCCAACACCACTGCGGAGCGGGGCGGCTTGTACACCACTAAGCAAACCGGCGGCGGTGATACAGCCAGCATTCGCAGCGGTGTTCAATCGCACAGTCGAAATGACAGTACTGCCGCCAGCATCGCCGGGGGTATTAGCAGCCCATTGGCCATGGCTGGTCGCATGAGTCGAAGAAGTTCTGGCTGGGGAGAACTTACCGGCGAGGAAGGCAATGACGGAAAGCCAGTCCAGAAAAACGAGGATGAGGCGGCCACTAAAGATGCAACCGCCTTGCCCGTTGAGCAGCTCAAGGCATGATTCCACATCGCACGTACCCGCACACCTTTACCAGTCACGAACGGTGAGGTGTGTTTGAATGAAGTTACGCATGGAGAGTCCGGAAGATTGAGCGAAGTAACAGCGATCCTTTACTACATAATGACTTGATGCATGGAAACCTTCCAAGGACCTGGATATTCTTAATTGTTTGGCGGCGTTTTCTAGGCTGGGACTTTGATACCCTATGCGGTATGGACAAATTCGTTTCTATTCAATCCATATTGCCTGCAACTTCGGATCTTCGTGTATTCATTAGATCTTTCTAGATTCGGCTCCGGTTGATTACATTTTACGTGTACGTATCCTCGTCGTATCTGTTGATATCCAGCAACCCCTAGCTGTCAAGACCAATTGGCCCACGGACACCATTTCATCGGCGCTGAATAACCATGGGCATATCGTACTGATACACGAACCAGGCATTTTGGTACTTCCATTCGTGTTTGGGATCCGCCAGTTGGATCTATATCGTGAGTTAGCACCAAGCTGGAATCCAAGGAACACCACTAAACCACTCACATCGAAGGAGCTGTACAGCGACGCAATCAACTTTTTGATCTCTAACATAGCGAGATACCGGCCCATGCAAACCCGACCTCCGCCACCGAAAGATAAGTCGACAGTATCTTTCATCCGACGCAGGCGAATCTCAAAGTTCTCCGAGTTTTCATCATTGCCCTGCAACCAGCGGTCCGGGTTAAAGTCATCGGCATCATCCCCGAATACCCCGAAATCACGGTTTGTCACAAAGGGGTTGATGCCCGCCTTGGTGCCTGCAGGGAGATATCGTCCATCGGGAAGCGTGAATCCACCCTCTGGAACGACACGCTCGAAGATCATGGCAATACCGGGGTTGACGCGCAGAGCTTCACGAATAACGGCGTCTAGGTACGGCAGGTCACGGATCTCCTTCCAGGGAGCGGGGGAAGAGATACCGGCGGCTTTGAGTTCTGTGGCAAGTTTGGCCGTCGCAGCAGGTGACTTGGCTAGGTAGTAAACGGCAGCGCGCATGGTGGCCGAGCTTGTGTCGCCTCCAGCAAGAATGCTCAGCATTAGCCAGTTGACAATCTGGTTGTCATCTACCATGTCGGGGTACGTTTCTTTCAGCTGCACGTATTTGTCGAGCGTATGATCGACAGTACCGGCGGAGATTTTCTTCTCAGCGAGCTGGGCCTGATACTCGGCGACGACCTTGAAGGCGTACAGGACGCCTGTCAAGGTGGGCTTAGGCCCAATGCGCTTAATGGGATTCTTGTCGAGGATATTGTCAATCCATGGGATTTGAGAGACCTAGTGGAACCTGTCAGTCACCCTTGTGGCCCACGCCGAATGGTTGACGTCGGCGTACTCACCGGTGCGAAGTATCTGAGGCCAGCAGTCGAGTCCGTGATCAAATTGTCGACATCCTTCTCCTGGCCAATGAATCCATAGTGCCGACCAAAGCTGTAGTTGGCGGTGACATCCCAGGCGACTATGTGATGTGTTAGCCTAATCTACGCCTAGGGAGCGTTTGAGAGTATGCTCACAGAAACCAATCCATTCATCTGCCGGACAAACCTTGCCTGCGTTATCACCATCGACGAATCTCAGCGCTAGCTTGTCCACAAACTTGGTTATCGTTTCATCGATGAAAGGCTCGTATTCTAAAACCTTAGTCATGGTCCAAAGGCTCCGAATAGGTCGGATATTTTGGTTGTGCCAATCTTCATCCTGGGTGTTGAACAGATTCGACATTCGATGGCCTTCAAGCAGTACATCATTGGGGCGGTACATATCACTCTTTACATGATTACGACAGGTCAGCACGGTCAATTCTCACATGTAAAAGGGGTGGTAGTGACTAGGAGGCGATATATCTAACCTTTTTCCATGGATTGCGGGTGGAGTAAATTGTCCGAATTAGAGTCGGATCTGATATGCTCACGCAATTGGGCCCGACCTGTACGGCTGTGCCATATTTGCGGTGTAATTGAACATTCTTGAGATCAATACGTCCACCATATGCGTGAGACGCACGCCAAAAATCAGTAATCTTGGCCAACAACGGGCCAGGAATGGATCTCAAACGAGAAAAGAACACATCCAAAATCAGCTTTGTCACAACAAGCAAACATAGAGTGACCAGGGCTTGGGCCCACAGGGTGGAAGGAAGAGGGATCATTTCCAAGTTCGTTGCAGATGTGGATTCTGTGCGCGCACCGAGGTACGTGCAGTGCGGCAAGGGGGTTCCGAATTCAATACACTGCCAATAGCCAGGATTTCGTGAGATGTGTAGCACTATTGACAGGTGCAGCTTTTAAAAGCCCCTCAAACACCCTAGGCCGAAGGGCTATTAAGATAAAAGGGGCACGCCATTTGGCCAACATTCTCGATTTCCAACCCGCATGAGAGTGGGGATCATTGCGGAGAACAAAGTGAACGGCGGGATGAAGCGTTGGCAATACCCCAATGATATGAAAAGAATATCCAAGCCGAAGTTAGCGCTCGTCTTCGACGGGGGTGGTCGGAATGTGGAGTCGGCAGTTGACAATCGATGATTGTGAATGGCTCTTGTGATAAAACCAATTTCCTAATTCGGCCACGATAACCTTGGGTCTCCAGCGGCGTCGCCCTAGCGGCCGAAGGATTCCACTGGCTTTTCGATAGCGGGTCCACGGGTCTACCTACGGAGTAGGTAATTAGGCGTTTAGGAAAGGTCATGCACAGCTGGGGCATGTTATTTTCGACCTGGCAGATCCACTGCCATGGTAAGCGAGTCGATGCACAACAGCCCCCAAACCCCTAACTGACCGAGTGGATATTTTGAAAGCATATGCTCCACCATGACAATTATCGCTTGTTTTTGGGACTTCGCACCCGTCTTTTATACTTTCGGGACGATTAGTCCACTTTGGTAGTTTCATGATATGACAAGCCGTTGACGATGCTTAACTCCCCAGGAGTCCCATATGCTCGATTTTAATCGTTTGTGGCATGCCTACGTCTGAGGGAGTTGGATATTTAAGCCTACGGGTATACCCCAGCTGTTTTTGCTGCGCAACATTGACAAACGCCGAGAATGTCGTCTAGCGGGAGTGCACCTCTCCCGCTAGAGAGCCAGGCTCCTACGGTGCAAGGTGTGATGTGGACGATGTCGATGGTTCCTTTGGCCTTCGTTTCGATGCGCTTGTATGTGCGAGTATGCATGCGGAGAGTTTTTGGCTGGGATGATGGCATTGCGATTGCGGCAATTGTAAGGGACTCCTTTCTTTTCATGGCTGACCGACTTGGATGACCTTGCTGACTTCGACCCCTTGGTAGTGTTGCCAGATTGGATACGCTGCTGTCTGCCATGTTGCTGCGAACCTGGGCTTAGGGCAACACCTTGTAGTTGTCCAGAAAAACCCAGATAACCTCATCCAGGTGGCACTCTTGTGCAACATTGGTGAAAGTCTGGCAATCATGGCATGCACCCTGGGCAAGACATCCTTCGCCGTCACATTGCTTCGAATAGTGGTCCATAGATGGATGGTTATCGTGCTATGGTTCGTGATTATTACAATGAACATTGTCAACATCTTGGCTGCGCTCTTTGTCTTCCTGCAATGCAAGGATCCTCGGCATCTGTGGAATCCGATGATTCCATCAGAGTGTTGGCCGTCGCACGTCTTTACCAATTTCTCTCTCTTTGTTGGTGGTAAGTTTTTCTTGCGGAAGTATGCTTTGGTTGTGTTATTGACGACTAACGCGCCAATTTCCTCGCGCAGCTTACTCTGGAGCACAAGATTTTGTCCTAGCATTGCTGCCGTGGACGATTGTCTGGAACTTGCAAATGAGGAAAAAGGAAAAGCTTGGTGTGGCCTTTGCAATGAGTCTTGGAATCTTGTAAGTCCCACCCCTACACAACCTCTTCGCCGTCAACTCCACATACTGACTGACTTGGCTCTCAAAGCGCAGGTGCAGCATCCATAGTCAAGACCATCCACCTCGTGGCCCTATCGGCCAAATCCGACTTTACATGTATGCCACTGCTTGTTTATTTCTTCGTTGTTGCCACAGACTAATTCCTTCTCTTTTCTTAGGGGAACTTGCTCCGTTATTGATCTGGGCTGCTGTAGAAGACGGTCTTGCTATCACCGCTGCATCCATTCCCGCGCTTAAGCCTCTCTTATCGAAGATATCCCCGAGCTCAGCACCAGACAATTATAACATGATCCCTTATCCGCGCCTGCCTCTCAACCGCAAGGTCTTCGACAACTCTGAGGGAGAAACTCAGACGGACATTGGACATACGACTGTTCACGACTCGGGTAGTACAACGGCGATCCTAGATCCTATGCCTACCAAGGGCGAGAATATCAGCATGACAACCGAGGTCTCAGTGACATATAATCATGGCCGGTGAAGGAGTTGGTCAAGCACAATAATCATTACAGGCAATGGGCAGCCGTCGAGTTTACAAATGGATCTCAAAACGCAAATAGAACTATTCTTATTAGACAGTTCCATTTATGTTTTATGACCTCACTCGTTTCTCCATTAAAACCTTGGAACCTGTTTGCATAATCTTGCGCATTGTTATACAGGAGTTTGTTGGGGTTTCCCATTCGACAAGCCTAAATCGCAGTAGCCGAGGATCTTTCTGGCACTTTTAACAGAATTTATCAACTATTTTAGCATGAATACTACGGCGATGGGTCTTTTGTTTCATAGCAGAGATACTACTAAAAACGCATCAAATATATTCCTATAGCCCCATAAGGCAAATAATACAAGTGAAAAAGAAATGAAGCAAGACAAACAAAGTATCAAACGAAAAGAGGTGGTCAGATATCGAAGAAACCATTATTCATGGAGCAAGGGCTTTGTTCAGCAATATCTCGAAGATGGCTTCCTCCATAATTGCTGCGAATCTGCAGTACATTAGTACACAACATTATCAATCGAGAAAGGAACCAAATAGTCACCCCTGACACTTGATATTAGGCCTCATGGCATTCTCCAGCGTTTTCAATCTCTCACGCGTCAATCGTGGAAAGTTCTCATGGTCCCTTATCCTGTTCCACGCCTGGACGGGCGTAATGTACCCATCCAAGTCAAGCCTGTCCGCCATCTCAAAGAGCCGTTGGAAGACTTCCGCCGAAACTTGCCATCGTGAATCGCTGTCGAGGGTTGGGGGTGCAAGTTGTAGTAATGTACCTTGCATTGACACAGCATGGCCCGTGGGATGTGCGCTTGAGATATGCGACAGGCATGGCCGTTCCAGTCTACAAGTTCGTGAGCACAATATCACGGATATGGGCGGACGATGGGGATACTTACGACAAGACAAAGTCGACTCCTGTTTGGAACCATTCCTCCTCGGAAAGCTCGTCCAGGTCTTTGTCTATGTCATCTTCGGGAGTTTCAGTCCCGTTGTTTTGCCTGTTCTTGTCGCTACTGCTTCCCGATTGACCTGTAACAAACCGAAAGGACGAGGGGTTTGATATAGATGGCGGCCCTTTTTGACCCATCCTTGATGAGAGATGAATTGTGCTTCTCATGCTTGCATCATGCTCATACGGGTTGCTGCAGTGGGAATTATATTGGCAGTTGGAGACCTAGACGCGAAGAATCATTGCCCTCAAACACGGTTACTTTGGCCAGGTAGGACTTCGGGTTTGACAGTTCCTGTGGAAGGCTGCCTGCTGCGCAATAATGTCCCGGGGGTTCCCGATGAAGCTTTCGGGGCTCATCCGGTTCAAGATTCCCACGGGAAGATTATATTACCGGCGAACGTCTCCATCCGGCAATTTAATAAACTCGTCATTTCTCTTGTTATGCTTCCTGGGGAAATACGATGCCAGTAAGAGGTAAAGCAGAACTGGGATACTCATTACCCACCATTTGATTTGTCTCACCTGCTCACACGGTTTGGCAGAGGCTGCCTTCAGGCCCTTTGCCTCATTTGACACACCTAGCAGGAACCATTTAGTACGAAAATTTGATAGCATGCACGCACTGTTTGCAGAGTCATGTGTGAAGGCTGTTGTAGTCATTGGGCCAGCTGAGCAACGTCCCATCGACTACCATGCAGTTGATTCATATCTTGTGAAATCATACAAATGAGCATAAAGACTTCCAGAGTGTTGCAGTGTGACGTCTCGCAGAGTACATGAAAAATACTGAAACTCCAAATTCCGGTCGAAGCAACAAGCATTCTTGCCTTTAGCCCCCCTGGACTTGGACCCCATGTCTGTCATATTTCCATCTGTTAATTCTCGGCTAGGCTGAAATATGGGCAAACATCAAAATCACTCGACCTTTTGTTTTATCTATACCAGAAACAAAAACACCAGTTCTGTCTGACACTGAACCCCTCTTGTTGTAGAGAGTCCGCTGGAACTAACTGCCGGCCTTCGGGACTATAGGATAGCTATGTCTGCGCTAGCAGCCAAGGCTGAACGGGAATTTTGTATAACCGCTTCGATTATATCAACAGCTGGATATTTGGCCTATCAGTGCAAACTAGTGTTGCACTATCTAGACTTATGTGCCCAGAGGTCTTCTCCTTCCACCTGTATACAACCATCAGATATTGTCTAACCCGGCTTTTGTTCCGCCACTCAAACTACCTTCCACGTTTAATCGGCAACATAGGAGGGTAACGCCACCCAAAATTCGTGGAACATTCGGTGAGTTTTATTAGATGGTTCATAATCTTAGCCAAGCTCACTTCGACCGGTATCTTGCTGAATTCCACAAGCTATATATGTACTTTATGTTTACAGTTGCCTAGCTGGGTACTTGGTTTCATATTCTTATTCATGATATAATAGTAGCATTTCTTGGTTAGAACTCACTAGATATAATTGTCATTCAAGACCAAAGTACTCTGCTGAATATTTGCAAAGTGAATTGATATACTGACTAGCTTCAAGGAATTGAATCACCTTGGTTGGCTGCTTTCCCCGCAAAGCTATGCAGTTTATCACTGACGAACGTTCTATTAAATTCAACATGCATCTTGTGACCAGACGTCGCGGATATGCGGATATTAAAAACGCCCAACAAGCAAATGAGATGCCTTGAATCGGGGTTGAGTAGCCTGTGAATTTAGGATAATTGGAAGGTTAGCATAAAAGGTACAGAGGAAAATGGCATGTTGCAGGAACTATGACAGCATCACGTTGTGGGATCTACGAAGTACAGTATGAAGTGTGGGAGACACTAAGAAAATGATTCCACATGCTAATATGTTGCATGCACATTGTATGCACATTGTATCCACCATTGAAACAAGAGTACTCATTATTGTATTGAGTTTGTGATTCCTAATAAGTCAAGAGATTGACGATTTCGTCTTCTTCGGCCACCGTTAGCAGCCTAAATTCGGCCGGCTAAATATCCACCAATAAAAAACTAAGGGGTAACGGGCGGTATGAAGCGGTAGCAGACAATGTGTTTTAACACTTGTGTGGAGTCACTGTACAACATAAGCAACGCTAAACTGCGTCGAGTCAATTCGACATTTGAATTTTAGAACCCTTGTAAGAGTCTGTGCTTGAGGATCAGCAAGGGCCTCATATGTATATCCCGTCTTAGTATGCTTGTATGACAAGGGTTGGAATAATCCCCTAATAGCTAAATTGTAGAGTAGACCCTAAGATAAGACGATGAAAATGAGGTATGTTGATGAATAATTCGGTGCGACGTCGGATAAACTAGGAATAACTTCACCTGAATACGAGCGGCCTTGGACGCTGACCAAGCTGGTGAGGTCCGCCAATCAACGGTTGCAGACCCCGGTTTCGGGGCCCGCCGTTTCGGGATCTGATTTGTATGAGAGCCGCGTTTGTCGCTAGGTTTATTGAAAGTACTACTAGGAAAATGAGGAATTGAGAAGTAATGCGTGATTCGTGATTCATGCAGTATTCATCTCATATCATACCACATTGTATGCTATAATTTATATCGAAATAATAATAATTAATCGGATCGTCGTGGGATTTCCTAATCCGAAATGGGAACGTGGAACCGAAGATTTAACCTCGGTGGACTCCGATTCTCGGCCTTCGATCAGATTTCTATAACAATTGTATACTATTTGTATTATACAATATAAAGCGTGGGAAGGAATAAAAAGGAAGAGTAAATTGGAAGAGAAAGGGAATACAGTCAATAGTTATAAGTATATAATATTTCCAACAGAAACCACATCGCCAGTGTACGGATCGGGAGGCAAATGAAGCCGTGGAGGCAAATTGGGGGATTAATCATCATCCACCCCCTCCGGCCCCGGGCTTCCCCCCCACTGAACATTCAAAGAAAAAACCCACTTGTGGCCCCAACTTCTCTCTTCTCTCCGGCTTCGATCCATCTTACAACATCTCCAAAATCGCGATTCACACGAATCGAATTATTTAGCCACCTTACAACAGGTGCTTCTACATCCATCGCACTCGCGACGAATCCGCCCCGAGCCGCATTCGGCATCTGAGTCACGTCACTACCGCCTGCGCAACGCGCATTTCCACCAAGTCCATCGGTATCGAGAAAATCGGTTCCCGTCTTCGACCTCAACTGATCGTACCGGAAAATACGGGAAAGCCGTCATCATGGCCAACTACAATGGGCGTCGCATGCCCAACTTCTCGCAATACCTCGATGACTTGAACGCGATTCCCTCGCCGTATGACCAGGCCCAGCAGCAGCAACAGCAGCAGCAGACCACCTTCAACGATGAGGACCTGGCTTTGTTCACCAATACCGAGTTCTTCGAGTTCGACAAATTCACCGACTTCGGCGGTCTGCCTCCATTCTCGCCAGAAGACGAGAAGCACGAGGTCGTCTCAGATCAATCCGCGCACAATGCGGATCTGAAGTTCTTGGATTTCCTGAACGGTACGTGTGGTTGATTTCGGTTCCTGTCTTTCGTGTCACTGGTTGAGTAGTCCCGAGTCTGAGCTGCACGGGTTTCCCCTGATCACACCATAACACCATACCCCGCGGACTTGTTCACAATTGTGCCCTTGGGACCAATGTCTACACCTTGCATATTGTTCCATTGGTTGCTTTACGAATTCGTCATTCCTGCCTATTGCACGAGTCATGTCTTGGCTCGTGGCATTTTTGGCGCTTCGTGCGCTTCCTACCCTCAATATCATGCCATGTCCTTGCACAGCTTTGACCTCCTTGGCTGGAAAGTTTGAGCCCTGCGTGTCATCCTTCCCGTGGCCCTAGCAGGGTTTTCTTCCACTCAAATTTGACCTTGGTCGTTGGCGTGAATGATCTCCGCTATTACGCCATACCACGTGATCGGCTCCCCTGCTCGGACTGTTCAGACTACTCTTCGGGAAACCGAAACCCACGATGTGGATATTGTTGGAAATTAGATCAATGCTAATGGTTTTGCAGCTGAGGGTCTCAATGGCATGTCCGATTACCAGCCCGACCTGACCCGCTCCAATGTTCAGGTGCCCATGCACAATGCCCACTATTCGGCGCTTCCCTCCGTTCCCAGTGGGCCTGTGGCTGTAAGCCAGGCACCCATTCAGCCTGCGCCGATCAACACCGTCCCGAAGGTCGCCCCGGCCCCCTCTGTTTCTATGTCGCCTTCCACTCCGGCTACCGGCACCAAGCGCAAGAACTCGGCAAATTCCACCCAGGAGAACGCCGAGGAGGCTAGTCGCCACATGGCTGAGGAGGACAAGCGCCGCCGTAATACCGCTGCCAGTGCTCGTTTCCGTGTGAAGAAGAAGCAGCGTGAGGCTGCCCTCGAGCAGACCGTCAAGGAGACCACCGACAAGAACGATATTCTTGAGGCTCGCGTGTCTCAGCTCGAGCTGGAGAACCACTGGCTCCGTGGTCTGATCATGGAGAAGAACGGTGCCGACGAGCAGTCTGAGCAAGACATCTCCGATATGTTCAAGAAGTTCTTAGCCTCACAGAAGGCCGATGGCTCAAGTATTTCCGACCTGAAGCGCGGTGTGGGCACTACTGTATGAAGCATTGCCCAATGCCAAAAGAATACAGAAGAAGAAAAAAAGCGTCAAAAACTATAAAAAAAAGAAACCCCAGTCTTATTTGATTGCCCTGCTACTCTACTCTGCTGCTTCAGGTGGTGACTGTCCTGGGCTTTTCCCTGTTAGCCCCACCTCACTATCTTTGCTTTCTTGTTCATAGTGTTCTTTTTTTCCAGCGATGTTATTTTCTTATTTTCTAGCAGCTAGAGCTACTTCAGATTTTAATCATCTGCAGGTCGAGGGGGTGGTGGGTGGATGAGTGATGTCTCTTCATGGCCGTTTTAAAGATTTCAAATGTTAGATGCAAGTATTCATTTGTTTCAGCCTGGTTTTGCGCCTGTCCAACTCTCCCAACTCTCCTAGAATATGTATTGAAACACAGCGCCAGATAACCCCCCGCTTCAAGCTGTATTTAATACATATATGTTGCACAAACTATTATGCATATGTGCCTAAGCTTGGCATTGACAACCGGATAATCCACCCGGCAGGCTCCACCCTGCTTTTCAGAATTCGACGGAAGAGAATGGATCATCGTCTACTCCCATCCCCGGACTATTAACACATGCTAGGCTTCCTCAAACGCGCACTGCGCAAACCACACACAAACGTGTACGGTCTAGACCATGCCGTCCTCAACATACAGCTCTCACAGCAGAGTATGTGGATGAACATGGGATACTGGGAGGTCAGTCAACCCAAGTAAAGACCGTTTAAACAGCTGTCTCGCCAAGTTTACCGTTTTTGAATCCACACTGACCCACTTCGTAGTGCACAAATGACTTCCCAGAAGCATGCCAAGCGCTCCTAGATCAGGTTCTCACGGCTGCGCTATCAACAGAGAAGGCGCCCGCCGTGAGAATCCTGGATGTCGGGTGTGGGTGTGGTGATCAATCGTTATACCTGACGAAGATTTTAAATTGTTCCTCTTCTGCATGGCAGTCTAGTTCTGAGTCTGGAACTGGGACAGTAACCCCTGCTTCTGTCTCCAGTATTCCGTCTGATATTCAACCATCAAAGTCAGGCCTGCGGTATCGCCATAGCAAGACAAACCTGCAATATTCCTCTTCGCTACGCCTAGATTCCTACATCGGGATTACTCTAGAACCAGCACAGGCCGCGCTCGGCTCAAGCCGCATTCACCATATGCAGCGAGAGAGCGAGGACTTTATCCAGGCGGATATCTTCTGTGCAGATGCCGCAGTACCCAGCTCTTGGACTGGGGAGTTGAAGAAATCAATCACAGCTCTTGAAGAATCCTCAAACAAACAAAATGAAAACGAAAACGAAGACACCTCTACATGGCTCCTGGCCCTGGACACGATGTATCACTTCCGCCCCTCGCGCCTTCCTCTCTTGGCCTATGCACACAACACCCTCAACGCCTCATTCATGGCCTTCGACTTGATCTTATCTAATGATATAACTTGGTACGAAAAGATCATTCTCCGACTGGTATGCTGGGGAACGAACTCACCATTCGGGAATTTCATTTCCGAGAAGGAATACGTGAAGCTACTTGTTACAGCTGGGTATAATCCTGCTTTTATTCAGATCCGAGATGTCTCACAGCACGTTTTTGGTGGGTTGGCGGGTTTCATTAAGCGCAGAGCGGAGGAGGCGAGGCCTTTTGGGATCAAATTGGGGAAATTCCGTGCAGCGAGGTTTGCTTTTGGGTGGTGGGCTAAGAGGAGGGTTGTTAGGGGTGTTATTGTTGTTGCGAGGAAAGAGTGAGCGTTTCGATGGCCCAGTGGGCTGTCTCGTGTGTCAGTATGTATTAAATTAGCTGGGAGAGAATCAGGTCTCAACTCAAAAAGCGACCTATTCAGCCATGTCGTAATAAACTCTGATTATGTCGGCTTGAAGAATGGGTAGGCCCAACCAACGCACTCGGATAGAACGCCATATAAAGAAAAAGGTAGAAACCTTGCGAGTCTTGCTGATTAATTTTTCCACTTGGAATCTGCACTCGTCTACATGACCAGAGAGTCCTGCCAGGCTAGAAACCCTTATATTCCTCCGGGCTTGCATCGGCAACAAACCAATAAACGAGGCCATTGTTCTTTCATATAGAGATAGATCAAGGTCCCATCAAAAGGACGCCCTAAGTGGTTCGCGTGACTCGGTTCTCTGGCCACAGGCAGCTCAGTGGGTCAACGGGACCAGCCAAAAGGCTCATGGATAGCCTTCGAGTCAGAACGAGCAGTATGCTGTGCTTGCACGTGGCCCTCCAGATGGCTCCATACGGGCTAATACCACCAGCAACGATGTGGACAAACTTATTTTACAATTTGACGTGACAACAGGAAATAGCCTATTTTCTTTTTCATTCAGCTAGACGGTTCGTATACCCTGAAACCGCTCGTATTTGGGAAATAGATGACCCCTTCAATGTTGCGGCTCTTAGAGATGCGGTTGCTACCGCACAAAAGGAAGTTAATGGACAGAGCAAATTTGGAAACCCAGTCGAATGCTTCCATTACGTTTCCAGGTGCTATCACTCGTCGTGGCCATCTGGCGCTTCTCTAAAACGATACCTGACAGTAGCTCATTAACCATCTACCCAAAGACCCTAGGAATGTGTCAAACCGACCAACACTACACCAGTTGTTGCGATGAACAAGTCTTCGACGTTGGACTTTATGGAAGGTTATATGGAACGATTTCAAAGGGTTGAGCAAGAATGGCCGTTCGAAGATTTGATGCATTATTATTAATCTACAGAGTACTCCGGACGGAGTATAGAGTGGGTGCTACGTTGTGGAGCATAGATGCCTAATCTCCACTCCAGCTCTGAAGGGTATATGGTATGATGTACAGCGTACCTAAGTACATCAAGTGTGTGAAGAATGCAGCATTTGTATTAATAGAATATTGATATAATATCTGCTTGGTCATATACTGATGTAGTGCTTAATATAGTAACTTGGAAAAGACAAGCCTCCGGGCTTGATTCATAATGACGTAGTGAGGCGGTGGCACATAACTCCGGAGCTGTCTGCTTCAATAAATTCCGAGCTGGGGAAAGAGAAGATTGAGCGTTTACATGGTTGCCCAGTCATATTGGCGAATTCCCAATATAATACCCAACTCGATATAGTGTTTTAATTACTAATTACTTGAGAAGTCGGGTTCTCATGCTAACATCCGTTCTAACCGATAAGTTCGGCAGTTTGGCCTATGCCGAAGCCGCTACCTAGGTAAGTGGTGGGTCTAGACGATCATAGTTGCATTCGGCGCTCCTTTTTTTTTGGTCAAGTTTTTATAAACAAATTGCCCGCTCTTGGATGGCGAAAAAAGCCTTTTTTTCCCCTACATAATCCAGGCACCCGGTACCTTTCCGATCTTTCTGACAGTCCCAACGGGGGGAAAAAGTGACTGCAGCCAAGAAGAGATCTGCAAGATCGGCCCCGACTATAAACCTCCGAATCGATAAAGCGGTCACCATTGGCAATATGGCCGATCATCTGCCTGAGGCCGAAGGGTCACATCTACCGGGCGAAAAACCACGGACTTCAACTGAGATAGAGAGACAAACTACGTCAGGTTCTATCGGATCATCGACTGGCTCGAGCATCTCCTCGGCATATGACCCACAGGTGCATCGGCTGCAATCGCGGAACACAGAGCTGGACTTGGAACGTCATCGGACTGGGACATCGAGAGCATTGAGCAGGACTGAGACACAACGCGCCCAACATGCGCTCACTGTCGGTGAGAGTCTTCGGTCGCGACCGTCGCGGGTACCGTTGCCAGCTTTTGGTGGGGACAAGCCCTACCCTCCACCTCTCCCTGCGCGGGAGGATTACGTTGTGGAGTTCGATGGGCCTAAGGACCCGTTATACCCGCTGAACTGGCCTTTGATGAAGAAGTGAGTCGTTTCACCATGAATGTCCATATCGTACTGCGCATTCAATTTACTACGTTTATACTCCAGTACTAACTTTTCTACTCCAGATGCTACATTAGTGCCATCCTTGCCTTCACCAGTATTTGCTCCACCTTCGATTCCGCTGTTTTTAGTGCTTCGTCCAGTAATGTGTCGAAACACTTCAGCGTCGGCCTGGAAGTCGCCATTCTCTCCAGCTCTCTATACATCATCGGCTATGCCTCAGGTCCCCTGATATGGGCTCCCCTATCCGAACTCCAGGGCCGTCGTATCCCCATTATCATCGCCATGTTCGGATTTGGAGTCTTCAACATCGCAGTGGCAGTCGCAAAAGACTTGCAGACACTCATGATTTGTCGATTCTTCTGTGGTATCTTCGGCAGTTGTCCGTTGGCAGTTGTGGCTGCTGTTTTCTCTGATATCTGGGACAACCGCACCCGTGGTGTTGCCATTGCCATATTCTCCTCGACGGTCTTCCTAGGTCCTCTCCTGGCACCTTTCATCGGAGGTTTCATTAACATGTCCTATCTTGGCTGGCGCTGGACCGCTTACATTCCCGCTTTTATGGGTTTCGCCGCTTTCCTACTGAACGTTTTCTTCCTGAAGGAGTCATACCCACCTGTTGTCCTTGTAGCTAAGGCCTCGGAGCTGCGTCGCCGGACTAAGAACTGGGGAATCCACGCGAAGCAAGAAGAAATCGAGGTCGATCTTCGAGACCTGATCGTAAACAACTTCTCTCGCCCTCTTCGACTCCTGTTTAACGAACCTTTGATCCTAGCCGTCACCATCTACCTGAGTTTTATCTACGGATTGCTCTACTGCTTCTTGACCGCCTACACCCTGGTCTTCCAGGGTGTTTATGGTATGAACGCTGGTGTCGGAGGTCTCCCACTCTTCGGCATGGTGGTCGGCCTGTTCATCGCCGCGACTTACATCATCATCTCCAGCAAGGCTTACAACAAGAAACTCGACATGAATGGTGGTGTGCCCGTCCCCGAGTGGCGTCTCCCGCCCGTGATACTCGGCGGTGCTCTCTTCGCTGCTGGGCTCTTCTGGTTCGGGTGGACTGGTTTCAATGGTACCATCCACTGGATCGTGCCCACCCTGAGTGGCCTATTTACTGGATTTGGCCTTCTGATCATTTTCATCCAATTGTTCAACTATCTGATTGACACATATCTTATGTTGTATGTCACGCTCTCCGTTCCCGCAGCTTATGGACTTATCTAACATTATATAGCGCCGCATCGGCTATCGCAGCAAACACATTCTGCCGCTCGATGGTGGCAGCCAGTTTCCCGCTTTTCTCACGCCAGATGTTCCAAGGAATGGGTATCCAGTGGGCTTCTACGCTTCTCGGATGCGTGGCAGCCGTCCTTGTTCCGATTCCCATTGGATTCTACTTCTTCGGTAAGAGGCTAAGGATGAAGAGCAAGTTCGCGCCATTTTATGAAGCTGTCCAGGAAGGACACGCGGCTGAGGATGCTGATGAACAGGCGGAGGAGGTTGTGCACCGGTAATGAACGTGTAATTGTTTCGCCCTTGTATATAATCATATTCCCATTAGGGAAACGTAATTATAAAAAGTCAATATTTTAGCGTTTATGTTTTGCATTTCTCAATGAAGCAATCTTGATTCAAACATCTTCCATTCTGAGTATGGCAGGAAAACCGCTCTGTGTATAGGTCTTTTCTCCATCTGTGTAGATATGGGGGACGCATACATACCATGGGATCGATTTAGATTTTCATGACAGATTGTTACGCAAAATAACATTTCAGCCGGGATCAAACAACGTTGGCATAGCTCCCATCGAAGGCAGCTGCTAATGATATTACATACAATGGCACTTAAGTGATGGTTAGATTTGCGTTCGACACATTGAGCTTAGTTGGAGAATAAGCTCCTATATTTGACAAGACTGCTGGCTCATAAAGCCAGCTCTGGATCCAGCTCAACTTGCTCGGACTATTTATTGGGTAACAGGTAACACGAACCTCCACCAGCGGGAGGTTCGGTATTTAACTCATGTCAGACGGGATTGCTTCCTGCAACTGTGACATTTAACGAGAGATTAAGTGGGGTGAGGATATGATTTGATCCTAGAGTCATTATGGCCTACAACATAGATATATTTTACGAAGAGTAGGTATCAAGTATATATAAAACTGCAGATAGAGACCACATCCAAATAATTACTGATTTACTACCTAGACCTATTAGTTTTATGTAGATAGCCCGTGTTTTCAAGTTCGCGATGGTGACCTTGGTGTTGAATCGAGTAACACACGCAGCAAGAGATAGCCCGGTTGTTGGTTTTAGTTCCTCGCACACTACTTTAGCCAGAGCATGATGTATCATTGCATCTGAATTGCACGATATTACGGCCTATTACTCCAATATCCTCTATCTCATCTATCTCATCGATACTATCACTAGATGTGGCTCTGTGCACAGATGTTTGTCTTTCCTCTTTTAGGTTAAAACTCCTTTACTTTCAACACGTGGAACATATATATTGGGTTCTAACCTTCGAGCAGGGGCTCTGAGCTCTTTCTATCACCATGTCAAGGCTAACCCCGTGAACGCATCTCATGTCACCTCTCTTGATATACACAGTCCACAGCAGAATGCTACCTACTGTGTTCCCTGGTTTCCAAATGTGAGTTGGATCATGCGTAAATTTAGCCGTAAGCAAATAACCATATATTGACTAAATGTTCACCGTTCACGAATAGTGCGCAGAAGGACTACCACCAACCTGCTGCTCCGGAACCTGCGTCAACACAGCCACCGACCCAAATAATTGCGGTCTATGCGGCGCTAAATGCACAGGCACACAGCCCACCTGCTGTAACGGGGTATGCACAAATATTAGCACAGATCCCACCCACTGTGGCAGCTGCACAGCCCTCCCGTGCCTGGGCTCTAGACCAGCATGTTGCTCTGGTACCTGTACAGAACTGGCGTCTATTGACCACTGTGGATCTTGCTCGACAAGTCCATGTACTGGCGTCAATCCGGCTTGCTGCTCGGGGACATGTGTTGATCTTAATTCTGACGCGAACCACTGCGGTTCTTGTTCGGCTTTGCCATGTGGTGGAACACAGCCTGGCTGTTGCTTTGGGCAGTGTATAGACCTATCTACCAGTTTGCAGTATTGTGGATCTTGCACCGCTGCACCGTGTACGGGCTTGCTGCCGGCTTGTTGTAGTGGGAGGTGTACTGATTTGACGACTGACGTGAAGCATTGTGGATCGTGTAGTACAGCTGTACGTACTCACCCCCCTCACTCCATCTTATCGGGTACTTTCTATGGCATTGGATGGACATACTAACTGGTATTTTATTTAATAGTGCAATCTCGGACCAGGAGGTGGAAGCTGCGTTGAAGGCAATTGCATCAATTGCCCTACGAGCCAGCGTTTCTGTCAATCGTCGAGCACATGTGTAAGTTCCCAAAGATGCCGCTGTAGGACCCTGGACTAATCCCTAAAACAAGTGCCCCGCCGGATTCATGTGTATCAATAATGGCCCTTTGCCTGGATGCTGTGGGCCACTAAATACCTGTCCCCCCATATCCAATCATCTAGGTGATCCCATATGTGTAAGTGACGCACTAATCACCCAATTCGACGCTCTGACTGGGGTAAAACAGTGTCCATTGCCATGTACTCTTATTATCGCGCACCTGGTTTGTATAGGATTCTAGGCTGAACCTTGTTGTGAGTACGAGGTGGAAAGGGGATCCAAAGTAAATGGGATTAGTATATCATAGCAAAAGTCGGATGCTCATGATGCGTTTGTTCATACTATATATGTGCTATGTATGATGCGTTCAGGGATATATTAACATTCATGAATGCCCGAAATGAATATGCAGATGAAAGTCTCGTTATGTTCGTGACAGGTCGTTATGAAGAGGACTCTTTCATCCAAGGCACCTCGACATCAAGGGCGTTGGCCACCCTTGTTGCGGAAGAGAGACAGCCCTCGAGCAGAACCATCCCATCCCAGCACCAACCACCGACGAGCCAGACATTTCCATCTCCATTCCGCCAAAGTTGGCTCTTATCATCTCCAGACGTCTTCTGGCTGAAAATCTCGTTGATGATTTGTCTGCTGGTGGATGATCGCAAAACACGAGTGAATGTGGCAGTGTGCAAGACCTTCTCGGGGTCAATCGGAGCGATAGGGTAAGTCGTAATGAGAGCGGATGACGGATGTTCATGGATCGTCTCAGTCGCCGTGGCGTCCGAGCACATGTGGAGGGGGTGAGGTACTGATTCGCCGGGGTTTAAGGACACCTGCGCCCAGAGGGATTTGCTAGAATCCAAAATCCGAGAAAAGTCGCGGTGCACAACGGACTGAACGGTCGTTGTGGGAACGGCCTTCATTGCGCTTCGCAGAGGCTGGAAAATGGCGCCAACCACATCAGGTGTCACGGCCAGAACGACATGATCAAATAGCTGTGAGCTGCTCTGGCCATCACGCATGTCTGTCCAGCTCACTTGGACTTTTGTGCCGATATTCTCGACCGCTGTGACCTTCATGCCAAGTTTATACGTCAAGTCTTCGGACAGTTTCTGCTCGACATGCTGAACTCCACCAAGAACTGTGTAATGCTTCTTACGGAATGTCCGTCGCCCATAACCGACCAGATCAAGGGCTGGGAAATCCATCAGTGCGTCGTGTGAGCAAGTTGCAACGCTCGCGAAGACCGGCAGGAAGTAGTTTTTCAGGTAGTAACTGGGCAACATAATCCTCTCCACATATTGTCGCAGAGATTCCTCCGTTCCAGACGACTCCACTGTTTTGGGCGCTACAAAGAAGCAGCAAGCTTTGAACCAATAATAGCATATTGCCAGATAGCACACTTCGATCAGCCACCCGGTCCATGATAAGCCCGCCGGACGAAGTGGAGGTAATTGGTGGTTATTTGAGGAATGCATGTAGTAAGGGGAGGCTTGGTTTGCGGCATTCTCCGGTAGTGCCGACAGGGAGTAAATAAAGCGTAGCGAGCCATATGAGATACCGAAATAATCGTACATGCGCTTGAGATTTTCGTAGTATCCGTCGGCGAATGTGCGCATGGGAAGATCGAGGCGTTCGGGCTTTGCGCCTCCGCCATCCTGGTCTGTAAGGTTGTATGACGCGGAGTCGAGCGAAAGTTTGTCTTGCTGCGTGTTTTTGTTGGGATTAGCTTTAGTTCGCGGATGCGGTGTTGCGACTGGAATTTTTTTTTTTACCTTTTCAAATACTTCGACGTCGAATCTCCCCCGGGGATCGTTTCTGAGCATGTATGCGACCACTAACCCAGCCATGCCCGTGCCAATTACGGCGACATTTTTGCGTTCGTTCGCCTCCATGGTGAAGGAGGGAGAGGTTGATTCACAGTTTCAGGAGAGGAAGAGCGTATATGGTCCCCGGAATGAGAGAGAAGGTGAAGGTATCCAGAAATTCGCTTAAATCCAAAGTTGACCCTTGACCATGGGCATCATGCAACTCTCAACAATTCAACCTTGGCCTTCGCGAGAAAGTTAATCGTTGACCCACATTTTCGTGAGCTGGGGCCTCGGTTATCTTGTGCACTCTTATCTATTATGCAAAGAACAATAATGCATTTTATACATATCATTTTATATATATCAGCATATATTGTAGGATAGGCCAAAACCCTAAGATGAATAGGCATTCTTGGGAGCAAAAGAGAATAAAGAACATGGAATAAATTGGCGCCAAGCCTTGATGTGAACGAAGCATAAGATTAGTATGCGGGAAATGGAGTGGCTAGTATAGCAGCCTATGTTGTACTTAAGCCGTAGTATATTCTCTTGTCTTCTTTGGTGACTTTGAGAGTCTTCATGAAGTTTTGAGGAAAATAAATTCGACTTTGACAAGTCTTGGCTCAGATAATATGGATGAACCTCGGGATTCATGGGTCCACGCCCAGATGACATAATCGTCGATTTAATACTTATCAGCTTATCATCACGTGTGTATTTGTTGACGCGAATTTGGACTCGGGACTCGAGAAGAACTTGGACAAGCACGGGAGCAGATCAAGGTATGGATCTAGAGGCATGTGCCTGCTATTGATATAAGACGATTTTGACCACCCCCAGGTATTGTGCCAATACCTTGTGAACTACGGCCATGGCGCGTCCTAAAACAGTTCGCGCCCCGACAACAGCGAGTCTTCCAAATAACCTCCGCATTCCCTCATCGACTCCGTCCCTTACAAAATCCCTGGGAAAGCTATCCAGGCAATCACTGCTTGATTTGACATTTACATGGCTTGACGATCGCAACATCGCCGCATTCCCACCATACCTACAGGCCGACGAAGAGGATGGCCCCGACGCTGACGAAGCCCTCCCATACCCCGCGGGGGAGACAATCGAAGAAGTCCGCCAGGTATATGAAGATCTGCAGGACCGAAAGGGCGCAAAGCGCGAAGTTCTCGAACGAATCCTAGAAGGCGATTGGCGGCATGGAATCACACTGCGCCAGCTAGCCATGGCAGATCTCCGCTACATGGACGACCACCCCGCCAGTCTTCGATGGACCGCACTCGAGCTGAGTCGTATTGATACCAAGCACAAGAAATCCCACAAACTGCCACCCGCTGACTGGTCCGGTTCTGTACCGCGCATGCAAGCGGCAACATTTGTGCAAGGCCTCCAACGAGAAATCTCCCCATTGGTCAAGGCCCACTACCACCTCGCCCACTCGGCAACACTGCCGCTTACATTCCTACGTATATTCGTCGTCGACTCGCCATATCAATCCCCTAGACAGGCAGCCGAGATCTTCACTGACTCGTCCCGAGTCATCTACGTCGCTTTCCCGGATAGTTGCCCTTACGTCTACACTTCCATAGCAGCATCCACTGGATCAAAAGCTGCTCCGTCCATAAGCTCAGTGGCTACTGATACCCGAACCCTTCAGCGTCTTGTGCGCGATTCCATCCCCAAAGTTTTATCTCGCCCACAGGAACGATTTTCTCTGCAGGCGACATCCCTGGCAGCAAAAAGTCTGCCTACACTTCTAGCCCTCCGAGGACCTGGGCGATCAACATCATCAAATGGCGCCTTCAGCATCTTTGCAGACGCAGCCATTGAAGGAAGTCCGTTGGACCCTCGACCTTCCAATACAGTCTCACCTGAAGAGCATATCCAAACGAGTCATTCCGGCCCAGCAGAAGGAAAGGAAAACACAACTAGCTCAGCGGAAAAACGAAGATCCAGCGGTATTGAGACAGGCCCCGTATCTCCAGATTCTAAGAAACGCCGCCTAGCCATCCACTCCCGATTTGGGACATTGGGGTCATCACTCGCCCCGGCACCGCTGGACCGTCTTGATATCCGACTCCTCGATACACCGGGCTCCACTGAGGAACAGGATGATGATGTCGATAATTCTACGTCTACGTTACCCGTCGTGTCACTCACTTTCTCCGGCTCCGACGTCATCGGCGGGATTCGCAAACTTGCTGAGCTAGGCATAGTTGACCCTGAGCGTATGCCGTCGTGGATGACTGGCGAGGAAGGTGTTAGTGTTGCGACTGTTCGACTGGGCCAACGGCTTCAAAAGGATAGATAGAAGAATCTGTGTTTGGTGTTCTTGGATTTTGGGAGTTGAGAAGCTTGATATTTTGTTGTTTCTTGGGCCGTTGGGGCTTGATGTGATACCCGGATTTGAGATCAATGGATCATTTTTGTTGCTTTTTTGTCATTTTTGGCTTAGTAGAAGTGAATTTGTAAGGTGTCCCAATCGGGCGAGTGTAGTAGCAATTGTATGTAGCTTACACTCGACATTGAAAATTGTAAAAAAAGGTATTAGATTCATTTGGGTGTATCCAGCATAAAAAGCCCTACCCCATTCTAGCACTGAACACCAGTGTTTCTCCGATAAAAGAACACCACAAGTTGACCCCCGTTATTCCAGGCCGCGTAGTAGAGCAACCCATGCTTGGGTTCGCAACGGCCAAGAGTGAGGATCACTCAATGATAGATTTCTCAAAACAAACCACTCCCAACACCATTCCCCACGGACAAACTGACTCAAAGTAAAAGAATTGATAAGAAGACACCACAACAAGATATAATTCCACAACAGAACGGTTTCTCGATCTTACATGCACACAGAGATGTGTATGAAGGCAGGTCGCCTATTTCACTCCAAGAAGCACATTGTTAGCAGGGGTTTCTCTGAGAAGCCAGAGGGCAAGATGTGTGATGGACTAGAAGTGCAAATGCATACTGATCGACCCATGGCATCTAGGGACTAGTTGTCGCCCACGTTCGGATATTTCAGTTTACTACGACGTTCCTCAGGTCCGACGGCCTTTCCGGTGGGATGGGGGGTTTTGTGTTCCTCGCCCTTCCATGGGACTTTGCTATATGCGGACAGCTGTTAAATTTAAAGTTCCTTTTAGGACTCAGACAAGTTGTCACCACTTACCAGTAGAGACAACGGACATCATCGTCGGACGCCTGCATAGTGGCCCCCCATTTCTCGAAGCAGGCCTGATGGAAATTGCTGCCGCATTCCTGACACCAAGTGGTTTTCTGGTTGGGTTTGAAGTCGTTGAAACAAATTGGGCATTCGCCCTCGACTGGCTTCCTGTCTCCAGCGGAAGTAAGGGCAGTCGTATTCAGTTTTCGCTTCAAGGATAGCGTAGCAAGCATCTCGCGTAGCTCCTGATTAAGTAAGTGGGTTAGGGATATGTGTAGACAGAATGATGCTTGGTTAGGGTTTGCAAGGACTCACAGATGGCAAGAATGACCGCTGATACCTCAATTCCCCAGGAACATCCATCGCAGACAGGACTTGGCAACAGATTAGCAAAGAACAGAGAGTAGTAGTTGGGCTGTACGGGACAGAGTAGGTATGCATCTGCTGAGTTGGTTGAGACTTACCAAAGCACATGTGCTTACACTGCACCTTCCGGAACCTGACGTCCGGACAGTCACAGGTAGGCACTTTGCCAATGATGGTTCTGTAGATGTTGCCAGTCGATCCAACAACTTCGAATGGGATTTTCGGAGCATCCTTGGTTCCGCCAATACCGTGTCTAATCATATACATGCTACAAGCAACACTGATTAGCTACTCGAAGTATGCTATAGTTATTCGTCAATATTTACTTGCCTTTGACTTTTAGTGCGTTGGTCTCTTTCCAAGAACCCGTCGGGAGGTGAGTTTAGCCATGGAAGCGGGCGTTTCTCAGACATGAGTACTTGGAAGGCACTGGGTGGAGTGCGCTTTGCAAATTGGATAGGGTTCTGGGCCATAGGCTTGTTACTAGGACCAGTACGGTCGACAGTGAGCTCGACTTTGATGTCGATAATATCAAGGAGAACAGGAAGGTTTTATATCTTTTGCATTGACAGGAACTTCCAGACATGGGGTACTTCCATGATAGTATGAAAGATAGAATCTCCAAGAAGGAAAGTGAATCATGGACAAAGCATACACTGCAACATGCATGTATTATGGCAAGCAAAACCTAGAGGTGGTTCCCAGCACGTGAAGTGTCATATGGCTTTGCATGAAGTCTCACGAAGATGTGAATGGGCTTTGTTCTCAGTCCTGTTTGTTCCCGCTTTCGATTCAGGTTTGTCATTGTTGTAAGATAACTTGTATTGCAGTGGTCTGTACAGAAAGATACGGCCAAGATAGCACTCTATAGAGGGCAGCAAATCTATATCATGTATGTACGTAGATATGCATGTACTCAGCCCTAAAGAACTCTTGGAGGCTCCTTCCCCATTAGTAGTTAATAGATGCTCTACTTCCCAGGAAAATATGATGCCAATCGAATATGCTACATATGTATAAACTTAGGACTCAATGCTTTCAACAAGCATCTATATGTGGCCAGTTAGTAAAACGAGACGAATAAGCTAGAACATTTGAAGTCTCAGCTGGTATACTATTTGGGAAAGAGCGGATGTTTGCACTGTTTGTTTGGGGTAGCTTCCCTATCGCTATCAGCTCGTGGAGAACTGTGGACTTGTCCCTCTTTCATCAACAAGATGACGCTATACTGCAAAGCCCCGGACTACAGCTAATTCTTTCCTTCATTTCCACTTTGTCTCTCTAGAACTTATATTCGAACTTATTCTCCATGTCACGTCCAAGGGCTTTATCGGGCGCTGATGCTCCGAAGGAACCACATTCGGTTTCTCTCAAAGGTATGTGAATACAACCCATAGTTGGACTAGCAAACTAATTATGGATTGATTAGTGTTGCGGTAATTCCAATTATCAATATCTGTTGTGTTGATGGCAGCTCCTAACTTTCAATACGCAGCCTTGCGCGACCGTCACTTTCTTATCAGCATCCCCTCCCGACGTCTAACACCACAATCTCCCCGAAAGCGTCATTAAGCTATCCGTCCAGTGACTCCGATGATCAATTCATTCTAACGCCTCTTGTAAGACGGCTACCAGGCACCTCCAAGAAACACTTCACTAACACCAATAGCTTACCCTGCCTCCCTCCTTCGGATCTGTCTATGTCGGAGAAACCTTCGGATGCACACTCAGCGCGAACAATGAGATCCATGATGATGATAACGACAGACTCCTCACATCGGTGCGCATAGTAGCGGAAATGCAAACACCTTCGTCGGTCACGGCACTTGAGTTAGAGCCACCCAATGACTCTGCATCAACAGACGGTCTCAAGATCGGCGAATCATTACAAAAGATTGTACGCTTTGATTTGAAGGAAGAAGGAAATCATATACTAGCTGTCAGTGTCAGCTATACGGAGACAAAGATCGGTTCAGACTCGCAGGCGGCTAGTGGCCGGGTTAGGACCTTCCGAAAGTTATACCAGTTTGTGGCACAGCCCTGTTTGAGCGTTCGGACCAAGGCGTCCGAACTTCCGCCGCTCGAGGTAAATAATAAGTCACTCGGTCCATACGGGAAAACGAGGTTACTTCGGTTTGCCCTAGAGGCACAACTGGAAAACGTGGGTGAGGGCACGGTGGTAGTCAAGGTATGAATTTCCCATCAATCCCTAGCGAATGAGTGGATTTTCCACGGCGAAGCGCGGCTGTACCTGAAAGCCGGGCTGGGCCGGAAATGCTCAACAATTTGGCTAACGTCGGGGGATGGATAGCAAACGAAACTAAATCCCAAGCCACCGTTCCTATCAAAATCCCTAAATTGGGACACCATGAACCCGGACATGTCACCCGCGGCACTGCCTACACTCAATCCACGGGATGTCCTACAGGTAGCATTTTTGGTGGAACAAGAAGAGGGCCAGAGCGAGGGACTTGAGACACTCCAGAAGGACCTGCGACGGGACGGTCGTGCCACGCTGGGTCAGTTGTCGATTGAATGGCGCGGCGCTATGGGAGACAAGGGGTTCCTGACGACGGGCAACCTGATGAGCCGGAAACGCACCTGAAACGCGGTGTGCAACCAACCCACCGGATCGCTTCCGCTACTGTCTCACGATATGGACGCCGATTTGTATTAGTGCATCCAGCCGCCTTGTTGCATGGAGGGCGCCGCAAGGGCGGTTTGTACACATGTCCAATGGCCCACTTACACAATATTACCATAGGCATTGGCAGCAGCGTCCTAAATTGGGGTGTACAGTGTAATATATTGGCCTCCGAATATACCCACGCAATCTATGTAGGCCTGACTCACTGCCTGCGGCTCTGGAATAGAGTCTGGTGCATTGGCCGAGTTCCCTAACGCCACTAGTACGGAGCGCAAACCAGCCCATGCAGCCGACGCTTAATTTTTTTTGTCACACGACAGTTGGCTCTCGGCAAGGAAGCTCTGGATATTTGCAAACTTTGGCCGGGCATTTGCTCCACTCCCCGTAGGGCTTGCAACTAAAAAAAAAAAAAAAAAGAAAGAAAAAAGGAAACGGGAAATTCGTCCTTGGCCCAAGGCCACGTATTCTACGGGATGCTACATATAGAGATGATATTTCGGGTATGTATACATGTCAAGGTCTCTTGGAGTCCAGATCCGATAATTATGGAGTTATAGAAAGAGTCTAGGCTCTGGCTGATCAATGGAGTTCAGCTGTTCACATTTGTTGGCCGATCTGTAAAGATCATTATCTACAATCTGTTGTATGTCTCACACAAACTTCTATTTTAGTTTCACTCATCTTTCTATAATTAAATTTTTAGTATCTTTTTTTTTTTTTTTTGGTTTGCGAAGATATGGATTTCAGGCTACAATATACAATCTGTTGCTCTGCTCCCACCGCCTCTTCTCTCCAATTGCATACACACTGTCGACCGCATTGAGTGTATGCAAGTACTAATGCACACGGGGAGATGGTTGGAATAACCTTGTCCGGAATCCTGGGATGCGACCAGTCGAAAAGGGCTATCGGTGCAGGGGAGACCCCTGTGTCACATATGGGTATCAGCCGTGCTTGGGGCGTTGGATAAACATGTATTTGGACTATACTCTGTACCAGTACAGAGTAAGTATACTCCGTAGTGGTCTTGTGGACTTGTGTTTATTAGTCTATGGATAGTATTTAGATAGCTACACACATGGTTATAGATAACTATAGTACTCTGGATGTAAGAATGTAGAGATCCACGGCTGATCCAAAGAAATGCTGACACTGGAACGAACTGTGGGATTTACTGTAATTAGATTACTTTTAATTTTATTATAAAATCGATACCGTGGAAACTGATACACCCAAGCGATGCTTTCTTTCACCATTTGCTCCACATTGTCCAACTGTGGTATCGATCATCTCCCCGGGACAAGTCACTCCACTTAGTGACTCCTGACTGAAATTCTAGTCTGTACGAAATACATATATGGTATCAATTGATGTTATGCACAGAAAATTCCTTCTACAGAGTATTCTACGGAGTAGAATAAACGGTAGGGAATATACATAGAAAAGAAAAAAGAAAAAAAAAAGACGTTAAACAGACTCCGCAATCTAAAAAAAGGAAGATTCCCACGAGGGAAACGGCAAAGTAAAGCGTTAACGCTTACAAACTCCCAAGACCTCGGTTCCCGATTAATTCCCTCCCCCCTGAAAGTCATATAAAAAAGAATGACATTGTGGCGCATCAAGCTAAAAGCCCCCAAGAATGACCGTGTCTCAATGTCTCACCAGAAAATGAACCCTTCACCCCATAGTATATCAGTTTGAACCTCGTTAAAAAAAGGATCAAGACCCGCTTGCATTACCCGAAGCTCAAAGCTCAACCATGGATCACGGGCCTCTAACCCCCTGGGGCTGATACGATAGTTAGATCCTTTTGCTTGGTCATTTATATATAGGTATTGAAATAGGAGAATACCCAAGTACTGAACTATATATAGTTAGCAGTTAATATACACATGAATAATGAACGGTATTATGGGTATCTACCCCGGGAAGCCTGGTTCCCTTTAGAGCCTAGGTACATGCAGGTTACAGTGTCAAGTACTCTCTGCATGGATGCTAGGGCTGTGAATGGCCCGGGCCCTTGAATCTTTTATAACCTGGCTTTGGGACTTAACACGGGCAACTAAGTAGAAATGTGCGCACATTTAAATATCGGGTTCTAAGTAACCTTACCACACACGTCTACAACATACGCAACCACCCGTTATCCTAGGGGGAAAAAAAGAAAAGAAGAGAAAAAAAAAAAAAATAGAAAAACAAAAAAAACCCCCCCCGAAATATTATATGAAGACAAGGAAAATATTTGGGTAGAAAATAATACATCGAAATACAATAAAAATAATAAAAAGATAATCACAGAACTCCTTTTTCAATACGTTGGACCTTCAAACAGACCCCAAAATTGATCTTCACTCTGAACTGCCCCTCCCTCCCGTTCTCCCCCATTTTTATCAGCTTCCCCCCCTCCCGACTACATGCGCTCAATTCTGCGCATTCCCTTTCCTGGAAATCCTGCGATCCATGTGGTGACAATTAAGGTATTAACCTGCTACAGTCCGCCGTGACTCTCCCCACAATGCCATCGTCAAGCACCTCGGAGGGTGCCCCCCTCGCCGACTACTTCTGGATAGCCGGTGTGGATGGTACAGAGATCTTGGACACCTTCCAGAGATTAGGAGAAGATTACCGTGCCAATGGTGCCGCATCCCCAGGCCCTGCGCTCGCAGACACTATCCAGGAGGACGCCGATGCGGAGGAGGAACATAACCCGGATGGGGTCTCCCGACCAAACTCGATGCTCTTCGCCGGCGCCGGTCACAGGGGCTCGGCTCAACGACTATCCACGTTCTCAAAGACCTCGGAAGGAACAAATGGTGCTGGCAGTAACAGCAACCGGAGCAGCATGACCGTCAAGGGTGCCTCGTCACCTCTACGTGCCTCAGCCTTGTTCTCCGAGGACTTCGATTTCGATTCCGCGCTGTTCAAGTTCGCCAACGAGCGGGAATCTTTTCTAACTGACTTGAGCTTGAGCGCTGGCGCTATTACCCCGAATACCCGCCCGCGATCCAGGGTTCGCACGCAGAAGATTGTCTCCGAGGATGCGCCCACGCCTGGCGGTAACTTGCTGAGGTCGGGTATTGGGAGTGTGCGACGGTCCTTTCGAGATATGAATAGTATGAAGCGACAACCATCCATTGCCCGTCAATGTGAGAACCCTTGTTCAACTTTGTTTTCCATTCACTTGGGCCCGGAATCGTGAGACTTTCTGTGGATGCACTGGCTAACAATGGATTATCTTCAGCTTCGGTGCGAACTTCTCGACGACTTAGCAACTACAACTCGGTAATTCCCGTCCCGCAACCCCTCGAGATTTCCCCTACAATGCACCCGTTGAAACGACGATTCGAGCCCGTTCTCCTCGACCGATACCCCACACGAGGCATGCCAGACGAGATGAAGCAGCGCGGCACTTTCCCCGACTACGTCCCTATGTTCGCCTTTCCAAATGATGTCAACATTGTCTCCTCCGATCAGCGACCGCGCTCTACCTGGCACGGATTCGCTATGACAACAGACAATGGCTCTAGGCTACACGCTATCTGTGTGCTTATCTGGATACCGCTCAACCAAAATGCCGCGGAGGAGCTCGAGAAGCGCTGCGAAGAATGGCGAAAGGACAACATGACAGACGAGGAGCGTGAGCTGGCTGCAAGCCTGGGCGAACGATTGGCATCAGAGCGGGCCAAATTATCCCGCCTCCTAGCCCAGCTGCCGACTGTCCCGTCAGGATCTGAATCCCGCGAACAGCTCGAAGATGATATCAGCGCCGTGGAGGAGAAGATTGGGCTAATGACCGATCTCCTTCGCCCAGTCCGGCACGGCGCAGCCTCCAAGATCGAGGGTCTGACCGATGGTGATACTGGGTTCTGGATTCCCCGTGCGTACGGTATCTTGGGTCGGGAGAGCACGATGACGAGCTTCTGGAAAGAATGGCTCAAGGCTGTGGTCGTGCCCATGACGGAGGGTAGTGTACAGCATGTGCCTCCGCCCTCGCCGCGCATGGGTTTATGGCAACCGCTGGAGCGATATGTCATGAATCTCTGCACAGAAGCGTTCTGTCCAATATCCTCGAAGACTCAGGTCGAGATAGCGATTCGTGAGCTGCGGTTGTTCGCACGTAAAGAGGCGCCCAATGAGATCCCTGGTTCTCGGAATGTATGTGCACCGCAATCTTGATTGAGTTCTCTGTCGAATCCTTTGCTGACTGATTTCCAGACTGATCTCTATGCGCTGTTCCGGACCTTGTCGGTCCCCAATATTATCATTCTCTTTGAGGTAGGCTTCCTTTGCCAGTTCAGTTGATAAGAGACAATTCTAACAACACACAGTACGCTCTTACTGAATCCCGTATCATCTTCTTGTCTTCCCACACCTCCATGCTCTATCTTGCGACTAGAGCGTTGGTCGACCTTTTGTTCCCTCTAGAATGGACAGGTGTTCTCATTCCCGTCCTTCCTGCGCGCTTAATTCAGGCTCTCGAGGCCCCTTGCCCATACATCGTGGGTATCGAGCGTCGGTACGAGAAAGTGGAGCTGCCCACGGACGACTTTGTCCTGGTTGATCTGGACAATAATATGATCGAAAGTACCATTCAACCGACCTCTCTTCCACGTCATCAGCGCCGGAAGCTCCTCTCCTTGCTGCAACTAGCTGCCCCTCAACACGGTCGATACCACGTCCCCACCGGGCCTCCTGCATATGCAATCGAGACATACCCATGGGACTCGTTCATGTCAGAGAACAAGGCCAGTTTCACATCCAAGGCGCCTGCAACTAACCTCGCGAAATATGTCGGTCTCAACTCCAGTGCATTCGGTGCAACATCCGTGATGCCAGGCTCCTACACACCTCCGATCTTCAACGTCTTCCTGCACGCCCGAAATGAGGGCGGTCCATCTCGTGGGTACTCGTCATCCCGCGGTAGTGAACGCCCAGGGACTAGCTCCACTATGAGAGCTAGTGCCTCTCCGCCATCCCCGAGAGAGAGTTCGCCTACCTCTGGCTTCTTCCCTCCTCCACCAGCCCCCTCGTCACGCAATGATTCCGGTATGGCATTGCAAGCCTCATTGCGCGAGAAGCGTTCTGGTCATTTCGATGCCGCCTCGCGCCGAAGCTCGTCGTTTGGCATGGGTCGACGTCCAAGTGCTCCATTCCTGGGTCATGCTTCGAATCTCTCAGTGACAACTCTCAACACTGACTACGGCGCCGGATCCACATATGCACCGTCTGTGTATGCGCAGTCTACCATTGCTGCTTCTACAATCGTCCCTCAATCCACATACCAGGCCCCCGGCAATAACGAGGGTACTTGCTGGGCCGAGGGTCACTTTTTCCAAGTCCAACCCTGGGATGACAAGTTGACCTGTGCGATCTGTGATGATCTGGCGGAAGAAAATATGTACAAGTGCTCTGCATGCAAACTGATAGTCCACAACCGCTGCGCCTCCATGGTGTGTCTGCCGTGTGACGCAGCCTTCCATCCGGATCAGATTCGTGCGGCCTTTGTCAGATGCTTTGCCAGCTTGTTTTACACGTACAAGAAGTTCCTTCTACCGGCCAGTGGCGATAAGAAGAAGTCCGGCATGTATTACAATTTCAACATGGAGGCTTTCATGAAGAGCCTTCCAAGCGAGCACGCCGAGTATGTCGCAATTCTACAACAGACACAAGGTAAGTTGCCAAATTCTCGTACCGCACCGTGGAGGAGATACTGACCCAATGATAGGCTTCAACGAGTTCATCAGTGACCGAGAGCGAACAAACCCGAAGTCCAAGGACCCGCGTATGACCTTGTTCGACGAGATTGTCCTTTCAAAGCGCAACCGCGGCCGCACATCCATTTTCTCTGGCCGGTCAACAACAGACTTCCTCTCAGATACCTCGAACCATCTATGGCGTACAGCCAACGCTACCTCCTTCACCCCAAACAGCCGCAGCCAGCAGAATCTTTCAGCCGACTACGGCAGAGTTCCAACAAGAGGTACGCTCGAAGGCTGCAACCCCCAAGTCAATCCGCTCACTGACAATCTCCCCCTAGCACCGGCAAACCTAGATACGAGCCTGATGACAGAACCCCGCATGATCCACGGTGCACCACGGGTTTCCAAGACGGCAAATACTGCCCGTAGAAAGCCGCTGCCCAAAATGATGAACGGGCTCGCCATCTCTCCGCCGAGTTAATTGGTGCGATTCCACACGCGAGTGGCCCGTCTATCATTTCATCGTTATCTGCCCTGCCCTTGTGCCGGTGGGTCCTATGTGGGCGGGCCATGTGCCATGTCCACCTTTTTGAAACACTTCCTTCTGTTTCCTTGCGCGAGTGTGAAACCTGAAACCCCTTCTGACTCCGGCCGGGGTCTTGATTTCCCCGATTGATGTCGTTGCCCTTTCCGTGTTTCATCCGACGATGAGCAAATACGGAATGCATATTGCCTCCTGCGTATCTTCGTTTGGGCATGTGTGTCGATGCAGGCTGATAATGACCGGCCGCTGGCTCGGCCGAACTTCTTGCTTCCCGCTAATATCCCGCAAATGGAACGCTGCATGTGGTTGCACACCGTTGGCCTCTCTCCCGATTGAACTTATTTCCCTTACTTGACCTACCATGCTCTGTCTTGGTACACACCCGACGTCTCGAAAGATGTCAAACAGCCCACACGCCGATCTTCGGTTGTGTTGCTGTCCTAGTACATAGTGTTGATTCCGGCTTGATGCACGGAACCGTGAACAAACCCCTAAAAGCGCCATCTTGGTTTGCAAAGCGACATGGTCGTCGTTTGTGTGCCTGATCTTGATACATACATCCATGTTTATTCTCTGGACCAATACCTCTCTGCTTTTCTTGCCCCCCCCCCCCTCTTGTCTCTCGGCCTACGTTTCTCCCCTTTCTTTCCTCACTGCCTGTTACTACCCAATACCCCCTCTTGATTTGGCTAGTATTTTTTCTCTCCTTGTGTCTTAATTGGTTGTTTGAAATACAAATGCTGGGCGGATCTAGTCTCGAATCTGCCTTTCTTTTTTTTCATATCTCTTGCCTTTCCGGTGTCAAATCATCATCTGTGCCTATGCTATGTGGTTCATGACTATCCTTCGGGTGTATTTTCATTTCAGGTCCGATCTGACGCTGTCACTTAATTCTGGTTGTTTCCCATGCATCAAGGACAGAAAGAACAATACATAGATTGTTGTTTTATCGTGTACTTTGTGAATATGGGACCATCTTATCCTCATCCTTGCCCCTTGTATGAGTATCAATATACTCTTCCACCAATCCTGGTGTCTGATTCGTTGCTTACCTGTCTCGCTTGGATACAACAGGTTCGGTAATATCTGTTCAAAAGCCGATCATTAGCCATCGCCGAGGCTGAGACTTTGGCTTACAACATAGATTGGTGATTTTCCCTCGTATCGGATCATGGCGCTGTAGTGTAGAGCCCCTATCAGGGTTATCACGAAACTACGCCAGTACCTCCAGCTGGCTGAATGATGTTATATAGGCTGATATGAACATAGCTAATTATTAATGTGCCAATTGGCAAGATTTATAAGCATATCAATTACTACACAACTCCTCCACTCGAACTCCAATTTCCCATATCCACATGCGGTAGGTATACTACCAGGTAGTACTAGTTATATTTCGCGCCCGCTGATTGGTGGAGAAACCCAAGGCCGCTCCAAGTTTTCCCCGCGTCCACCGTCTGCGTGGGATTCAATTGTCGCGCATTGAGTGGAACCTGCGCAACAAGTTCTTCCATCGATCCATATCGCCTCAAATGGCTTACCATTCTGATCCTCGCGGCTGGGTTTAATACCTCTACCCGCCTAAGATTGACTTAGCGTCGCTTTATCCAACTTGCCCCAATTACCCCATACCTTGGAGCTAGCCTCGTTCGGCCTGCTCCCTTTTTTCATAATTGTTTCGTAAAAGTATATGCCCTGATACTACCTACCTCTTACGATACCCAGGGTCCTGACCGTTGAGAAGCGAATTGGACAAAGTCTATACTGGGTCCTTGCGCTCCTTCCCCCTCTCCCCCGACTCCCATTTCCACCCGTCTTCACACATACTTCGACCTGCATATACCTCATCGCCAGTACGAAGTATGAAAACACTTGGGACTGCTATGCCATGATTCCGACAGCCTTTCCGCAGCACATGGCCACGCCGCTGCTCGACGATCCCCCTGTCTCCACCACCCTCAAGGCTCAGGATCCTCCCAGCGCAAACACCAATATCCCCGTTCCTTCCAATGCTACAACAATACTTGCCCTCGATCCTCCAGTTACCGGGACCGAAGACCATATAGCCGCGGGCATCGCCGTGTCGGCCACCGCTGTCGCGAGGACTGTCGTGATCATTTATGGACAGAACCAAGACCATATCGTACAACTGGTAGCGGAGATTTTGGGCAAGCCATGGACAACGGACACATCGCTTGAGACGCTTGCGCGAGCCAGCGATGCAGTGGTTGTGGGGATCCTAGCGCACGATCTAACGCGAAGCTTGCAAGGATGTGAGCGATCTTCTCTGGTTTTGGTAAACACGTACTGTGTGGAAGACGGGTCTGCGCCGGAAGACTCGCTCACCGAGAGCTGTGATTATGAGTTTTTATATTCGCGGAGTCCGTTCCTGCGCCGGGATCTGTCGCGGTTTTTGTCGTTGATTTTTGGTCAGACGAGGCCGCATGATGATTTGCGGACGAAGACCAGGACAAATTTTATCTCGACTACTTTTCCTGATGTGCATGCTGCTTTGCCCAATTTGGACATTCTCTCTGTGGGGTCTGACGCTGTTGAAATCCGTGTGGATTTACTAGTTGAGCCTGTGCCGGACGGTTGGGCCACTCCGCCTGTTCCGAGTTTGAAGTATGTTGGTCAGCAGTTGATGTTGTTGCGGCAGCATACTGAGTTGCCGATTATCTTTACTGTTCGTTGTACAAGAGAGAACGGGAAGTTTCCCGTAGACGACCCTGCGCTCTTTTACAAGTACCTGCGCCGAGCGATACGGTGGGGAGTTGAGTATATCGATGTGGAACTGTGGCTGCCAGAGGAGATCCGGCGCCAGCTGTTTGAGCAAAAGGGCCATAGTATGATTTTATCTGCGTTCCATGACTTCTCTGGGACCTGGAAGTGGACATCCCAAGAGGCGCAGCGCATATTTACGGAAAGTGCCAAATACGCCGACATCGTGAAGATGATTGCCATGGTCCACACAATCGAGGAGAACTACGAACTAGAATACTTCCGCTCTACCATCAAAAGCCGCGGCTCAGGCCCACCCCTATCGGCAGTCAACATGGGTCAAATGGGCCAGCTATCTCGAGCCCTCAACACCGTCTTCTCTCCAATCACCCACCCCCTCCTCCCAATGATCGCCGCCCCAGGCCAGCTAACCGCGGCGGAGATCAACGAAGCCCTACATATAATGGGCCAACTTCCCAAACGCGAGCTCTACGCCATCGGTTCATTCCGCTCAACCCCACACTCAATGTTTATGGAGAAATGTCTAAACGAGCTCGGTCTCCCACACAACTTCACCTCAGTCGACCGCGGTCCAAAAGGCTCCATAGAATCCGTCCTCCTACAACCGCACTTCGGCGGCGCCTACCTCAATCCCCCAGTCCCAGCCACAACGGGTTTCATCCCCGCAGTCAGTCACGCAGCCCGCGCAATTGGCTTAGTCGACACAATCGCCATGACGCCAGGCGACACTGCACCAGGAACCTCCCGCTTCATGGGCGAAAACGCCGCCTGGAAGGGCATCCGCGCAACCCTGACGCGCGAATATGTTCCATCTGCGTACAGCAGCCGCGCAGCGATCATCCTCGCCGGCTCCCAAGCAGATGCTTCAGCGGCGATCTTCGCACTACGCAGTCTGGCTGTTGGCACAATCTACACAGTCGGGTTTAAAGCGAGTGGCCCGCTAGCTGTGGGTCTTGAGCCCTTCACATCCATCCAATCCGTCAAACGGGTTGAGCAGCCATTTGTTATTGTCTCTGCGCTGCCGCCGGAGAAGTCGCTTCTCGTGCAGCCTCTGCTACGACATTATGGTGTTAATGGTCGTTCATCGCCGCCCTCGACTCGTGGGAAGGTTTATCTTGATCTCACTAGTGGACCGAGGAAGGGAGATCCTTTGGCTGTTGCTACTAGTGCGGGGTGGACGGCGTATGGAGTTGAGGATGTTAGTGCTTGGACTACGGTTGAGACGCTCAGGTTGCTTGTTGGGCAGAACGTGCCGTTTGACTTTGTGCGCATGGCGTCTGGGAGGCCTTTGTTCTAGTTATGTAGCATAGTATTCTGCATACCTACGTAGGTTATTTGTGGTTCGGGTTTCTTGTCTGTTGTTGATACAATAGATATTGATCTTGATATTGGATTGGATTTTTGTTTTAGGGGTTTGAGGTAGGGATTATATGATCTGTTTTTGTAGGGCTATCTGCATCATGTGAGATCTGTGGGTGTTGCCCCGTGGACATATGTAGTGGTGACTACCTAGTTCGATTTTAAGAATGGCGCTTTATTTACTTTCCCTGTGGATATTTCGTATGATCAACTAACTGCGCAGGGTATTTTTAGTATTTCTAACGTGGGTGTATATGTCTTGGAGGGTGTAATTGGCAATCGTTTCTGCACTTAGCTCTGCCATTTACCTATATAAGTGGTGTTTTCTGTCATAGTCATGGAATCTATGGTAGTGCGATATATAAATTCCGCAAGATAAGAACTTATCTGAAAATCCGGGGTCAACCCCTCATTTCCTTTGCAGGTCCTTACCCCAGGGCTGGTTTCTCTTTAGCGCTGGATATATATTTCCTTGCCAATTCACACAAAATAAAAATGCATCTACGTCCCGATCATGCAGTCCGAGACCTCCCCACCCTGCATGCCTTCATCAAGCAACACCCATTAGGCGTCCTCACCACTTCGCTCCCCTCGGAGAATCACCCGACCCTCCAATGCAGCCACATTCCCTGGGTGTTGGACAGTGAAACAACACTCGAAGACGAGTTAGCAACGAAAGCAAAAATAGCTGATGACATCACCCCGGCACCGCCCCATCCCTCTCTGGGAGTCCTCCGTGGCCACATCGCGCGCCAAAACCCGCAAAGCAAAGCAATTGTAGGATCTGCCTCGGAACACAGCACCAAAACAATCAGTATCCCGGGCGCATTTCCTCTAACAAGTTCCGAGGAAGAACCAATGACATCCACAGGCCATACACTCCCTGGTGAGGTCCTAATCGTCTTCACCAGCCCAGTAGACCACTACATCACCCCGAACTTCTACACAGAGTCCAAACCGGCCACGGGCAGGGTTGCTCCGACGTGGAATTACGCCGCAGTGCAGGTCTACGGTCGAGCAACTATCTACCATGACACAAAGGACGAGCAAACGGAGCTGTTTCTACGACAACAGCTGGGTGACTTAGCCCGGCTTGGGGAGGAAGGAGTAATGGGCTTTCAAGATGAATCTGGGTTGGGTTCGGGGTCTGATGTTAAACACCGAGGTGGAACTGAGAATGGGGATGGGGATCCACCCAAAAACAGAGACCAGGGTCAGAACCAGAACCACAGCACAGACCTGGAGTTAGAGCTGAATCAGGGGGTGAAGACAGCGGCGACCGGGGCTAGCGGAGATAGTGACCGCACGGCATTGCCGAAATCGACGCCGGTACCTTGGAAAATCGCAGATGCGCCACTAGAGTACATTGTGGCGCTCTTGAAGAATATTGTCGGTATGAGGATTGAAATTACGCGGATTGAGGGCCGCTTCAAGGTTAGTCAGGAACGGCCAGTTAATGATCGTGGTGGTGTTGTTCAGGGGTTGGAGAGGATGGGTGGGAGGGCGAGGGATATGGCGGAGTTTGTGAGGAGGGGGAAGGTTTTGCCTGGACAGTGAGGTTTATATTTTTACTTTCTGCTTATGTATATAGATTTCAGGGCCTCGTGGGTACACGGAGTAGATACTAAATAGAGTAATCGTGTCAAGCCACCTTGGAACACTGATGTTGTACAGTACTACAGTACCTAGTGTTGCTTGGCATTATAGAATAAAGGAGAGCATATGGGAATGTTTAAAAAGTTAAAAAGAAGACTAGGATGGAGGGCCCGTATCGAATAGAGTAGACTCAGGGGATGATCAAAAACTGGGATCGAACGGACCTTCCAAGCTTTGGGTGAACCTCGGGAGTAAAAAGCGGGGACCAATAGTAATAGGCACCTTGGTACTCCTTACTCCGTACGGACGGAGTACTCCGCACCTTTTTCATGTGCAGTTAAATACTTGGGTTTCTGCAGGTGACATTTCGGGAAAATTGAGGGGACTTAATAGGGGTCCAAGCAACAATAGAGAACCCCGTGAGGGTGGGGGGACAGAATATAGTTATTTGGTTGAATATGCCAAGCTACTGCAACGTGAAATTACCTGCAATTGTGGTGTAATTATGGGGTTCCTGGATCATCCCGGATGTTGGCGTTGGAGCCCTAAGGTGGGTGTGGTGGGTGTATTTCCGGAAAAGGAAATCCTTCCCGTTTATCAGATTAAAGGGGAATGGATTGGTGTATAAGTTGACTGTCATGTTTGAAGTAAATTAAACTCAAAAGAATAAGAATACATAAGAAATATACATATTTGATCTAATTAAACAGTCAGGAGTATAGGAATAGGAAGTACAAAAGGTATCGATGTATAATATGCCCCATCACAGTCTAAACTGGGCCCACGGGAATTCCGGTGGCACATCGCTTCTCCGCATTTCTTTCCGCAGTAACCTGGTTGTGGTATAGGCTCATTTTCTTTTCAAGCCACAGCCATGCTCTTGATTTCTTGTCCATCTTGGCCTTGGCCGTTTTCTTTCTTCTTCTCATCTTTCCCTTCCATGTAGATCTGCCATGTCTCGTCCTCAGGTTAGCATCGACCGTCTCACGCCCCGCCGTGCGACGGTCGAGCCGCGCGAAACCATGAACTGCAAATCCTGTCGCAAGCGCAAGGTCTGTCCAGTCAGGTTGAGTGCGATTGGGTTGTCTCTAACTCGTCATAGATCAAATGTAATCGCATGCGACCGAGCTGCGAGGCATGTAAGGTCTTCCAGTGCCCATGTCTTTATGGTAAGTCAATCATGTCCCCTCCACATCACATGATTCCCCCGTTGATTTGCTTATGTTCAAAGATGCCGTCCCCAAAAAACGGGGCCCCAAGACCGATGTGCTAGAAGCTCTTCTCAAGCGGGTCGATGGGTTGGAGAAACGACTCCACGATGAAAAGAACCCTATTTCGCCCACTTCGCCCGATACCCCGGACGATCCGCCGAGCTTTCCCACCCGTCGGAACACCATCGACACTTCCTTTAGTATTTACTCTTCAAGCGATCGATCGGCTCTGTCAACTTCTTTTTCGCAGAATGTGGATCCCTTCTCTAGGCCGACCGGGCACCCAGCAAGTCTTCTCCAACAGCCCTCTCCGACAACCAATGGACCTCTATCGGATGCGACCCTCGATATTTACTTTGAGCGATTACACGGTAAACCATTTTATATACTAGACGAGGCGATAACGCGACATACCCATCAACTGAACCAGCTGCCTCCATCCTTGGCCATGGCTATCTCAGCATTGACAGTAAGGTAAAACTGCCAAGCTTCCAAGTCCTGTCGCATGCTTTACATGTTTGACTGACGAATCTCAGATACACAAATTCGCCTGGTCAAGTGGAGCAGTCATTACGTACCGGCCTGGATGCGGCGCTACAGGCAAGAGGCATGATTGACGTCGACAACCCCACAGTAGAAGGACTGCAGACTCTATTGTTACTTTCGCAAGCTTTCTATGCTTATGGTTTGGGGAAGAAAGCTTATATGACATTCTGTATGCTTGCCCTCGATCCTACATGGTTGAATGAACTTTACTGATGATAATTAGCAAATTGCGTGGCCATGATCGTCGCTCTAGATTTGTACCGCGAGGCTTCCTCTAAGTCCAATATCGCGACTGCTGAGCAAGAAATGAGGCGTCGGCTATTCTGGTCTGTTTACTTGATGGACAGATTCATTAACTGTGGATCCCGGCGTCCATGCCTGATTGCCGATCATTCGATTGTTCTGCGCCTACCGTCTTGGTCACCACACGCAGCCGGTCTGAACATGGAGGGAGAGCTCTTCCATGTCGGCCCGAACATTCAATATTCCGCTGATTCCCGGCGCAAATCACCAAGTGCTGCATCTTTGCTGATTGACATCACGCGAATTCTTGGTGTCACCAATAAGTACCTGGCAGCCGGCGGAGTCAAAGGCGACTCCCACTTTCCATGGCATGCCCTCTCTAATTTATCTAAGATCCGACAAGAATTAGATATCTGGGCGGCCGGTACGCAGGACGTCTTTGCGTCGATCGATGCATTGTTCGGCCACCCTGAGAGTACAACACTTTTGCTGAGCAAGTTGATCTACCATTTGGTGCACTGTTTGATCTACCGCCCGTTCCTACCCATTGACCTGGTAGAGCTTCGAGGTACGGGGCAGCATCAGTCCTGGCAAATAGAGGCGACCAACTTGTGTTTTTCGCACTCCAATGCCATCGCTGAGCTCGTTGAACTAGGCCGTAATTCTCCACTGATTGAGTGGCCTGCTTTCGTCGGATATTGTGTGTGCACAGCGGGGACTGTGCATGTTCACGGTGTGCACTACAAGGGCCGTGAAGGAGAGGTTTTCTCTTCCAGCGCTGAATTCCTGACTCGGGAAATGCACCAGCTTGCTTGGTTGCGCAATATTTGGACTGGCGCGCAGCATCAGCGTGAGCTGCTCCAGACTATCTATACGTGTCACTCCGAACTAGTGCGCAATCTTGCTAGTAGCCCAATGCGCTTCTCGCCAGTCTTCCACCTCGAAGACTTTCTCGACCGATATCCCGGTTTGTCGTTAGATGGATCACACGTTCGGCTCATAGATGCGGGGGATGAACTGGTTCCAAGGTAGGTCGACTGCTGATTCCATCCTTTTGCATACATATTATATGGTCACTAACTCTGGAGACAGTACTGCAAACTTTATCGATCGTCAAGATCACTACTACCAACGACCAATCGCCGCACCCTCGTATCAGAATGCTTCATCCTACTTCTCAAATACGCGGCCTGGACCCTCGAGTCCATTACCATCCACCCAGAAGTTAGATATCGACCGTCGCCACCCCCATTCCCATTCTTTGTCCCAGAAACCTTCTCACCCGGCTTCTATCTCGCCAACCTTACAATTCCAAGCGATCTCAAATAATCATCACCAACAATCACCATCCTTGCCCTCCATATTCTCCCTCCCAACCGGAACAGACCTATCCGGTGCTGGCACAACAGAAAACACTCACCTCTCCATCCCAGGCTTCTCTCCCTCGGCCTTTGGCCTCTCACCACCAGCCTTTCTCACCGACTCCGCCATGAACATAGCACCAACACCGCCCCCAAATCCCCAATATGCAACCTTCCCCTTCGACACCGCTCACGCAAACCTAAATGGAATGGCGCAGTCGGGCCCAACCGCCCTGACCCCAGGTGCCCAGTCCCAAACTAGCGCCACCCACACCACAGCCGGCAGCGATGGCGTATCTGAAAAAGATCCCTTCCTGAGCCTGCTGGAACAGCTCGCTGAAAACGAGAACTCGCAGGGCGGGCCTAGTGAGCTTGAGTTCTTTTTGACGGGCACCGGTGCTGTCGAGGGCGATACAGAGATTCCTCGTGAGAAAGACGGTGGTTCGTAGGTGGAAAATTGGTGTTTGGGATCATGATTCCACCGTATATATTCTCGTTCTGTGTATATCTTTCGCTGTATAGCTTGTCATTTTTTGTAGGCTGTGGCCGAAACTAATACCCATTGTGCTTATCATCTACCTATATACTATGCGAGATTTCCCAATCCGGAAAACATGTTTCCAACCACCAACTCCCTATAAAACCTTTCAATCAGACTCTTCAAAACTGATTTTTACACTGCTTTAACTAGTGATTTACCATGATCATCTAATACCTCTCGAGCCACCTGGACCGGATTGCCTTACTAGTTTTCATTGATCACCCCCGTGGTCGGCATCTGTGCTTTTCCCGGAGTTACCCCGGTCTCGGCGGAGCTCCACCGACCCCGCGTTGCAACTTCTCCTCTCGCATAAGAACCTTGACCATCCCCTCTTAATGTCACCCAGCCAACGCCTCAAGACTTTGTCAAATCACCTCCAACGGGCCCTCAAAATGAAACTCCTCTACCCAACCTCCCTCCATATCGACACAAAGTCCCTGGAAGGCTTCTCCGTCGAATTACACCCCTACGATGTCACACTCCCAATCCCCGAGCCCCTAATCGACGCCGAGTTCCTCGTAACATGGAGCAACAAAGCCACGAACCTCCGCGATGCAGCCTCCCGTATGAAGAACCTCCGCTGGATCCAGTCGCTAGCAGCCGGTCCAAACGACGTCCTCGGTGCGGGCTTCGATGCCTCCCGCATCGCTATCACAACCGGCTCCGGCCTACACGACGAAACAGTCGCTGAACACACCCTGGGCCTGCTCCTCAATGCTGCCCGTCGCTTTTATGAGATGCGCGATTACCAGTCCCGCGGCGAGTGGCCCGGCCATCTAGGCGGCGCCCAGCCTGATCGTGCCCCGGGCACTTTCCGTACCCTCAAGGGTGCTAATATTACCATCTGGGGATTCGGAAATATTGCCAAAAACCTTGCGCCCGTGCTGACTGCACTCGGGGCCAATGTTACCGGTGTTGCGCGGAGTACGGGTGTGCGAAATGGGTTCGAGGTTGTTGCAGAGGATCGCTTGCAAGAGATTCTGCCTAAGACCGATGCCCTTGTTATGATTCTGCCTGGTTCGGCGAGTACCAATGGCGCGCTTAGTGCTGAGCGCTTGGCGTTGCTGCCTAATCACGCTTGGGTTGTGAATGTTGGCCGGGGTACTTCTGTTGATGAGGATGCGCTGCTTGAGGCGCTTGAGAAGGGTAGCATTGGTGGCGCGGCGTTGGATGTATTCTCCGCTGAGCCCCTGCCGAAGGAGTCAAAGCTTTATGCCGCGCCTAACCTTATCCTCTCGCCTCATGCTGCTGGTGGACGTCCCCGTGGGGCTGAGGCGCTCATTGCGTATAACCTCAGACGACTTCTTGCTGGACAGGAGCTGAAGAATATTATTTGAGCTTGGGACGAAGTGACTGCGGACATTGCCTGTTTGATAGACTTTATGAGTACATACATATATGCATAGATGAAATGAAGGGTAGATGCCATGTTTTCTCTGTATAGGTCTCACATGTATTAGCCTCAAAGTATTTCTGGAGTGTATTGAATTGAATTGGCCCCTGGGCAATTAACGGCGAGCTTTTAACTACAAGCAATGGTATGGTGACCATGAATATATTCTGTTGTACTAAGCCGAGTTCTTCATCCTTGGACTGATCAAGAATTGCCTAGAGTTCAAAAGATGCCAAGAAGATTTCGGTTGTCTGGTATGCAGAATTACGGCTCATCGATGGCAATAACGAGCTCGAAGGATCCGTTTCTAACCACAATACGGCGGCGGTACGGTCAGTGAATCTGGAATCCTCACGGTCAGTACCTGGTATCTAAATGCGGGAAAGCGGCTACCGCCCAAGGCGCAGTCCATATCCAAGACATACGGAGCACTGAACTCAAAACAAGTCTCGCTGAGCTCGAACTAAAGTGCGGTGAGGGACTTGTGCCAGCATCGAGAACATATATAGGGGTTGGTCATGGACAAAATGGTAATATAGAATTAAGGACCAGTATAAGATAAGCAGACACCATGACAGGAAAGGATTCAGAAAGAAATGATCTCCATCAAACGAACTACATGCAGGCATTGCAGATCCTGAATGCATAAGATCCAAAACAGGCACATGCATGAACTGTACTGGCTAGGGTTGAGAAAATGCTTGGTTCAAACTCGGAGCCACTTCTTGCAACAGCTGTGGAAATGACCTCTCATGGTGGGGACCTTTCCAAAGCTCAGTTGCTTGGGTATAAAGACATATTGATCGGGGAAAAGCGCTTCCCTTGCCCACGTGCAGACGAGCTGAAATGCGATAAGTCGTTTTTCTCGATATATACATGTAAGGAATCATCGAGTAAAACGTCTTATCGCAATTAAGCTCCTTTGCGCGTGGGCAAGGAAAGCGTTTTCTCTCGATTGATATGTTAATGAAAGCTGGGGAGATGAAGGTGTCAAGACCTCGGAAGACTGAGCAGCAGGATGATGCCGAAGAGGCCTAAGGCCGAGGGATGAAGGACAGAATGGATGTACCGCAAGGTAGGAATGCGCCCCGAAATAGAAAGGGAGCTGGGGGGAGACAGAAAACCCATACTGTAACAACCCTATAAATCCATGACTGCGGGACCAGATCCCCGTCTCAATAGAAGGTGTAAGGGGTTGTCGATATAAGTGTTATATGGGTTGGTTGAAGGTAGAATACGCAAAGAGGATCCTTATGTACGGACTATATAAGGACTTAAGAGGTGACACAAATCAAAGCAGGATCCCACGGAACTGTTTCGGATATGTTGAATAATACGGTGAGAACTATACTGCATGTAGCGGATGAGAATAAAATCACTTATCAATTGATGTATCTATATGAATAATGTTAGAAATACAATTGTAACTATGATCTCTTCATAGAATAGAAGGCCACAGAAATAGTATCAGAAATGGAATCAGGCAATAACATGATAATGCGTAGATACTACCAGATTCCATTGACTGAAAGCCGCCTAAATTGAAATATTTTCCCGCGATACGACATGATGCAGCAGTCCAACTGAATCAACGGCGCTAACCTCCATTCCGTAGGAGTTCAAGATTATTGGCATGTAAGAATTGCATAGCAAGATATCATGCATGATGCCGGGTCAAATTTCGCGCTGAAACCCCAATTCTATGTTGATTTATCAAAACTCGAAGTTATATGGGGATTTCAAGAAAATACACTAGGACTCAAGGGTCAAAAGAGAAGTTGATCAAAATCAATCTGATATAAACAAAGATGGTGAGACTATATACTATTTAATATGTGAAAAATAAAGTCAAAAGAACCCCCCAATTTTCAAACGCCATGCCATAAATCAATGTCGTCGTTTCCTCACTCACATCCGGGATTTACTCGGGACACAGCAAGAAGAAGGGAATGCATTCTTCGACTGGGTATCAACACAAATAGCCGAAGGAGGCACCCAGAGACCAGGGTTCTTCTCAAAGAAATTTGAGGCACGCAGCATAATGCTAACCGGCTCAGCAGGCATGATAGGGAAATCCTCAGTACGTGGGAAATGCGTCAGACCAAACTGCAGGTAGCAGACGATATCGGTGTTCTCGATGTTCTCATCACGCTGCGCCCAGTCGGCAATGGTCGGGTTGTAAGGGTGTCCCTCAGAGCCATCAGATTGACAAACATAATCACCAGCCGGGAAGAGCTCATAGTCCTTGTAAGGAGTAACCCAGAGGGGCTTGCGGGCAAAAGCGGCGCGCTTCCAGACGGTGCTGCCGGGCTTGGCGAGCATAGGTGGGCAGTTGTTGTTGAGGATCTTGTAGGCGACGGGCTTTTTAGCGATGGCGTTCATGCGGTTCGGGTTGATGATGTCCCATGACCGGTTGGTCTCGTAGCAGTAGTCTGCGGCACCCTCGAGGGATGTGCGGAGGGGGGTCTTCTTGCTGTAGAATCCGTTGCCGTAGGGGTTCTCTGGGGAGCCGACGGCGGCTTCGGCGGAAACGGCATCATTTTGGATAATGGAGTTGTTCTGGCCGTCGATTTCAGGGTCGATGCGGAGAGAGAACAGGTGCTGGTGGTTGTGGGCGTTGATAGAAGGGGCGACTTCAGTGCCGAAGGGAGCAGCGGTTTCGGTTGGGTGCATGCAGTAGGTGTTCAGCATACCGGTCAGCTTCATCTCCAGCTTGTAGGTTCCATCTAGGGTGAAGGTGTGGTAAAAGCCGTATTCGTAGTTGGCGGCGGTGATAATTTGGGAGACGATGAGCTTGCGGTCGCGGGCGGAGATCACTGTGCCGTCACGGTAGTCGGTGTGCTTATAGAGGAGACCGTTGTCTTCCTCGTGAATGCAGATCGCGTTCTTGATGACGGCTGCCTCACCCTTGGAAGTAGACATGACACCATCCATGTAGTGAATGGCACCCTTGCAATCACAACCCAGCTTCAGAGAGTTGGTCATCAGACCAGTGCCATACTCGCCGACATCGAAAGCATGCTTCTTGTGATGAGGTTTCTCGGGGCAGCCGTAGGGAACAACCATCTCAACGACGGAGATACGGTTGAAGAGGGTGCGCTCACGATCTTCGTACATGTCGTGGGTGCGCACATCGGAAATGACAATACCCTCACGGTAGTTGAAGCCAATGTGCATCTTGAAGTTGGCCCAGGTCAGCTCATTGCCGCGGACCTTGAAAGAGACACCCTCGGGCTGGGTAATATCGATGGGCTTGAGGCGATCGTGCTTGTACTTGTCGCCAATGAATTCGGGGAGGTAGTTGTGTTCCTTAAGAGGGGCAGCAGTCCGCTCGCCGTTAACGTAACGAATGTCGACGCTGAGAACCTCTTCCGTGTCGGTGTCGGCGACAACACTGAAATCCAGAGGGTGGGCGTATTGGTTATCGAACTCAGAGTTGCGGTAGTAAGCAAGACCCTGCTGGAGGCGGTGGTCGTATCCCCAGCGTTCGTCGATGCCAATGGCCCATGCGTCCAAGAAGACCTTGCTCATGTCGGTGATTCCAATATCTTTGCAGGCACGGATGACGCGGGGGTCCTTGCGGGCAACACGCTCCATCACATCAAGATCCTCTAGGGTGAGGGTAGGCATCACGTCGTGAACGTCCTTCCATTCCTCAACCTTGCCGGTGGCGAGATTGGCCACCACCTCCGCGACTTTGTTGGTTTCACGGACAATGACAATGGCGAAGGCACGACGGGCAGGAGCTGGGACGGTGCCAGCACGGAATGCCCGGTATTCCGCTTTGCGGGGTTCACGGAGTGTGAGGCAGTTGAATTTAATAGACTTGGGGTTGGCATAATCCCGAATGATCTTTGCCGCCTCGGGAATTTCCTTGATAGAAAGTTGATCTAGGGTTTGAAGTTAGTAGTACTCCCGGAGTTTACTCAGAGGCATTTCATACCTAACGGATGCGGGGTGCCTTGCGGCAGCATGGCTGCGGCAGCAACACTTTCATAATCCCCCTCACGGAAGATTGTGTAGCCAGGAATTGATTCGGTATCAGGGGCAGATGCCATGATGAAGGTGTGTAAGGGGTATCAAGGGAAAAGAGAGAGAGTTGTGAAGTTGTAGAAAGCCAGAAGCCCTATCCCAAAGCTACGATATACCTTATATAGCTAATGGACCTTGAATATATTATCGAATCTCCGCGCATGTACCTTCCCATTCGGGTAATCAGGATCTGGAACTACAACATACTAAGCAACTTGGACGAAGTAAGCGAATGTTCCCGAAAGTGGATTCTCTCGCCTTTGCTCAATTTGGGATAAAGTCTAAAGAAAATGCTTCTTTGCACAGCATTTGTCTGAGGATTTGATTTTATGTCATAATATCTTTTGCGTAAAGCGTTTGCCATCGAAATTATCCAGCCAATTGCATTGCAACGGTTCGGAAAGATGTGTTGGCCACAGTCATCTGCTAGTGGTCGGCCTAATAAGGCAATTCTTGGAGGAAAGACCGTGCATCGATGGTAGGCAAGACCTTCCCTAATTTGACAATATCTGATCCGATAGACGAATGAGGGGATACTGCGGCTGCGTAGGGTTGGGGATGCCAAGACGTTAAATCAAGCTTATTTCCACATGGATGTGATGTAAGCCTCCACAGCCCTGGAGCCCCAGGTAGTCCATCAAGGCAGTTTTATCATGAACTTGTCACCTTTAATTTGTAGGAAAAACGAGAGATATTCAAATTACACCTTTAGAAAGAAGGGAAATTCAACTCGGATTACCATCAACCCAAACGATGCGATAGCCTGTGGGTGGACTTGCCTGTTTTGGGTTAGCGGCTCGGCTTATCAACGGCGATTTCGGCCTGTCTCAAGTCAATCCACTACGGTCCACTTCAACTTCTTTGCGTTTTTAGCTTCAAAAATCCGGAGGTTGATCTCTGTCGTGTGGGGTCGATCCCTGGCCCATGATGTATCCGATAAGCTGCCTGAAATGGCATGTCCAGCCGAAGCACTCATCGCAATTTCCATAGCTGAGCTCAGGTTTAAGAACTATATTGTAGTTACAAATTCATCTGATCTAGCTTCACTGTCTTCTCTTACTCAGAAGCCACTCATAATACAAAGCACATACAATCATGGCAAATTTATCCGTTCAGCTGACTGCCCCCAACGGCCACACTTGGACCCAGCCCACTGGCTTGTTCATCAATAACCAGTGGGTCAAGTGTTCGACTGGCGAGAAGATTGCCAGCATCAACCCCACGTACGTGAGAAATTGAAGACTAAGCTTTCATGTTTTGAGGTCATAACTAACTGGCGTTCAAAATAGAACCGCAAAGGAAATCACATCAATCCACGCAGCTTCCGCCGACGATGTCGACAAGGCCGTCAAAGCAGCGCGAGCTGCTTTGAATAACCCATCTTGGCGCGACCTGCCCGGCATCGATCGCGGCAAGCTGATGAACCGCCTGGCCCAGCTCATCGAGGACAACCGCACCACGCTCGCCACTATCGAAACAATCGACAATGGAAAGGCGTATTCCGTTTCTTTCAATGACGACCTCACCGAGACCGCCGAGACAATCCGTTACTACGGCGGATACGCCGATAAGGTGTTTGGTCAGGTTATCGATACAACCCCGGATAAGTTTGCCTACACTGTGCGGGAGCCCGTTGGTGTCTGTGGTCAAATTATCCCGTAAGTCACTAAGACCTGCGATGAAGCGACGCCGAAATCGATTGCTAACTTTGACACTAAAGATGGAATTTCCCCCTCGCCATGGCCGCCTGGAAGCTTGGCCCTGCCCTCGCCTGCGGAAACACAGTCGTTCTCAAGCCAGCGGAGCAAACCCCTCTCTCAATCCTCTTCCTTGCCAACCTGATCGTGGAAGCAGGCTTCCCTCCCGGCGTGGTTAATATTGTGAACGGACACGGAGCCATCGCCGGAGCCGCACTCGCCTCACACATGGACGTGGACAAGATCGCCTTCACAGGCAGCACGGCGACAGCCAAGCAGATTATGAAGATGGCCAGCGTAAACTTGAAGAATATCACCCTAGAGACGGGTGGCAAGAGCCCGCTCATTGTGTTCAACGATGCGGATCTCGAGCAGGCCGTTGAGTGGGCACATATCGGTATCATGTACAACCAGGGCCAGATCTGTACGGCCACATCCCGCATTCTGGTACAGGATGAGATCTACCACCGTTTCTTGGAGGCATTCAAAGCTCAGGTGAAGAATGTCTCTAAGGTCGGTGATCCGTTCGAGGAATCGACCTTCCAGGGCCCACAAGTGACGCAGGCTCAGTATGACCGCATCATGTCTTATATTGATGTTGGTAAGTCTGAGAAGGCCACTCTGATTGCTGGTGGTAAGCCTTTCACTGGGGTTGGTGATGGCAAGGGTTTCTTCGTTGAACCTACTATTTTCACTGATGTTACGCCCAAGATGCGTATCTACCAGGAGGAGGTCTTCGGTCCTTTCGTGGTGATTGCCCGATTTAGCGAGGAGAAGGATGCTATTGAGATGGCCAATGACTCGACTTATGGTCTTGGGAGTGCTCTGTTCACGACAAACTTGACTCGTGCGCATCGCGTGGCTAAGAAGATTGAGGCTGGTATGGTCTGGATCAACTCTAGCAATGATAGCGATTGGCGCATTCCATTCGGTGGCGTGAAGCAATCCGGTATTGGTCGGGAACTTGGAGAGGCCGGTCTTGCTGCTTACTCAAATATCAAGGCCATTCATGTGAACATGAAGTCTAAGCTTTGAGAGACATGATTCAAAGGGCGTTTGAATCTACGAGAAGGACATATTACATTGTACATAGCAAAATTGAAATCCAAAGGAGGATCTCAAATTCCTCCTCATGATACAGGGATATTAAGAATTTCCGGGTTTGAAGATTCGGTGTTGGCAAGTAGGTAAAACGAAGGT